>CM019159.1:19109302-19739562 GCA_009733165.1 Naja naja | reverse complement strand
GTATTGAGATTTTATCCTTGTTAAAAAAAGTAGGCACTGAGTGTGAATTGGATGGCCACATAAATTTTCTAAAATAATAAAATAACATAAAAATAAAATAACATAAAAAATAAATACCGGTATAATAAAATAAATATCCCTTTATTGACAACATAAATGTCAATGATGTGATAGACTGTCACTTCCTTTATTTCTTCTAAGACAAGACCTAAAGTTTTGCTCTCCAGATTTCTTAGAACTCAGTTTCCAGTTTTGCTGCCAGGAAATAGGTAAAGGTTCTCCTTGCACATGTGTGTTAGTAGTTTCTGGCTCTAGGAGGGTAGTGCTTATCTGTGTTAAAGTCGAAGAGCCAGCCCTGTCCAAAGACATCTCCATGGTCATGTGGCCAGCCTGACTAAATGCCCTAGGTGCACAGAATGCTGTTACCTTCCACCAAAGTGGTACCTATTTTTCTACTTGCATTTTACATGCTTTCAACTGCTAGGTTGGCAGAAGCTGGGACAAGTATGGGAGCTCACCATTGTGTGGTGCTAAGGATTGAACCTCCAAACTGCTGACCTTTCTGATTGACAAGCTCAGCATCTTAGCCACTGAGCCACCGTGTCCCCATTTGCCAGGAAATAGGATAGATATTCTTGGTCCAAACCATTGAGGAAAACTCTTCTTGGCTATAGAGGAAAACATGAGATTAAGAAGGAATACTTTCAAAATGTATGTTTGCTGTAGGGAGGGCTGTTTCTTAACTTTCACCTCAGGCACCTGCTGACATTAGATGTAATAATTTACAGTAGATTCTTGCAAACGTTTTCCTTATGTCTCAAAATCATCATATAAATAAGGTGAAGTATCATTCTGGCTGGTTACCCATTGTCCCTGTTCTATGATGTTCAGATATTGAGAAAGTCCTATGAGATGAAGGACCCCTACTTGGGTAGAGTTTCAGTTTAAAAGGATGTACAGGTGTAGAATTTGCCATATGTAGCCCATATCCTAGATGAAAGTCAGTTCCAATAGCAAGATTATACAACTATTAAGTTGATGAAACAATGTAACTCAGGGCTTGTAACTGGAAGCAATTTCAACAGACCTGTATCTATAGACAAAGATATTTCCCTTATGGCAGGAATATGGCTTAAAAAGATTGGCATACCTTTCACACAAGAAGGGCCAAGTGATTCTTCACTCATTCCTCCTCTTAGCTCCTAGGACCCCATCACAGTCAACCTAATCTAACACTGTGAATCTAAATGCTGAAATTTGGCTATCAGCATTAAGGATTGCAAATGACAAACTGCCAAGCAATAAAAAATGGATTGTGTTGCCAATATATTCTTTATTTTATACCTGTGACATGCTGTTCCAGTCTTGTATTTTGCTTTGGGAAATAAAGGGAAGTTCATGATCATTACTTCATTGAGAAAAACTCTCTACCATAGATGCAGGGTGGGATTCTACCAGTTTGCACCTATTCGCTAGAACAGGTTGTTAACATTCTAAGCGTTTGGAGAACCATTGTTAGAAGAAATTACTGGCCTAATCCTGTAAGGAAGGCAGGAAGGAAACATTCTGGTGTTGCTTACAGAAACTGCCTCTCCGTTAACCCTTATTACATTCTTGGCAGGACTAAACCTGTCTCAGGAACGCTCTGGAGTTTTTCCCTCCTTTGCTGGTACTTTGCTTGTGTGGAGTGACCATTCAAAGTTACAATGGCACTGAAAAAATGACTTATGACCATTTTTCACACTTACAACTGTTGCAGCATCCCCACAGTCTTGAGAGGCCAGGCGAGGAGATGCATGCCTCAATGTGAGTGATATTGAGGCCACACCCAGCCAATAACATGACCACCAAGCCATGTCCACCCAGTCACATGACCACCAAGCCACACCCACCACCAAGCCATGCCCACAGAACCAGTTGTTAAAAATTTGAATCCCACCCCTGCATAGATGTGTAGATAACACACACCTTTCCCTACCTATTCCCCATTCCCAGTATAGTAAATAGTCAAGTGTTTTTTCCCCTCAGTGTGATTTTTGTGGCCCAATTATCAGAGTAAGCTATAAGTTCATAAGTATCTCAAACAGCTAGAAGCTGTACAACCAACTACATTTGAGACTATCCACCTGCATGTGCTGGTATAGCATAATGCAAATGAAACAGAGAGAGAGAGATGGATGGATAGTGTCTGTATGGTGTGTAGTAAATATGTAGTGCCCTGCCTACAGCTGACAGCCCAACTCACTTTGTATGACCATTACCCCCAAAGGCTTCTCCAAGAGATAATGTGAAGATTTCAGCCTGAAAGACTATGTCTCTGAATCAGTGCAGTATTACCTGAAGAACTGCAGTAGCCATGGTCTTATGTAGCAGAATATCAACAGCAATACAAAGGCCTATCTAAGAGGCATGGCTGAGCCAAAGCTTTGTGGACTTACAAGCATCAGTTCAATGTCCTATTTATATGCATAAATAATTCAAAATATTATCATTAAAACAACCAAGCTGAACCTGACTCTTAAATGTCAGAGCTTGGCAGGGATCTGATAACTTCCTTTGGAGCTAAAGGTGTTCCAAGGTCATAAAAGTTGGCAGGTCCTTTGATATACTCTGCTTGTTTGAGATGTGCAGTTAACCTTTCCAATGTGGGCTGTAGCAAGGAAGCTTAGCTATGCTCAGGTGAAATACGGTGCATGAAATAACTGAGGAAAGAGCAGCATCTGAAATGAACAAAATGCATTGAACAATGAAAACATAGGATTCCAGGGCCAACAATGAGTTACATTTATCTCTGTGTTAAATAAAGACCACAACTGTTTACATTGCTGCTATTAATGCACAGTGTTCTTTCATATTTGCCAAGGAAGCACAAAAGGGTCTCTTCCTAAGGGAACACTTCTGAACAGTACCAGCAGACTTTTTTAATATGATGGGCTGCAAATATAAAAGCATATACTGTAAGTTATGGCCCTTTAGAAGAATTGTTGGAGAACAATGGCTCATGTCTGGTACTTATTAGTTTAATTATTGCTATGCCACGTTTTTCATGTTCAGGCTTTTCTATTGGACAGGAAAAACAATTGGTTTTTTTCCTTTACCTGTCCCATCCCTACCTCTATGCCAGAAGAAGAAAATGTTAGTTATGAGAAGTGTAGTGACATAGTGGTAAGGACACTGACCTCCCACCCAGAAGGTTGAGGGTTCAATCCTAGGTAGTGGCAGATGCTTCTCTCCTAAGGCATAAAAGAAAAATTATCTGCCACAAACTCCACATGGTGTTGAGAAGGGCATCCAGCCAATAAATGCTCTGCTCCATCCAGTCACGCCAACTCTATTCTGAATTAAGGGATTACAGTGACTTAAAAAAGAAGGGTTTTTTAAAAATATGATGGATGGATGAAAGGTTATCTCAGTTATTTCAGAATGCTGTGATATGGAGGACATCTCTCCTATGGCCCACCATAGTCTCTAGTTTCCCAATCTCCAATGCAAGGGATAAGCACATGATTCCTCTCAAGATTCAAATTAAGGAAGTTTGATGATGCCACTCTTCTTTTTCATTTCAGCATATGAAAAGCCAGGAAAAAAAATAAGAGAATGAAATAAAAACAGAAGCTTCTCCCTCCTCCCACCAGTTTTTGGGGATTGGTTTTTTTAAAGAAAATTTCTGGGAATTGAAAAGAAGATTTTGGCACACCATAATGAATTATGGGAAGGTCAAATAAGGCAGAGAAGTGAAGCTAATCGAGGTTGCAGTTCCTCTAGAAGAAATTCAGTTTAAGTTTTGTTTTTCCCCCATGCACTTGATTCTTATTTCTCCTCCCTTTTGGATATTGTCCAAGAAATAAACAACAGTAAGATATTTAACTTTGCTGTTATGTGTTAGGCAACCAACTAAAAATAGATCATAAATCATCTGTGGGGTTGTCCTTCAAAATCCAAACTCGTGTTGGACTAGAAGCAGGAAAACCACAGAAAGTCTTGGATAAATTTGGGCCAGTCATTCTTTTTTTATTTTATTTGACTTGTATGCCACCACTCTCCGAAAGGATTCGAGTGGCTCACAGATAAAACACATAGAACAATAAATAATTAAAAAGAGATTAAACCTAAACAAGCCAAATCCGATAGTAAAACCAATTAAAATCCCACCCTCCCCACAGGAGGTCAGTCCAGCCCAGCCTGTAAGAACAACCAGGTTTTAGATCGCACGGAAAGAGGAGAGATCAGGAGCCAGCCGGAGCTCAACCGGTAGTTGGTTCCATAAGGCGGGAGCCGCTACAGAATAGGCCCTTCCCCGGGGCACCGCTAACTGACATTGTCACGCGGATGGCACCCTGAGGAGTCCCAGCCTGTGTGTCGCACAGGGCGATTAGTATTTGATGTCGGCAGGAGGTGCCCTCAAGCAAGTACCCGGACCCAAGCCATGAAGGACTTTGAATGTTAATGCCAACATTCAGCCCAATTTTCCTCATAGGGCTGGTCTTGTGAGTTAAAACCAGAGGGAAGAGCCTTATTTACAGTCCTGGCTCCTGACAAAGGCAGAATATCAATAGTTTTGCAACTATTAGGTTTCTTCTGTTGTGGCATATAAAGGCTGCATAGAAAAAGTAAGGACTAGGAAATAAATAGTACCTGTCACCATTGATTCAGAACACAATGACTTTGGGGATAGCAAACATTTCCTGCTATGATGAAAACCACAATTTGTCCATAGAAACACACTTTCAGGAAGGGCTGTTTCCAGGACAAGGAGACTCTAAGGATCCTTACTTGGAGAAAGCCACAGCAGAAAGAGTACTATGGAGCTAGATAAGGAAGCATTGTTACAACCATTGAAGCATCATTGGTATTCACAGCCTTACTAACTGGTGACAAATGTACTCATCCTTTTTAACTGGCAGCCTCTTTCAACATCTGTAGTCTGTCAAAAAGACAATGGAGGTGGACCAAATCATTGGTTAATTCAAATATTGGCGATAGGTACAGATCTATACTCCTTTTCTTGGGTTTAAGCCCCACTGGACTCAATGGGACTCATCCTAGTAGACCTTAAAAGATTGCATTGCTTAATTAGCTTCATCATGTTCTCTTTCCAAAGAAATCCAAACATTGTGGCTCAACCAATAGAGGGATGGACAAAAGAAATTTAGGACTGGAGGAAGAAAAATAGAGTTGCAGTTTAACAAACATTTTGAATCTTTTCATTGCTGCACTTTGATATTTGTACACTGCTGACAGTTGAAAATGGGAGGTCAAGGTTGCTGCAGTAATCAACCACATTAACTGTTTGCCCAGATAGTATTAACTACATAGTTCCTTGGTTGATATGAAGATCTAAAGAAGAAGGTCAAAATGGAGGCCAAGACGTGACTTGAACCCTCATCTCTGATTTTATCCCAAAACAGATTAAAAGGGGTGGGCTTCAATCGTACAGATCTGCCACCTTAACTTTTTTGACATCTCCTGCAGATTTTACTTGAAGGAAAAGTAATCTATGAAATTATTTGCATCTGAATTTACTGTCTCTTGATTTTATTGAATTACTTTAATACCTTTTAGTTAAAGTCTTATAGTTGATTTAATTAACTGATGCATCCAAAATCAATTTGGCCTATTGATCTTTATTTCCATTAACTTTGTAGCAAAAATAAGTATACATTCCAGTGCGGAATGGTAGTGCTGTAATATATGTAAACTATGAATCTGCATTCCAAACCAATTATACATATTTAACATCAGAGCCAGTGGTCAGGTAACTGCTTTCCCGAAAATAGATGAGGTGCTTTTACTCATATTTGTTTTTCTATAATTAGTCACTAAAGGAAGAAGGAGGCATGTGTTAAGTTACATGGCATCATAAATACAATATGGCAATCTGCATTGCATATGCTATAGACAAACCTCTGTTACTGCAATTATTTTCATAAATCTAACGTTCTGGTATTTGTGTAAACACTCAATTACATGTTGAGTCACAAAGAACAAGTTATTTTTTTAGCAGGACTTGTCATCATTTGGAAATGGGAAGAAAATAGTTTAATTCATCTTTTAATATGTCCTTGGAAAATTGTACTTCTCCAGATTCTGCAGATGAGTTCTTTAGGTCCCCATAACCAAAAGTATGCAAAATGCATATATTAGAAAAAACACACAGAAAATGATGTATATATTAAGGGAAATTATAATGCAAATGATGTGGCCAGAAAAATATAAATGGGGCAAAAATTTGTACACATAGATATACCTTTATATGCACCCAAAATGCATATGCATTCTCACACAGAAATTTCTATAAACCAACTGGCTGGAAATGAGAGCCAGGTAACTGAAAAAGAAACAAGATCTCAGCAGGTTATTTTAGAGAGGAAAAACTGTACAGTTTGTATTTTGGGTTGTTTGTTTTTGCACGGATTAAACAGTTGACGCACGGCAAGATTTCAAAGCTGCATTTTCCTAGTTGACAAACAAGATCAGAGGTATTTTGTTTCCATTGTTAAACATTGTGTTCCTCAGAATGACAGGTTTCTGAGTCCCTAGGACTGTACCTTATCCAATACTAACAGGTGAACTTGAAGTGACTCTGATGAGAAATGGAAAATCAAACAGAGAAGATCTAAGGAAAGTAGAAAGGCTGCAGGTGACAAGGGTCTCAGGCCAGCTCTACCCAATGGAAAACCTAGGTAGGATACACTGGAGAGAGATATGTTGAAGGCTGCTCTTATCAGAGCCCGCTTTGAAAGGAAAGGTGAAAAACAAAGCAAAATGAAAGATTGAGCTCAGTGTGTGCGCTTGAAGCACTGGAGTTGAAATTGTTGCCCACCCGCATGGCTGCACAGTCCATATGCAGTGAAGTCACTGTTTGTGGATAAATTATTGTAGGGCACAATCCCTGTTGTTTTACAGAAGGGGGAATGGAGTGGAGAGATAAGCCATGTGTATGCCGGTGCTCAGAGAAAAATGCAGAGATAAATGCTATGAAAGCACCAGAGGAAACATCCCATCAAGCAACTGTTTATGGAAGCACTTTCCGTTCCCTCCCACAAATGTTATTTTTAAGATTCATAGAGAGTTAGCTGCACTTTGGGAGCTGGATGGAAAGAGATGATGAAAGGAAAATTTGAGACATTCCTTTGGGATTCAGCAAGTTCCATATTGGTATCTGGAGGGAAAGGATATGGAGTTCTGTCCCGTATCACAAAAAAAAAAATTCCTCAATAGTTTCAGGTTCATAAGCATTTGGTTCACTAAACGCAATGCTGGATTATAGCCGCAATTAAATTATAAAAAGCTCAGCATGTACACTTTTCAAATATTCAGCTAAACACACGAAGGACTTCAAACTAGACAGAGAACAGGGTCCTGCAGTATCTTTCTAGGATACCCACATTTCAACTGGAGGTCTGAAAGAAAACTGAA
Source organism: Naja naja (assembly GCA_009733165.1). Classification (NCBI taxonomy): domain Eukaryota; kingdom Metazoa; phylum Chordata; class Lepidosauria; order Squamata; family Elapidae; genus Naja; species Naja naja. The sequence goes on along the minus strand of CM019159.1, from coordinate 19,732,143 downwards.
TTCACATTTGTTTGAGCTGGAATACTGCTCTCCCACTTTTCAAAACCTAAGTAAAGCAAGTACATTAAAAAGGAAGGATTTAACATACTGTATAAACTTATCGGCCCTCTTAGCCTTGTGTGAATAACTCAATAGGGCTATAATAGTATGGCATAGGCATTCTGTTTCCAGTGGACCAACTAAAAAAATATTTCCTTTCTGGCAGCCTTTTGAGTGTTTTAGTAAGTTATGTTGCTTTGTACTTGTTGATTATGATTTTACTTTTCTTTTTGTACGCTGCCTAAAATCACAAGGGTGAGCTGGACAGCTATGTCACTGCATAAACAAGCAAACAAGCAAATAAATGTACCTTTTACTTTATTTTGTATGACTCAAGGCACCATATAGAAAGTTCCCACCTCCTGTTTCTCTACAATAGCAATCATGTTGGGTTAAGGGAGGGGAAGAGGGGAGGGGAGAGAGAGAGTCAATTAAAATAATTCATTTTTATTATGAGCATGTCTCATGAATTGCTTAGATAAATATATAGCTGACAGATAGTTAAAGAAATGGAAAAGAGGAGGGTTATATTTAGAAGAGATACAATTGATATAATCATAAGAGAGCCAGGTTTGGTCTAGTGGTTTAGGCACCTGGCTACAATGCAGGAGACTGTGAGTTCAAATCCTGCCTTACCTATGAAAGCCACCTGGGTGACTTTAAGCTGACTCTCAGCCCCACTCACCTCCCAGAATTGTTGTTATGTGAAAAAAGAAGAAGGATTATTATCTTGAGTTATTCATAAAGTATTAATTTAATTTAATTTGCGGTCACAGACCAAAACACAGACACAACAAAAGAAAAACATGGGAAAAATAAGATCATGGTCAATTTGGTCACCAGAAACTTTGACTGAGGGGAATTACAGCATGCTCCTCTGATGGGTATTCATAAAGTAATAAGGGTGGGATTTTAAAAGAACAGACAGACAGACAGATGGACAGATAGATAGATATTGATATGTTAAATACATAGTCTTCTAATATCTACTAACCTATATTGGTATATATCAGTGATGGCTAACCTTTTTGGCACTGAGTGCCCAAAGCGCGTGCGCGCATCCCCAAAATTCAGTGCATGCGTGTCCCTCACCCCAGCGCATGCATATGTATCCCTGCATGTGTATGCGTCCCCTGTTGCATGCACCCCCCACATGGTCTCCGCCCCCCCATGCATGTGTGGCAGAGACCCAAAGACCAGCTGGCCAGCAGGAGGCACACATGCATGCGCATGGCGGCAGAGCTGAGCTGGGGTGATGGCTCACATGCCAACAGAGAGGGCTCTGCATGCCACCTCTGGCACACGTGCTAAAGGTTCGCCATCACAGATATATATAATGGCACAACCAATCGTTTTAGCCACACAGATATTTACATAGGAATACAAGTTAAAAAAATTAAGGGAAAGATACAACCTAATATAAAACTAATATAAAATAAGAAAAAGAAAAGAATAAAAGAAAATGTGAAATCTGCAAGAAAGGAAAATAAGAAATAGAAAAAAAGAAATAAAAATAGCTTCTGATCTTTTTTATAGCACAACTGTAAATTTACAGTATATTCATCCATGGTTCACATGATTCGCTTTTCTCTATAATCTATCCTGTCTAATCGTTAAATCATATGTTCAGTTTTTTTCTGTTTCATACAAAAAGTCCATGAAGGGTTTACAGTTAGCAGTAAATTTCTTAATTATTTTCTTAATTATTAATTATTTAGTTATAAATGATTAGTTTCTTAATTATTTTAACCACTGTAAATTTTAGTTTTTGTATTTTTGGGCTTGTGAAATTAGTTTAATTTCTTTTTAAGTATTTATTGTTGTTGTTTTTAGTTGTGCGCCACCCCGAGTCTTCGGAGATGGGGTGGCATACAAGTCCAATAAATAAATAAATAAATAAATAAAAATAAATGTAGATTTCTGTGATCCAAGAAGTTAATCTCAGCAAGTTCCATCATCTTCATCATCCATTGCTGTATTGAAGCTGACGGTGAATCTTTCCTTCTTTGCACATATAATAATTTTGCTGTAATTATCATGTACCAAAACAGAGTTTCATAACCTTTTTCCAGCTAGCCATACATTAAATAGGGACAGAGAGGAATGGAGGAAAGGGTGGATGGTTATGGGTCATGATGAAATGCAACTCAGATCAGTTCTTTAAAAGTTTCATGATCTTGGACTATAGGATTGGCAGATGGCCACATCATCAGGTTAGGATCAGATGGTACAAAATGTTCCTTTTGATATCTGGATAACAGTTTGAGATGAACATTGCAATTTCTCTTTAGATATACAAAATTTGTAGGTGGGCTGTTGCTCTCTGGACTAGATCCCTTCACTCATATGTTTTCCATATTAAACTAGAGGGTCTCAAACAGGAACATAATTGGGTTTATGGCTATTGAGATTCATGAGATTATGAAATCAAGCAGAGCAGAGCTCTTGATCATATAGTAAGGTATAACTTCATTTAGTTTAATGTAATTAAATTTTCACTTCAACTTGTCTAAGCACAAACACGAACTGGAAATTAGAGGTGAGGTTTGCCTTTCTTGTACTTCCACAGTTAGGATTAATCACTGCTATTTCTGCAACAATTAAGAATTCTATATTGATTAATTGATTTCATTTGTATAGCCATAGATCAGAAGTGACTTTGGATGGCATACATCATTTAAAAAATGAGAGAAAAAGGGGGAGAGAAGGAGGGAAGGAGGGAGGGAGGGAGAGAAGTTTGCCTTTTGTATGTCTTTCTGTTCATATAGCTATTTCATGCTTTTGCCTAATATTTGACTTTTGATCAGCAAATGTCCATCTGAAGCATTTTGTACACAATTCACACTATATATTTTTGTCTTTCTCTTTGATAAACATATATTTGCATGGTCTGAGGAAGGTGGGTAGTTAAGAAATATGAAATACAAAGAAAATAAATGCAATTGAAAAGCTACATAATACATTTAGCTAAAAACATAGGTATTTCAAACTGTAGCCCATGAGATTCTACAGAATGGAAGATGAGTAGGATGTTTTGGTACATCAGCATCTGTGTGGGGTGAGGAAGGGAAGCCAGTGAGGTAAGGAATGGAACTTTAATGCAATGTCTTAAGCAAACTCCATTTATGGAGTTCTATGTGACATCATTAGCTTGGTGGTGCATTGGTTAAAGTGCAATACCCTGCCTACAGCCTGGAGTTCGATCCTGATGGGGATCCAGCTGGACTCAGCCTTCCATCCTTCCAAGGTCAGTAAAATGAGGACCCAGATATTTGGGGGTAATATGCAAATGAAACTTCTACATTGTAAACCACCCAGAGAGTGCTGTAAAGCACTGTGGGGCAGTATGTAAGTCTAAATGCTATTGCTACTGCAGTTTTTTTTTTAATTACATTTATATGCTGCCCTTCTCTGGAGACTCAGGGTGGCTTACAATTTTTTGGAGCACAACCCAATGCACTCAGCAATAGCCTTCATTCCATTGTGTATGCCTGCTTATTACTAAGCGGCATTTTACAGTCATCTTATTGCCCCAACAATCTTGGTCCTCAATTTACCTACCCGAGAGGATGGAAGGCTGAGTCAACCTTGAGCCTGGTGGGATTCGAGCCTGCAGTAATTGCAGGCAGCTGGAACTTAAGTGCTAGGCATTTAACAGCCTGCACCACCAAGGCCCTTATTGCTATCATAATGCAAGCAGAATGAAACAGGGTTTGTTTCTTGACATGTCTTGAAGTCATGTTGCACATTACATTGTTTTCTTGTAATTGTAATTGTAATTGTAATTGGAATTGGATATGGATTTGGATTTGGATATATATTTGTATGTATGTATGTATGTATGTATGTATGTATGTATGTATGTATGTCTTTGTGTATTCGGGTCTTATCCCGTGTAAGATTGAGATTATCTTGGTGACGTTTCGACGAGATCCCACTCACCATCTTCAGGCTGGTGTCTTCAGCTTTGTGCTTGTGCCAGCAAAGCGTGATCTGAGCTGCCTTCTCTCTATAAATACTGGAGGGGAGGTGTGGTGTGCTGGCTCTGTTGTAAGCGGGTTGGTTGGCTGTGTTGTTGCCTGTGTTGTTGCTTCTTGATTGGTTGATGGAGTTGATGTTTGCTGATTGGTTGGCTTTTTCGTAAGAGCCTGTGTGGCTGAGGTAGTGGCTGTGTGTCCTTCAGCCTTTTGTGTTGTAGCTACCTGGGTAGTGGGCTGTGTGATGACCTTCTGAGTTTTGTTGCTGTGACATCCTGGGTCTTGTGCTGTAATCTCCTGGGTCATTGTCTGTGTTGCAACCTCTTGAGGTTTTGTGTTGTAATCTCCTGAGTTCCATGATGTAGTATCCTGGGTGGAAGGCTGTGATGTGACATTCGGCCTTGGTTTGGCTCCAAGTTTGAGGTCTGGCTATGTGTTTATAGCGTGTGTCAGTTTGCTTAGTTTGGGGGTCGGAGTGGGGTGTAGCAGCTGGTGTTACAGCCATGGTCTGGTTTCTGGATGGTGGTTGCCTTCGTCTGTGGGGTGGGCTTGGGTTTGAGTCTCCCTCACCAGACTTATCTTACACAGGATAAGACCCAAATACACCAAGACCTATATACCTTTACCCGTGAAAATCTACATAAACATATATATATATGTGTGTGTGTTGTGGCCCCCTGTGAGCCTGTGCTATGAATGAAATACCTTTCACGCATCATCACAAATATTCCAGAACCATAAAGCCTACAAATTTGAAATTTGACACATATGTTCCTCTTGGCTTCTAGGTGCTCACTAAGAAAGGATTTTTCTAAATGACCATCAGAGCATTAGTATTTCCTATATTATTATTAGCACATTCTGATGCTAAGGGGTTCTATTCCCCTTGCCCACCTAAAAAGAAATCTGTTCCAAATGCAAAACACAAGCAGAGGAGAGGAGTTTCAGTCTCAGTTTTAGTTTTACAGAACCAAGCAGCTTTAGCACAGAACTTTTGAGCTAAGCCACGCCCTGGTGCCTTGCTGTCTCCTTCTTGCTCACACAGTAAATACTGTTTCACTTTCCAAACAGCCCTCAACTCTCTCACACACTGACAGGACGGTAGCCAGATGAATACTAATGGATACTGGTACGCAGAGGCAGAATATATGTATATATGTATGTATGCATGTATGTATATGCATATATATATATATGTAGGTCTTGGTGTATTCGGGTCTTGTCCCGTGTAAGATTGAGAATACCTTGGCAACGTTTAAATCTCATCCGTCATCTTCAGGCTGGTGTCTTCAGCCGTTCTCCTGGGAGAAGTGTGTGATCGTGGCTGTTTTCCCTTTAAACTCCAGAGTTGGTTGTGTTGTTACTTCTTGATTGGTTGATGGAGTTGATGTATGCAGATTGGTTGGCTTTTTCCTTAAAGCCACAGGACATGAAATTGATTTTGAGGGATCCAAACTTATCTCCAACACTGAACACTTCAACAAGAGAATAATTAGGGAAGCCATCGAAATAGAGAAACACCCCCATAACTTGAATAAACGGGATGATACTTCCTGCCTACCAGACATCTGGAAACTAGCCCTCATCAACAAACGAGTCCCAGCCACGAAAACCAACACCGGACCCAAAATAACACATGATGCCACCACCAATCTCCCTCACCAGACTCAAACCCAAGCCCACCCCACAGACAAAAGGCAACCACCATCCAGAAACCAGACCATAGCTGCAACTCCAGCTGCTACACCCCCTCCGACCCCCAAACTAAGCAAACTGACACACGCTATAAACACATAGCCAGACCTCAAACTCGAGCCAAACCAAGGCCCGAATGTCACATCACAGCCTTCCACCCAGGATACTACATCATGGAACTCAGAAGATTACAACACAAAACCTCAGGAGGTTGCAACACAGACAACGACCCAGGAGATAACAGCACAAGACCCAGGATGTCACAACAATAAAACTCAGAAGGTCATCACACAGCCCACTACCCAGGTAGCTAAAACACAAAAGGCTGAAGGACACACAGCCACTACTTCAGCCACACAGGCTCTTGCAAAAAGCCAACCAATCAGTAAACACCAATCCCATCAACCAATCAAGAAGCGACAACACAGCCAAAAATACAGCCAACCAACCAGCTTACAGCAGAGCCAGCACACCACACCTCCCTCCAGTATTTATAGAGAGAAGGCAGCTCAGATCACGCTTTTGCAGAAGCACAAAGCCGAAGACACCAGCCTGAAGATGGCGGGATCTCATCGAACGTCGCCAAGGTATTCTCAATCTTACACAGGACAAGACCCGAATACACCAAGATCTACATAACTTTACCCGTGAAAATCTACTATATATATATATATATATATATATATATATATATATATATATATATGTGTGTGTGTGTGTGTGTGTGTGTGTGTGTAGGTCTTGGTGTATTCGGTCTTGTCCCTGTAAGATTGAGAATACCTTGGCAACGCGAAATCTCATCCGTCATCTTCAGGCTGGTGTCTTCAGCTTCGTTCTTCTGGGAGAAGTGCGTGATCGTGGCTGTTTTTCCCTTTTAAACTCCAGAGTTGGCTGTGTTGTTACTTCTTGATTGGTTGATGGAGTTGATGTATGCAGATTGGATGGCTTTTTCCTGAGACCCTATATCCTATCCTGTATCCTATTCCTTCCTGGTCAATAATTCTACCAGTCCAATTTCTTTTCCATTATAAATTTAAATTATTAATATAATTTTATTTAGAGTCAGACGAAGTGATGGCAACAGTATATATTCCAAAACAACAACAAAAGAAGTGCAGACAAGTAAAAGCAATAAAAACATGTAGGTTCTTGAAACTGAAGAAGATTCTTGGATGAGAAGTAAAACATTTTCAAAGAAAAACCAAGAAAGTCTAGTTGCCTTTTGGAAGAGCACCTTTGAAATAGAAACTGAAATACAAAAACAAACCTGACTGACAACATTGATTGTTGGACACTTAACTATAAATCAGAAAGTATTCTCAAGAATACTTTTTGTGTGTGTCAGAAGCCCTGGATGCCCAGCTGGGGCCTCCTTTCATGACCCTGTGAAGTTGCCCACCAAACTGGTAACCAAAAATCTACTTGTGGTCACCCACTTTCACACTAATGGGTTGGCAGGAGCTGGAACATGTGATGGGAACTCCCCCCCCACCCAGGGGTGGGATTCAAATTTTTTAACAACCAGTTCTGTGGGCATGGCTTAGTTGGTGGGTGTGGCTTGGTGGTCATGTGACTGGGTGGACATGGCTTGGTGGTCATGTTATTGGCTGGGCGCGGCCAACTCAATATCACTCACATCGAGGCACGCATCTCCTCGCCTGGCCTCTCATGACTGTGGGGAGGCTGCAACAGTGGTAAGTGTGAAAAATGGTCATAAGTCACTTTTTTCAGTGCCATTGCAACTTTGAATGGTCACTCCACACAAGCAACGTACCAGCAAAGGAGGGGAAAAAAACTCCAGAGATGTTCCTGAGACAGGAAGTCTAGTCCTGCCAAGAATGTAATAAGGTTTAACGGAGAGGCACTTTCTGTAAGCAACACCAAGAATGTTTCCTTCCTGCCTTCCTTACAGGATTAGGCCAGTAATTTCTTCTAACAACGGGTTCTCCAAACTGCTTAGAATGTTAACAACCTGTTCTAGCGAATAGGTGCGAACTGGTAGAATCCCACCCCTGCCCCCATCCTGTGGCAGCAATAGGTCTTGAATCCTAGTCTGCCAATCAGCACCTCATGAGCTACCGCACTCCTCAAGAATACATTATTTTTACTGAAATAATGTTTGATGGTGGATAACACCTTATGTTATCATACATAATACCATGTCATTTTGAGCACTAAATCAGACTTGGGGATTTTTTTCCAACTCCCTGAGAATTTTTAAAATGTTACTACTGTGCTGTGTCACACTTCAGATTTAAATTGCCACGTACCATGGGGTGGGATTCAAATTTTGTAACAGCCGGTTCTGTGGGCATGACTAGGTGGGCGTGGCCATGTGACTGGGTGGGTGTGGCTTCTTCTTTTTTTGCAGGTCCCCCCTGCATTTTTTTCCTCCTGGGCCTCTGGGAAGTCTCATGTTTGCCTCCAGAAGGCTTCCCTGGGGCCCAGGGAGGCAAAAAATGGAGGGGAAAGGGTGCAGCACACACAACCCACACCCACAGCCCCACACCCCTTTTTGCCTCCTGGGCCTCAGGGAAGCCATCTGGGTAAACCAATAAGACAGCGAGGGGGATCCCAGAACAGCTGATCATTGGAAAAGCTGATCGTTGGGAGGGGGAAAAGAAAGGAATACCTTAAGAAATGACTGGGTGGGGAAGAACACAGTCAGTGATGTTGGGCATGTGTGCAATGACATGTATGGGCGATAAGGACTGATTGGGCAGGGAGGGGAGGGGCGAGTGGAGAGAGGCAGGGCCAGCTGGGGGCATGATTTGCCAGTTTTCTGAACTGCGTAGAATCATAACAACCAACTCTATAGAACCAGTCCAAACCGGTAGAATCCCACCCCTGCCATGTACATATCGGACTTCCATAGACCATCAGAAAGAAGCAACAGGAAAACAAAGAAAAAAAAATACCGTTCTATCAAGGACAAGAACATATGGAGTATGTTATTATAAAACCTTTGAATAAAAACAACTACAGTAGAGCAGGAAAATAAGCTTAAAAAAGCAGAACTACAAGGCCATGTGTGGTGGGCAAGTAGGTAAAACGATTTTAACATTTCTAGTTAAAGTGAACAGATGGCGGGAAGCAGCTTTGCCCCAAAGCATGGAAAGCTATTGCCAGTTAGAGCAGATGAATAATTGGATTACTTCAATCAAATCTGAGACCACATTCCGAGATTGGGTGTGGATGTAGTCCAGGTGACTGTGAATGGTTCCCAAACTGGGTGTGGCTAACAGAAAGAATGATAGATTAAACTCTTACCTTCGGAAGAAAAATATGCTTTGTTTTCAAGCATTTTTTCTGCAAGTTTTCCCTGTCTGTTCACATTTTACTGCTACTTTATTTCTATGAAACATATACAGAATAAATTCCAAGTACCATTTCAACTTTCACAAGATTACAGCCTGCTGCAAAAGGTGAAATCTCTTTTGGACAAGGGCAGAAGTGATATTCAGCAGCTTCTGACCCCTTCTGGAGAACCGGTAGTGGAAATTTTGATTAGTTCGAAGAACCACCTCTGACTGGCCCCACCCCCATCTATTCTCTGCCTCCTGAGTCCCAGCTGATTGGCTGGGTCTTCTTTTGTTGCCCTGCACAGGAGAATGGAGCTGGAAAGCAGGTTAGTGGGGTGGGGAGGGAATGGGATTTTGCAGTAACCTTTCCCCAGGAGTGGGAAGGGAATTGAGATTTCACAGTATCCTTCCCCTGCCATGCCCACCAAGCCACGCCCACAGAACCAGTAGTAAAAAAAAATGATTCCAATCACTAGACAAGGGATAGATTTAGACTTAGAGTGGAAAGATGGGAGCTATACATGCAGGGCCTAGAGAAGAAAATAAAATTAGAATAGGATTAATAATTGTAATTAAAATTAAGCACATGTATTTAATACCTCCCCTCTCTTTCCTAGATAACAATGTAATGGCAACCTTTGGATGACTTTCAGATAAAGGGCTCTGTTTTATAGACATAGAGACACCATCACAAGGTGTTAAAATAGCCTTTTTCAATGTTTGTTGAGTACCTCCTTATATGAAACTTCACTATATTGTAAGTGGCAGAAATACACACATCCATATACTTAGTTATAGCTACATTTCAGCTTACTTTCTTAATTTTTTTTATTCTCTAGGAAGTTTAGAAGTTTACTTTTAATTTTGTGAAAGCTACAAACACACATTTTTTTTTCAAACACACATTTTTCAAGCAGGCACCCACATTAGTTAGAAAGTATTCTCCACTTTTCCTCCCATTTATAATGATTAACTAGGATAGAGCTTTAAATAGTATTATTGATCATTCCATTACATAGACTGGAAGAAGATGACCTAAAGATTAAACTGGTCGAACAGTCCCAAGGCTTTCCACTTCAAGGAAAAAAAATATGCACCCAAAGAAGTTACCCCAATTGAAATTTTGATTGGGGAAATGTGGAATTTTACTGTGTAGCCATAGCTAATATTTAGGGTGATAAGAATGACTTTTTTCCCTGTCAGAAAGCTAGAACTAAGCCCGAATGAAATGGTGGCCTGTACGTTACAAGAAGTTAACCTTGACAAATGGTAATTTGTATTCATTTGCAATGCTTGATGAGATTGACCTTTGAGAATTATGAGGCAAAACAACCTGATCCATAACTCACCACTTAATGTGCAAATCAGAAATTAGTTATCTGTCAGCCTTCAGTCTAACGGACTCTAACCAAATATCCTTCCAAGACTGTTCATGGTTCAAAGAGATATTAACTTATGTCTATAGTTTGAAGAGAAAGGAAAATAGTTCCATAACATCATTAGCTAGCTAAAGTCAGAATGTTTCAACTATGCAAAGCTGTGTCAAACCCACCATTGGAAGGGAAGAAACAAGTGCTCTCTCTGCCTTTCCATTCTGCTCTTGGTGAAGAAAACAAATTTAGTGGAGCCTGGCAGTTGATCTAGATCAGGAGTGTCTAACCTCAGCCATTTTAAAACTGTGGACTTCAATTCCCAGAATTCCCCAGTCATCCATGCTGACTGGGTATTTCTGGGAGTTGAAATCTACAAGTATTAAAGTCGCCAAGGTTGGACACCCCTGGTCTAGATAATTTCTTGTTTTGGAAACATAGTAGAGGGGTTCAGTCCACGAATTCCTCCTGTTTCATGTCTTATTGGGCTATCCAAAAACTCCAGTCTCAGGAAGAGCTGCTGTTGCCTGCAGAGAAGTTTTGAGGGCATTCTGCCCTCTAACCTCATCTCCCCCTCAGATAGTTGTTCACAGGACCAGTCATGTATATGTGAGCATTGATTGACAAGACTGACAATGGAAACAATGGACATTAACATGCTATGCATATTTTCTTAGCCATTTTCAACTCATGTTGAAAGAGCATATATGTACAGACATATGGCTTCACCTACTCATGTGAATTTTCAGACTCCCTCAGTCAGCCACCAAAAATGTTCAAAAGAAAGGACAAACCCCTCCCCCACCACACACACATCTCCTAGCTACTATATCTGGCCTGGATTTTATTTAAATCACATATGAAGTATTTTTTTTCCTGCGGGATATTAAATTAGTAGCTAACCTGAACACAGAACTGGATAGACATGAGTACTTATATGCAAGAGGGACGAAAAGAACAAACAGACAAATTTGTTCATTGACTGGCACACATAAAAATAGATTCCATTATGTCTAGGATATTTTTTTTAACACTGAGAATCAGTAGAGGTTTATCTGGCAACCCTTCAATACAGCTGCAATTTATCCACATAGAAATGGAAACAGGATTCAAACTACACAGCTGCACAGCACTTAATAGAATGGTGCAAAGTTTTCCAGGGACCAGCATAAAATTTTCAGAATATTAGGTATAAAGATGAATTTGGTACTTGGATTGAAGTGAGAAAAATGTTCAAGCTCTAGAGAGCCTTTAATGCCTATGAACAATGCCAAAGTTACTGAGGAGTTGAGGGGGGAAAACAAAGGAAGTAAAAGAACAGGAAACAAAGAGCCCATATTGCAAAAGGAAGCAAATTCTTCAGGAATATCGTGTTGTACATCAAGTTGACATTATGTTTTGGCTCAAAAGCTGCGCAATATTAGTAGGTTCTGTTCTAAGTTTTGAAAATAAATACTCATCATTTTCCATTATCAAGTTACTTAGTCCTGAGGACTTGCCAAAGTGCTCTGTGAACACAAACATCTATTTATGGAGGGAAGCTCAGCATCTTGCATGTAATCAACTAACCATTGGTCTTCAGTCAGAGGAAGGAGGGACCTACAGCATGACAACCAGACATGATATTTATCCCCATGGGAGGGCTTCAAAAATTTCAGCAACTGGTTCTCTGTCCAGTTGCTGGGTGGGTGTGGCCATGGTGGGCACAGCCTAGTTGGCCTCCTGCACCATGGTGGGAGGGTGTTTTCACCTTCTGCAGGCTTCAGAGGGTTTTCTCGAGCCTCTGGCAAGGTGAAAACAGCCTTCCTTGAGCTCCGGACGCCCTCCGGAGCTGGAAATGGGCCCATTTCCAGTCTTCCGGAGCCTCCAGGAGGCTCGTTTTTCACCCTCCTTGAGCCTCCATGTGGGCCCCGCAAAACAGGATGCATGGAGACTCCTGGGAGGGGAGGGGTGATAGGGGAGGGGCAGGAAAGGCAGGGCCAGCCAAGGGTGGGATTCGGTGGCTTGCTGAACCAGCCATAACATTAGCTACTGGTTCGCCCAAACCTTGGAGAACCTGTAGCAGCCCACCCCTGTTTACCCCTCTCATAAATACTACCCACTTGGATTCTGGTTCCACTTTCATTCTAGTCAAAGTCACCATTTGCATAGTGATCCAGACAAGCTAAATTTGGATAGGAAGAATGATATGTCTCTCTGATCAAGCAACATATTTCCTACAATGATTAGCAATTATACTTCAGAATATTGGACAGGTTTGGGAGGGGGAACCTAGGAAAGAATTTGGAACTTCTCAAGCAAAGCATTCTGAGACACTACATGATATTTTTGTCTAATTCATGGGTATCAAACCTTTGGCTTGCCTTAGCTGCACTGAATGAAGAGCAATTGCCTTGGGTCACATATAAAATATATAATATAGTTAATGTATATAAATCACATAATAAAAGTTAGGATCTTGTGGGATTCATTACTACCTGTTCAGGGCTGCATGCAGGCATAATGTAACTTTATCTGCACTTCCCAGTGAAAAATGCAAAGTGACCTGTGGTGTTTTCTATATGTCTTACTGCATCTCAAGAATGCCAACAGAATAGATGTTTAATATAATACCTTGAAAGGAAAAACATTGGTATCTATTTAGAATGTCCATACCAATTTTTAATTTTAGAAAAATTTAATTAATGTGGATGCAAAAGTGACAGAGTTAGCTGAAACCAAACATGTACATGAGTGCTAGGCATGGCAAATATCATAATCTATGTTTTGAGACTTTCCAGTAGTGGTTTGGTTTGAGGTACAACTGGGAAAATTGGTCCTGTCGATCCCAAATATCCCATGTTGTGTCCAAATTTGTAGACTATTGATGTGTTTAGTAAAAAAAAAGGAAAACACCTAGAACATTCATACAATGAACTAATAATCTTCAAGATGGGGCATGATGGGCTCAGTGGTTAAAAATGCTGAACTTGTCAGCTGGAAAACTGACAGCCCATGTTTGAGACTCAAAGTGAATTTCCATTCCTACCCCAGATCCTGCCCACCTAGCAATTCAAAAGCATGTAAATGGGAGTAGATAAATAGGTATCATTTTGGTGGGAAGGTAATAGTATTCCATGCATCTTTGGCATATAGCCATGCTTGTCACATGACCACAGAAAATATCTTCAAACAGCACTGGCTCCCTCAGCCAAGAAACAGAGATGGGTACCATGCTCTAGAACAGTGGTGGCTAACCTTTTTAAGCTCCTGTGTCAAAAATTGTGCATGCACACCAGCACCCAAAAAACAATGCAACCCCCCCTGTGCATGTGTACACAACATCCACCACGCGCCCCTTACCGGGCCTGTTTTTGGCCTCCAAAGGCTGCAGAGGCTCCCCTCAAGCCCCCAGGAGGGCAAAAACAGCCTCCCCTGGACTCCAGAGACCCTCCGGAGGCTGAAAACAGGCACTTCCGGTATTTCTGGAAGGCCCGTTTTTCAGCCTCCCAAGGCTGCAGAGGATTACTTCGAGCCTCAGGGAGTCCAAAAATGGCCTCAAACTGGCTGAAAATCAGCTGGGAGGTGTGCACATGTGCAGTACAGGTAAGTTTGGCTGGGGCTCGCGTGCCCACACAAATGGCTCCATGTGCCACCTGTGGCCATAGGTTCTCCATCACAGCCCTAGAATCAGACACAACTGGGCAGGAAACCTTTAGCTTTACCTAATCTTCAAAGTTGCATTAAAACATTACATGAATTTATTTATTTATTTATTTTATTAGTCAATTGCTTACAAGATAATAGGTATAAGTATAAACATAATTATAAATACATGGATACATATAAGAAAATAAAAGAAATAATAGGACAGGGATGGTGGGCACTTTGGTGCGCTTCTGCACACCCCCTACAGACCTCTTAGGAAAGGGGTGATGTCCATAGTAGACAGTCTAAGGTTAAAGTTTTTGGGGTTTGGGGAAGAAACCACAGAGTCAGGTAGAGTATTCCAGACATTGACCACTCGGTTGCTGAAGTCATATTTCCTGCAATCAAGTTTGGTGCGATTAACCATGAGTTTGTATTTATTGTGTGCTCTTGTATTGTTATGGTTGAAGCTGAAATATTCATTGACAGGTAGGACATTGCAAAGTATGATTTTATATACTATACTTAGATCGGACCGAAGATGGAGTAGTTCTAGGTTTTCTAGGTCTAGAACCTCAAGTCTGGTGGCATAAGGTATTCTGCAATGAGTAGAGGAGTGGAGAACTCTTCTTGTGAAATATTTCTGGACTTTCTCTACTGTGTTAATATCAGATACGTAATGTGGGTTCCAGACTGGTGAGCTGTATTCAAGTATTGGTCTAGCAAATGTTTTGTATGCTCTAGTTAGTAGTGTGATATTACCAGAGAAAAAGCTATATAGGATTAAGTTAACAACTCTTAATGCCTTTTTGGCTATGTAGTTACCATGGGCTCTAGCACTTAGATCATTTGAGATGAGTACTCCAAGGTCCTTGACAGAGTTTGGATCATCAACAAGGTCTTGACTATTCAGCTTGTATTTTATTTTCTGATTTTTTTTATTGTCAATATGTAAGACAGAGCATTTATTTGTTGAGATTTGAAGTTGCCATTTGTTTGACCATTCTGATATATAGTCAAGGTCTTTTTGAAGGGTAGCAGAATTAAATGTGGTGTTGAATAACTTTACATCATCAGCGAAGAGAACACAGTTGCTCTTAATATGATCACAGAGGTCATTTATGTAGAGTATGAAGAGAGTTGGTCCTAGAACACTGCCTTGGGGGACACCACTGTTGACAGGTACAGAATTTGATAGGACGCTCCCAATTTTGACCACTTGTTGTCTGTTTGATAGGAATGCTTTTATCCAGTTATGCAGGTGTCCAGAGATACCATAAAATTTTAGTTTTAATAGTAGTTTGTCGTGTACCACTGAATCAAAGGCTTTACAGAAGTCAATGTAGATTACGTCTCTTGTTTTGCCCTGATCGATTTGTGTAGTCCATATGTTTTTGAAGTGTAAGAGTTGCAGATTACAGGATAGTTTTTGAATGCTTCCTGGAGATTGTTAATTTGGTGCTAAGACTATGACCTTGTCCAAGGTGATATAAAAATAGTCATGATTTTAAACACAAATCGGCACTGATATGGCTTCTTGAAATATTTATCTGCCCTCAGGCTCAGCCAGTAGGGAAAACCCTCAAGAGGTTAGCAAGAACTAATTACTTCCTGCTAATCTTGTCTTCTGAGCTGAGGCAGTGCTTCCACACTGCTTTGATCACTTTTAACAGCTGATGGGCTGAATGCTGATCCCTAGAATCAAATATCTTCCACTTTAAGTGTTTTCGGGTACAGGAAGTTAGAGGAGTGACATCTAACATCCTTTGGATCTGGGCTTCACGTCTAATCCTTTCCCATACTGATAAAAATCCAGCACAGCCCTCTTAATTCAGCATACTCATCTGATTACGTCAATTCCAAGTATGTATGTAGTCTAGTGATACCTTTGTGGCTGAGGAGGCATAAGAGTCTAGTTATTATAATTAATAAATAAAAGGCATTCTACAAAGCATTGCAAAAAGAACTTTCATGGTTATTATTCATTTATGCAAACATTGATATCCTGCCTGTTTCTAGGGGCACAGGACAGTTTAACCCTAATCATCATGGAACTACTGAGCCACTATTAATAATTTTTAGGCAACCCGGAAATGGTTTGCAACTGTTTTACTTCCACAGTAATGTTCTCTTTAGGCACTTACGTAGTTCAGAGTTCAGGGCAGATACCTTTAGATTTGTTATGCATAAAGATATGTAGATTATGAAAAGTTATTTTAATTAAATGAATAGAAAAGTATATGAGTCCGAAAAAAAATTCTAAATGCCAATTCTTTATAAAAGAAAATAAAGGATTGAAAAGCTCACAATCCCAATTACAGCTTGCATTATCTTTTCCCCTAAGTGCCTTCCACATGCTTCCAAAGCATTTGGGAAGTTGAGCCAATTAATTCTGGGCTCAATCTCTGTTCCAGGGGAATTCTGTACCGTAAGTGCATTTCCTGTGGTGCTGCAGGGCAGACAGTTTCTCCTTGGCAGAAACTCTAATCTTATCCTGCTTCCTGTCTCCTGGGATTTCCCACTTTATGCCTGAGTTCAAGGACCATGCCACCTGGAGTTCTTCCTCCATCTTCAGTAGCAGCTTTGTTACTCCCCTGTAGACTGAAAGAACACTCAGCATAAAGGAAAGAGAGAGGGAAGGAGGGAGGGGCTCTTCTTTCCTCCTATTGCTAAATTATGAGGACATTGTGCGAAAATTCTACAGAAGGTCAGGAGATGAAACTAAGGATATGTGCAAACTAAGGATACGATCCTAATAACATTTCCAAAGCACCTTTTTCCCTGCTACCCACTGCAGGAAGGCTGAACCCATTAGATTGACTTGCCCCTGGTGGACCTGAATGGATTCCAGAGAAAGCTGGAAGTTGTTCCTGTTGGTCTGCTGCATGGTCCATCTGTGGCACTGGTCATTGCTTGGAATAAGGCAGCAACTGAGGCTTTGGATCAGGTCACATCAATGCGATCTCTCCTCTCTTGGAGATCCTGGCACACACACACACACACACACACACACACACCATGGTTTACTGAAGATTTAAGGGAGATAAATTGGAGAAGAGTCAGCTAGAGCATCGCTGGTGCTCAGTGAGGGAACCGGTTAGAGTTGCCGTTAAGTGGCCATGCAAATATGATAAATAAATAAACACACAAACAGGCAAATCTTCCCTAATACTCAGAACTCCAAAAAGCAATGCCCCCTCCCATTTCCTTTTGTAAGTGCACCTGATTCATTGACAATGCATACCCCTAGTGCAAATTCCCTTGATATAAATTCTTGTTTTAATTTAATTCCTGCTGTAGTATTGGAGTGCAACTCTCAGTGTCATGCAACAAGTTTCCTCTCTTTTCTATGTCTGTATGACACTGCAACACTGATATAAGAGATAAGTCTTGCATTGTGGTGCTGATTTTGTCAGTTGGATTTTGCTTATCACCCTAGGGCTATGATGGCAAACCTATGGCACACGTGCCAGAGGTAGCACGCAGAGCTCTCTCTGTGGGCACATGCAGCTCAGCTGCACCACACATGTGTGCGCACACCTCCTGCCGGCCAGCTGGTCTTCATGTCTCTGCTGCTCATGCACAGGGGATGTGCGTGCATTCATGGGTGATGGGACGCATGCACAGGGGACGTGTGTGCATGTGGGGGTCTGGGTGCATGCATAGGGGGATGCACACATATTGCATTTTGGGGATGCACATGCATGCTTTGGGCACTCGGTGCCGAAAAGGTTAGCTATCACTGCCCTAGGGGACCCCATTTTTTTAATAAACTTTATTAAATTTTATTGCATTAAAAACATAAAATATAATAAGAAAAGGAAAAAAACAGAAAACGTATAGACAGACAACATAAGACATAAAAACATTGAAACAAAAAAAAACATTAACGATATATCATTCAAAGACAACTACTTGTGGTGATAATTATTTGACAATCCTATGTGCAATAATAACAGATATTAACTTATACACGAATATATTTGGTTCTATCTATGTTCTATATTTATTAATTATCCATCTTTACCATGTCTCTGATCTATCCAACTATACCAATTTTCCCATACTTTGTAAAATATCGAGTCTTCTTTGTCTTTCAAACTCAACGATAGTTTGTCCATTGATTACACCTAAGTTCTTATCATTCTGCCATTCAAGAATGAAACTTCCATTTTGATCTGTTGTTGCCATCATCACCACCATTAATCTCATCTGTTGTCATTTCCTTTGATAGAGAACAGATCGCTCTAAAAAGCATGAAAGGAGAAATAAAATTGAGTGGAAAGTGTTACATATGAGGAATAAGGGTTTCTTTTAATGTTACTCAGTTATGAGCTGATTGAGAAGGCTGAGCAAGTGATCTTTCCATTCAAGTTTGGGAAGATTGTTGTGAAATATAATCTTTCTTATAGACAGGTATACGTGTGTTTGTGTGTGTATTTAAAAACAAAGAAGCAGTAGACAGTTAGAAAGTAAGGGAGATGGAAACAACCCATTTGTCTGACACAGACTGATAATGTAAGCTGCACCAAAGGAAATTCACAATAAATTCCATATTGCCTTAAGACTAAAGAGAAAGGTAGAAGTGCAATAAAAATGGTCAGTGTTATTCTTTAACTGAAGAAAAGAACAATAAATATGCCTGGGGTTTCCCCCCCCCCCCAAAGTTCAGTAGCTGGCCTTCTGCATTTCTGAGCCAATACACTTTTAAAGCTAACTTAGGATGGAAACTTACACCAAGATATGTCAGAGATTTCAATGTGCAGGACAAAACACGATCTTTCACATCTTAGAGTGCTAATCCCATGATTATGAGGGAGGAAGTTGATATGTAGGAATAACTAGTGCCCCAGTTTCTAATTAGTGCCCTAGTAAATAATGGCAGTGAGAAATGCATCAATTGGACTGATTGGTCTACTTTAGAGAAGAATATCACTTCTTGGCTGTGACCCTTTGCCTTCAGCAGTTGCATAAATTTACCCTGTTCCTTCTTCTAAAAGCTTGTCCATTGTAGTATCAGTTCCTGCCACCCTAATTTCCCTAATGCTGCAAACTTCCCCAAAGCAAGAACTCTACTTGAATTGGCACTTTGCCAGGGGTTGTGTTGACTCTATGGGACTTTCATTTCCTGTCTCCTTCCCATTCTAGGTAGTCAAATTACACCTGATTTTGATGTTTGGCATAGCAATATAACTCCCTAGTCAAACCAATCATTGTAATAATTGTAATGATGCTGACAGTCTCAGTGAATCACTATTCATAGGTCAAGTGCAGTCCTTTGAAGGGGAAACTGTCAAACACAGCCACCTCTTCAAAGAGTTGTAATAGGGACATTGAGATTGAAGTTTCAGTAGCGTCAAACGATTATCTCTCTTCTATAACAGCAGGATAGAGAATGTGGGGGCCCCTGGTCCCCTCTGTATTTTCAGTCAATCAAACACAGGTATTTGGAGACAAAAATCTATTGTGGTTTAAGTCTCCTGATGCAAAAAGCTCACTTTTGAAGAATCGGGCAGACTGTCACGGAAATTTTATATTCTTGTAGACTTGACTGCCCCCATTAGAGTTTCATTTCTAATTCAAAGCACTAGCTGGATTTACACAACACCTAGTGGCATTTTGTAGCTTGTTAGGCATGTTATGTATACTGGCAAACATGTTTAGTGTGCTGTGACAAGTTAATTATGTTTTTTTAAATCATAGCTTAATATGTTATGTGATTTAAATTATAATAGTATGGCTACCAACGTTTGAATTAATACCCTAATTTCAGAAAATTAATTGTGAAATCTTTATAACTCTGTCCCCTAAATAATATATTCCAACTCCGTTTTTTTCATCAGAAAAACCATGTGAGAGAAGTTAAACTTAATATAGCATAAGATCAAGATCAAACAGTGGTATTTATTTTGGAATGACAGTTAATACTTGCTCTAATTCGATTGTCTAAATCAGTGGTTCTTAACCTTTTTGAAAGAATTGCCCCCTTGAGCCATTGAGGAAGTTGTCATCGCCCCCCTCCCCCAACATAACTGCCCCCCTGCCACCTCTTAGCATCCCTAAGGGGGCCAGCAGAGGGGCGCTAAGAGGCGGCAGGGGGGCATTCGAGGTGCTGGCCGGCCCTGCAGTTTCACCCATTTTGGCGCCGGCTCCAGAGTGGTGCTACAGTCAGTGGGTGAGCCTACAGGGCTGGCGCCTTGAACACCCTCCTGCCACCTCTTAGCATCCCCAAGGGGGTCAGCACAGGGGCATTAAGAGGCAGCAGGGGGACGGTGCGTCAAACGTGGCTGCGGTGGCATGTAATGTGCCACTGCTTCCACATTGGAGGCACTGGTTCCAGAGCAGTGCTAGTCAATGGGTGAACCTGCAAGGCCGGCCGGCACCTCGAACGCCCCCATCGCCTCTTAGCACCCCTCTGCCGGCCCCCTTGGGGACGCTAAGAGGTGGCAGGGCGGTGTTTGAGGTGCCGGCCCTGCAGGCTCACCCCATTGACTGTTGTACCATGCCTGAACCGGTGCCTCGAATGCAGCAGCATGTTGGGAAAAGCCGCCGCCACCATTTTCCCAAAGTGCTGCCGCTCTCGCATTTTTTCTGTCTGTCCATCAGTCCGTCCAAAAGGTCTGTCTGTTTGCCTGCCTGCCTTCCTGCCTATCTACCTACCTACCTGTCTTTTTGTCTACCTACCTACCTACCTACCAATATAGATATCTCTCTCGCGCTCTCTCCTAATATGTGTTGCTCCATGGCCCCCATATCGCCCCCCTTCCGTTCCTTTGCCCCCATGTCGCCCCTTTTTGTTCCATCGTCCCCCTGAAAAACAAAATCGCCCCTTGGGGGGCAATATTGCCCAGGTTAAGAACCACTGGTCTAAATAATGCACTACATTTAAAAATAACTGAATAAATATTAATGCTAAGAATATATTCAGACATATGCACATGTATTTTCATGAAGTAATGCTGATCTGTGGTTTTTCAAATAATAATAACAAAGCAATAATAATCAGGTAAATTTTCTAAAATGTGGAACTTCATATCTCTTCAAGAAGGAATTGATGAGTAATAGTTTTTGCTTTTACAAAATCCAGTAGATAGATAAAGGGTGAGCCATCATCACCCAAAATCATTACTGCATTTTACATTTAGGTATTTAGCTTTCTTCATCCTTGTGCTGTCCAGGAGAGGCTGTTTTTCAGACATTCCAGATTTCCCAACCTTCCTAAGCCACATACTAGTAACAAAATAGATGTAATGAAAGAAGTAGGTGAAGCCAGATGATTTAAAGAAAAAAGAAGAAAAACCACAGTATGGTTTCAAGTTACAAATTAGCAGTTGTATCCAAGTATTTGTAAAAAGAAAAAAAAAGCCAGCAATGTGGCTATAACTCTCCCATTCATTTTTAGCTTTATTCAATTGAGGAGGGGCTTAGCTCTTTAGTGCTAGACACATGATTGACATACTTATTTCCTGTGGTCAATCTTGTGAGAAAATAGCACAGGAAGAATCAGAAAAATACATGAATGTGCTGATGAAGAAGCTATGATTTGCATCATACTCAAAGACTGTTTTACAAGCAACACAGAGTTTCACAAGGTTGCATGGATATGCCCCATCTTGTCAAGCAAGCAATTTGCTTTGGCTCATCACAACAAAATGCCTAATCAATGCTCTCCACAGAAAAGTTTATCTACCATTGGAGGCATTAAAAAAATCATGACTCAGATTGATAAACTGAGAAAGACCCAAAAGGATGCAGTCACGATGGTCCTGAGTGCAGTTGCATAATGAAATTGGAGCCTACTAGTCACTAACTCATACTCCTGTCAACAGTGTCTCTCAAATTTTATCAAAAAAAGATTCTGGGAAATGTCTGTTTATTATTATTTTTTTATCCACCTGAAAATTTTCTTTTCTTTTATTTCCACAGCTATTATAATACAACTTTTTTGGTGCCTTTTAGTCAGTCTTGACTCCCAGTGAGTGCCTAGACAAATGCTTGAAGTTTTCTTGGCAAAAAATTTACAAGTGGTTTGCCATTGCTTCCTTTTTAGGGCTGAGAGAGAGTGACTAACCCAAAATCACCCAGCTGACTTTGTGCCTAAGGCAGAACTATAACTCACACTACCTCTGTTTCTAGCTTAGTGCCTTAACACTATACCAAACTGACTCTCATAGAATACTTCTACTAATGTTTACATCAGGATATTTTACATACAATAAATTTACATGCATGCGTGCCTCTCTGAAATATGGCAGGAAATAAAGGGCAGAAAGCTACCAGTTCTGCCTGGTTCTATAGAGCCAGTAGCACTGAAGAGCAGCAGACACAGAACCAGTTCTGTGTTTGCTGCTGTTTGGCCCACCTGCCTGTCCGAGCTCTTACCTGTCCTTTATTTCCTGCTTTTTCAACCTCAGTTGCTTTGCACAGCACAGCTGAGGTTGAAAAAGCAGGGAAAAGGGGGCTTTTTGAATGCTGTGCACCTGTGTGCAGCACTTTTCAGCTGTCCGGGAGGCATAGCTTAAGGTTGTTTTACACACGCGTGCAGCATAGTCACCGAACTGGTAGTAACACTGGTTGAATTCCCTGGCAGAAAAGTTAACTTTTTATCTACTTCCTTCCATGTCTGTATTACTACGATATACAAAAAACAATTTGCTGAGATTTTGAAAGAAAGATATTATCGCTTAGAAGCTATACTTCTTGATTAAGTCCAGTTGTAGCACGCAATACCAAAGAATACATTGTGAAGAACTGAATATAGTTATTATCACATACAGCAAACTTCAGTGACTAGCACCTGTCCCAATATGTTGTAACTGTAATTCCCAGAAATCCTAGCCATAATGGGAAGGCTTTGCAGGAAGTCATTGTCCAAACAATGTTTCTCAACTTTGACTATTTAAAATGTGTGGCCTTCAATTCCCAGAATTTCCCAGCCAATGGGAATGGTCAAGATTGAGAAATACTGGTCTAAATAAACCTGGAAGACAGAAATTGGTGAAGATGTAATACTTCATGTGATTTGATCATGTTTAATTTTGGTCTCTTTTGATAATAATATCGTAAGTGAGATTCAAGGTATTAGTCATTACATATAAACTCCTTCATGTCTTGGGTCCGGGGTACTTGCGGGAACGTCTCCTGCCAGCGTCGACCTCCAATCGCCCTGTACGCTCCCACAGGCAGGGCCTCCTGAGGGTGCCGTCAACCAGACACTGTCGGTTGGCGGTGCCCAGGGGTAGGGCCTTCTCTGTGGGAGCACCCACCCTGTGGAATCAGCTCCCCTTGGAGCTCCGGTTGGCCCCTGACCTCCATTCCTTTCGCCGCAACCTAAAGACTTGGTTGTTTCAACAGTCCAGCCTGGACTGAATGGGCTGGGGGTGGGTTTTTTTTAATTAATTTTTAGTTTTAATCTGGTTTTAAATTTTATTGGGCTTAGTTTAGTTTAATTCTATTTTAATATTTGTATTCTTGTTTTTTTATTGTAAGCCATCCTGAATACCTCGGGAGAGAGGGCGGCCTATAAGTCTAATAAAATAAATAAATAAATAAATAAAATATATCAGGACATATCTGAACAATTTTTTTTCAAGTTAAATATGTTGTGATGGTAAAAGGTACTCTCTACATACAAATGTAAGTGGCATTCCCTGCCAAACCTCTGAAATTTCCTCCCAACCTACACACACATACACATGAATTGCTGAATGAGCCTTTGTAAGAAAACAGTCAGATGAATTGATAATGGCAACAATGAGAAGACTCAGTAAGAAACCTGTGGCCCAGTAACCTAGATTACTTCTATTCACCAACCATATCTCAAAGATAGTATGGCTAGCATGGTGACCTAGTACGAGGGGATAAATAATAATAAGGTCACACAGATGGGCTTATCTAACACATTCCAATATTATGCTGTGGTTTCCACTGGATCTACCTTTTCCTGTGACTTGTCTTTACAATGTAGTAGGTCTGCTTTTATGTATATTAGCTCAGGTTCTGCTTTTGATTATATAGTCATATACTGTACACATAAATAAATAAAATTATTGTATCTTCAAAGTGATTGGGTTGCTTTAAGGTGAACCAGGTTTTAGCCACAACACTGTAATGATATTTTGAATTATATTCCAAATTCATGGAATCTGAGGAATATTTTATCAATTGTGGGGAATAGCAGTCTTCCAATATTTGAAGGGCTGCCACAGAGAGGAAGGGGTCAAGCTATTTTCTAAAGTGCCTGTAGGCCAGACAAGGAATAATGGATGGAAACTGAACAAGGAGAGATTTAACCTGGAAATAAGGAGAAACTTTCTGACAGTGAGAACAATCAACCAATGGAACAGAAGTTGCCCTCGGAAGTTGTGGGAGCACCATCACTTGAGACTTTCAAGAAGAGATTGGACTGCCATTTGTCAGAAATGGTACAGGGTCTCACGCTTGGGGAGGGGTTGGACTAGATGACCTACAAGGTCTCTTCCAACTCTGATTATCTGTTAGATCTGTTAGATCCGTTAGATCTGAATAGCCAAAAGTATATTGAAAAATGGGAAATAACTATTACCATAGACATTAAAGACTGGAATAAAAATAAACCTGTAACATCAATTTTTGAAAAGGCTATTTTTTCTTACTAATCCAAAACTGAGACATTACATTTCCTTTTGGCATAGATTTCATATTTTGCAAACATATTTATGCATTATTTAATGCATTGCTATAACATGATTAAATAAGTTTGTAACACATCTAGGTGATTTAGATCAATTTAATATGTTAATTTTTAGGGAGGGTACTTTGTTTTTCTTTTGTTTGCCTTGGTAGTAAATATTTATATCATAATTTGTTAGACAGTTGTATATTACTCTGTTTTAATTTATTTTTGTATATTACTTTATATTTTTTATTTAAAAATTCAATAAAACTATGTTTTAAGTCTTATGTACAAATGTAACTTAAAAAATACACCCAGCTAAGGGCAAAAGGACTGAAGTGTGATATATGTCTAATGCCCTAGAAACAAAGAGATTGAAATGTGATTTATGTTTAAAATACTGACCTGGACAATGGTTTAGAACATCAGAAGATATTCTGCTGTGTAGGCTTGCCATATTATTATTATTAAATATTTAATCTCCAGTTTGATTCACAGTCTGGGACTGGTAAAAACGTAACAGTTTAAGCCCTAATCAAAGACCTAAGAGCTATTAAGGTAACAACTGAGTGTAAGGCAGTTCCAAGTAAGGTGGTTTTTTTGCAAAGTCAGAATATTCAGGTCTAATAAGTTCAAAATTTCCATGTATCTAGGCAACCCTTTGGGCTCCTATTACTATTGGTAGAACCATTGATTTCTTCCTCCACAATCGCTCAACTTCAATTTGCAGGTGATGGTATTTAATTTTTTTTCCACCTGTTTCTTATCAATTTGTGCATTACCTGGTATTGCAATATCAATGACACAGACTTTTTTCTTTCCCACAATAGTGATGTCAGGCGTGCTATAGGTCAGATGACTGCCTGTTTGGATTCAAAAGTCCTATAGGATCTTGACCTGTTCATTTTCAAGAACTTTGTCAACTTGGTGTTTCCAGTAATTTTTGCTGCATTCAACTTTTGGCAAAGCTTCCAGTGTATAGTTTTGACAACTTGATCATGACATTGTGGATAATCAGTCTGTGAAACTTTGCTGCAGCCACTAATAAGATGATTCACTGTTTCATCTTTCTCGTTGCATAAGCGACATTTGCTGTTGTTACTTATGTGTTGAATTTTTGCTTTTATGGAATTATTCTACAAAGCTTGTCCTTGAGTAGCCAAAATGAAGTCTTCAGTTTCGTGTGGAACAATCATAGGCATATACTGTAGATGGGCTAGTATTGTGTATTTCCCCTCTTTACTGTATGGAAAGGAAAGAAGCCAGACCACTAACTTCTATTGTTTGGCTGGAAACAGCCATAATCCTAATGCTTCACAAATTTGTAGCAATAGCAATAGCACTTAGACTTATATACTGCTTTACAGTGCTTTTACAGCTCTCTCTAAGCGGTTTAGAGTCAGCATATTGCCGCCAACAATCTAGGTCCTCATTTTACCCACCTCGGAAGGATGAAAGGCTGAGTCAACCTTGAGCCTGGTGAGATTCGAACTGCCAAATTGCAGGCAGCTAGCAGTCAGCAGAAGTAGCCTGCAGTACTGCACTCTGACCACTGCACTACTGCAGCTCAAAGTATGTCATTATATTCCAGTTTACACTCAGTATTCTGAAGCTGGCAGAAGAAAAGAAAATTGCATGGCACTTTGAAGCAAGGCTGAAGAGAAAAGAATGGACCCATGTCTTTAGAATGTATATCATCTTATTTTTTCTTTTATAGAGGATGGGGCCCTATATGTCAATCACACAAATGTTAAGCTGTAATGAGCCAGTTAATGACTTAGCTCTGTTATTCTGACGGACAGGGGGAACAATGAAAATATTTGAGGTCCAATGAGAAGGGTATTTAAGAAAAAAATAAAGATTTGATTGTATTTATGAAGGGTTTTTGGTGGGAGGGCATCTTATTTCATTTCTTCTCCAAAACCCCATGTTCATGAATTTATTCCATCATGCATAATGCTGCATGAGTGGCTTGCCATCAAATATTAATAATGTTGATACTTGCATTTTGCTATCAGAGGCAAAATTCAGTTGTGCTGTTCTCTACTGTAGAGTTAAAGGGTTTTGTTCGTGCAGTTCAGTTTTTGTCCAAAGCACAATGAAGGATTAATGTAGATTTCTTTGTTTGAAGTGTTATCACAAATAGTAGGGGATAATTTGTGAAAAGCATTTTGTCTCAGTAGCCTTATTAGAGAACATTAAAAAAATGTCCCCTGGTTTCAAATGAGTTTAGCCTCCAGGGTTTTTTCCTTTTTGAAGAAAAAAAATCCCCAATTGATAACAAAATCAAATGTTAATTAAGCTTTGTGGAAGAATTCATTCTCATTTTTTATTTTAACACAGATGTTTAAATAAATTCTTTATAACAGCATCTCACAGCCCTTCATCCAATAGCTATTTATTTGATGACTGGAGATCAGAAGGAGGACAAATGTTTTGTTTTTATATTGTGCATTGTTTACTAGAAAGCACTCATTAAACACTGGATAGTTGTAAAGGCAATCTATCCCAGATTCTCTATGGTCAAGTACCATAGAGTACAGATACCATGCAGATGAAACTTAATGGTTCTCCTCTCATCAAATTAGTGCTGCCTTGCACTGGGAGGGAGGGAATTCTTTTATTTGACAAGCTGGAAATAGTAATAGCACTATAGCAATAGACCTTAGACTTACTATATATACCACTTTATAGTGCTTTACAGCTCTCTCTAAGTAGTTTTACAGAGTCAGCCTATTGCCCCCAACAATTTGGGTCCTTATTTTACCCACCTCGGAAGGATGGAAGGATGAGTCAACCTTGAGCCTGGTGAGATTTGAACTGCCAAATTGCAGTCAGCTGCAGTCAGCAGAAGTAGCCTGCAGTACTGCACTCTAACCATTGCGCCACCAAGGTACCTACTCTCTATTTTGTTTTAAATTAGAAACTATATTCATGAAAGTGCAGGATTCTTGCTCCTCCTGTATTTACAAAGTGGGTGAGATGAGCCATGGTGGCACAGTGGTTAGAGTGCAGTACTGCAGGCTACTTCTGCTGACTGCAGCTGACTGCAATTTGGCAATTCAAATCTCACCAGGCTCAAGGTTGACTCAGCCTTCCATCCTTCTGAGGTGCGTAAAATGAAGACCCCAAAGCACTGTAAAGTGGTATATAAATCTAAGAGCTATGGCTATTGCTATCCTACCTTTCTTTACATAACTTTCCTTCCAGTGGTCAGCAGCTTTCCCCAGTTCCATTTAATCCCAGGAAAAGACACTCTGAAAGGTCTTCTCAGATTAGAAAAAGACAGGCAGCTGGGGTTAATAAAGTAAGTAATAATAATAAAGTAAGTTTTAACAAGATTGCCTAAAGGAATGTAAGATAAATATGAAAGCATCAGAAGAATGAGACAGAAAAACTGAAATAACTTTTTCAGGGGAGAAAAACATTCAGAAACTGGAAGATTTATTTTGACATAATGGTATACAGATTTAAGGTAGGAACGGTATTAAACGTTTTGGAAGAAATTAGAGCACATGTATACCTTGTGCAGCCTCAAGGCACTTCCACATTGGCTCCTTGCACTGTTCCAGATGGAGAGGAATCTGAAAGAATGTGGAGCTAATCTTGATGTAGAAAGAAGAATGACTTCTTAAGGAACGGGGGAAAAAAAACCTCCATCTTGGAAAAGCATGAGAAAGAAATGTAAAACAACCCCATCTTTATTCTGTTTAGTGTAAGATGGGCAAAGAGGAAGAGAGGAATTCTGGCAGGGTGCCAAGATTTCGTTGTCCTACAATAAAGTAGCATTCCTGTAATCCTTGTGTTGTGTTGTGTTGTTGACCTGGCCTACCTTGAAAGATTCATATGGGTTCTAAAGTAAGGATGATTTTTTTTCCTGTGGTTTTGGCAAACATCCCATCCCCCACCTGACCTCCATGGAAGGTACCTGTGTGATTTTTATCATCTCCAGCTACAGAGCAAGAGGCTCATGCAGAAAGTGACTTACATATCAGAGGCTTGCAAATTATACGTTCCCTCATTAATGGTACAACTTTTTTCCTTTCTTCTTAACATAAATTGCTACTTCTGGAACTGTTTCATGTTCCACACTATGGGCAGATTTGTCAGCAACTGCTATAGTTAACTGCCAGCAGCAATGACCTACAACTGGAAACTATACTTAGGAGAGAAAAAACTGGCCTGGTTCCACTAGTTACTCATAATGTGAGACTAAGTTTACTCTGATTTCTAACTTCAGGTATTGTGTAGTAAACTTGGTGTTAAAATTGTGAACTCTTTCTTTTATCCTAGAAAGAGCTTGGATGTCCTATATAGCATACACACTACTATTTTTGCTTAATGTTTATGCATACATCCAGGTTCAGCATCCTGTCCCTGATGTTTGTTTACGTCATTTTGTAGACATCATTTTTCTTCCTCACTCAATTACAGTATAACAGCATAAAATCATAGTTAGATGCGAGGAAAGTGCAAGGTGTCAAAAATGCTAACTTCATGACACATCATAGTTTGCAGGAGTAACAGCTTTGCAACCAATAAATTTCTCCACCAAGAGAGATATTCAGATCCCACCTATACCCTTCCAAACACCAGACATGTGCATACAAAATATAATTAAAATATTAAACAGGACATGGGGAATGAGTCACATTCTCAGTTTATTAATATTTCCTGTTGTGGGGACGGGAGGAGTAAGGGGATTTGATTTGACTTGATTGGATTGGATTAGCTATTCCATTGTGGATTGGAGTAGAACACTGTTCGAATGATTTATTTTCTGCTTTCCTATTGGTACACCTGAAGGTCCCATTGATTGGCTCATGAAGCTATTAACATTTTCAGGTCAGCATGTGAAAATAACCACTGATTTCAGATCACTGAGCCTTGGTGGCTCAGGCTGTAAATGCCTGCTCTTAAGATCCAGCTGTCTACAATTACTGTAGGCTCGAATCCCACCAGGCTCAAGGTTGACTCAGCCTTCCATCCTCTCGGGGTAGGTAAATTGAGGACCCAAGATTGTTGGGGGCAATTAGCTGACCTTGTAAAAATGCCGCTTAGTAATAAGCAGGCATATATAATGGAATGAAGGCTATTGCTGTGCACACTGGGTTGTATCCCAAAAAATTGTAAGCCGCCCTGAGTCTTCGCGGAGAAGGGCGGCATATAAATGTAATTAAAAAAAAAAACTTTCTGAAGGTTTGGAGAATAGAAATTCACTTGCTCTCGACCGATACCCTTACATATCTCTTATCAACATCCTATTTGCTTAACTGCACAATTAAGAACCACTTAAAGTGTGTCACAAGAACAATTATCCAGTTCCAATGTAACCAATGTGCATGTTCTGACCAACCATATCAGTTCATATCATATCAGTTTAGAAAATTGGTTCATGAATAGTCATTAAAAACTGATGACCTGGTAGTCCCCAGTTGTACTGAAATGCAGCTTTTATAAGAGTTAGCCTTTCTAGCTAGTAACCTGGAACGTGCAGTCTGAAATGTCTGGAAAGTACTAGATGGAGTTTGCTTGCTCTAGATTAGAAAACCAGATTGAGAATGTATTTGAGGTCAAGCTCTTCTCTTCCAGGCATAACAGTTTATAACCACATTGTTTTTAGTTGGGGAGAGCACTCCATTTTACTTCCTCACTTGAAGTGTGAAATGGAACTGTTACAGGAATGGGGCACATGTCATAAATTTTAGATGTGCTTTTAAGCAAACCTGTTGTTTAATGCTTAAATGGCTTGTATTGTGCATTCCTCGGGGGAAATAACCATCCTGCCTGCTAACTTAGCTGTGGACATGCTACTTTGCAGGGCTTATTAAATAGAAGGCCTACGATGATTGGTTTGAATGGGCTGCTGTCATCTATCACTGTCACTTCTATAAGTTTCAGTAAAGTGTATCTGGCCACATTCATTTGGGGCTGGCTGCAGAACAATGAAACTTCCGGTGATTGTGTGCTTGGGAAGAAGTCCTGATGTGATTAATTGACAGGAGCAAAGAGAAGTTGCAGAGATAACTTCATTCAATTGAGCGTTTGAGGAATGGAACAAAGCTTCATCCAAGAACTCTCACTGGTTTGGTTCTTATTAAGAAACTAAGGCTGTGAATGTGTGGCACACATGCTGGAAGTGGCACACAAAGCCATCTCTGCCAGCACACGAGCCGTCACTCCAGCTCAGTTCCACTGTGCATGTGCGCGCACCTCCCACCAGCCAGCTGATTTTCAGGTATCTGCCGCACATGTGCAGGGAGCAGGGCGCATGTGGGAGATGCATGTGCAGAGTGAGGGGGAGCATGGGAGGTCACGCATGCATTGCATTGTGGGTGCAGGCAGACGACAACAAAAAGGTTAGCCATCACTGAGCTAAGGGGTAGAAACAGTGAAGAACCCTGTTGCTACAAGTTTTTAGGGGGCAGTAGAAACACAATTAACATTGGCTGATCTCAAAAGAGGTCATTGGCTAAGTTAGATTAGGTTAGGATTTAGATGAGACACCATCTGGAATTGAAAATTCCTTTGCCTCTTTCTTAAGAATCTTTCTGAAAGTAGGTTTTTATTCCTCACTACAGCTGTAAGGAAAAATAATGCATATTTCCAAAGCATGTTCTATTTCAGAGGAATTTCCTCAAGGTCTCCTATATAATACAAAACTCATCTAACCCAGCTTGTGCTTTTGAGATTTTATTTGGCTAGGGACTGCTGTCTCTAACCAGGCTGTAAGAAGTGGTTTTTCAGTAACTGAACAAAATATTATTCAATATACCAGGAGTCTCTTCAGAGTACGGTAAAAAAGTTAAGATGGTAGCTGTGACAATGAAATCAAAGCTCTGCTTCATTTTTATGCTCATGACACAAAAATCTGTGTGGACATCCCTGGCATGCACTTAGAATCATATGACTGAGGCAGTTAAATGCCACTATTATCAATCTATTTCTTTATATGGGTCTATAGGTATCTATAGCAAAGTGAATGAAACTAATCATGTATATGAACAAGGTAAAAATTAGAATTTTAGCCTGGATTCCCAGGGGAAATTGTGATTTATCTTTGTTTTTATTAATTTTATTAACTAATTTTTAGAGATTGTTCTACAGTTTTCATTCACTTTCTGACTTAAATGGACATTGTGTCAAATTGGCCATTATGAAGCTGCTTATGAAAGAGCCGTGGTTGCGTAGTGGTTAGAATGCAGTATTGCAGGCTGTCTCTACTGACTGCCAGGAGTTCAATCCTCACCCCCTCAAGGTTGAGTCAGCCTTCCATCCTTCTGAGGTCGGTAAAATGAGGACCCAGATTGTTGGAGGCAATAGGCTGACTCTGTAAACTGTTTAGAGAGCACTGTAAAGCATTGTGAAGCGGTATATAAGTCTAAGTCCTATTGCTATTGCTATTATGGAGAAGAGAGTTGAAGTGTTTAGGTAGAATAAACATCTGAAACATCTTAAAAATAGAACGGGGAAAAATCTTGAAAAATTATTACAATTGTTTTCGACTACATTATCTAAGATGGCATACTATACATTTGCTTAAATCATATTTAACATTTAGACATTTGTTATGTATGTAGGTTTAAATGTTATTGGTTTATTTGAACTGTTCTTGTAAAATGTCAAATGGTATTGGTTTAAATAGTGCGGGAAGAAACCCTGCACTCCCATTGGCTGGCAACTACGGCTGCTGGCTATAAGAAGCAGCCGTAGCCCAGCCAAGTCGGGTCCATTCGAGGTGTAGTCACTTAATAAACTCTTCACTGAAGCTCTTCGCGTCTGACTCTTCATGCAAACATAACACTGGCGACGAAGGTGGGATTGCCCTGAAGAAGAGGCAATGCGGAAGATAGCAGAAGAGCGAGATGGCTGCGCCGAACACCCCCCCCAGCCCTGTCCGATCCGGTGGCAGAAGACTGGGAATCATATGCGGATCGCTTCCAGATGTACTTGGAAGGAAACGACCTCGCTGATATCCCGGAGAAGCGGAAGAGGGCGGTATTTCTCATGCACTGCGGTCCGGCAGTCTTCAAAATGGCGAAGGCATTGTTGGTGGGAGCTGCAGAATTGAAGGTAATGGAATGGCCTGATTTAGAAAAGCTTTTAAGAGCCCATTACGCCCCACAAGTATCGTGCCTCATTAAGAGACACGAGTTTTACAGTCGGGATCAAGGGGAAAGCGAAAATGTTAATGACTTCGTGGCAAGCTTAAGGGACATTGGGGGTGCTTGTGACTTTACCAACTTAGAAGAGGCCATGCTTGATCGCTTTGTCCTAGGCCTCAAAGATAAGGTCTTACAAAGCAAACTGTTAATGAAACCTAAGATCACGTTTAAGGAGGCCATAAAAGAAGCTATTTCAGCGGAACCCACCAAGTCCTCAGCAGCGGCCATGAAAAAGATTAACAAGGCCTCAAGCCAGGCCTCAAGCCATTCTGATGTGGAAAAATCCACAACAACCCATTGAGAGCAAATAGACTCTGATTAGATTGCAGTGAGGTGGAGGAAGGAATTTTTAGACTCAGAATGGAGAAGAAAAGGAAATACCCCGGGAAAAAGAGGCAAGAATTGTATTGCAGAGGCTGTGGGGGGGAGCACCCCTGCACTGAATGCAAGTTCTTAGACACCATCTGCCTACATTGTGAGAAAAGGGGTCACCTAGTCAGAGTCTGCAAATCATCCAGAACTCCACCTAGTAGGAAGAAATTTCCTGAAAAGGATTTTAAGCCCAACAACTTCATTGAAAAGATGGGGCGCAATTCAGAAGCAAATGGGAAGAATGAAACTCATCAAACAATCACCATTGGTCATTCTTCACCCTTGAGAAGCAGAAAAGTTCATGTGAAGGTGTTCATTGAAGGAAGGCCTTGCCAAATGGAAGTGGACTCAGGCTCTTATTTATCTATGGTGTCATGGGACACTATTCACAGGCTACTTCCCAACATTCAGAAGAAACATTTCCAGAAGCAAGCACTGACTCTTAAAGACTACCAAGGGAACAAGATTCCTGTAGTTGGAGCAAGAGATTTCAACGTGAAGTTTAAAGACCACACCAAATGTTTGCCACTGACCATCGTGGACAAGGATCACCCAAGCTTGCTGGGACTTGAGTGGTTCAAACCACTAGGCATCGAGGTGACTGGCATCAATCACGTGAGCAACTCTGAATGGGAGGAGGCCTTGAAGTCTGAGTTTCCAGAGGTCTTCAGCGAAGGATTGGGCAAGTATATGGGGAGCCCTATCACTTTCAACCTCGATCCCAAGGTGCCCCCAATTCGTTTAAAGCCCAGGAGGGTTCCATTTGCTTTAAAGGAAAAAAATGATGCACAATTAGATAAATTAATTGCTCAAGGGATTTTAGAGCCCACTGATCAGTCCAGATGGGAAACACCCATAGTCACACCAGTCAAGGCTGATGGGTCAGTAAGAATTTGTGGAGACTATAAGGGGACACTGAACCATGCGCTGCAGCAGAGCGCAAATCCAGTGCCAGTTGTGCATCATCTGCTACATTCACTTAGCAGGGGTACAGTCTTTGCCAAATTGGATTTGGCCCAGGCATATCAACAACTAACAGTTGATAATGCCACTGCAGAGGCCCAAACCATTGTGACTCATAGAGGTGCCTTCAAATGTAAAAGGTTACAATTTGGAGTCAGCGTGGCACCAGGCATTTTCAAAGCCTTATGGAAAGAATGCTCCAAGGACTGCCAGGGTAGTGCCTTACTTTGATGATGTGTTAATCTCTGCTGAAAATGACACTCAGCTTCAAGAAAGACTCAGAGAAGTCCTTACCAGATTCAGAAAAGCGGGGTTAAAAGTCAAGGAAGAAAAATGCACACTTAAGACTGACAGGGTTGAGTTCCTGGGCTACATGATTGACAAGCATGGCATCCACCCTACTGATGCCAAGGTTAAAGCAATCAAAGAAGCCCCTAAACCTAAATGCAAAACAGATTTGCAAGCTTTCCTTGGACTTATTAACATTTATCACATGTTTCTACCTCAAAAGGTAACCATTGCTGAACCTTTGCACAGATTACTTGATAAGAAGTCTGTTTGGGTCTGGGGCAGGAAGGAACAATCAGCATTTATCAGTATTAAGAGACTAATCACGTCTGATGCTGTACTGATACAGTTCTCTGAGAATTTGCCTGTTGTACTGACTTGTGATGCATCCCCTTTTGGAGTGGGGGGTTGGGGCCACAGGCTTCCCAGTGGCAGAGAAGCCCCTATTGCATTTTACTCTCACACTTGACCAAAGCAGAGAGGAATTACAGCCAATTGGACAAAGAGGCATTGGCAGTTGTTGCAGCTGTTAAGAAATTTCATGAATATCTGTATGGCAGAACATTTACCATTGTTACAGATCACAAACCTTTGTTAGGCATTGTGGCAGGAGACAAGCCTACACCTGCTATCCTGTCACCAAGAATGCTGAGGTGGACTGAATTTCTTGCAGCTTATTCATACAAACTGATTCACAGGCCTGGCAAGGACATTGGACATGCTGATGCACTGAGT
This sequence comes from Naja naja, assembly GCA_009733165.1. Classification (NCBI taxonomy): domain Eukaryota; kingdom Metazoa; phylum Chordata; class Lepidosauria; order Squamata; family Elapidae; genus Naja; species Naja naja. The sequence continues at coordinate 19,696,956 of CM019159.1, read as the reverse complement.
CGTTGCCCACTGCCTTGCCACAAGGAGGACTTTGAACCTGAAACGCACACCTTTTTCCTAGAAACTGTTGCCAAGCTTCCAGTTCATGCTGCTGAAATTGCCAGAGAGACTGCCAAAGACACTGTGTTGGCTCCTGTTATAGGCTGGATTAAGAAAGGTTGGCCTCTTCAAGATCTACCTCATCTTGCCCAACCTTTTAAGTCCATGCAAACTGAATTATCTGTATTAAGAGGATGTATTTTGTGTTTCCCATGACATCCACCACAACTGATGCTGTTATCAAGCAGCTCAGAAAACTGTGTAACCCAGGGGTTACCTGATGTTCTTGTCTCTGACAATGGCCCTCAATTTACATCTAACATTTTTGAATCCTATCTAGCACAACAGGGTATCAGACATGCCCTTACTGCCCCTGGACACCCTTTGGCTAACGGCCGGGCTGAACGCATGGTACGTTTTACCAAAGAGAAGCTCCAGCAATTGGGTCCTGGGGACATCACTGAGAAGGTTGAAAAACTTCTTAGTGTCCAGCACATCACTCCTAGCCCATCGAATAACTTATCCCCAGCAAAGTTGTTGATGGGTAGGAAACTTAGGTCTTCCCTTTACTGCCTTCATCACACTTACGCACCCAACGCACCACTGGATTCCACTTCCAAAGTTCGTACATTCAGTATGGGTGATTCTGTGTATGCTAAGAACCTTATAGGTGAGCCTTTGTGGATTCCTGCTGCGATAACTCAGATCACAGGCCCTCGTTCTTACAGGGTACAAACAGAGGATGGACTCCTCTGGAGCAGGCACATTGATCAACTTAGATCCTCAGGAACATCGCCCTTGTCTCTCTCTAGTTCCCTCACCTGATGTCTCTTCTAGGGGGGAAGGGGAGGAACAAGAGGAAAATCAGCAAGTAAGAATCAACCCCATGTGTAACGAGCCATTACGACAGGAACCATCCCAAAACCTGTCACAATGCCAAGATCCATCCTTAGAAGTGGAAGACTGCGCATCACTACCTGACTTGGGTGCTGACATTGGAATGGAGATGGGTTGGGAGGAGAGACCAGATTCTAACAGTCTAACAGGGTCTCCTTTCACAGGAAGTTCCAGCAGGGAAATGTCAGCAGACACATTTCCTCTCTTACTGGGTGAGAACGTTAAAACTTCTGAACCACGAAGGTCTCAACGTAAGAGCCCCACCTATTTAAAAGAATACATTAGATAGGTTGGGGTTTGGTATGGACTGAACCTAGTGGGGAGGGGTGTTATGTATGTAGGTTTAAATGTTATTGGTTTATTTGAACTGTTCTTGTAAAATGTCAAATGGTATTGGTTTAAATAGTGCGGGAAGAAACCCTGCACTCCCATTGGCTGGCAACTACGGCTGCTGGCTATAAGAAGCAGCCGTAGCCCAGCCTCGTCGGGTCCATTCAAGCTGTAGTCACTTAATAAACTCTTCACTGAAGCTCTTCGCATCTGACTCTTCATGCAAAGATAACAGATATTTTGGATAAATTCTGCATCAAATGGACTAACTGAAGACGATGATGACTATATCTCCTTCCCAATCTGTTATGGTGAATAAATTACAATTCTTTTTGGCAAATACCGCTTTTTGATGCTTTGAAATATGCAATAAGGGATCTTGAACCTGGGCCATGGGCATGTAGATACAATTGCTCAAAGATGCTGATTGTGAAACTGGGAGAATCTGAACTGAATAGTCACAAGCAGGTTATGTGTCTGATATATTTGAAGATCAGATCAACTGTGAACATTGCAACATCATTTCTCAGTGCTTACTGTGGGGAAACCATTTCATAATTCACTTGATGTTACTGTGTAATAAGGCTTGCTTGGCAAAACCTGATGAGGTTTTCTTCAGTTGAGACAGCAAGAAAGTAGAATTATGTGTGAACCCATAAATCATATTACATGCTTGATACATGTATCAAAAAGTTGAGAAAATTGAAGCTAGAAAATTGGAAAGTATAACTGAATATAAAGAAAATTCATACAGCAGTTTGGAGAAACTTTGACCTTACCAAATATTGTTGGCCTACAATTTCTGGTAGCTCTCACTGTTGATTTGCTAAGAGGTGCATCTTAGCATTGTTTGGAAAAATCATAGGTTCTCTGTTCCTACAGAAGAGAATCTCAAAAAACTTCAGGTTTCCAGATTAAAACACAAACATTTGGACGCTAACTAGAATAAACAAAAATCACCAAATGCTGCAAACTAATTGTCAAGTTGCAAAGTTTTCCTGACCTGCTCTCAAGTTGCCATAGGTAAGGGGTTGGGAATCGCGCCTTGCAGCTGCACCAAGGAATTCACACCTCAGTCAAAACAAGACATAGCCTAGCTAGACGCTAATATTAATTACAGTTTTCCCCCATTATTTGAAGAATAAAATTCTTCTTCAGATGATTAATTACAATACAATATTAACTTTTTGGATTTTGATCAGATACACATCTCCAAGCTTGATAAACAACGTTTTAGACTGTACATTAACTTTTGGTTATTGGTGTAAAGTTTATTCTTTTTTTCTATTGTTCAATGAATTTAGTGATGCTAAGTGATCATAGGTTCTTTATGTTTGTCAAAGATTTGGGAGAAAATTTGTGCTTCCATGTATCATACATATCACACATACACACATATATACATCAACTTCTCATTTAGAACCAAAGACCCAAAAGTGGCTGAAGAATATTGAAGACAGAGTTGCTAATTTAAGTAGTAATTATTATCACTGCAAATATAACTATTCTGATAACATTCCATAAGGTGAAACTGAAGCTGAAACATTCCATAAGGATAAGTATTGTGGTAGTATTGTTTCCTTCACTGGACCAAGATGTATGGAGTGGTATCTTTGATGGATAATTCATGGAATGAACACAATTCTGATAAACTAACAACACTAGCAGTACACAAATGACTAGTGTTCAAAATGTCCATGTTTATGAAGCTGCATCATAAAGTGACATAACTGAGAAACAGCCATAAAAATATTGCTGAGCTGAAATACAAACTCTTTCTCTCGCTTCTGGACTTGAATAGAATATGTCATTCATGGGAGCTATAACAACTCAGCAACAATTTAGGAGATAGATAGCCACATCTATTTATTTATTTTTATTTATTTATTTTGTCAATCGCTTACAAGATAATAAGTATAAGGATAAACGTAGTTGTGAATACATGAAATGAATATATATAAGAAAAATAAAAGAAACAATAGGACAGGGATGGTAGGCACTTTGGTACACTTATGCACGCCCCCTAAACCCCTTAGGAAAGGGGTGAGGTCAATAGTAGACAGTCTAAGGTTAAACTTTTTGGGGTTTGGGGAAGAAACCACAGAGTCAGGTAGAGTATTCCAGACATTGATCATTCTGTTGCTGAAGTCGTATTTCCCGCAATCACTTGAAATCCTTGAAATCACTGTTGGAATCTCTTCTGAACATAAATAAAAATCTAGAGATCCAGGCAGAAAAAAGGAACTGCCAATCGTTTCCCTGAGATGAATTACAACCAATGGCCTTTTTAAAAGGAGCGTTTTTAAATCAGCTAACATAAGAAAGCCTTTGTCATGAAGATTGTACTCCCAAGGCAAATGAGAAGCAAAGCTAAGTAATTTGGCCTTTTTAACATTAAGTGCTAGCCAAATTACTTAGCTCCGCTGCCTAGCCCAATTTGAAAATGTTTCTCCGGTAATAACTTATACATTCAAGATTAACATTATCATATATATTGGAGTCTTTCCCTCCTGACTGGTTGCCTGTGGGTTCATTGAGGCCAATAATGCTCAGATTACAGTAGGATGAGAATTCAGGCATTGCATTAGGTCTACCAGAAGTGGGCTGAAACAATCCAGGCAGCTAGGAGATGAAGAGATTCAGGAAAACTCTAACTTTACTATTATCTAGAACCGTGATGGCAAACCTATGGCACACATGCCGGAAGTGGCATACAGAGCCATTTCTGCCAGCATGCGAGCCGTCGCACGGAACAGATCCACTGTGCATGTGTGCGTGCCCCCTGCCAGCCAGCTGACTGTCAAGTATAGCACATGCACAGAGGAAGACGCACAGGGGGGTCGTGTGCGCATGTGCAGAGGTGTGTGGCACATGGGGTTGTGCATGCATGTGCAGAGGTGCATGGTGCATGTGTGGGAGTGTCATGCATGCATGTGCAGAGGGACAGGGGTCCCACGTGCATTGCATTATGCATTGCATTAGGCACGCATGCACTTTTGGCACGTGACGATGAAAAGGTTAGCCATCACGGATCTAGAAGTTTTCTAAATTTTACAGCTCGGATGTTTTAAGTGGGAAAAATTGAACGATGATGGAAAAAGAAACTCCCCATGGGTTTCTAATGAGACAAGATCTGGAAGATTTGTCATAATGGATTATGTTATCAGCATAAAGTCCTGCAATTGCACAATTTATTTGTGGGTGAACTAGCCTACAGCAAGTAGAGTGGTATGCCCTTCTCTTTGCCTCATTCCCTGCTTACTCACAGACCCATATTTTCTTGCTTGTTTGGTCTTTATTTTCTCTTTTGGTCTTCCCCACCAGTCCTTCTGTCCTGCCTTAAGCAATCATAAGAAGTTGGCCAAATGTCAGTATGTGAACATTATCTTATCATCTGAACACACATGGGTGTTATACCATGGTTAGAACATTACATACCGGTCCTATTAGGACTCATATCAGCAAAAGGGCATCTCTCTTCTTAACTTCCCAAAATGTTAACACAGATTTATAAAGCTATAACAATAAGCTCAGTGTTTTAAACAGGATAACACATAAAGTTCATGCAGTAGTCCAAGTACATTATGCTCACATTCACTGGCTCGAGATGTTCAGGTTCATTATGTGTATGCCACTGAACTTCTTAAAGAGTGCTTGTATAAGCGGTAGCTGCAATACTTATTCTCATCTGAAAAATTGGGAGAAGCAAAAAAGAAAGGAATGGAGGCCATGCGGGAGTGAAAAAAAAGGAAAAACAATCAAAGCTTTAATTGCCTAATTGCTGACCTTCTGTTAGCAATTTGCTTTTCAGAAGGCAGTGATAGCTCATAGTACAGCTAGAACAGCACATAGAGTGGAATAAAAAAAATGATAAGAAACACTGATAATGTAGTGATAAAAGAAGTCGTAAGCACCTTGACAGTGACATGGATTTAAAAAAACTAGAAAACATTCCAGGCAATACCAACAAATATGCTGGGCATTTTAAGGACTTTCAAGGGTCACTTTTCTTCTGCCAGCTTTGACCAAATAAAGCTGAAGTGTGAAAGTAAAAGAAAACATCTGTTGAAGACATAGAGATGATGTCCCCAGTTGTGTAGGTCTTAATCTTCAAAAGAAAGCATATTGGGGACTGGCCGGAGAAAAGTGGGGCTGAAAAATCAGAAGACCAAAGCTTATCCCAATATTCTGACACATAACACATGTAAAGAAATTTAGACCAGTCAAGCAGACCCAAGAGGTTAGGGTTAGGATTGGGAGATTCAAGGATCCAGAGGATCCAGAAAATAACACCTCCTCCATTCGACATTCCACCATAACCTTGATCCTTTAGAAAAATTGGCAAGTGCAGTTTTTTGGAACTTGTCCATCTTCATTTTTGTCTTGCCAAACTGCAGTCAGGAAGAATGCTGCACTTCAGAGAACCATGCTTGTTGGAGTGCTCCATTTAAATGATACGATAACTCTGGAAATTAGCTGTTGCTAGGAAATAGGCAATCAATAGAGATCTATTTACATATTAGAGAGGGGCCAATCTTACATTTATATGCATATATGTAGCAAGTCAATACATCATGCTTAATTACTGTGCAATAGTAACATGGGGCAAATATACATGTATTTGATGAGATGATTTGGAAATTGAACCACTGTGCCTCTAAGAAAGGATTTGGAAAGAAAGGAAGCATAAGAAGTGTTCTTGGTGACATTGTGCAAATGCTTTTTCTATTGTCCTCTTCTGGACAATAAAAAAAATCTTCTTAGACTACCCTGCAGATCTTTCATTGTACTGTGGTTTCCTACTTCAACCCTGCTAAGATTTGTTATTATTAGTCAAACTCGGTTGCAAACTGTCTTAAAAAAAACTAGTTTATTTCAGTGTGCAGATATTAAGGATTTTGAATGCATGTACATTGTAATCCTATTTATTCTTACATTCTTCCTTTCACATTCATGCACTTGTCTCTTATTTAGTCTATATGAATCCCATTTTATTGCTGTTTGATGGATGTATGGATGGAAAAGAAGAAGGAGCATAAGTGGTTATTGCCCTGTATTTTGCACATAGACTGTATTTGACTTATGTTGCTTTAGCTGCTTCTGAAATGCATAAATCAAGAAATAATGTGGGTTGGGGAGGGTGTTGCATTATTATTTTTTAATCAAGTGGTTAAGGTATTGATTATTGGTTTTTATTTTAAAACTTCTGCAGGCATATGTGACACCTCAAATATTCCATATGGATGAATTGTAATCACCTTAATGGTTCAGTTATTGTTTGGGAATTATAACCCTGATTTTTATGGTTTGGGCTAGTTCTGGTATCAGGTCTTTAACTGAAGTTCCCAGTAGTGTCCACATGATTTTAGAAAGAATTCTGCTTATTTGCTTTAGTATTTAGAATTTATCTAGATTGATGGAAGAATTTAGATTGTTGGATGTAATTATAGACAATGAAAGGACAAATACCTACCTGATTTGTAGTAGAACCTGCTGATTGGAGTTGTTCATCAACATTTTAAATATATAATTTCAATTGGAAAAGACTTCTGAGAAAATTGAGTACTTTTTTGTTTGTTTTTACTATGTATTTTTTACTTTTACTTTTCTACTAAGTTGTTATCCATGTGTGTAAAATGCATTTTTGTATTTCTTTATTCACATACAAAAGCATTTTATTTGACTTGGTGAATTTATTTTGATTTATCCTTTGGCCCTCAGCCAAAGGAAAGACATCCTGGGGAAGAAAACTCATCAGAGCATTAATAAAAAAATTGACAGAATTACAGGCTTCTGTACATTCTTATGGACTCGCTCATAGTCCTGTGCACGTTGCTTTTATCCTTTCAAATATTACTACTAAAATATTATTTTAAGACTTGGTTGTATGGAAAATAAAATGGTGAAGAGACCATAACATTCCCTTTCAGTTCCATAAATAATTTGGAGAAAAGTCCAATTTGACTCACTCCCTGGTTCCAGTGCATCATTCATGGGAAAATAATCGCTCCTATCAATGATCTGCCATGGGAAAACCTCAAAAGAGGTAACCTGCTTTTTTGCTTTTCCTCAGAGCAGGATGAAATCTGCAGAACCAATTTCCTATCCCAGTTGCAACATTTTACATAAACTTCCAGTTCCTCCACCCACACCACTTTTGGTGCAGCTTTACAATATGTTGGAGTTGGGACAATAGATTGGGATTAGAATTGAGTGTACGGTTTTAAATCAAAGTAGTTTTGACTTGTTCATCCTTAGGAGAAAGAAAATGTATCTCAGATTATCCCAATTCGCCCTAGCTCCAGGTTCTTCTCCTTGTCATAAGTCTGTGGGAAGCCCCACTTGTTATGTATGCAGAGTTTGAATATGATTGGTTGTTCTTGTAAAGTGTTTGAAATCATTGGTTCAAAAGTGCAGGAAAACCCTGCACTCTGATTGGCTGTCAGCCGAGGCAGCTGGCGATATATAGCTGCCTTGGCTAAGCCAAATTGCGTCCATTCTGAGCTGAAGTCACAATAAACTTTGAGTTGAAGCACTCCGCGTCCTGCCTCTCTATGCAAACTTAACACTGGCGACGAGGGTGGGATTTCCCTGAAGAGAAGGCAACGTGGAACAGAGAAGAGCGAGATGGCTGTGCTGAACACCTCCCCAGCCCCATTCGACCCAAAGAATGAAGACTGGGAATCGTATGCAGATCGGTTTCAGATGTTTTTGGAAGGAAGCGATCTTGCCGCCATTTCTGAGCAGTGGAAGAGGGTGGTTATTCTCACGTATTGCGGTCCGGCAGTTTTCAAGATGGCGAAGGCATTAGTGGGCACAGCAGACGTGAAGGTAATGGCATGGCCTGATCTAGAGAGGCTTTTAAGGGCACACTACGCACCCCAAGTATCGTCCCTCATTGAGAGACATGAGTTTTACCGCTGCGATCAGGGGGAAGACGAAAGTATAAATGACTTCGTGGCAAGTTTAAGAGACATTGGGGGTGCGTGCGAATTCAGCAGCTTAGAGGAGGCCATGCGCGATCGTTTCATTTTGGGCCTTAAAGACAAGGTTTTGCAGAGCAAATTGCTAATGACACCCAAGAAAGAAGCCATAGAGGAAGCATCTTCAGCAGAAGCCACCAAATCCTCAGCAGCAGCCATGAGAAAGATGAACAAGATTACGGGCCATTCAGATGGGGAGAAGACCACTACAACACATTTTGATGAACTTGAATCTGAGTCAGAATACAGTGGAGAAGAAGAAGAAATCAACAGACTCAGAATGGAGCGGAAAAGAAACAACCTGAGAAGGAAGAGGCATGATTTCCACTGCATAGGTTGTGGGGGAAACCACCCCCGCACTGAATGCAAGTTCCTGGACACCATTTGCCTCTGATGTGAAAAAAGAGGGCACCTTGCAAGAGTCTGCAAATCATCCAGAACTCCACCAAAAAGAAGAAAATTTGCTACAAACAATAAAGACAGAGTAGTCAAGCCAAACAACACCAGTGAGAAAATGGTACGCAACTCAGACGCAAATGGAAGGAATGAAACTCATCAAACAGTAACTATTGGTCATTCTTCCCCTTTAAATAACAGGAAAGTGCATATCAAGGTATTCATTGAAGGAAGGCCTTGCCAAATGGAAGTGGACTCAGGTTCATATTTATCCATGGTGTCATGGGACACTATTAAGAGACTGATACCAGACATTCAGAAGACTCACTTCAAGAAGCAGGCTTTAACTCTTAAAGACTACCAAGGGAACAAGATTCCAGTAGTTGGAACAAGAGAATTCAACGTGAAGTTCAAAGGTCACATCAAACGCCTGCCCCTGACCATTGTGGATAAAGATCGCCCAAGTCTGCTGGGGCTAGAATGGTTCAACCCACTGGGCATCGAAGTGACTGGCATCAATCACGTGAGCAACACTGAGTGGGAAGAGTCCTTGAAGTCTGAGTTTCCAGAGGTCTTCAGCGACGGATTAGGCAAGTACTTGGGGACCCCTATCATATTTAACCTAGATCCCAAGGTACAACCAATCAGATTAAAACCCAGAAGGGTACCCTTTGCATTGAAGGAAAAAATTGATGAACAATTAGATAAACTTATAGCCCAAGGGGTGCTGGAGCCCACAGACCACTCCAGGTGGGAAACACCCATAGTCACGCCAGTCAAGGCTGACGGTTCCGTGAGAATCTGCGGGGATTACAAGGGGACATTGAACCATGCGCTACAGCAGAGCGCATATCCAGTTCCTGTGATTCATCATTTATTACATTCCTGGCGGGGCACAGTCTTTGCCAAATTGGACCTGGCCCAAGCATACCAGCAGCTAACAGTAGATGATCTAACTGCAGAAGCCCAAACCATTGTAACCCATCGGGTGCATTCAAATGCAAGAGGTTACAATTCGGAGTAAGTGTGGCCAGGCATCTTTCAAAGCCTCATGGAAAGGATGCTACAAGGGTTGCCAGGGTGGTGCCTTATTTTGATGACGTTTTAATCTCTGCTGAAAATGACACTCAATTACACGAGAAACTCAGAGAAGTTCTAACCAGGTTCAAAGAAGCAGGGTTAAAAGTCAAAAAAGAGAAATGCACACTAAGAACTGACAAAGTAGAATTCTTGGGTTATATGATTGATAAACATGGCATCCACCCCACAGAAGCCAAAGTTCAGGCAATCAAAGAAGCCCCCAGGCCTAGATGCAAAACTGATCTACAAGCATTCCTGGGACTTATTAATTTCTATCATATGTTTCTACCTCAGAAAGTTGAAAAACTATTCAGTATCCAACACATCACTCCTAGTCCATCCACTAACTTAACTCCTGCCGAGCTTTTGATGGGGAGAAAACTCAGGTCTACCCTAGACCGCCTTCACCCCACTTATGCACCCAACGCACCCCTAGATACCACCAGCGAAACTCGCACATTCACTGTGGGTGATTCTGTTTATGCTAAGAACCTTGTGGGTGAACCACTATGGATTCCTGCTAAGATAACCCAGGTTACAGGCCCCAGGTCCTACAGAGTTCAAACTGAGAATGGTGTCTTGTGGAGTAGGCACATAGACCAGTTACGGTCCAGACTGCCTCTGGAGCATCACCCTTGCTCCTCTCAGGATTCCATACCCTCAGCCTCTTCTAGGGGAAGGGGAGATAATGATGGTAATCAGCAAGTGAGAATCAACCCTATGTGTAACGAGCTAACACGACAGGAACCATCCCAAAACCTGTCAGGGTACCAACAACCATCTGTGCAAATAGAAGATTGCACTTCACTACCTGATTTAGGGGGTGACATTGGGTTGGAGATGGGCTGGGAGGAGAGACCAGGTTGTAGTAACCAAGCAGGTTCTACCAATACAAGAAGTCCTAATAAGGGAATGTTGCCAGATACATTTCCTTCCTCACAAAGTGTGAGTCCCAAAATACCTGAACCACGCAGGTCTCAACGTACCTGTAAGAGCCCCACCTACCTACAAGAATATATTAGATAGATGGGGTTTGAGTATGGACCAAACCTAGTGGGGAGGGGTGTTATGTATGCAGAGTTTGAATATGATTGGTTGGTCTTGTAAAGTGTTTGAAATCATTGGTTCAAAAGTGCGGGAAAACCCTGCACTCTGATTGGCTGTCAGCCGAGGCAGCCGGCTATATATAGCTGCCTCGGCTAAGCCAAATTGCATCTGTTCTGAGCTGAAGTCACAATAAACTTTGAGTTGAAGCACTCCGCGTCCTGCCTCTCTATGCGAACGTAATACCCCTCCCCCACAAAGAATTTTAATTTAATATAATTTTAATTTATTTATTTTGTCAATCGCTTACAAGGATAAACATAGTTGTGAATACATGAAATGAATACATATAAGAAAAATAAAAGAAACAATAGGACAGGGATGGTAGACGTGTTGGTGCGCTTATGCATGCCCCCTACAGACCTCTTAGGAAAGGGGTGAGGTCAATAGTAGACAGTCTAAGGTTAAAGTTTTTGGGGTTTGGGGAAGAAACCACAGAGTCAGGTAGAATATTCCAGACATTGACCATTCTGTTGCTGAAGTCGTATTTCCTGCAATCAAGTTTGGTGCGGTTAACTTTGAGTTTGTATCTATTGTGTGAACTTTTTTGGGAAATATTAAAAAGGCAGAATAATATTTTCCCCAAAGGAAAAAATGGAAAAATATACTCTTAAATACAATACAGAAAGATTGAATCTTTCTTAAAACCACCCCCAGAGATATTTTATGCCCATTAAGGAGGATTGGGCCGGCCTATCTACAAAACAAAGACCTTCAGCTTCAGGGTGATGGGATTAAGAAGAACAGGACATAATAAGATTAACCCACTACCATTTAGCAGAAGACATGGAGCTCACTACATTGCACAATCTCCTAAGGGCATTTCAGACATTGCACAATCCGCCTAGCAGCATCTCTCAAACTTATAAAAATCCATGTACTCATCAACTCCATTTTGTCAGGTGCCCAGAATTGCACGTGTTGCTGCTTCATCATTAAACCATCTTTCCAATCAGCCTCCATGTTTCCAGTGTCTTTCTCCCAGCTTGGAACTGAACCAGATGGATTTTTTTCTTCCAAGTGTATGAAATGTATCATGGAAAAGATCATTCAGTATTTTAAAGAAGACTTTTTTGATTGACTAGGTGATCTTGTAACACCTGTTCATCTTGTTAGCTCTCTGTGGATGATTATTAATATCTGAAACATTTGAGAGTGTCTTTTAAATCTTCCAGAGTATACATTCTTGCCAAGTGGGTTGCTTTATCAGTCTTTATGGTTCCACATTACAAGCTCTGGCATGTTCAAGAATCACAGAGATGTACCCATGACTTCTTGATTGCTAGTCATGCTGATAACAGCTTCCTTCCCAAACTCACATGAATTTTTTTAAAAAAGCTTCCCTCCCCAATGTTCACAAATCTGTTAGATATTTGATGCCATACTTTGCGCTCTTGGCCAGCAGAAACTAAAGGCATATTGTGCATCTCTTAAAATATATATTAAAACAGAAGAAGATATAATCTGACCATTGACCCTGTTGAAGTATTAGTATGCTGTAGAGCAGGGGCGTCGAACTCAAGGCCTGGGAGCTGGATCCGGCCCATGGGGTGCTTAGATGTGGCTGGTGGGGCTACCCTGGAAACAGTGAAGGACCAGCCTGCAGTGCCTTTGGCAGCAAAAACAGAGCTAGGGAGGGCTGCACGTAGCCCTCCTGAGCTCCGTTTTCAGTTGTGATGGCTTCTTGCAACCCTCTGCCAGCAAAAATGGATCTCAGGAGGGCTGTGTGTAGTGAACTTCATTTTCGCTGGCAGAGCGCTCCGTTTTCGCTGCGAGCTCCGTTTTCACTGGCAGAGTGCTCAGGCCACCACAGGCACCCCCGACATGAGTGATGTGGAGCTGGCTATGCCTACCCAGGCCACTCTCACCCAGGCCCCCTGAGGTCAAACACAACCATGAAGCAGCCCTCAATGAAATCGAATTGGACACCCCTGCTGTAGAGTGAACTGAGAAGTCATTCATTCACAAAATAATTTCACTAAATATTATGAGAGCACATGGCTGCAGTTATTTGTGTGCCTTAGGGTACACACAATGGCCTGGTGGCCAGGGATGATATGAGGTGCAGTTTAGTGGATGCCAGATTGGAGAAGGAGAATCTAGACTCTGGAATCATAGACTGTCCAGGGAGGAGTCCTAAAGGTTAACAATTTGGTCAAAATCCAAAAGACTGATGTCCTGCTTTGGCTTGAAGACATCCGAAGTAATGCTGACTATGTCATTTATTCCATTGGACACATATTCTAAGGAGGAGATTTCCTTAATAGTCAACCATATCTACTCTCCTATAAGGTAAGCCCATTGACCCTAATGTTATTGTCATTGGTAACAGAGAAGAAATCAATCCTTCAGCATTTAAAAGACTATCGCCATGGATTCAGTCTGAAAAAGGAATACAACACTGAAGGGAAGAACCATATTTATTGCAACGGTAATTGGATGACTGCTCTACAAGAAAGAGGGACTCCAAACTATAGAACAGTAAAGGTTTTTATAGACTTTGAGGGCTATAAGGCAGGAAATTCTAGAAATATAGTTTGCTGGACAGTTTGTAGAAGCTAAGCAAGTCTATTTTAAGACGAAATGGGCCTTTCAGGAGGGCAGCAGAGCTGTGGAAGTCCATTGTTAAAAGAGATGAAAAGTTGATATCATCAAATAATAGAGGATAAAAGTTTGGGGTTTCTCTGGATTTCAGTCTTGTTATAAGAACTATCTTTGGATTCTACTTCTATTCCTTGATTTAGATAAGGAGGGGTTGTCGAGGCAGGGAGGATAAATTTGGATCTGATGGCATTAAGCAAAGGGAAGAACTGGATTTTGACCCTGGTCGCAGCTAAAATTTGTGAGGTGCAACCTCCCTTTTTTTTTTGGCTAGGTTTATTTTTTCTACTCCACTATCCTATCTCTACAGATCTTCTGCAAGTTAAACATGTCCAACTTCTTTTGTCTTAATAATGTATATTTCAAATTACCACAATGAACTATCTCATATACCTTAATTGTGGCCTTTAAAGATAGGACAAGTATGGAGATGGCACTGAATAATATTAATTGGTGGAAAGGATAGGAATTAAATAAGTTTGAACAAAATACATTTAGCCAAGAGTCAATCAGCTTTCCAGACTCCCTGCTCTTCTTATTTTAGATCAATAGATTTAGTTAGAATTAAGACTTTACATTTAGGTTGTTTTATTTTTTAAGTAGAAAGCTGGCATGTTGCATAGCAAATTACATGCTTCTAGCACCATCTCTATTTGCAAGAATGCCTCTGGGTTCCACTTAAATCTCATAGGCATTTTTCAAGCAATCAAAATGATGGGTGACTGCAATGCAGTGCTTTTCAGTGGGCTCCTCTGATTAAGAAAAAAAGGACAAAAGGAAGCTGCAATTATACACAGAGAAACAACCTCCTCAATTTGCTTTTGGGAAAATCCAGCATGACTACTGCAGTGTGCTATATACACTATATACAGGTAATCTAGATATACTATATACAGGGAATCCTCAACTTACAACAGTCCATTTAGTGAGCATTCAAGGTTCATTGAGAAAAGTGACTTATGACCATTTTTCATGCTTATGACCATTACAGCATCCCTCTAGTCCAGGGGTGGCGAACAAGTTTGACACAAAGAGCCACAATTTTAAACTGTGAGAGTCAGAGAGCCACACCACGCTCGCTGGCCCGTGCAGTTGTTTCCGAGGGATGGGAGACAGGATGACGCAGCCGGGGGCGGGACTACGCGCTCGGAAATCTCTCCTCAGAGATCCCTCCTCAGAAGCAGCATAAGAAAATCCAAACTTGGCAAAGAGCCACAGTATACAAAACAATATAATATAATAATAATATAATAATAATATAAGAGGCAAAGAGCCGCATTCATTTTGGCCGGAAGCCGCATGTGGCTCGAGAGCCGCATGTTCGCCACCCCTGCTCTAGTCCCATGATCAAAATTCAGGTGCTTGGCAACTGTCTCATGTTTATGATGGCTGCAGTGTCTGGGGATCATGTGATCCCCTCTTGCTACCTTCTGACAAAGTCAATAGGGGAATCAGTTTTACTTAACAACCGTGTTACTGATTTACCAACTGCAGTGATTCACTTAACAGCTGTGGGAAGAAAAGTCATAAAATGGGGCAAAACTCACTTAAGAAATGTTTCACTTAGCAACAGAAAGTTTGGGCTCACTTGTGGTTGTACGTTGAGGGTTACCTGTAGTGCTAGATTAGGGTATGCTTGACAAAGGCTTAGATATTGTAGTTACTGCAAATTCCTAAAGCCTGAAAGAACACCTTTTGTTTCCAGTTGCTTCCCAGACACAGTTTAAGGTGTATTGATCTTTCGAGCTCTAAGCAGTTCAGGGTCTAATTCTCTAAGGATTTGCCTGTCTCATTATCTGAAGGAAAGATCCTTTTGCAAGTTGTCCCCACTAAAGAGGCCTGTCTTTCAGGCAAAGGGGAGTGAGCCTTTCTCTGGGTTGCCTCCCAGGTTCTGAAGGTGGCTCTCTCAGGAGACCTTTCAGTGTTTGTAACATCCATAAAAACACATTTCTTTCACCAGTCTTTAGTTGATAAATGATTTTCCACTTCTTTTACTGTTAATTTTAGTCAGTATTTAATCGTTTTTATGTTCTTTTTTATATAATAGAGGAATGGATGGATCATTAAATATCCTGAATATTTAAAACAGGATATGTAAGGATGAATGTTTTGAGGCTGGTCATGGTGGTAATTAAGAAGTAAGTCTCCGCCTTTCCTATTCACAGCAAGTTTGTGAAAGTTCTCACAATACACTCTCAATGTTTTTAGATGTCTCCATTGATCCCATACACGTGCTGCTAATGAATGAATGTTTACCTGTGAATTTGTGTGTGTTTGTGGATGCACACACACAAACACACATACACACACTTGTGCATGTGCATTAAGAGGGTGGTAGCTTTATGTCTTTCATAATTTCTGAGCAGATCCTCAGCTTTATCTCCAAACTACTGTTGCGAGCTACTGATCTTCTGGCTTCATTCCATACAACTACAGACTTACTCACATGGGCACACCCATTGGCAACCTAATATAGTAGGCCAATGGGGTGGCAGGGTGGCATCAATGATTTGAAACAAATGATATGCCACCGGTTATTTTCCAGAAATGCAGTGGGAGGCCTGTGTGTGTGTGTGTGTGTGTGTGTGTGTGTGTGTGTTCAGTAATTCTTGCTTGACAAGACCGAGAGAAGGGGAGGAGGAAGAAAGCTGTATTAGGTGAAACAGGTTGAGCATGACCTGACAGAGCTACGGACCAAAGCCACACCTAACTGTGGTGAAACCATGCTGTATAGAGAGGGCATTGCTAAAAAACATACACACTCAGCACACTGTTCCTTTAGAATTTCCAAGTCCTGCCCCACACTTAAGACTAACAACCTGTCATCTGGCTGAATTATTCCCAGGAATATGCAACATTCAAGATGGAGTGTCTTGTAGAGATTATGTCCATCTCAGTTTAGTATAAAACAATCATTCTTGCTTAGATGTGATGTTTTTCTTCATCTCCCAAAACAATACATCCTATGCCAACCATGTAGGACACTTGTCTAGGGATGATGTTGTCAAGCACAACCATCTTCTCCATTCCAACTGGCCTGATAACTTTGCCATTAAAATGTTCTCTCCCCAGCTCATTTCAGTATAATATGGTGGCAAAGCTATTCTGGCTTAGGCTGCATGAGAAACCTGATGCCCAATCTGAGTCTCTTTACCCTGGAATATCAGATCCCTAGGTATCGCTAAATCTGTCAGCTGGAAATCCCACTATTTGGTGCTCATATATTAGAGATCAACAATTTGTTCGTGTGGATATGTATTTCTATGCCTGTGTTAGGTATTGGGGAAATTCTAATGAGCAGAAAACTTGTAGCATACAAGTGAATCAGAGAGAGAAGCATCTCTTGATTAAAACTAATTTGCAGAGAAATTGGCTTCTGAATTTTTTTCCAGAAAAAAATAAAAGGTAAAAAAAATCCAGAGGCACAGTAGGACTGATATAGCAGTACTATTTTTGTTGGTATTTCAAAGCCAATCTAAGCACTTAACGAGACTTTGGAGAGGCAGGTGGCTGTTTAGCATAGCATATGAGACTTGTATTTCTTTCATAGGGCAACCAATTTCCCTATCAAAGGCAAAGATGTATGAAGCAATCACACAGATGCTGCTGCCTTCAAGTCATCTGGATTTCTGGAGGTTGGAATCAGTTGACCTGTAGATGGCATCATGTATGAAAACTTTTTGTAGTTTTGTCAATGAAGAGCTGAGCTTGGTCATTTTTGTTTAATGACTGCCTTGTTTTAGCAACTGTTCAGAGTTATGATGGTGCTGAAAAATTAACATTCTGATCAGTTCTTGCGCTCATGACCACTGCAATGTTCATGTGGTCACACGATTGAATATTCATGCGGTCACAATTGAAATTGGACAGTTTACAACTTTATGATCATCGCAAATGCCAGTCATGTGGCAACTCCATTATTAAGCAACACGGGCATCTGGTTGCCACTTGTGAGCTTCACACCTGGCTTCTGACAAGCAGAAAAGCTGGCAGTAAACATTTCAAATCAGGATGACATGACTATGTCATTAAGTGAGGGCTATCTGTAGGCATTTAGGAAGTAATATAAAACAAGGTCTGAATCTTGAGCCGGATCCCAGCACATGTTCAGGATAGCAACTGCTGGCTGTTTCTCCTCCACGTAAGTGATGCTGGGTGGGAGGAAAAAGAACAACAGGAAATCTACCAGCTGATATCCTGAAACTACCATGGGTTAAATTGTGTGAGGGCAGTTAACAGTTTGCTGAGAAACTTTTCTCGTGATTCAAAGAGGAAAACACAGGCCATGAAAAAGAGTTCTAGATCTAAAAATAAAATAAAAGGAGAAACACTCAAGTGCGCTATTTATTAGGCTTCCATTATGCATTTTATTTAATTTCATTTTAAAAGGGTGTTCATGATCTGCAGAATATATAAAAATGGTAAGAAGAGGAACGTAGAAAAAGGAGGAGAAGTTAGAAGGGCAATGAGAAAGGTCACTATAGTTTTGACTTACTACTTTGCTACATGTAGGGATTTGGGTTGATGTAATGATTTGATTGTATTAAAGGCCTGAATTACCTAATCGTCATCCTAGGAAATTGGCACTTTTGGGAAGAATATCACCATCTGATGGACCATTTGTCAATTGAAACTCTATATGCATCTTTTCCCTAGAATGAACTGGAGAAGAGTATAGCAGTTTCAGTTTCACAGACCTTTTGTACACATACACTGTGCAGTCTGTCAGAGACTCACAGAGGATGCAACACAATGTAGACTCTAAAAGGCTGCTATGCTATTTACAAAGAGCTCTTGCTACTCATCAACACCTTCTCTCCAATGGCATTCTGGAACTGGTTGCCTTTGTCCTGGAACAAACCCACAACCATCACTGTCACTGAACCTTGATGTACAGCAGGAGCCCTATTGTGAATAATCTGCCTGTAGTTTTGCTACAGTATAGGCCAGCTAGATCTCTACTCAGCAGGGACATGGCTGTCACAGTATGAAGAGACACTGATGTTTTCCTGATGGGAATACAACTTAATCATTGCTGATACACTCAGCCACCCTCACCAATATTTTATTTGCATATGTTGCAAGGAGGGGAAAGCAAAACCTCCAAATCCTGGAGTTTTGAGGCGGTGACATATTGCAAGATAACGATTGGGTGAGCTAATCTGCTCCTCTAATCTCACACCAGAAACTGAGAAACCTGTATCGCCTCAAAAAAACAAAACAAAACAAGAAAGGAAAAGAAAGGAAAGTCAGGTAAGTTTTATTACAAGGGAAGCCAAGGGGATTGGAAAGCAAACATTAACACATTCAGAGACTTAGAGATTTTAATATTAAAAATAAATCTTCCAGGGGCATTCCATCACTTCAAATAGAAGATTCTTATTTAATGACAAGGTGGAATAAAAGGAGTTAGCTTTTATTTGGGAGATATACTGACTATAAAAGTCTGCTCAAGGCAACAATTCAGGCTTGTCCTGTGTGGGCGTGGGAGGCATAGCATCGAGCCAAGGCAGACAGTTCCTCTTTCCCATGCACCTGTCAGGGGAAGAGAGACGCCATTGGTGCTGAGTTAAATGTGTGTTGGCACTTAGCACATGTCTCAAGGAGCCAAACAGTCACAGGAGTGCTTTGTCAGTGAATAGCACTGGAGATATTCCATTCATTCTGCCGATTCAGGAATTTACAGGAGACAGTCCCTGAGTGAGAAAGATCAATATCTGAATGACTGAAGGAACAGCATTTTATATATATGAGAGGAGGTGATGGAAGGAAGAAAGAACTTAGCAGAACTGGAAATCTGGAGCTCTCTGGATGTTGTTGGACTACAAAAGCCCATCAGGCTTCAGTCATCATTATGACCGGTGATGATGAGAGTTGTTTTCCAATAAGATCAAGGAGTCTATGGATGTCCTCCTCCTTCTGCCCTACAGATTGGAAGCACTGATGCTGCCATTTCTACGAGAAGTTGAATTCCCTGTACAGATCAGATTATATTTAATGGGAAAATCCCCTTTCACACCTTAAAAATTGGTTTAATTAAAACTGAATTGAAAATAAATTAACAGACGGAATGCATTTTAATATGATCACTCCTCTCTATTTCATAGTGTTCCCCTTTACAGTAGAAAAAAACTATAAAATCTCGAGTGGGCCCTGATAAAAGCTCAGAGTAAACCAGATCTAAGATGGCTCAAAAATCCAGTTAAAATTATTCCAAAACTCTTGTCTCATCTACTTCTGAAACAATGCCAATAGTGTGTTTTGATTTTTTCTTGCTGATTATTTTGAACATGTTTATACAAATAAAAAGTTAAGAAGAAATCCTTAACTTGTAATGGCACCAGCAGAATATTGGCAATTAACAGGAACAGTGAAATATTGAAACTTTAAAGAACTGCCATTTAGAAATAAATCAAAAGCAAGCCATTTAGAAACCTAAGAATGCCCCAAAAATTACCTGTGGTCATTTGGATCCCCTTGAGAAAGGATTTCAAGTGCCACCAATCACTTTTATTATGAAATGGTCTCAGGAGTTTTGGGCATGATCTATTTATATTGCTAGCCTATTTTACTGTCACTACAGAAAAGAACAGCTATGAATGAAATTGTTCACAACATGTCACCTTCTCTGCTCTTTTACAACTCTAAAGATTATGGCTCTTCCATCAGTTCCCATTGCTTTCTCCAGATCTTCACTGCTCTTGCCTCCAAGGGTGCATATAATGCATGTCTCATGCTTGATACACACTTCTTTTTCCAACTTTCCCAAATGAGATGTCAGACCGGCTACAACCTAAACCTCTAAATAGAAACAATCCTTGGCTCCATTTTGTTGAGAAAGGTATTGCAGTAGTGCATAGCCAGAACTGAGAATTGCGTGCCAAAATCCCTAAGTTCTATTTCCTCCCCCTCCCAACTGTCTCTTGCTGCCCACCTCACTGTAATCAATCAAATCCATGCAATATATTTTCATAACAGTCAATCCAAGCGCAGCTTGGTATTCGGGTCCCTCCTTCTTCCAGCTGGGTGGCCTTGGGGCAGCTTCTCCAGGAGATACAGTCTCGATTTTTTATTTCCCAAGCATCCCCCTCCTCATCCCCACTCCCCCACAGTTCATGGCAGTCTGTCACTGCATAATAGCAAAGTTCAGCAAGCATAAGATGACAGCTGACATTCTGCCCTTCTTGAAATAAGGCTTTAGGTTTGGAAATGAAAAGAAAAAAAGATAATAATTTAGTGCAGTCTATCAGGCTACTGGGCATGGGAGTTAAATGAGAGCTTTGGTGCTCACACATATTGGGTAGCCACCCATCAGCTTCAGAGGAGGGAACTAAGATGTTGAAGTTTGCCCCTATGGAAACATGAGTCCAAAATATAGGCCTTGGTGGTGCAGGCTGTTAATAGCCTAGCACTTAGTTCCAGCTGCCTGTAATTATTGCAGGCTCGAATCCCACCAGGCTCAAGGTTCACTCAGCCTTCCATTCTCTCGGGGTAGGTAAACTGAGGACCCAAGATTGTTGGGGGCAATAAGCTGACTTTGTAAAAATTCCGCTTAGTAATAAGCAGGCATATACAATGGAAGGAAGGCTATTGCTGAGCGCATTGGGTTGTATCCCAAAAATTGTAAGCCGCCCTGAGTCTCCGGAGAAGGGCGGGATATAAATATGAATTAAAAAAAATGTTCTTTACTTTGAAATATTGCTCGTCTTCAATGAGATTGGGAGGAGGAGGGGCTTCTGTAGATGGTCATAAGGGGGAGGATTTTGCCAGTTTACGAAGACTACAGTGGAAAACAGGATGTACCTTACTAAGGTTTTATTTTATTTATTTGTTTATTTGATTTGTCAACCGCTTACAAGATAATAGATATAAATATAAACATGAGTAAGAATACAGGAAATAGATACGAATAAATGAGGACAATAGGACAGGGATGGTAGGCACGATTGTGCACTTATGCACACCCCTTACAGACCTCTTAGGAATGGGGTGAGGTCAATAGAGGTTAGTTTGAGGTTAAAGGAGTGGGGGTTTGAGGATGTAACAACTGAGTCAGGTAGTGCATTCCAGGCATTGACCACTCTGTTGCTGAAGTCGTACTTTCTGCAATCAAGTTTGAAGCACTTTACATTGAGTTTGCATCTATTGTGTGCTCTTGTATTGTTGTGGTTGAAGCTGAAGTAGTCATTGACTGGTAGGACATTGTAGCAGATAATTGTTCTTTGGCAACTTAAGCTCAACAGTCACTGGGTTAATAATTCTCACAATGGGAAAAGGACCCACACATTTGGATCCAGTTTTTTTCAAAGGCTGTGTAGAATTTAGATATTTGATGGACAAATAAACTTCATTCCCTACTTCTAATTTCTTCTCTAGGGCCCTCTTTTTGTCAGCTTTTCTTATATGCTTCCCTAGCCTCATCCAATACCTGCAAACCACTGGCCAATTTGTTTAGTTTGCAATTGCTTTCTCCATTCTGTCAGGAAGAGACACTTAGGTGGCTTCTCTGGGAGTTCAGGCATAACTACAAATTCTCTGCTGATTGCAACTCAGAAAGGGGCAAAGCCATATACTTATGATCAGCACCATTTTAGCACTGTACCATTACCATTTTGGCATTGTATATGAACTTCAAGTTACGTACATTTTGAGTACAAAGAAAATGGCTTGCAACATGCAACCTGATTTCCAATGAAATTTGGTCACATTGGAACTATAATTCCTGGGGTTCTTTTGGGGGGTTAGCTTTTTTTTTAAATCCCACTTTTATTATATTTTATAAATCATTCAAGGCACTGAACATCCTTAATACAGTACTCCTTCCTCCTATTTTCCACACAACAACCCTGTGCATTTGGGCTGAGAGTGATTGGCCCAAAGCCACCCAGATGGCTTTCATGTCTAAGGTGGACTAGAATTCAGTATTCTGGTTGTCAGTGTTGCTTTATTTCTAAATTACTTCTAGTTTTGGGGGTCAGCTGTACCTCCAAGCAAACTGGAAAAAATGGATAAATTCTTACTCCATTAGTAAGATTCTCTTTTGATTCATTATCCCAAACACTTCTTCCACAGCCAGGAGGCAGTTAAAAGCGACAATCTACATGTCAGTTTTAATTTTCTATTTCCTTTCATGTTCAGTAAAAATGGGCAAATCTTACCGTTTCAGAGTTCCTCTTGTTCCATACACTGATATTTCTATTTATAAAATTAATTGAACAAAAGAAAGAGAATTATAATTGGTTCTACAACAGGATCCTATATTTGCTTGCTCAGAAGTAGTACAGTAGGATGTTTGTTTTTTATAACTTATATTGCCCTGGGATAAAGAACTCATTTTATACAACATTCACTACTTCTTCAAAATGAACTACAAAAGACCAACATAATGGAAGCTTCCAGACAGAAAGCTCTTTAAAATTATCAGTCGTGGGAATGTGCAATGTTAAACTGTAAGAGAAATGAAAGGTTGTCCTTGTTCTATATTGTGATACATAATATTTCACCACACCCTTTATTTGTTACCTTTCATAGCAATATAAAATTTCTTCCGTATTACAAATAGGAATTTTGAATAATAGAGATGTTTACAAATCAAATTAATATAGTTTAATCAGTTATCTAGTGTAGCTCTAGGGAAATTATTCTAGTAAGTTGGACCTTGGATTTTAAAGTTTATCCTTGTCTATAGTTTATCCTTGTCTATATATCTCAATTATTGCTGTTCTGTGAAGGAAAGACAAAAGAGGAAGAGGAAGAAAAGGATAAATGGTTACTGTCAAGTAGCCAAACATTTTACATGAAATACAAATATCTTGACTTTTACAATTTACTGGGAAAAATCAGATGAGAAGTTCTTAGAAACTCTTCCTTGAAGGAGGACATAGCTAGAGAGAAGTTGTTGTTGGAATTCCTTGGAGAATAAAATTGGAAGAGATGAAGACTGTGAAAGAAAACACAGTATGAGGTTAAGATCAAGTAAGACCAGAAATGTTTCACTTGAATCATTAGTCAACACCTGGAGGTGACACCCTACTTTGAAGATCTAAGGGTCTTTCTGATTTTCTCTATGTGGCTTACAAATGTATGGTAATCCTCTGAAGGGTATCTTGTGAATTTCCAATGTTATCCCTAACCATGTGCTCTTCAAGTTGATTGCTGTCTCTGAAGTCAGAAAATAACCTAGCTCCAAACTATGATTTAAATGCAGTGTTTTCTGATGTTCTATTCTACTGTCCAAGTCACTTCTTAAAATTCAAACATTTATGCCACTTAGTAATGGATTCTAACAACTGGCTGCATAAATGGGACAGTTTCCCACACAGATTGGCTTCAATCACTGCAATCACCAGTGAAGGTCATCCTAGTTTTGTCATGTCTTGTATATATTTATTTGTCCTCAAGATGAAGAGTTTCTGAAACAGAACTCACTGTGAACTCTAACCTAATTCCCAAATAGGTTTGCATAACCTAACTCCCTTCCTCTTAGAAACATAATGTGCATCATCCTTATTTCAGTTTCAGGTATGTACTGCTGAAAATATTTTTGTTCATCTTGTCATACCAGTCTGTCTGTCTATTTGTATATTTGTCTTCACGACAAATCTATGATGGTAATGCTGATCTGTTTTAATATATTTCAATTATTCTACATTTTAAAATGAATACATCATTTTAAACTGTATAAATGTGTTTTAATATTGGTCAGCGCCTGGAGCCACCCACCATGGCAAGTGGAATGTAGAGGTTTTAAATGAATCATTTAAATTGTAAAAATAATTTATTCACAGATGGTCCTTAAGATATGACACTTAATAAATGTTCAAAGTTATGATAAATGACCCCAAATTATATACAACCCTGCAGCACTCCTGGTCATTCAACTGACCATGGAACTGACCTATAGCACCTCCTTGCCTGTTTCACCCCATTCCACCCCACCAGGATCCCACAGTGCTTGGGCCTACTCCTGACATGCCCATCACCCATCACACTTATCTTTTGAAGCTCTCTGGACCACTGGCTGGGGAAGGAAAACAGACCACAGGTCTTTGGGCTGCATGGCAGTGATCCAAATGCAGATGCCATTTTGTTCCACCTACTGGTGTGTGTGTGTGGGGGGAGAAAATGGTGACCTCCAGGCAAGTTGCTTTGTTTTCTCTACCTTAATGAGCTTTGAACAGGTCTGTTGCAGAAGCTTCTGAATGCTGCAAAAGAAGTGTCTGCTGTGCTGTGCAGACTTTGTTAAGGCAGTAAAATGGAACAGTTTGTTCCTCAGCCATTTCGTGGAGACCCAAACATAGCTGCCATTTTGTCCTACCTTTTTATGGACCTGGACAAAATGGCAGACACTACACAACCTGCTTTGCTTTGCTACCTTAACAATGTCTGCACAATGCTGCAGAAGCTTCTGAAATGCTGCAGAAAGCCGTGCAGGCCTTGATAAGGCAGCTACATAGAGCAGTTTGTTCCTAGGCTGCACAGCAGTGACTTGAACATAGACACCATTTTGTGGGCGGGGCAAAATGGTGGCCCTTTCCAGAACCACACCATGCGGCCATGTAAAGAAGCAATATATTCCAGCACTGTGGAAGGCTTCAGACTCTTCAAAAGGTAAGTGAGGAGGAGGGTGTTTGGCCTGTGGAGTGGGAATCAGGCCTTTGAGGGATATGGTGGGAATGGGGAGAAGGGACCCAAGAGGTGGGAAGTGGAGCACAGGATATCTGGGGGGGAGGGTTTGGCAGGGTCAGCACAGGATATCTGGGGGGGAGGGTTTGGCAGGGTCAGGACAGGTGGGCCTGGATCTGCACTATGCTTTCAAGGACCTCCCAACCCTTGAGGCACCCCATGCTTTCTTAACCACCCATTTAATGATTCATTGCAGCCAGCAGAGATGGGGGTCGGTCAAAAACTCCATTACGGTTATATCTGGAGGACTATCAATACTTGGCATTTGATCACATCAATTAGAATACTTTTTCTTTGGATAATATGCCATTATTAAGGGCAAAATCACGACCCTTTCATCATTAGCCTTTCTTATCTTCTTCTACGTGAACAGGCAGCAGTCTTTAGTGGTGTGATTGCTCAGAACAAAGCTTTTTGGCAAAGATGAGTTTTAAACTCAGGCTTTCAGTCCCAAATTTATTCTTACCCACAGGAGAAATGGATTTTTCTAAGAATTAGTCATGTGGGAGGTAGCCATGGAGGGTGACATTTATCTGTCCCATCGAGGGGTTTGGAGTCATTCTGTCAATCTCTTCCAACACACTCAACATGGAAAAGAAAGTGTCTGTCTGTTGACTTTAAGTAGTGAAGATAACATGAAACATCAGCTTTATTCTTGGGAGCTGTGAATTATTTCTCTTCCTTGAAATATGATCAGAAAAAAGAACTCTTTCAAATTTCTGTAGCTCGTGTATGTGTGTGTGTGTTTCCTTTTCCAGAACTGAGTTTTCATGAGGATTGATCTCAGAGAAATTAGGATTTCACTGCAAATGATGTGAGGATAGTGACTAACTGGATTTCCAGCCTACAGACCAGTTTGAAGAAATCAAACCAAATAAGGAAAGTCATTAAAAATGTGTAATGTTTAATTCACTACAGAACCGTGTTACTCATACTGTTAAACTTTTTAGCAAGAACAGAAGGATCTTTTTATCATTATGAAATGAGTCACTTTGCCAGTCAGCCTTTTTTGGTAGCTGAGTCCTGGTTTTATTTTGGGAGATTTATTTTGTTTCATTTTCTTTTTTAACAATCTGTGAATGTTCTGAATCTTTATGCTTATGTAAATGCAGAAAATAGCTATTGATGAATTGTGCTTTAATTGGAGTGGCTTCAGAAGAGTTTTTTTTTAAATAAAATAAATAAAAATCTGGACCTTTGTTTCAAAGGAAATCTGTTGAATTTGTTATATATCAGTGGTAAGTTTTATAGAACTAGTTTATCCTTTCTATTGTAAAGTGATTATTTGGTTCATATTCCATTATAATACTGAGAGTGCTTGTCCTTTTAATGCATTTATTTTGTATTTTTTTATGTTCTACTTTAACTGGTATTTGTTTATTACTATTTTCTAAGCACAATACTAAATTTATTTATTTATTGTTTATAATATAAATTTATAAGTCTGCTGAACTTACAGCAGCTGTGGACAGTGTACAAATTAAAAATAACACCAAAATATTATATCGGTACAGAAAATGAAAGTTGGCCAGAACCACAGGAAGCAAACGTTCCACAAGTATAATAAACTTAATTCCATTATGATGAGCACATTACTGTCTAAATGGAGAAGAAGGCAGTGTTCAAGGTTTTTTCAAAGGGTAGCAGAATTGGGGCTATTAGAATATCTGGAGGGATACTTTTTCAGAGTTTAGGGACTGTGATGGAAAAACATCCCTTCTAGTCCCCATCAGTTAATGGAAGAAACTCAAAGAAGGCCCGCTTTATTGGGTCTTATGGGACAAGCAGAAACAATGGGAGAAATACACATTAGTATTTTTATTGTTATTTTGTCAATGGAAAATTGCAATCTTTGCAGGTTCCAATGGTACAAAAGAGTTGCTTTGGAATCTTTGAGATCGATACATGACAGGATACCCTCATCAAAAGAATAATCATTTAGAATAAGTTGCACTGTATATACTTCTTGAATGGGATTCCTATGGCTTTCCAGATGCTGCAGAAATATAATTTCTACCCTGAACTACAATATTATTACCTCTCCTGGCAGGAGCATCTGGCAGCTGTATTTCAGCAACATCTGGAAGGCCGTAAGTTCCCACTTCTGTTGTAAATTCTCCAAACATATTTTACTAGTTTTCTATAGCCAAAGAAGAGTTGAGAAATTGCCTTTGGCCTTCTGTGAAAGAGAAATGCCAAAAGCTAAAACAATGTAGAAAAGCATCTTCTAGCATGCAATTACTGCTTCTTCAGTTGCAAGTGATGTGGCATTCTGTATTCCTCAGATGCCTATAGTGTATGTATTATTTCTTTATGTATGTATCTGTTTGTGAGTATGGTTTATTAATACCTAATGCATTAGCACTTCTTCTGATTAAGGATCAAGTCACATGGTATTAAAAACAAGGCCTGATATTTTCTTTTAAGAATGTCACAGGAGGGTTATATAAATGTGGGTGTATATTGCAGAAAACCTTTAGATGAGCCAGAAACTGGAAAGGATAGAAGCATTATAAACAACAGTTTGTTCCCAAAATGATAGCTCTTTATACATGTTAAATTGACAGAATAGAAATTTTGGCTGCATATATAAGGAATAGCCATAAGTTTGAGATCTCTCAATGATACAAATATCTGCAAAAAAAATCATAAGAGTCCTAAAACCAAGCAATTCTATTAAACAACTCAGACAGTAAGATTTGTATGCCTGATCAATTCATCTTTAATCCGCATATCAAGCAGATTCAATGTCAGAATGGTATTTAAAAAGTAGACGTGGGACATGTATTGCCTGCATTTATCTGTCCATCCTACTGTGATGATACCATTTCTTCTACAATATTTCTATCCAGCACCCTATTTTGAGTCAGAAATTGGACAGATTGCATGGCAGAAATTTTTTACCAGGTAGTTTTCAAAATAGGTTAACCATCGTTGTATGTAAAAATACAAAGTCTCTATTAGTGTGCCTGATAGGGGGAGATAAAACAGTGGCTCTTTTGATGCCACAAATAGATATCTTTTTAACAAGAACTGTGAAAATGATATAACTAATGAAATTTTGTAGCATAATGTAACTGATGAAAATCACATCATTTGTTTCATTGCTTGTTGCTGTAATGGTGCACCTGTTATCACTGTGGCTATTATTCTGCACCTCTCTTGTCATAGTTAATTTTTTTTTTGCTCCAGTTTAAGAAGTCCAGCATCAACTGCCTACAACTGCTGTAGGGCCTTGGTGGCTCAGGCTGTTAATTGCCTGCACTTAAGTTCCAGCTGCCTACAACTGCTGTAGGCTCGAATCCCACCAGGCTCAAGGTTGACTCAGCCTTCCATCCTCTCGGGGTAGGTAAATTGAGGACCCAAGATTGTTGGGGGCAATTAGCTGACCTTATAAAAATGCTGCTTAGTAATAAGCAGGCATATACAATGGAATGAAGGCTATTGCTGAGCACACTGGGTTGTATCCCAAAAATTGTAAGCCGCCCTGAGTCTTCGGAGAAGGGCGGCATATAAATGTAATTAAAAAAAAAAACTGATTGCACCAAATATTATAGGAAGGAACAAATCTGGAGCCAACCCAGGAATGGTACAAAGAAGCTATTCAGAGAGGTCCTAAGAATGAAGTCATCTTCAAACGGATCTTCGTCTCAGAGGCTCAGTCAAATAGATCGTTTGCTGACAAAGGCAATGGACAACAGGATTCACCCTCCCTATTCTCCTTGGAGAGGTACTCCAAGGATTATGGGCTAGTACCTTCAAACCAGCTGAGGCAGAAGTTTGATACAGAGACCCCCTGCTTTGTTCTTCTCACTCCTCCAAAAGAAGAAATCAGCAGGAAGACCCCAGCAGAAACTTCAGAAGTTTGCCATGACTTCTTCCTTCTCAGCTTCTTCTGGCTAAAATGATAACTTCATTTGACTTTCTCAATGTTAACATAAACTTTGCTTTGCTGTGATGATGTGCTCTGGGAAGCTGAAGAATTTGTTTCTTCACTTGACTGTGACGGATCATCAGTGGGATTCATTAAAACAGCTAAGAGAAGTTTGTTGGCTCTACAGTTTAAGTCTAATTTCTTCATAAGACTTAAAGAACTTGTTGATTGTGAGAAAAGGACAAAGGTAGGATGCCATTTGTTACTAGTGTAAACAAAGCACCAAGAGGCCTTTTCAATTATTCAGCTAAAATATCAGCGGTAGCATACAAGTGGTTTAACTGGGAGTCTTTGAAATTCAAGTGAAAGCTAAAGTTCAAGCAAGAGCTGGTGAAGGGGAAAAAATAAGTTAGCCCAAGGGTTTTCAACTGCCTTCCTAGCTACCTCTTAACTAAGAAGATTAATTATGGATAGGAAATTTCTCAGAAATTTCTTACTTGTTATTGATCCTCTCCAATGCATAGCGGTAGGTCAGGGAGGGGCCTTTTATAATAAATTTGCCAACTGGCCAAGGAATGCCAACTGCAAATAACAGCAAGTGATGCTGTCTCCTTTGCTAAAATCTATTGCTAAAGCTGCTGCTAAGGAGAAACAAGGAATTTGAAAATTAAAGCACATTGACATTTTTGACCAAGTTGGCCAGTGTTTCATTGGATGCCTTTGATGATTCCTAGAAAGTAGGCAGAATCTGTCCCTCACATAGGAGCTCCTGAGATCATCAATAAATGAGGCTAAAAACTCTGAGAAATTAAGCATGGGAAAAGATATTTGAAGAAACTTCTATATGCTTCTTTTTTCTTTTTTTCTTAAGCAGAAAAAGCAACTATTTTCTGGAACCCTAAACTATAATTTGTTTTATAGTGAGGTGAAAGAATAGAAAAATTTAGCAGTACTTTCAAAGTTAATTATCTGTGTTGGCAATCACATGAGATCTTCAAACTACGATCACTATGGTTTTTCTGATGACTAATAAGCATTCAAAAAATTGACATCTTTTGAGAAAATGAAATCTTTTTTTTTTAATTACATTTATATGCCGCCCTTCTCCGAAGACTCAGGGCGGCTTACAATTTTTGGGATACAACCCAGTGTGCTCAGCAATAGCCTTCATTCCATTGTATATGCCTGCTTATTACTAAGCGGCATTTTTACAAAGTCAGCTTATTGCCCCCGACAATCTTGGGTCCTCAATTTACCTACCCCGAGAGGATGGAAGGCTGAGTCAACCTTGAGCCTGGTGGGATTCGAGCCTACAGCAGTTGTAGGCAGCTGGAACTTAAGTGCAGGCATTTAACAGCCTGAGCCACCAAGGCCCTTGAAAGATCTCATGAGAGAACCTTGGAGATATATAAATATTGTATGAGAGCTCATGAGATTTGGGCTAATCACAACCCTAAGACTTAATTTAGTATGATTTCTTTTCATCTAAGCATGATGTGGAAACCTCATCATTATACATTATACAGCATTAGGGATAAACGGGACTATTATGGTATGTTCAATAAAACAAGGTTTTTAAAAGTTTAGCTTTGTACTGTATGTGAACTCAGCTCTGATGAAAAATTAAAGGCATTGATTTTAATACAATCTTAGAATTCAATAAATCAATATGTATTTGTTTTATCAAATGTAGGAATCCACTGATTAACCTTTATTATTATCACAAACATAAGATACTGTAAACTTTTTTTCTAAATGATTAGTGTAATAATACATGGAGTTGACAAGAACATTCAATATTTGTAGAATGTAGGTGGTATCTACTAATGAACAATGAGTACAACCATGCCTTGTTGACATAGTTATTATATGGTACAGCATGCCAATTTTTTTTTAAAGATCATAATGTATATGAGCAGTACCCAGATTTTGCTAAACCAACTTCCAACAGCCCCAGTCTACACAATCAATAATGAAGGGATGGAGAAAAAGATTGCCCATATAGCAGATCTCAGGTTGTTCATACCTGGGAATTAAATTATGATAAAATTGTGTAGACAGTATAAGCCTAGATAGAATGACCCTCTGACTGAACACAAGACATTAAAAAAAAATCAGGCAGGATCAGTATCAGAAAACTGTTCCATTTACTTTATTTCCCACAATCCTCAACCAATGAGAATGGGCAGTCTGGAGAGAAGACACAAATGCACAGCTCTCATTTATTCATACTGCACTGCAGCTGAATTTGGAAATCTTACTTCATACACTTATACCCAATCACAGGCTGTGATAGAGCTCCAGAACTCAGAATATATATGCCATTGTTTCTCATCATGTTAAGCAATTAAAATTTATTTATTTATTTAATTAATTAAACTCATATGCTGCCCAACTCCCAAAGGACTCTGATGAATTAAAATAGCATATGGCTGCAGTGTTGTGCTCACTTATTTGGAAGTAAATCTTATTGAGGACAATGGGATATATTTCAAAAAATGCATGCACTGAGTTGAGTTTATTTGTTCTTCTGTTTCAAAATAGGTTGTACAAAAGGTCTTCCTGAGATCATTCTACACCCCTACCCCATCCCGCCCCCCAGACATCCCACCCCAGTATTTAAAAGATGTTTTCTATCGCTTCTGATATAAGGTTTACTGCATCATGACCAAATATCTTAGAGCTCATTGATAGGGTCTCTTTTCATGTGATGAATTCCCAAGTTCTTTAGGAATTGTTATTCTCCTTGAAATAATGATTCATTTTGAATCTTTTAGTAACACAGGATCACAGCTTATAGTCACATCACATGTGATAAGTTCAGGGCTTTCCACCATGCAGTCCTGCAGTCATCCTGAAAAGTAAAAAAAAACCCTCATGGGTTTTTATACAAAATTTGGTTTGCATGTATGTGTTCCTCTAGTATTTTTCTTGAAATTGTTTTTAAAATACTTATTCAAAGCTAGTCCACATATGTAATTTTTTCCCATTTTGATTACAGAATCAAAGGATGGTTTAGATTAGAAGATGATGTGCCCCTGGATCATCAATGAAATAACATTAATATGATCACTTAAAAAACCTATCACAGACCTGTTCATTGGTACAGAGCATGTAGGAGGTGTTTATGTGAGGAAATGCTGCTGACTTCACAGATTCATCTCTGAATTCATTGAATGATCTTGTAAACCCAATTCTCAAAGGTCCAAATATGTTTCTTCCAAACGTATTTAGTTTTATATTTTTAGAATTCTTCTCATGGTGGAAAACTCTTATGTGAACACTCGTAGCCTCTGCTGTGGTAGTGTCACATGTTACTTTTTTGTTTGACTAGAGTTCAAACGTACAGTAATCTGGTAAGAAATCAAGTTATTACAACAGCATCTATTCTTGGTTTGTCATACTTGATGGGCTTGCTCCAAAATTCCAGAATCAAAGGAATTGAGAAAGGTTTCCATGTATATCCTAAACTCAAACATGTTTCTTTTAGGTGGGTAACACACCACAATTGGTATATCTTATAGTGTATCTCCACTCAAGATTCAGGCTAGATGCTTCCTTGAATTGAATTGAATTGAATTAATTGAACTGAACTGAATTGAATTTTATGTGATTCAACATGCAAGGAATTTATCTCCAGCACAGGAGCACTCAGTACACATGTAAAGCAACAGAATAATCATAATCATACTAATAAAAGCGGAGGTAGGACTAAAGAAGATAATAAAAAGGATAAATAATAATGCTACAGCCATATTACATGGGTAAATATAAAAAGACATTAGACAGCATTGTAAAAATTATGTGTTTAGCAGAGTGATGGCATGGAGAAAACTGTCCCTATATCTAGATGTTTTGGCAAGCAGTGCCCTATAGAGCCATCCCAGGGGGAAGAGTTGAAATAGTTTATGTCCAGGATGTGAGAGGTCTGCAGATACCTTCTCAGCCTCCTCTGATGCACACAATATACAAGCCTATGGAAGGCAGGCTGACTGCAATTTTTTTTCCTCCAGTCCTAACTATCCATGGAGTCTGTACTTGTTCTGTTGGTTGCAGTACCAAACCAGACAGTTTTAGAGTTACGAATAACAGACTCAGTAATTCCTCTGTAAAAATGTATCAACAGCTTCAGGGGCAGTCTGACCTTCTTGAGTTGATGCAGGAAGAACATTCATTGTTGTGCCATTTTAATGATGATTCTAATATTAAATATCCATTTTAAGTCCTAGGAGGTTATAAAATACCAAAAACGTGAAGGAGTGAACTGCTATACTGTGCTGTCATAGATAGTAATAGGTGGTAAAATAGAAAGGCTCCTCCTAAACTCCAGTCTCATCTCTACAGTTTTAAGCATGTTCAGCTCCAAATTGTTATGGCTGCACCACAAGGCCAGGTTCAACCTCCCAACTGTGCAGACTCATCACCATATCGAATGAGGCCAATGATCATTGTATCGTCTGAAAACTTCAGTACTTTAACAGAGGATTATCTTGATGTGCAGTCATTGGTATAGAGAGAGAAGAGCAATGGAGAGAGAGCACACAGCCCTGAGGAACACCTATGCTAATTGCCTGGGTACTAGATGTAATTATCCTAGCTTCATCCTTGATATACAGGGTGGAGGTTGTGGATAGGAAGGCCTTTACACAGCTTTGTCTTGTATGCCAGTTGCACCCCTTCCTGGACCATGAGACTCTAGTCACTGTCATTTATGCTCTGGTTATCAACAGAATGGATTGCTGTAACATGCCCTACACTGGGCTGCCCTTAAAGACCATTTGGAAGCTTTAGCCGGTGGACAATGTGGCTGCAGGGACAGTTATGTTTGCCCTCAAAGGATATACATTATATCTTTGTTGCACAAGCTGCATTGGTTGCCATTTTCTTTTGGACACAATTTAAGTTGCTGATCTTGACCTTTAAAATCTTATATGGCACGGCTAGAAGATACCCATCCCAATCTCCTGACATATCCCCAACTGGACATTTTTATTTTACATATTACTTTGACTGGGGGTTGGTACAGTAAAATTATTTTTCACTGATTTCAATTGGAGAGAAGACTTACTTGGGCAGCCCTTCTGCAATGAAAGGATAGGACAAATGCTTGTCCTCTCTCCCTTCTACTAGTCCTGAGAAGAGTAGATGAATTCTGCCCAAAGTAGAAATTATCATCTGTACATGTGCAGATGCTCTTTTTAGGCACTTTGAAGGGAAGCTTGGCTTTGATCACAAGAAGCAACTCCTCAAAGAACTGAAAAGCCCAACTTTCCATTCAGCTATTCAATCAGCTTCAGACCATAATGGTTTCCAGTTTTAGAATGCTCACAACATTATGGTAGAAATTTTTTTTCTTTTTGTACTGGGTTCCTAGCAAGACATATTTCTCTCTCTTCCAATGAATGTAATCAATTTATTAGGGGAAAAATTAAATGTGCGAGTATATCTTGCATATCAAGACAAAATTCAAATTTGATCTTAGCCTAATATTTTAGCCTTTGGTTCTTTTCATCCAAGAAGCTGATATTAACTACAACAATAGTTAAATCCACAAACAGAAGGAACTTATAAAATACTGTCAGGAGGATAGTCCCCTCCCTTCCAACAAGAACAAATGATTTGTCATCTTCCATTTGAAAATACAGGATGGTAAACTTGGTCTGGCAATTTTTTTTCTGCAGTTATTTACAAGACAACATAAGCTAGTCTACCTAGATCCTACAAACAGATTTGCCATCTGTTTAAAATGGAGAGAATGAGGCAAAGAAGAAAAATGAGCTCCATCTGTCTAAGAATGCTGCAGGGTGGTCATGCTAGAACATTTGGCACAAGATATGTTTAGAATTAAGTGCTCAGAGTCTATATTTCTGAAATCTGTTTGCAATCCTGTTCTACTCCATATTGTACTGTTGTTCTTCATAG
The DNA here is from genome assembly GCA_009733165.1 of Naja naja. NCBI lineage: Eukaryota > Metazoa > Chordata > Lepidosauria > Squamata > Elapidae > Naja > Naja naja. The sequence goes on along the minus strand of CM019159.1, from coordinate 19,662,045 downwards.
AATAGAGATTTTATATAATACTCTGCAGTCCCAAGACAAGAGACACTCATTCTACAAAGTTCAGCAGCCACAATCTAGAAGGCCCTTTTTATATCACATCTTCCTTCCTTCCTTCCTTCCTTCCTTCCTTCCTTCCTTCCTTCCTTCCTTCCTTCCTTCCTTCTTTCCTTCCTTCCTTCCTTTCTGAGCAAGAATGATTTCTTAGCAATGTATGGACAATAATGTTTTGCCCAGATAAATGCAGTCCACCAGCCAATAATTTTTGTGTCTCATCTAGTATTCTTTCCTGAAAGAGTTCAGGGAAATCTTTTCTAGGGTTCAAATCATGACACCATTCCATTTAACAGATCATCCATTTTGCAGCTTGTTGTTTAATGTAGCTTTTTCCAAGCTGATGTCTTCCTGCCTACTAAAATGTATATGAACTCAACCAGTGTTAGGTGGAATTTACTCTCAAGACCTAAGAATAACAATCATAGGGTATTCCCGCTTCAAAAATTGGACAAAGTATTTGATTCCTCACATGAGCTTGGCTTCCCTCAGCCACATCTTTTTTCAAGCTCATGTGGAAGCATGAAAAAGAAAAGTGTGGCTGATCTAATATAGAGCAGGGAGGATATATGTTTGCACAGGATCCAAAACATCTCTTCTGAATCATTTTTCTAAATATATTTAGCCCATATACATCAGCTTTATGCAATCTCTAAAACCTTCCTCCCACCAATAGCATATACTTCAAGCTACTTCCCCCCTTTCCCACTTCTTAGTTAATTGATTCAGTTAAGGCTTTGCTGGCTATTTGTCTGACCTATATAAATTTTAAAGAGTTTTGGAGGAAAGACTAACAGTTTAGCTAAGAGGCACACGTAAACTTTGTTAGAGAATACTGAATGAATGACAAGACAAAACAAATATAGTTTCTTTGAGAATAAGTGAAGAAAGATACAATTAGCAGATTAGCACTGGGATGGTCTTGCCAAAGACATTTGCAAGCTTGTGACCCGGTCATCCTTCTCTACTAGACATTTCCACAAATTTTAATGTTGTGCTTTTCAATGCAATGTGAGCAAAATGTGTATGTGATGATTGCAGTGGAGATACAAGGAGCTTAATATTTAAAACATACAGTATTTCTTAGGCCAAGCGGCAATAATTAGTGTAGATTAGACTAAAAGGAAAAAAAGAATCAAGTGGGACCAGGACAATGCTATGCATAGGACCAAGGCAAAAACTGTATTTGATTTAATTTGCATTTCAATTTGTAAAAGCTTTCCTGCAGAATGGTTTATTTTTTAAAAATAAATAAAATACATACAATTCAATCATAATAAATAAAGGTTTTCCTCACATATTTAATAATTTCTACCTTCAATCATATTAACAATTCAGTGAGGATTTGGCAGAATTATTCAAGGTTTCTGAATGCTATAAGCCTTTAGGTTGTTGAATGACAAGAGGCAATTTTGGGCATGTCTACATATAATTTAAAACAGCAACCTGTTGGGTTTAATTCCTGATGGCTATATTCATGCAGTTTCTTGTTATTACCTACTATTGGGATGTCAAACGAGACATGTCAAAAAAGTCAATGGCATAATCAATGCCATCCCACTTTTTATCAAAGGAAAAAAGGGTCGGAGCTACAATTATATCATCCTGACTTTAATGATCCTCCCACCCCACAATGGGACTTCTCTTCTGAATCAACTGGCAGGGGCAAAATGCTATTTGGTCATATTCTTGCGCAGAAACAGAATTGCAGATAATTTATTGTGCCGTTTTTCCTTTGGGTAAAAATTTATTTTCTGGATTCTCTTGCAAGGTTAAAGAAATGTATATTTCCACTTGTTTTAATGCTTAAAGTATAAATGTTAGGCAATGACTAGGTTGGTGCAAATCAAAACAATTTGATTTGATTTGAGCTGTCCTGAGATTTCAGGCATGATTTTGGAAAAAAAAAGAGTCCTCTATTGGGGCAAGCATTAAAACACCTACAGATACTTCATTTGGGAAGGAAAAAAAGAATGAATAGGAGAGAGACCCTTTAGATATTATTAACCTGGTTCCAGCTTGATAACTTGAAGGATTTCACTATAATAAACTTGTGATATAAGTATTTGCCTAGGACTTCTTTGAAGGCCCGTTAATCACAGTAAGGAAAGAATAGCAATGTAGCTTGCAAATAGTTCAGCAAACAGTGGAAGCTATGCTGATTGAACCAAACCAGAAAGATACAAAATGAACTCTTGGTCAAACTGCTATTTTCATCCCCACCTTTTCTTTCCCTCTTGCTTTTTTGGGGTACCAGCTTTGGAGTGATGCTGAAAAACCATGGGCACAGAATCTTGCCCCTTTCATCAGAATGCTTTAAAAAGTAATGAAAGCAGCATTCTATCACACTGTGTGTATGAGAGATCGATGTTGTGAAGCATGCAGAAAAGAGGAAGCACTTGTGCCATGAGCCTGTTTCCTGACCGTAGTGGCAACCTGTAGATGTCATAGCCCAGATGAAGTAGTATGTTGCCTATTACCATTGATTTAGATGAGCCTCGGGTCTTGTTGAATTGATGCAGCATTCATAGCCCACTGAGAACCTCACAGATCTGTCTGGGAAGAAAACTAAGGTGTCCTAAGGTGTACTTAAAATAACAAACACAACTGCATTCCTAGGCTGAATTAACAGAAGGATAGAATCAAGATCGTGTGAAGTGTTAATAATGCCTTATTATGATAATACTTTATAATGCCTTGGTAAGACCTCACTTGGAATACTGCATCCAGTTTTGTTCTTCACAATATAAAAAAAGATGTTGAAACTCTAGAAAGAATAATAGCAATAGCACTTAGACTTACAGTATATACTGCTTTACAGTGCTTTACAGCCCCCTCTAAGCAATTTACAGAGTCAGCCGATTGCTCCCAACAATCTGGGTCCTCGTTTTTACCCACCTCGGAAGGATGGAAGGCTGAGTCAACCTTGAGCCTGGTGGGATTTGAACTGCCAAATTGCAGGCAGCCAGCAGAAGTAGCCTGCAGTACTGCACTTTAACCACTGTACCACCGAGAAGAGCAACAAAGATTAAATAGGGGACTGGAGGCTACAACATATAAAGAACAGTTGTAGGAACTGGGTATGTCTAGTTTAGTGAAAAGAAGGACGAGGGGTGACATGATAGCAGTGTTCCAATATCTCAGGGGTTGCCACAATGAAGAGGGAGTCAACTGATTCTCCAAAACAAGTTGAAGGCTTCTCCTGAAGGCAGGAGAAAAAGCAATGGATGGAAACTAATCAAGAAGACAACCAACCTAAAACTAAAGAGAAATTTCCTGACATTTAGAATAATTAAACACTGGAATGAGTTGCCTCCGGAAGTATGGGTGCTCCAAGAATGGAGAGTTTTAAGCAGTTATTGTACAACCATTTTTTTTAAAAAATAGTATAAAGTTTCTTGCTTGACCAGAGGGTTAGAGTAGAAGACCTCCAAGGTCCCTTCCAACTCTGTTATTCTGTTCAGTTATTCTACGCCTCATGGTGTAGTAATCAGAGCCAGAAGAGTTGTGTGCAACCATTCTAGGCTAGCAGCCATAATAACCTTATTCTTTCTCATTTTCTCTAACCCACTTTTCAAATATTCATTTCCTCTATACTCCTTCTTTTCCAAAAAATTAGTTGTAGAAAAGAAATATGAAGAATGTTTTTTGTGTTGATTGTTGGTTTGAAAGAGGCCTTCACACTGTTTCATCTGTGGGAAAGGGCTGCTCAAGTGACAATGTACAACAAATGTCCCTGAAAGCCACTAGAAAGAAGGAAGAAATATCTGCCTTTAATCGGCAAGACTGTTTCCCAATCTTCTTCCCCATCCAGTAGCTTGAAACATGTAAGAATTCATGTCTCTGCAAATCAATTCAACAGCAACTCCGTGAAACAAACAAAGAAACAAATGTCCTCTCCATTTAAGTTACCTAACAGTAAGAGAATTCTTGCAGATCAATCTTTGATGAATGTTACAGCTCTCCTCTCCACCTACATTTTACCCTTAGGAGACACATTTGAAGGGATGAATGGAAAAAAATCTTAAAACTGCAAGTACTCTAGATCTGTAATTGGGGATTCCACTTCTCCAACTACTGATACTTCTTATCTCTGGCTGGGTGGTTGCCATGGTGATGTGTGCTCTATCTTAGGTGACCATTCTTGCTGCCAATTACTACAGCTGATGAACACAGTAATTATACTGGTGTCCTAAGGTGCACTTAAAATGACAAAGACAAGGCAGTGCGTTCCTAGCATTAGAAAGCACACGCTTTCCAGGCTGTCCTAGAAAAACAAATTTCCCTGGCTGCTAAAGTTCATGTTGTCACCTCAGCCATAATGGATGGGGTGGATTAGTCTGCCTGAGATAAAGGTTATATAGGGACAAGATGGGCTAGTTGACAAGGAGAAGCAGAAAGAGCAGCCACCGACATTAAACTGAGTGAAATCTCCTTAATGTTGCTTGCTCCACACTTTGGTAGAGTTCAACCAAAACATCAATGGCTTTTCCTTAGCAAAATACAGAGTAAAGTATAGCATCCACTATGCTGGAAATATGTAAAGCAGGTATGAGCAAACTGGCATCTCTCGGCATCTTTTTTTATTTGTTTGTTTGTTTGTGTGTATGGTGGAATGTGTTAGAGATATTTCTGATTCTTAGATAAGAATCTAATCTTAGGTAAGATAATTAGAACTGCAGAAAAAACAGTTGCTACCAGCCTGCCTTCCACTGAGGACCTGTATACAGTACAAGCCACAAAGACAACTGTGAAAATACCTACAGACCCCTCACATCCTGGACATAAACTGTTTCAACTTCTTTCCTCAAAACTATGCTATAGGCCATTGCACACCAGAACATCTAGTTTTTCTTCCCATGCCATCACTCTTCTAAACAACTAATTTCCACAACACAGTCAAACTACCTAGTAGGGTATTATTATTATTATTATTATTATTATTATTATTATTATTATTATTATCCTTCTTACCTTTCCTATTACCTATTTTCTTATATTCTTATGACTATAACTTTATTGCTTATATCTTACGATTTATATTAATTGTTGTATTTAGGATCCTGTTATGATTTATATTGACTGTTTATTTAGTATCCTATGAGTACCACTAAAGGTTGTATTTTATGATTTATGATGAATGTGTTTTATGATGATTAAGATCATAATTTACCCCTTGTTGCTTATATGCAAATTGAGACCTTATGCTTATTCTATTCCATTCCATTCCATTCCATTCTTTATTATGAGATGGGGAAAATGAAAACCAATGTAAACTCTTAAAAAAACAAAATATGGTTTTGTTAAAAAAAAAATCCGCACAACCTTCTTGACGAACCATCAGTCTTATCCATATTTCTCCTGGGGCACCACCTACTCTACACTCTATAGTATAATATGTTAGGCATTTTGGCCACAAAAAAGTGTCTATTCCTGGCCTAAAGAAAGTCATGCAATATGTGCTTTACACCTCATTCCCAAACAAATATGAATTTATTTATTCAATTTCTATAGCCACCCATCCTTAATCAATTACTTTGGGCAGCTTACAGTTCAAAAAATATAAAAAAAACATTAAAAAAATATTTAAAATAGTAATAAAAACTTCTAAAATACATATATAAGCAACGGAGATAATTATCTAATCAACAGTAAATCCAAAAAATGGGACTGTAAATACATTCAGACCTCAGACTCATGTATACAGGCAAGTTTTTAAAGCCTTAGGAAAGACCTGCTGGACTGAGGCCATTCTAATCTCCAAGGGGAGAATATTCCATAAAGCAGGGGCCACTGCAGAAAAGGCCAGTCTTCTGTCCCCAACCAGCAGATATTCTTTGGCTGATGGAATCTGCAGCATGTCCAATCTGCAAGATAAAATTGGATAGGTAGGGACTCTTGGAAAAAGGCAGCCCCTTAGGTAACCAAATGTTGTTGATTTTTCTTCTAATTTCTAAATAATTTAGCAAAAGAATGACAGAAAATGGCTATATCTAATACCGTAATGACATGATACCTCCTTCATTCCTTGTGTTCTACACAATATGCTTAATCTGGTTATTTGCTCCCCTTTTTACAAACCTGTAATCCCTTAATTCAGGATAGAGTCAGGGTCACTCAATAGAGCTGAGCATTTACTGGCCATATGCCTTTCCAGATGCCACACTGTGTTGGCAGCATATATTTTTATTTGAACCTGGGAGAGAAACATCTACTGCTATCTAGGATTGAACTCTCAACTTCTGAGTGGGAGGTGAGCATTTTCATCATCAGACAACAACGCTGCTCAGTCTGGTTATCTACTATCTAATCCCATCTCCCTAATAGTTCTATCAACACATAATCACCCAAATTGGTTTAAAACATCATAGGAGGAATACAAAGTTGATATCCAGAAGCCCTTTTCCAGGAGAATGGTGATAAGGCCTGATAACATCATTGTTTCCTTTTCCCATGACTAGGCTTACAGCAGTAGTACTGTTAGTCAATTTGATCAAAATTTGGGATAATGTTCTATGCTGCAAGCTTGAGTATTGAGTTCTGATATGGCAAGGATTTTCTTGCAGTTGCTCTTTCTTTTCAGCTCTCTGTTTGAGAGATAGATAAGCAAAACCACTCAGTTACCTGGACCCCCATGTTCTCACTACACCACTGATTGGATGGAGTTACTTTAACCCTGCCTAAGACGAGATATGTTTTTGCTAGATTTAATTTCCTGGGAGTTAGTTGACTTTTATTTTTTTATTTTTATTTTTGCTGCTCTTACAACATTGCTAACTGTTTCTTTCCTCCCCCACCCCCCAGTTCCTCAATTGAACACATTGTGCAAATAACCTTTGCATGTTATAGTGATCCTTGCAAGCTGTCTAGGAAAATAGAATGGGAGACACGACAGAGGAAATTGTATTGCTATACCAATCATATGCCACTGGTATATACAGCTAGGATTTCAGGTGATAGCAGATGCTTCAGGACTTGAGACCATTGTTTTTCCAGATCCATCTATATATGCTGGAAAAAGAATCTGAGATCTTTTACATACAAAAGGTAGGAACTCAACTACTAAGTCCATGGCCCTCATTGCTTTATATGAGACCAGAGTATTGATCTGTCTAGTTCACTGCTGTCTACGCCAGCATGTTTCAAATTTGGCAGCTTTAAGATGGGCGAATTTCAACTCTCAGAAATTCCCAGGCAGCATGCTGTCTGGGGAATTCTGGGAATTGAAGTCCATACATCTTAAAGCTGCCAAATTTGACACCATCAAGCAATAACTTTCCAGGTTTGTAGACATAGGCACTGAAACATGTTGATCTGAAATAAGAACTCTTATTGGGAAATGCCAAGGTATTTTCATGTACAGAAAATAGGAGGGGGGAGGTGTATTGGATATGTTCACTGCCTTGGGTTATTTGTAAAAATAATTGGCAATAATTAATTAATTAATAATAATAAACAAACCAACAAGCATTCCTTTTCCAGTCAGAATAGTTTGAAATGTCCTTGCTTTGTTCATATATTTGTATCAGTACTTCTACCAAATTAGTGAAGAAAACTCCATCTCCTATCAAGAAATATAGGAAGAAAATATTTATATCAGTCAATATCTGATACCTATAGAAAACCTTGACCAAATATTACAAAGGAAGCTTTGTATACAGAGAAAGCTTAGGAAACACCAATCTAGGACTGCTGTGCACATTTTCCCGTTCGGTCTTCCTTGTGTTTGGCCAGCTACCATTTCTCACTGCATCATGAATCCTGTTTGTTAGGCTATTCATCACCTAAGTTATTTCTGCACCCCCTATGCTCTTTCTGGAATCCAGCTGTAAACTTTACATGCTTACTAGTCATACTGAGTCTGCCAGACAGAGAGTCACTTTGCCCACAGGTGCAAAGTTAATATGTCATGAGAGTTCAGTTTGTGACTGGAGCCACCCATTGTGGTTAAAAAGAAGCCACCCATCTGATTATAGAGAAGCCTTATTTTTTTCCCAGAAGTTATCTCCAATCTTTTTGAATGAAAATTGGCGTAATAAGGGACACGGTGGCTCAGTGGCTAAGACTCTGAGCTTGTTGATCAGAAAGGTCAGCAGTTTGGCGGTTCAAATCCCTAGCACCGCGTAACGGAGTGAGCTTCCATTACTTGTCCCAGCTTCTGCCAACCTAGCAGTTTGAAAGCAGGTAAAAATGTAAGTAGAAAAATAGGAACCACTTTGGTGGGGAGGTAACAGTGTTCTGTGCACCTTCGGCATTTAGTCATGCCGGCCACATGACCACAGAGATGTCTTTGGACAGCACTGGCTCTTTGGCTTTGTAACAGAGATGAGCACCGCCCCCTAGAGCCGGAAACGACTAGCACCAGTGGTGGGATTCAATTTTTTTTACTACCGGTTCTGTGGGCGTGGCTTGGTGGGTGTGGCAGGTGAAGGATACTGTAAAATCTCCAGTCAGAGGTGGTATTTGCCGGTTCTCCAAACTACTCAAAATTTCCGCTACCGGTTCTCCAGAACTGGTCAGAACCTGCTGAATACCTCGGATTAGCACGTATGTGCAAGGGGAACCTTTCCTTTTACTATACCTTCTCAGTGAAATAGGTAGGTGTTTACGTCTCTTTCATCCTATCTAGTCCATTCAAATGAAGAATGCTCTGAAAGGACCACTGCTGGGGGGAGATATAAGCAGAAGGGAAGCCTTCTATGAACCCTTGTATGGATTCAGTGAGCCCCTGGGGCCTGTTGCTCGTCTCAATGTATGGGTAGTCAGTAAATCCAACTGTGGTGTGACAGCCTGACCTTTGTAATGTGTGCTGAAAGAACATATAATTGCTGTCTACCCTTCAGAGCCATTGCTCTACATTAATGTGAAATCAAAGAGCCTCTTCCCTTTCTTGCTTTCATATCAAGTGCATAATTTACAGCTGCTTGGGGTTGGTTTCTACCCAGCTACTGCTTAGTCACAGTTTCCGAAGAAGATTTGTGGATGCTACTTTGATTTTGCTCCTCTTTCTTCAATGTCCCTTCCTTGGTAGAATGGTCTCACTGATGGGATAAGCTTTTTGAGCAACAGCTGCAGGCAAGGGGCTGGTAATTTGAAATTAAAAGAAGACCATGACGCTGATAGAACTATTAGACTTGGCCCCGTCAGACTGAATTTGATATAATCTGTGATTCATTCCAGTGTCAGTCTTAAAGTAACAATGTTAGACACAATTAGCTTGAATTAGATTGGCCACATCCTTTCCACATTTATCTGTATTTTCATTCAGATTTAACTTGACAATCTATTTGGTTGCTATCAATAGTTCATTCAAGACTCTAGTTCAGTTAGATGCAAGAATTTATGAATAAAGTTCTGTGAACAGAGGCTAAATCAGCTATATTTTAGCAGATTATTATGTAGATTATCCATGTTAAGTATATAAATTGATGAATTTGTATATTAAACACTTCAGTTAACATAATAATCTGTGGTGAAGTATGACGTTAGTACTTCAGTAAAGTACTAAAAAGATACAGGATTAATGCAACATGTGACCATCATAAGCAAAAGACATAATTGTCACCTGAGTGCTCCATACCTTGTAGAGAATGCTTTCATGAGGTTAAAAGTAGCATTCTGACTTTATACTCCAACAAATCCTGCACAAAATTTATTTTATATGACACCAATATATCAATGGTTTTGAATGCTTATTGTCACAAGAAGTGAAAAGGGCCTGTCTATGGTCATAGCATGGTCTGTTCACATTCTAAAGTTCTCCCAGCTATTAACCCTCTAAAGTTGGTCTTATTTTTCTACCTTTGTTAGCAAGAGTAAGACTTAAACAGCAAAAAAGGGGGTAACACATATTGAACCTCATTTTTATTCTTCAGGTATATTTGGATTTATTGACAACTTGGTCACTGGAGCTCTATTAAGAGAACATTTTCATTGTTCTGTTAGTGAAAGTGGGAACCAAAAATGGTTTTAACAGATATAATAGTCTGGCAAATGTATAGAAGGAAAGCAAACTTTAAACAATGTAAATATGGTATAATCCATGTACACTCCACTCCAACAGACGCTTATAAAATCCAATAAAAACAATTAAATCATTATGCCTGTTGATGAGTATCTGCTTAGAAAAAGGTCTGTTTATTTCAGATATATGGTTTAAACTTAAGTCTACTCATACATACTCATGACAAAGTAATTAATATAAATCCAAAAAAATATAACTGCTGTGATTGTATAAAATGGAAAGAGAAGAAAATGAATGAAGACCATAAGGTCTAAGGCTGGCAAGGCAGGAACCAACAATTCCTGTTGAAATGGAGTGGCATCTTAGCTGCATAAATGAATGACTGAATTCTCAATCTGGACATAATAATTGTGTAAATATGGAACAGATGGCTATGCCACTCAAGGCTGGGAAAAGAATTACCAAAATGGTGTTGGCTTAAAATAATAAGAGAAAAATACTAGGGTTTTAACCTTAGGGATGGCATTACAGAGGACTTGATGTCCTGAAATATGTCTATCTGTGTGTCTATCTACACAACAATCACACCTTGTTTGCAATAAAACAGCTTATCTAAACTGTATTGACTGTGTGTAGCTTGAATATGTGATTGAATTTCCAGACAGCTTTATTCAAGTCTAATATGAAGTCTGACAGCAGGATCTGCCTACTCATTTTCTGAATGCTGCAGGATCATTCATATATTGATCCCAGATTAAATGATGGCTACAGATTCACAACCCTGCTAACCATTTTTTTATAATTACCATATGATGGACAATTTTAGTATTTTCTTTGAAAAGTATGACTTTTACATCTCTTAACGATGTAAATGATCTCCCATGCAAGATTTCTAATTCTAGAGGGCAACTGCAGAAGGGGCAACTGCAGGACGTTGTGCCAATTCTGTAAACAAACTGACAATTAATTTCATCACCCCAATCATACAGATGTCAACTCTTTAAGGTAGAACACACTACGAAAATAAAACCATGTAGACCAACACTACTTTAACTGTAAAGAGATAGTCAAGAATCTTGCATGCCTGTGCTCACCTCCTTCCTTTTATTTCATGAGAACCAGAGGTGGTATTCAGCAAGTTCTGACCAGTTCTGGAGAACCGGTAGTGGAAATTTTGAGTAGTTCGGAGAACCGGCAAATACCACCTCTGACTGGCCCCACCCCCTATCTATTCTCTGCCTCCCGAGTCCCAGCTGATCGACTGGGTCTTCTTTTGTTGCCCCATACAGGAGAACAAAGCTGGAAAGCAGGTTAGTGGGTTGGGAAGGGAATGGAGATTTTGCAGTGATCTTCCCTCAGGAGTGGGAAGGGAATTGAGATTTTACAGTATCCTTCCCCTGCCACGCCCACCAAGCCATGCCCACAAAACTGGTAGTAACATTTTTTTGAATCCCACCACTGATGAGAACTAGAAAGTATCTTGTCTGAGACCTCTTATCAGGTTACATTTCTGTCCCAGACTGAATTCTCTTTTTTCTAACTATTGTCTTTTATTTTCCTCCTATCCCTCAAGGCTGTTCACTCTTCCTTCTACAACAGGTGACCACAAACCACAATATCTGTCACCTTCAAGAGAAAAGATCACTGCAGGGGTATACTGCTTCAGTTCTTAGCTCAGGATATGGGCTGGAATGAAAGAGGCTTAAATGACTATTTAAAGAGGGATTATCAAACAAAAGACAGGAATGATTCATTTGTCAGGGCATCCCAGAGAGTTTTTTTTTTTTGCATTAATCAGATCTGCCTGAGGATTGATGGAAAACTGGAGGAATTGTGACATGGATGGGAGAGGAAAGCATCACATTTATCTTTCATCTTGTTCCTCCCCCTCCTCCATTCATTAGAGATTCAAAAGCTGAATTTTATGCTGAAGTAGAGAAAAGCATCTTTGATCTGCGAGAATCTACTGTTGTCTGGAAAAGGGATGTAGATGTAAATGGTTGCAGTTATTCTATTCTAGGTTGGAAGGGGTGGTGGAACCTGTAGCTTTTTGTGTCTGAAGCTTCATTATAAATTTATTTCTAATTTTGCCATGCTAACTATTCAGCTGATTATTTTATAACAGAATAACAGAGTTGGAAGGCATCTTGGAGGTCCTAGTCCAACTCCCTGATCAAGCAAGAAGCCCTATACCATTTCAGTCTAATAATTGTCCATTCTCTTTTTAAAAACCTCCAATGTTGGAACACCTACAACTTCTGGAGGCAAGTGGTTACACTGATGAATTGTTCTAACTGTTCTAATTAATTGTTCTAATTGTTCCAACTTTGTCAAGATAAGATTTATGTAGTGTATACTGGAGGTGGTGACCTTTTGAGAGGTGTATGCAACAAAAATTAGGGCCGGGGTACCTGCGGGAACGTCTCCTGCCAGCATCGAATACCCATCGCCCGGTGCGCGCTCACAGACAGGGCCTCCTTGGGGTACCGTCTGCCAAACAATGTCAGCTGGCGGTCCCTAGGGGGAGGGCCTTCTCTGGGGGGGCGCCCACTTTGTGGAACCAGCTTCCCCTGGAGCTACGATTGGCCCCTGACCTCCGCTCCTTCCGCCGCGGCCTAAAGACTTGGTTATTCAAACAAACCAGCCTGGGCTGAGGGGGGTGGGTTTTGTTTTAAATGTCTTGTTGGTTGGGTTTTAAATACTGTATCTGGTCTAATTAGTTTAATTATCTTTTAATTCTTTTAACTTTTGTATTGGGTGTTTTTATGTGAGCCGCCCTGAGTCCATTGGGAGATAGGGCGGCATATAAGACCAGTAAATAAATAAATAAATAAATAAATAAATAAATAAATAAATAAATAAATATTGATTTTAATGTATGCCAATTACATCAGAACATTTAAAGCGACAATAAAGTAATTCTATGTTTAAGTCTAAGAAGGTAGTTGTGTTTAAGAGGGCCTCAACTACCCAAAATACCCATCAAGACTTTATTTTATTCAGATACTGTAGGTATTTAGTTCTCTTCCCATTCTCTACATCCCACCTGACACTTTATTGTACATGTTAATGATTCAAATTCCACCTTGGGAGCCGAACTTTTTACAATCCCATATAGAACTGATGGCTAGCCAGTGCATTCCTTTTCAGCCCACAATTAAAGGAGCTGTGACTTTTTTTTTTTAATCAAGAAGATTTTGGTCCTCAAAACAAGCCTTTCGACACTGATGTCATCTCCTCAAAGAGACAAAATATGTTCTCAAGGTGCAAACTGACTTCAGCAATTGGAAACATTTACAGACTTCTTCATACATACAGAGAGCCACGGTCAGGTGAATTCTCTCCTTCCCCTTTTAAATTTTGCATCATATACAGTATATAACTAGCTATTATATACGTATTATATATCATAACAAGTAGATTAGATGTTTTATCCTACAATCTGGAACAATTCTTATGTATGTATTTATCAAATTTTGAAACCACTCATCTCCCTCACAGCGGGTTATTCTACGAGCCTCCTTTCACCTCTATTTGCCCCTATTTCTGACCCACTCTGTATGGTCCTTGGGCTAGGAGGCAGACACCCTTCTACTTAATTAACCCATACTCTGAAAAACCAAGATCTATATAGATGGAAGATCATCTCCTTGTCTTCTCCCTCCCGTTCTCCTAGGAGAAAGCTATGGTTGGAGTTGAAGAGATTCTCAAAAAGAGATTAGTAATGGCTTTAAAGAAGAGAACACACAAAGATAGAAGTGATAAAAGCAAGAATGGTTTTCAAGGATAGAAATGTATGGAGAGAAATAGTGAATAGTATTGGTAAATGAGATTCCTCATTGGATAGTGAACACCTTAGGTTTCAGTGTGAATATAGGAGAAGGTAGTTCAGATAAAAATTTAATAAGCAAAAACTGATTTTAAGCAAAGGTCTTATGAGTTTCCCTCCTTCTGTTTTGTAAAATAATAATAGCAGGGGAGTTAATTCCAGCTGCATAAGACCAAGCCTCAAGAACAAATACATACAAAGCCAGAATTGAGCAAACAGTAACAGGCTGAAAATGCCGCCTCTGCAAAGAAGCTGAAGAATCAATGGACTACCTAGTTAGCTGCTGCAAGAAAACTACAAACAACAGTATGACAAACTAGCATCCATAGTGCATTGGAATATCTGCAAGAAATACCATTTGTCTGCAAGCAAGAAGTGAGAAGTGGTGGGACCAAAAAATAGACAAAGCAATAAAAAATGAAGAAGCTAAAATGCTATGGGACTTTAGAATACAGGTATCTGCCACATAACACATAATTTTTTACAACAAAGATCAAAAAGTTTGGATAGTGGATATTGCAATACCAGGAGATCAGAATACAAGAAAACAAACTGGAGATGCAATTCAAAAACATCTGGAATACCACTTGAATACAATCATTGCAGCATTGACAAAATCACATCAATCGATTGCAATACTTTATTTGGAACCATATATCCTATGAGGACACCTTTAATATTATTAAACAACACCTGCCTATTCCAGGTCTTTGGGAACGATTCAAATAGGTGGACAAAAATGCCAAATGTACATGGTCTGGTTGACTGTATGACTATTATAAGTATTTGAGTTATTTTGGAGAAACAAAATTGGAAAATGTAATCATCAGAATTTGAAACATTCTTAGCGATAGTTTAACTTTAAAAGAACAGTTTTGTTGAGTACTGTCGCATATCATATGCAACCACATCACCAGGGAAGCACTCAGTTCCTGTTTCTTGACATTGTGAAACAAGCTTATGAAAGACTCCACCCCTCCACCCCATTCTACTAAATAAATTAACGAATCAAATAACATCAAATTGTTGTTGGCAGCCGCACTACAGCAAGAAACATAAAAGGTAAACACTGAATTTGGCAATAAGGAAGTAGAGGGTTTCTATATTCTACCATTTGGTTTACACAAGAAGTTTATAATTATTATTTATCTTCTTAACATTCTGATCACATGTCAAAATTAATACAACCACATGATAAATGTTTCTAGTATTGTCTAATTTGGCTACAAAACAAGGAAAAACTTTCTGCATCCCAGGTACAAGTTCAGCAACATATGTAGTTAGTGAAACCTGAATGATTAAGAATTTATTTATTTATTAATTCGACTTATATGCCGCCCCCTCTCCCAAGGGACTCGGGGCGGCTCACAACTAAAATAGAATACAACAATAAGTTACTTAAAAATATATTAAATTAAAGCCGAATTAATATTAGTATTATTATTAAAACCCCAAAATTACATAAACAACCCCAAGGGTCAACACTGCCCAGATTGTAAAAACAGCCAGGTTTTTAGCTCGTGGCGGAAGGTGCGGAGATCGGGAGTCAGCCGGAGCTCCGGCGGAAGGAGATTCCATAAAATGGGATGTATGATTTGATAGCTGTAATACTAGAGACCACCATGACAGAATTATCTCACATAATTATCTGTTTCACTTTAGATCAAGAATTAACAATTAGAAATTTTCCTACAAATCAGTGTGGACTTAACACTTCAGCCCTCTTATTTATTTACTCCTGCTGTTTTGCTGCCACTGAGAGCATTATGTCCCCTGGTTGCTCCTCCTTTCTCTTTTCCAAAGCAGTCACATGGTTGATTTTATCCAATTTTTTTTAAAAAAATCAGATAGTGATCTCAAATTTCATAAACATATCACATCTGGCATACTGCATGGCTTAACTTGACTTGACTCTAAGGTCTAACTTTAAGGCTGAATACAGACTGCCACAAAGGAGAATAGAGAGAAAAGTTAAACAAGTATCTGCCAAGAACTACTTTTATTCCTTATTATGCAAACACCCCAAGAACACTGAGCAATATGAATCAGGAGTGTGATGCAGAAAGCCTTTCTAAAAATGGCGGTGTCAGAGGTTTTCAATTCAATGTGTGGAATGTGAAGGATGTGCGTTTGTGTTTATTTTCATGACCATGAAAATACTTGGACCAAGATTCCCTACGCACGGTCACTCATGCGCTTGTGGCCTCCCGTCTCGACTACTGCAATGCTCTCTACCTGGGGCTGCCCTTGCGGACTATGCGGAGGCTTCAGCTGGTGCAGAATGAGGCCGCGCAGGTGGTGATGGGAGCGGCCCGATTCTCCCATGTGACACCCCTCCGGCGCAGTCTGCATTGGTTGCCAGTTGCCCTCCGTGTAAGATTCAAGGTGCTGGTGTTAACCTATAAAGCCCTGCATGGCTTGGGTCCGGGGTACTTGCAGGAGCACCTCCTACCAGCATCGAGGTCCAATCGCCTAGTATGCTCCCACAGGCAGGCCCTCCTGGGGGTGCCGTCTCTGTGGGGGCACCCACTCTTTGGAACCAACTACCCCTGGAGCTACATCTGGCCCCTGACCTGCACTCCTTCTGTTGTGATCTCAAGACCTGGCTGTTTTTATAGGCCGGCCTGGATTGAGCGGGGTTGGGGATTTTAATTTCGGGATGTTTTAATATTTTATAATTATTTGGATTGGGTAAATTGTTTATATATTGTATCTATGTTTCTATGTAAGCCACCCCGAGTCCCCAGGGAGATGGGGCGGCATATAAATCCAAATATAAATAAATAAATAAAATGATGTGCTGTGAAGATAGTGTTTGATTTTGTTGTACAAGGTGCAATGACAATAAAGTAAATTAAATAAAACTAAATAGACTCTATTGTAAAACATCCATTTGATTGACCTGAATATAAATAGTGACACCAAATCGTTTGGACAGAGGACTATGCAGAGGGCGGAAATGGCAAGGCAAAAACATAGTTTAGGAGGGATAGCAGTAGCAATTTTATATGTGTACTTACAACCAAGCACAGTAAGGTAAATGCTGATAAAAGTCAACCTGTCAAACTGAATGATGTTTCTCCCCCAGAAGTAGGGATAACTCTATCCTTTTCAACGTTCCAGAAATCCCTCAAAACCCAACTATCAGGCCTGGGGTTTCCATGGGACCAGGGGGATCGTGCAATGACTCCCTTACTATGGCTAACATTATCCTACCTACTTGTGTGGTTTTTATAGTTTTAATTATGTCTATTTTTATATATTTATTTATTTTCTTTTTAATTCACTGTTGTATACTGTCCAGAGTCACATTTTTGTGACATTTTTATGTAATGTATCATAAATATAACACATTACATAAAAATATGCTGTAGGTCCTGTCTCAAATGGAACTCCTGCCTAAAGGAACGTTCTAGGATTTTTTTTTAAACTTCAGGGGAAAAAATTAAATTCTGATTAATTCCAGAAATTAGGAGGAAGACACTATTTTAACACAGGGAAAAACTCATGTTTGTGTTATTTAAATTCCATTTATCTTAAATTCAAATGAAATTAATCAGTCTGATTATGCCCTGTGTATTTATCATTTTCTAATTTCAGCAGTGGAGGGCTTTTGGGGGCTATATGCAAAATTATGTTCATGAAGCTGCCATGTTCTTAAATACTTTATCATTGATTTTCCTTCACACCTTTCATCATCATGTAAAAAGACTTCCATAATGCAGTGTTGGTATATTAATGTCAGATTTGCAGTCATTCAGAACAACTTCTTTGTGTGGTTTTGATAGAAAACCATCAAACTAATAGTTATTTGAAAGGCTTTATACAGATTTACTGCCATGTCACTATGATTGTGGTCACTGTTTACTTCTTTCCAATCAATATTTCTTATCAGTACTTTTCTTTTTGTAAACTGCTAGTTAAATCCATGGATTTGAAGGACTGGTGGAAGTAATAACCTAGTAAGCAATTTTATTTTATTCTGAGGAGGAGTGATTTTGTTAGTCAATGACCTGCAGTGAGTCAGATATTTGTGGGAGCCAGACTAGCAATGGATACACAGCTACTAGCCAATTTGGAGCCAGCAAGAACACTGATGAGTTATACAAGTTAAGAATGCTGGAACAGAAATTCCAGTATAAACATAACCCCATACAAGAAGGCCTGGGAATATCAGCTCCAACATGGAAAAGTAGACACATATAATGAATGTGTTCTGATTTCATTCAAAATTGCATTGTAAATGTTTGGGAAATGAATGGGTGCAAGGTTTGGAAACTTGCCCTCCATAAAAACTGACGGGAAGGACCTGACTTTTGGCTTGAAAACTTTTTCTCACAAAACACAGCAATCAGGCTGGGATAGTTTAATGCCAATTACTATGTGTTAACCAATATATGAAGCCAGTCGAAATATGTCCAAGTATCTCAAGTATGGCAATCATGTATGCTTAGGTATGAAAAAATGATGTTCTCCATTCAGATGCAAAATCAGAGATTCTCAAAAAGAACACTGGCAAAGATTCAAATAGCTTTAACATTGCTTTTAATTTGCAGTCTGCTTTGTTTACTCCTATTTTAAACTTTAAGCTGTTAACTGTGTCCTCATATGACTTTTGGCTCCAGCAAAATTAACTCCAGAAGTGAAGGATATGCCTCCTGAGATCACTTCCTGCTCAAGTCTGTTTCTTGGCTGGGAAACTAGCTTCTCTTGTTTGCGCTGGAAAACATTTACAATGCAGAGACTGTAGTGTATTGGCAATGTTACTCTAGGACATGTACACAAATATAAATAGCCATTTGAATAATGTTAGGCTGTGGAATCAGATGTAAGATAGTAAACCACAGAAGAGGTTAAAAAAAGAAGTCACAATTAATATACTGTTCCTTTCTCCCTCTTTTCAATGTACTGTACTGTAATATAATCAGTATTTTTGGAAGTTGTCCATATTCAGTGGAGAGGGGCAATGGAGTTGGGTACCCCTCTCTGATTTGGAAAAAAAATAGAATAAAATAGTATTCTAAAGTCATTGAATCCTAAACTTTACAAATCACTGATGCTCATGTTTCATGGAACAGAATTACTATAAGTCTAGTAATTGCGTTTCATTTTTAATATTTCCTATCCTATGTTTTTTGTGCATGTATTTTTTGGCATTTCTACTTTTTGCTTACTACTCTTTCCCATTTGGAGAACCACCCAGTCTCACTGTACAAGAAAGTCTGCATATACAAATAGGCTATTTTAAAATAAATAAAACTTTTTACTCTCTGTCTCTTTCTCTCTCTCCCTCCCCCCTCTCTCACACACACACATTTTAGCTGTGATGTAAAATGTTTTAATGATTCTTCTGCAGGATTGACTAACAATGATAACTTTACCATTCTTACTGAGATAAGTTATAATCAGATAACACTAATTTATATCAGATTATGCTACTTGTTCATCTAATTTAGCATTTCAGCTTTCTCAAACCTGGTGCAATCCAGTTGTATTGAAGTATAGTTTTCATAATGTAACGCTGGTCCATCTGTTCCTAAGCTAATTCATATGAAGCTTTGATGGAGAACTTTTTAAATGTTTTAATGTTCCAGAGACGTTCATAGCTCCATGGCTAATCCAGCTTATTTAAGTGATTACCACTGTATTTTAAAAAGTAAAATATTGGGATGAGTTCCTTTAAAAAGGTGCTATGAATGAAAAGCCCATAGTTCTAGCATTTGCGCAGGAAGGGATTCAATCACCATAATGAGTTGATGGGAACATCTCCTGCACTAGAAAAGGAAGGAGTTCTTAAACCCAAGGGCCTTGGTGGCTCAGGCTGTTAATTGCCTGCACTTAAGTTCCAGCTGCCTACAACTGCTGTAGGCTCGAATCCCACCAGGCTCAAGGTTGACTCAGCCTTCCATCCTCTCGGGGTAGGTAGATTGAGGACCCAAGATTGTTGGGGGCAATTAGCTGACCTTGTAAAAATGCCGCTTAGTAATAAGCAGGCATATACAATGGAATGAAGGCTATTGCTGAGCACACTGGGTTGTATCCCAAAAATTGTAAGCCGCCCTGAGTCTCCGGAGAAGGCCGGCATATAAATGTAATTAAAAAAAAAAAAAACCCTACAGCTTTGGTCTTCATTCACAAGTCAGCAATGTTTACTCATTTGTTTCCACAACTTTCTTTCCCGTGAGATACTATATGTATCACATTTCAAAAGTTGTGATGAACATGTTTGTGTGTATGCAAATCCTAACTGCATTCCATTCCAGTTTATAAACTGTGAAGGAGCTGGTAAAAACGGATTTGCCATTGGCCTCCTGGTGAGCTTCATAATTGCTCAAAGGCAATATACCATGTTGAAATTTAGCATCAAAACCGAATTTCAAATGCTGTCTTAATCATCCTTGAATATTCATGCTTACAAGTAATCTAGAAATATGTGAAACCATTTACAGTTTTTTTAAAAAAATAAGTTTTATCAGTAAGTCATTTTCCTCCACTTGCATTCACGTTTTCTCTCAAAATAAATATATAAATCCTTATTTACATACATATTTAAATATATATATTTTGAAATGACAGAAGAACCAATCTGCTCTAGTGATTAAGGCACCAGGCTAATAACTGTGAGATTGTGGGTTCTAGTCCTGCCTTAGTAATGAAAGCCTTGACCTTGAGCCAGTCACTCTCTCTCAGTCTAGGAAAGAGGCAATAGCAAATTACATCCAAAAAATGTGCCAAGAAAACTGCAGCAACCGGTCACTATTTTTTAGCCCAATTTACCTCACAGGATTGTTGTTGGAGGAAAAATAGGAGGAAGGAGTATTGGTCTTGTTATTAGAAATGTGTCAGTTACTGATTGGAATGGATAATTTCTGGAACCCTGACAATATTCATTAAGTTATTTATAAAAACAATAAAGGTGGAATAAAAATATTTTAAAAGTTATTCTAGGGTAAAAACCATACAATGCCTTAATTTGATATTTAAATATTTGCATATAATTCTGAATGATATTAAGTTTTGATTTTGCCTTAGAATGTACCATGAGCAACTATCATGTGATAATCTATGATGACTTAAGAGTTACATATAAATCCAGATAATTGTGGTTCAGTCAACAATATAGTAGTGACAGTAGATCATGACTTACTATAAATTGTAAATGTAGTCTGATTTAATTAAGAGGCTTAGAGCTACATCTCAAGATTCAAAGAATTAAAGAATAGTTCAGTGAATTTAGATTTTTACCAGGAGGTATGAATCAAGTTTTTGCAAACAGGAATTTTCAGAGATTGAATTCCTCATATATCTGATTTCATTATAATCTTTAGAAGCACTTCTGCCAGAACTATTCTGGGTTTTTTTTCTTTGCTACTTTGAAGTCTTCCTTCTTTCAGCAAAGGTAGGCATATTAAAATTCTCCTGCATGTTTGGATTTCATTCCCATCATTTCTTGTCCATTTGGGCCAATGACTCAGACTGCTGTCCTGTCCTTCAAACTAAATGACTGGAACATATCAATACCTGAAAATTACTGAATTGATCTGAAAAATAGCAAGCAAACAACTGTCAAAGGTTAGCTTCAAAGATGGTCACCCAGAATATATTTTCAAGACACCTGGGTCCCCAGGATTATCTGCAGGTAGAGCAGTTCAGGAAGTCATTTTTTTGCCCACTTCCCAGGGACACTTTCTTTGACTCCACCATGAGACTTATATTTTGCTTTGGGCTAGTTAGCATTTCTTGAGGGGAAGTAGCCAGCTGATTACTGAATTTGTACTTTATGCAACACAGACAAAAATATGAGTGTGGCTTTGCATGCCTGCGTGTGTCAAATGTGCACTTTACACAGGCGCAGAGGCAATTTGCGCAGGCGCAGAGGCATTCTAACTCACCTCCTGCAAGCCTACATGATCCCAGTCGCTTCAGCAGCTGCCGCACAGCACTACTCTGTGCCACACAAAGCAGCTGCGCTTCAAATTCAGCAGATAAAAGTGAGTATGGAGCCTGGGTGGGTGGGTGCCCCCAACAGCAGAGCAGCGGAGAGAACCGGTTCAGTCTCATCTGCTCATCACCCCTACTGGCTCACCAGAACTGGGCTGAACCGGTCGAATACCACCACTGACTCTCCCTCTCCAGCAATGCTCAGAGCACTGAAATGTGGATCTGGCTAGGCCCCACCAGTTCTACCTCATGCTCAGGTGCCTCAGGGAAACAAAAGATGAACTGCTGGAGCAGCAAGAAAGCCACAGTGTGTTGCACTGGGATGGATGGAAGGGGAAAGTCTCCTGTACCAGGTCTTAAGGCCAGCACAGGGCCAACACCTTTTCCTATGGGGATAAGACTATCTTCTCTGCCGCTACCTATTAGATGCAACTTGGTGCTGTAAATCGTTCACATGATAGGAGGAGCAAGGATCCTAATCTGTCACCCAGATTTTCTCAGATTCCTGCTGACTTTGTCCCCACAGAAACATGTTTCTTAGGCTTCCTCCCTCCCTCCTTTGTAGGGGAAGCTACAGGCAGAGGGCTAGCCCTTAATGGAGTTCATTGGCTGACATCCCAAGCAGTCATCCCTAGAACCGCAGTGGCAGGATCAGAATCTGGATGTGGATGAAGGGTCAGCCTGGCATGCAGTCTGGGTGCTTGCTAGGCTGTGCTCCCCATCCTGGGAGGTGGGAAGGCACTTGGTGGGGCAGGCCAACCCTAATTATGGGCACCAGAATGAGACAATGCTTCTTCTGGTGGGAGGGGAGAAGCGCCTCTTCTCCACACGACTTGGTCCAAATTGTCCCATGGCTGTGATTCCCCTCCCCATGAGTTGTTCCCATCCGCACATCCCATCAGCCAGGACATTAGGGGCTGGCTGATGGGATGTGGGGACAGGAACAACTGATGTTTCTTCTCCATATCCAGTTGGCCAGGGTGACTTGTTCAGTGTTCAGTCGGCAGGAGCAAACCATTTGTGCTGACATGTGCCTGACTACGGCGAGTGGTCCCATTCCAGTACTGGTATTATGTGACTTTTTTTGTATCCTTGTGTCTCCTTAACAGTTGTTTATTTTTAAATCATGTCCACACAGTTGATTCTGTACCAAATAGCTGGTATGTGTGTATATGTGTGTGTGTGTGTGTGTGTGTGTGTGTGTGTGTGTGTGTGGATAGATAGATAGATAGATAGATAGATAGATAGATAGATAGATAGATGATATGTGTAAGTATGGGTATATTCATCTCCATATCTATTTATCAACTACATATTTACTATATCATTTCTCTCCTCATTGAAGTGTGGTTACCACCACTCAACAAATGGAAGTTTTAATAGTGAACACTGCTACATTTGCAATGTACAATGTTATTCGCACTCAGCTATCCCTGGGGTGGTAGATCATCAAAGATATAAGACTTTACAACAGTGGCTTGGTGATGACATAAATAATTAGACTGGAAATCTTACTGCACAGGACCATCCACCTGAGTTCAAATATTTCAACAGAAATTGCACCATGCTTTCCAACATATCTTTCAACCATGAAAAGAAGAAACTTGGTCATTTTTAAAGGTGAGATACCTTTTTGTGTTTTTTTCCCCACTGCCTTTTCTACATGCTTCATAGTATCTCTGTGTTCCAGAAACTCACCTGTTCTCCATCACTGGAGGCTTTCAAAAAGAGATTGGACAGCCATTTTCCTGAAATGGTATAGGATCCCCTACCCAAGAATGGGGTTGGATTAAAAAGTCCCTTCCAACTCCTATAGTTCCCTTCTGCTCCGCTCCATTCCACTCCATTCTCCTCCATTCCATTCTATTCTACCTAGCTTTGGAATGAGCAGTAAAGTGTATTCAAAGCTTTCTCAGATTTATTTTTTGAAATGTTTTCTTTAAAATGGAGGCGAATATTTGCAACTGAGCCATTTTCAAACTCAGACTTGATTTTGCAGCATTTCTCACCACATCAAATTTGATCCCAACTTTTTTTTGTTTTCCTAAAGTGACCAAGGCCATTTACCTACTTACCACATAGGTATGCAATTATAGGTTGAAAACTGGAATTGAAATGTATGCTATAAACATTATTGATGAAGGGAAAACTCATTAAAAGAAGTCATAAATGCTGTGGAAAAAAATGCAAAATGGTAAGGCTGCAGGTGTACGTGACGTAATGCAGAAATGTTATAATATGAGTGTGGTTTATACAATGACAGTATAACTACTTTAGCTGGGATATGAAGATTACATCTGTGTCTTGTAATTAGAAGTATGGCATTATTGTTCCACTATGCAACACCAAAGATAACAAAATTCTATGCAAAAATTGTAGGAGTATTAATTTGTTAAGTGTCCTGGAAAGGTGTGTAATGATACAATGAGCAAAATTTGAGAAGTGTTGCAAAAGCATATGCTGTGCAATAGGGATGCAGATCAGATCTTGCTTTTTAGCTGGCCATTGAGAAAAGTATGAATGTGAGGTTTATTATACTTTTATTAAACTAGAAAAAGTTTATGGCAAGGTGAGTAGATTTGAACTACAGAACACTGAATATGTTCAGAGTGGCATGTACTGGCAATAAAACTTTAATGCAGATATAAAGAAATGTACTGCTTAGTGAATGGAGAAGTTTTTTAAAAAATCAAAGGCAAGTATGAAAAGGCATATAGACATGGTAGAAGTGTAAAGGTTTCATTAAATAAATGGAATGTATATTCTGAAAGATTAACCACAGGTGGTCCTCATTTAATGATTATTAATTCAATGAATGTTTGATCTTATGATGGTACTGAACAAGTGGTAGTTACAATTGATCCTTGTACTTACAGCTAGCAGAGAGCATTCTCTACGATCACATAATCACAATTTGCAACCTTCCCTGTTGATTTCTGACAAAATCAATGAGAAAACCAGCAGGAAGTCAGAAGTCACAGTCATGTGACAATCTTCCACTCAATGATGGCAACCAAGACTGCTGGAACAGTAAGCAGCATGGTAACATGGCTTTTTGACTTGCTTAATGACCGAGTTTCTGGTTCCAATAGCACTGTCAAGTGGGATTACCTGTATTAAAAAGCATAAAGCTCAGAGTTCAATACTGTAGATCTGGAACAGAGTCTGACAATAGAAACCCGATAACTGCCTTTTTTCCAAAGTGTGAATGTAATGATTTGAAAGAATGAGAATGCAATCAACAATGTTTCTTATCGTGCATGTTGATATTATCTAGAAAGTTCAGATTTTACTAGTTTGAAAATTAACACAGAGGTCATCCTAATAGCTTATCAATCTAAAGCATTTTTCCATAAGGGTCCTGTTTTGTATATAATATACATTTTATTTATTCTTTGTAATTTAACAACCCAAATATAGATCATCTGTAGAGTTATTTCATTTGGGACTGTCTTTCCAACTGTTTATTGTCGGGCAGTCCACTGGTCATTGTAGTCTACTGTAATAAAATTATACTTGTATCTATCGCAAAATGATTTGGTTTCTTAGTTAAGTTTTTTTTTTCCCACAACAAAAACATGGATGTTTTGCAAGGATAGAAAGGTGTGGAAAGGTATAGTGAATGGCATTTTCTTAATCCATGCCTTTAATTTCCTTTGCTTACTATTTTATTTTTTTTTCCTGCATTTTGCACAATATTGGTTACCCTGGAAGGAAATAATATGATGGGCTGTACATACAGGTGAAACTAGAAAAATTAGAATATCGTGCAAAAATTCATTTATTTCAGTAATGAACTTAAAAGGTGAAACTAATATATGAGATAGTTTCATTACATGCAAAGCAAGATAGTTCAAGCCGTGATTTGTCATAATTGTAATGATTATGGCTTATAGCTCATGAAAACCCCAAATCCACAATCGCAGAAAATTAGAATATTGTGAAAAGGTTGCAATATTCTAGGCTCAAAGTGTCCCACTCTAATCAGCTAATTAAGCCACAACACCTGCAAAGGGTTCCTGAGCCTTTAAATGGTCTCTCAGTCTGCTTCAGTAGGAATCACAATCACGGGAAAGACTGCTGACCTGACAGTTGTGCAGAAAACCATTATTGACACCCTCCATAAGGAGGGAAAGCCTCAAAAGGTAATTGCAAAAGAAGTTGGATGTTCCCAAAGTGCTGTATCAAAGCACATTAATAGAAAGTTATGTGGAAGGGAAAAGTGTGGAAGAAAAATGTGCACAAGCAGCAGGGATAACCGCAGCCTGGAGAGGATTGTCAGGAAAAGGCCATTCAAAAGTGTTGGGGACTTTCACAAGGAGTGGACTGAGGCTGGAGTCAATGCATCAAGAGCCACCACACACAGACGGATCCTGGACATGGGCTTCAAATGTCATCAGAAGCGTCTTAGCTGGGCTAAAGAAAAACAGACCTGGTCTGTTGCTCAGTGGTCCAAAGTCCTCTTTTCTGATGACAGCAACTTTTGCATCTCATTTGGAAACCAAGGACCCAGAGTCTGGAGGAAGAATGGAGAGGCACACACTGCAAGATGCTTGAAGTCCAGTGTGAAGTTTCCACAGTCTGTGTTGATTTGGGGAACCATGTCATCTGCTGGTGTTGGTCCACTGTGCTTCATTAAGTCCAGGGTCAATGCAGCCATCTACCAGGAGATTTTGGAGCACTTCATGCTTCCTTCTGCAGACAAGCTTTATGGGGATGCTGAGTTCATTTTCCAGCAGGACTTGGCACCTGCCCACCCTGCCAAAAGCACCAAAACCTGGTTCAGTGACCGTGGGATTACTGTGCTTGATTGGCCAGCAAACTCGCCTGACCTGAACCCCATAGAGAATCTATGGGGCATTGCCAAGAGAAAGGTGAGAGACATGAGACCGAACAATGCAGAAGAGCTGAAGGCTGCTATTGAAGCATCCTGGTCTTCCATAACACCTCAGCAGTGCCACAGGCTGATAGCTTCCCTGCCACGCCACATTGAGGCAGTAATTGCTGCAGAAGGGGCCCAGACCAAGTACTGAGTACATATGCATGCTTATACTTTTCAGAAGTCCACTTTGTTCTATGTACAATCCTTGTTTTATTGATTGCATGTAATATTCTAATTTTCTGAGATTGTGGATTTGGGGTTTTCATGAGCTGTAAGCCACGATCATCACAATTATGATAAATTATGGCATGAATTATCTTGCTTTGCATGCAATCAGTCTATCTCATATATTAGTTTCACCTTTTAAGTTGCATTACTGAAATAAATGAACTTTTGCATGGTATTCTAATTTTTCAAGTTTCACCTGTATATTATTTAAAAAAACTATTTTTTTGGGCAAAGAATCCAACAAATAATGGCATTGCATCATACACACTGTACTAAAGTTGCACGGTGAGGTACAAATCTCTTTACCAGCTTTCAGAAAACGTAAGACAACACATGAGATAAGGAAATGACTAGCTTATATTTTCCCTCTTAAATATTGTCTGAAAGCAATGGAAATATGAAAAATATTAAGCAGTCACAGGTGTACAACTGCATTCATTCTAATGTTTTTTTCCCCATGAGTTGTAATCCACACAAAATGCTTTGAAGTCCCCAAAAATATCTTTTTAGAATATACATATGCACATTCATGTTATGGATAGCTATGGAGGCTTAGTTTAAAGAATCCCAGATGACAGTCTGAAAAAAAAAATAAAGGAATAACAATTGCATATTCAGTGAAAGCACACTCAAAGAAGGAAATCAGCCTTGCATTCTTTCTTTAAAATTATATTGATACTCATGGCTTATGCATGCTTTTATGAAGTGAATGAAAACATCTGTCTGGTATTTCTGAGGATCTGGAAAGCAAACGGAAATAAGATATAGTACCCTAGGCTTTTGATCTTACTTTTATTAATTGCAGCTCAGAAAACAAAGTCAGAACCTATGTGAATTCCCTCACTGTATTTCCAGCCTAAATTCAAATTTGTGACATTAGATACCCTGTAGGAAAAAAGAAATCCAATGTGTAAAACACATTTGCACTAAAATAAGGAATGAGCATTTCACTGAAATAATCTGTTTAGATAGTTTGAAGCTCCAGTATTTTGTACTGGAAAATACTAATAGGCATGGATACTTTCAAATGTTGTGATAAAGATATCAATTAGATACCTTTATTTAATTACATTCTATTTTTTTCTGTTTTCCTTCCATCATCTCTCTTTTTCCAATCAATGTGCTTACATATGCTTGAGATATTCTGGGAACATATTTAATGGACCCTACATCCCTCTTACCAACTTCCTGCATACTATGTAGCATGAATGTATTTTTCATTGGCCCAACAGTTAAAGTTAAAACTAATAGCTATAATCACTAGAACTACCAGAGAAAGATACGAAAGATTATTGGTATCTGAGGCCTTAATATTAAAATTTGGTGGTGCAGGCTTGGTGGTGCAGGCTGTTAAATGCCTAGCACTTAAGTTCCAGCTGCCTGCAATTAGTGCAGGCTCGAATCCCACCAGGCTCAAGATTGACTCAGCCTTCCATCCTCTCGGGGTAGGTAAATTGAGGACCCAAGATTGTTGGGGGCAATAAGCTGACTTTGTAAAAATGCCGCTTAGTAAGCAGGCATATACAATGGAATGAAGGCTATTGCTGAGCACACTGGGTTGTATCCCAAAAATTGTAAGCCGCCCTGAGTCTTTGGAGAAGGGCGGCATATAAATGTAATTTAAAAAAAAAAACTGGAATGTTTGTCCCTCTATCCAAGGTTCCTATTCCAAACAGATTTTGGGTGGAGGAAACACCATCCAGTTACATGTCTTTGACAGTAATAGTCCATAGTTTTATATAATACTCAATGGGATTAAGAAATGCATTGCCCCCTAGATTTCTGCTCTTCTTAATTTTTTATTGATAATGTAAAAATGTGATATATTCTTACATTCAGGACAGGGCAGGAAAAAGCTAATATATTGATTAACTCTTAGTACCCATTTCTCATGCTTTCCAGGCTGTACCTGAAACAAGGTAATGATACCAATAGCAATAGCCCTTAGACTTATATACCGCTTCTCAGTGGTCTATAGCCCTCTCTAAGCGGTTTACAGAATCAGCGTATTGCCCCCAACAATCTGGGTCCTCATTTTACCCACCTCGAAAGGACGGAAGGCTGAGTCAACCTTGAGCCTGGTGAGATTCGAACTGACAAATTGCAGTCAGCCAGCAGTCAGAAGTAGCCTGCAGTACTCCACTCTAATCACTATGCCACCGTGGTTCATAACTATTTCCCTATTTAAACTTCTTGGTCCTGCTTTTTTGTGTGAAGCTGTCTTTTCAGCACTTCTGTTGAAGAGTAGATGTTTTTCTATTCAGTATTTTCCATTCAAGTAAACTTTATATTTACTTGCCCCTATATTATCCCAGCTAAGGACTTTAAATGGCTTAACTGTTTCATTCCCCTTCTTCATTGTAATTGTTTTATGTGCACATCTGAAATTTGCTTGCCTTCTATTTGATTCTTTCAAATAAAGCTGCACGCAGTCAAAAATAATTAGTCGAATTTTCTGTTAATGTTCATTACCTAGCAAAGCTACATTGACAGTCAAAATTTGATGTAGTGGGTTAAAGGCACCAGACCTGAAACTGGGAGGCTATGCTTTCTAGTCCTGTTTAGACACAAAACCAACTGAATGGCCTTGGGCCAGCAACCCACCACTGTCAACCCTAGGTAGAAGACAAAGGCAAACCACTTCTGAAAACTATTGCCAAGAAAACTGCAGGGACTTGTGCAAGTAGTTCCCAGAAATCAGCTTAGATCAGTGGCCTCGTTGGCTGTTATAATGGTGGATATGGCAAGTCCACATTAGTGCCTCATAATGTCCCATTGCAAAACCTTTGAGCTCTGACCTAGCAGTATTAAAGCCATAATTCTACTTTTCTCTACAGTGCAGGTAGCTAGAAAATTGGATATGCTTAAGAAGCACTTGTTCTCTCAGGTATGAAGGATGGCATCAATGCACACCTTTCCAGAATTATTTCACACGGATTGGTCTTCTGAGATTATACTATTGTTGTATGAAAAACACCCACTTTATAAAAAGGATAAAAGCTTGGTTGGTTGGTTTGATTGATTGATTGATTGATCGATTGATTGCCCATGTGTCATCAAGTTGGAGTTGAATCTGAGTGACTACATAGACAGATACAGGTAGTCTTTGACTTATAGCAGTTCATTTAGTGACTGTTCAAACTTATAACGGCACTGAAAAAGGTTCTTATGACCTTTGCAGCATTCTCATGGTCATGTAATTTACATTCAGATGCTTGACAACTGGTTCATATTTATGATTTATTTATTTATTTATTTATTTATTTATTTATTTATTTATTTATTTATTGTTTGGACTTATGTGCTGCCCTATCTCCCAAAGGACTCAGGGTGGCTCACATCATAAAAATACACAATACAAAATTTAAAAGATATTTAAAAGTAATTAAACCAAAGCCAAACAATGTCTAAAACCCACAAAAACACTTAAGGTAAAAAACATATAAAAAACCCACCCACCCCCACTCAGTCCAGGCCGGCTTGTTGGAAAACCCATGTCTTCAGGTCGCGGCGGAAGGAACGGAGGTCAGGGGCCAACCGCAGCTCCAAGGGCAACTGATTCCACAGGGTGGGCACTCCCACAGAGAAGGCCCTACCCCTGGGGGTCGCCAGCCGACATTGCCTAGCCGATGGCACCCCAAGGAGGCCCTGTCTGTGGGAGCTCACAGGGCACTGGGCAGTTGATGCTGGCAAGAGATGGTTGCAGTGACATGTGATCATCTTTTGTGACCTTCTGACAAGCAAATCAATAGGGAAGCCAGATTCACTTAACAATGATTTAACAACTGCAGTGATTCACATAACAAATGTGGCAAGAAAAGTGGTAAAATGGGGCAAAACAATTTTTTCACTTAGCGAGATAAATCCTGGCCTCAGTTGTGGTCATAAGACAAGGACTACTGTATTCTCCAGGATTGGAGATAGATACAACAAAGAATCTTTTAATGGCATGCACAACTACAGGAGACCACTGAACTCCATTCCACAAGTATGCAAAAAAGCTCCAAACTAAGCAGTGTTGTGATTATATCCTCCCAGAACTGTTACACAGAAATTATAAAGAAGGGGATGTAAACCATGCTGCATGACCTTGACAGCTGTAATGTGGCATCTGATAACACCATGGGATGATCTTACTATGGTCTGACCCAGTGCTTCTAAAATTGTCAGATGGGAACAATCAGGTCCACATATCACGGCTTTGAGTTACTGCCTTATTGCTCAGGCCTATAAAGCAATAGCACTTAGACTTACAGGCTCATATAGCATCCCATAATGCTTTATAGTACTCTCTAGGTGGTTTACAAATGTCAGCATATTTTTACTGACCTTGGAAGGATGGAAGGCTGAGTCTACCTTGAGCCCATCATGATTAAACTCCAAGCTGTGGGCAGAGCTAGCCTGCAATATTGCAATATTAACCACTGTGCCACCAGAGCTCCTACTGGTATATATAGGAATCTTCTCAAACTAACTGTTTGCACCTAGGCAAAGCTACATAAGAGTCAACGGCATTCAAAGAGAGTTAGACTTTGTTCTCTTGTTACTACTTAGAGACTCTAAACTAATGTCCCACTTCGCCAACCTTCTCTGACAAAAATCTACATTTCTAAAATTCTCTAAGCTTGACCCTTCTACTCATAACATAATATAAACAGTGTCTCTATGTAGTGTCCCTTTTCACACCAGGGAAAGGCAACTATCTTCTTTCCTTTCTAGCACATCAGGCTGTTTTACTT
Source organism: Naja naja (assembly GCA_009733165.1). Lineage (NCBI taxonomy): Eukaryota > Metazoa > Chordata > Lepidosauria > Squamata > Elapidae > Naja > Naja naja. The sequence continues at coordinate 19,630,411 of CM019159.1, read as the reverse complement.
CTGCTCTAATATGCATTCTAGAACTATAAGGAAAGCATGATCTGGCCCCCACATTAAAATCCTTTGATTTAGACAAGCAATAACCTTGAATAATAATAATAATAATAATAATAATAATAATAATAATAATAATAATAATAATAATTGATGGCATTTACATACTAATTAAAACATTACTTTGAAATAAAAGTTATTGAGACCAATATTTCTTACATGAGAAAATTAATCCACAGTATTCCTTTTCTCAAAAGATTCTAAAGCCACTTTATTTGATTCTAGAACCATCCCATTCTCAAGTAAAGCTGAAAATTCTCAGCAATTGAAATTCCAGCCTCCCGCATGCCTCCAGTTATGCCTCTTTTTCTGCTTTGATCCCCAGTGACATCGGAGCAGCTTAAGACACTGAGGACCAAGCAACTGGAAGCCACAAATAATGAGAAGGAGAATGTAGGAATGAAGATGTCAGAAGACAAGGAAATGATTCTACGGGAGGATGAAAATGCAACCCATTGTGAGATAAACACTTGTCCAGTGTTTAATAAAGCCTTCATTCATCCGGATTAAGGGAAGTTTTCACTGAGGGTTACCCTGAGTTTCAGCCAAAGCTAAATGCAGCAGTATAAGGAAATCATTATCTGAGAATAGTCCAAAAATCGGTCATATCATGCCAAAGTTCAACCTGGACTCAGAAAGGTCATAGCAGGACAAGAAGGAAAACAAGACTGCTGAAGAGAATAGGATTTCAACTGTAAAGCAACTTTTGATTAGCAAAGAACACTCAAAATAGTTGTGCCACAATCCTTACCACATTTCTAGGTTATCATGTTACCCTTCTTATACAAAGAATTGGTTGCATATAAGATGTGGAATATCTGCAAACATCAGGAATAATCCTAATTACCGTGTTAACTTTTTGTTTAGGAGATCAAGTGGCAATCTTGTTGCAAAATGTATGATTGATCTGCAATGAAACAAGGCATCTATCCGATTTGTCTACAAATAACAAGATATAAATTTCATAAGCCAGTCATTGCAAAGACTATAATTAGTGATTTCAGCATTAAGGTTTCATTACTACTGAGATTACAACCATGATGAAAATAAATCTATAAATCCCTTGAATAATTTATTTATTTATTTATTTATTAATGGGACTTATATGCCGCCCCATCTCCGAAGCCTCGGGGCGGCTTACAATAAAACAAGCACAATAAATACTTAAAAAAAGAATTAAACTAATGGTCCCAATTAAATACAAAACTTAAAATCCACCAAAATCTAAAACCACCCCACCCATGGGTCACAGCCATGATCTAACATCAGGCAACCTCAGCCCAGTTCACTAGGTAATTATTGGCAAACTGATGTATTAGTGACTATCAGTATATCAATTCCAGTATAATGTAATTTAGAACCAATGATTCATTTATAACAATGCCGTATTGAGACAGAACTGTGTTCTTTCATTTTCTAGGAAAGTCCACATTATAAACTTCCCGGAAGAATGTAATCAAGCTACATCATCTTTTCACGAAGCTCTTGGTTCTCATCCAACTTTTTTGGGAATCATGCTCACGTTACACGGTATATATGTGCAACTTAATATATGAACCTGGGGCCTAGCGTGACAGCCAAATGAGAAAGAACTACATGCCTATATATTTATCAAGAGGTTATACAACAAGAACTGAATCAAACAGGGAAACAGGGATGCTATCCAGATAAAAGCTTCTCTCATTAACAAATAAATAAGGAATTTCTATTCTATATACCAGTTAAAAAAATAGCACCAATCAACTGGTATGTGCAGTCAAGGGGCTCCAATTAGGTCTGATAATGCTTTCCTTTTAAACCCAATCTTCAGAATTTGGAGCTGAATAACTAGAAGCATTTATTTCTCTTTGTTGGAAGATTTAGATCGGGCTTCACCAATTGTCCACCCTTTAAATGTGTTTAGCATAATAATTCTTTTAAGTCCCTTCTATCTTAGTATGGAACCTCAGGAATTCTGAGGTTTATACCAGAGGCTATGAAGTTGAAGAAGGCTGATCCTAGAAACTGTCTGTATAAGAGACAGAATATTTATCGATCAACTCTTAGTATTATATATTTTACCAAGCACTATTTTAGTATGTTGAAAGGAAAATGCTTTCTAGCTATCCTGCTCTTTCTGGAATCTTGACCATTCTGCATGGAAAACATGTGATCTGAGATATAGTGTGGTTTTCCTACACTACTGATTTACTGTTTTTTTAAATGCTTCTCTATTCACTCATCTGCATATGGAGTGCAATTTAATTTATTGCTATCTTATTGTATAACTGTTATTATTTGTAAAGAACCTGAGAATCTGTTGAGAGAAAGAAGTATAGTTGAAAGAAAGGAAACTGTTAATGGAAGCAGGGACCAAGATTGAAGTGAGATTTAACAGCCAGGAGAGAAAACTTCAGATGCAGGAAAAACAATACATCACATAACAGATATGGAAGCCTAAACATTTAAGAGTGGAATAATCAGTGGTGTTTATGAAAGAAGGAATAAAGCTGGCAAGTATCAACACTTGCATGATGATGTCAGTTGCTGCAACTTACACACTTCTGTCAGATGTCATGATGGATTTGCATCAGGCTTGGGGATATTTTTGTGTCCTAATATTTTGGACACTACTGGGAATGTTTATATCCATGTTCTAGTTGTTAATGTAACCTACAAGCAAATCATGTCTGAGAGGGATATGACAAAACAGTAAAAAGGCAGGGAATCCAAAATATAATTTCTCAGATTTATTTGACTGCATAAAAACTGATTAAAATAAATCACCGAGGAAGTGAGAAATCATTTCATTGCAGTTGCAGACTATTTACAAATGTACAGTAGACAGTTGTAGAGACATTAACATCATCACATTGGTCTATGATACTTATGAAAAGTAGTGCCAAACAGGTGCCATTTACATGCTGTTCAATCTCTTTTTCCCCAGCTAAGTAAAACTGCTGGTATGCCAAAATGCTTTCTTTCAATGTTTTTCCTTATAACAGGAACCAGAATATTTTAGATGAATTGTGGAAATTCCCAGTCCATTGTGTATTATGATTGTTCTTCTTCTTCTTCCTCCTCTTCCTCTTCCTCTTCTTCTTCTTCTTCATCATCACCATGTCATTGTTAAACATGCAGTATGGATACAAAAGATGCTGATATCCCAATGCCTGCTTTACTCTAAAAGACAAAAAAGGTCTGGTAATAAAGCAAATGGCTCTTTTGAAATCCAGCAAAAAGATGAGGGCATAGGAATATTTGATAGAAACACAGCGGCAAACATAAATATTAGCTTTTCATGTTCTTATTCCCAGGAATCACTCAAAAAAGTAATTGCATGCATACCAATGATTATCTTTAAACTGAAATTGATGTAATTGGTCAACTTGCAAACTCTTTGGCCTGTATTCAAAGTTCAATAAATATTACATTATATATTATTTAGTAGTCAGTATACTGTCCATCCATCTACCCATCCATCTATCCATCCATCCATCCATCCATCCAATTATTTTACTATACTAGTCTGATTGTACTAATTTACAATCCTACTATATGTAGATAGATTTAAAAGAACCAAATATATCAATCCAAATAAAAATAACAAACATTAATGAAGAAAACAACAGAAATAATAACTAATAACTAATAACAAGAACAAACAGAAAAAAACTATAAATAAGAGGATGAAAGACCATAGTTTCCTATGATTGTCAGTAATGGGAAGCTGTTTGTTTTTCTGATCAGTTTCTTAATCACACCTAGATCTGAATCAATCATTCAATCCTATACTAGTTATAATTACAGTAAGACACTTTTTACTATATTTGGATTCAATGAGAAATCGTGTGTTTTTCACAACTTCAAGTTTTAAATTTAGCCTTTAAAGGGAAATGGAGGATCTGACCCATAAGTTCCAAACATGCTGAAGAAGACAGCATAGATTTTTGTCTTTATTCTGAACATGAGTTGAACTGTTTGATTTTTTGTTTATTAAATTAAAAGTCCACGTGTCTATTTGTACACCATCTTTTAACTAAAGTAATGATTGAAACAGTGTTTCTCAGCCCTAGCAACTTTAAGCTGTGTGGATTTCAAATCCCAGTCAGTTTAAAGTTGCCATAATTAAGAAACACTGGATTAGATGTCATCTTCCTTGTCTGCTTAGAATAATGGTTTCTACATCCATAGGGTAGGTTTTAGTAGGAGGGGCTGTTTTGTTCTGACTGCTAAGGTGAGTAAGCTTCCATGGCACACGTTGCAGTCAAAGGATAAATTACACCTTCTCCTATACCTATAGTTAATGAAATACACTTCAAGGAAATCAACTACCTATTACACATAGATAAGCTACCTTTCCTTCTTGTGGGCCATGTTGCCAAATCTAATCTATTAGGGCTTTGTCACAAGTCAGTGGTGGGCAGTTGAAGCCCATAGTATGCCAGCTTTACATTACCTCTCTCTCTCAACCCCCACTTTTCTTACCCTGAGTTTCTTTCCTCTCTTCCTCTAAGACTGATATGCAAAAACTATGAGTTTATCTCCACTTCTAGTTATTTCCTTGCCGGAACATGTCAGCAACTGTTTCTGGGATGCAGGAAGGGAAGATGTCATCCTCTGTTATGCCCCCTTTCACTTTCAAGGTGACCCCAAGGCATCTTTCTCTTCTCTGCTTCTGAAGTATACTTGTCTTTGTCATGTTGACTTGAGGGCTTGTCTGTTTGGGCTACAGCACTTTGGTTTGTTGCAGACTAACCTTAAAACAATTCATTGACTACTTTGCAGAAGAAGGGAGCTCCTCCAGCTTAGCCTAATGCTTATTATGTACAGTACAGGTTCTAAATTTCCCTTTCCCAGCACTGCTGAAATACAGGATAGTAAAGATCTTTAGTTAACTTAAAGAAGTTTGTCAATTTGCAACCCAACAGATTTTTTAAATCATGATTTTTCTCCCCCCCCCCCAGTATCCTACCTATAGATTTACAGTTTTACAATTTCTCCAGTTGTTTGAGGTAGAATGAATGCTTTATTGTAGCACCCAGCTAGTCCATAGTTTTCTTTTGGCTACCTGAGAACTGAATGGTGTATCCTCCTAACTCCATGATTCTCAGGAAAAGAAAAATAAGTCTGTCTGTCTATGATATCTATCTATCTATCTATCTATCTATCTATCTATCTATCTATCATCTATCTGTCTGACTGTCTGTCTATTGATCTATCTATCTATCTATCATCTATCTGTCATCTATCTGTCATCTGTCATCTGTCATCTATCTATCCATATCTATCTATATCTATCTATCTATCTATCTATCTATCTATCTATCTATCTATCTAACAATCTATCTATCTATCTATCCATACTTATTGAGAAATAAAGAGGTCTTTGTGTAACTTGAGCTGAGAAGAAGAGGAAGAGTTGAAAATCAGTGAGTAGGAATAAAAAATAAATGGCAGGAGATGCAAAACCTGCAAAATATGTAGATGTCTTTGAACTTTGGTCATCACTTGAATAGGGTTTAGACCTATACATGTGTCTCACATGCACATATCTCCTGAGTTGGGGAGACAACCCATAGAACTTATTTCAGCTGGCTTTAATCATTCTAGATTGTTCAACTGAAAGAGTTGCTGGGAGTTGAGCCAGCATATCAATAATAATAATAATAATAATAATAATAATAATAATAATAATAATAAAAACTGAGAAAAGATGTGCATGGCACAGGTTGTTGCCTATGTTAATATTACTTTTAGTGTGTTGGGAGGGAACTGCGGATCATTCTAAATTCCAGGTCATTGTACTTTTATGGTACTTTTGTATATGCAGAAAATCACTCATATCAATCACAATGCAGAAATTAATATTTTGAAGGATAAGCATCCTTCAAATGGCTAAAGGCTTGTGAATGATTATGAATATTGATGCTTATTTGTATCTGCTGTTTTCCCTTCTCTTTTCCCCATTTTATTCTTATTTAAATCTATGGCTTTACCATGAATAATGTAATGTTCTGAAGGAAGTAGTGCAGCTTATTCTGAAAAGCATCCTGTTATTTTATTTGAACGAAAATCATTCTGAGAATAAGACTCTTCACTGGGGCAAGCATTTTTTTTTCCATTTCAGGAAGAAAAAGTAACCATTGATTCTGTAAAGAGCTTTTATATTTGAAAATAAGTTTCCTTATCGATAGTTAAAATGAATATTTTGTAGACTGTTATTTTGTGAGGGTTAACACTCTCTCCCTAATAAATTGAATTTGGAATGGGGTACTAGTTATGTTTTGTCTTTTCTTGATAGTAATATTGACTGTTGACTGTTAGGGCATTTCTAAATCCATTCTTTGAATGGATGTTAATATTATTTATACATATTCTTATCTCAGCAAAATAGTTTTCATAAAGTAGTTATTAACCATTTTTGAATTTTGAAGACCTTCTTTTCAGTATCTGGCCTCCATTTTATGAAATGGAATGCTTTCATTTCATACATTAGTATTAGTCAATCCTGATTATCCTTAAGGTAAATCCATGAAATAAAATCCAAAAATCCCTTAAAAAAACAAGCTTCCAAAACATTAGGGTAGGTTGGAAGCTATGAGGAGTCTAGTTAAGCTTTGAGAAAATGGTATTAAAATGTCATGAATTTTTTGCATAAATATGTGTACTATTTTTTGTCTGCGTTCTGCCAAATAGGGGATTTAAAAAAAAAAGAGACACCTGTTCCTTTGCTTAGTATGTCACTGCTTCTTAGAAAAACATTTAGTTCCTAGTAAAATATATCCTACTAAGAACAGTCTCTATTGATTATGTCACTGTCCAGAATTCACTGCTGTTTCTAGCTACAGTTTATACATGAGACTAATCATTCATGCCACTACCTTCTTTTCTGTGGTTTCTTGACAAATGACTGGGATTAAATTTTCTTCATTTTTTAAAAAGGCATCTGAGGTTCTGCATCATGCTAACATAAGAGTGTGCAACTGGGGGCCTAAGGCCAATGTGGGTTTTGAAATTTTTGACTGCAGTCCGAGAGCATACACATCCAAAATGCCACCGAACTTATTTCTGATAAAAGAGAAGGGAAAATTTCACAATAGGTGGAGGCTAACCATAAAGTTTAGTTAGTTAAATTTAAATGAATTCAATGAAATTCAAAGAAATTTTGTTTGGTCTCAATTTGGTCTAGATTAGGGGTGTCAAACTCGATTTCATTGAGGGCCACATCAGGGTTGTGTTTGATCTCAGGGGTCAGCTTAACATCACTCATGTCGGCGCCTGAGGTGGCCTGAGCACTCTGCCAGCGAAAACGGGGTCCCAAGCTCCATTTTCATTGGCAGAGGGTTGCAGGAGGCCGTTGCAACCGTAAACGGAGCTCAGGAGCCCATTTTCATTGGCAGAGGCACTGTGGGCCAGTCTTTCACTGTTTCCAGGGTGGCCCCACAGGCCAGATCTAAGGGCCCTGCAGGCCAGATCTGGCCCACAGACCTTGAGTTTGACACCCGTTGTCTAGATAAAACTTATCTATGTCCTGGTCTTGCTTCTTACTGGACTGCTGTGCTGGTTATTATGTTGAGCTATATAAATATAGCTCTTGGCCTGAAAAAGGCAGTGTACCCATGTGCAGCTGTGAATTGTTGATGGACATTATACAACTCCTTCTGCAATTTCTGAAACATCTGTTTCTCTTTAATGTCCTGCACAATTAGTGTAGAGATAGCAAGTAGAACACTTCTTTCATGTCTCTTTTTTTCTGCTGTTTTCTTCTGATTGAAAAACCACTACTATTTGCTTCTACCCCACCCCCAGCCTGCTTCCAACAGGAAGAACAATGATGTCTTCTCTTTCTCCTATCATAAGAACAGAAAGTTCAGATTTTTTCTATCCAAAGAGATGATTTTCTTAATCAATTTCCCTTTTTTTTTGTTTGGGCTTTACATCTCTGTCTCAAAATACAATATTCCCATGTATGTGTTTGCTCATCTAATTACAAAGCTCAGTGAATACATCGGAAGATTCAAACAAAAATACATCAAATTTTCTTTACACCTACTTATTTCAAGATGCTTTTCCAGATGATGGTGGACCTTAAAGCTCACTAGTTCACATGTTGGGCACGGATGACTGCCCATGCAAGAATACATGCAAGATCACATGTTGTTTATTTAGTCCATGAAAATGTATCCTCAGGTGTAACTTTTGGTTTTGAGATGACTAATTTGCCTATCTTCTGATAGAAAAAAGACTTTCCTTGACAGAAGGACCAAGAATGATATGTTTAATAAGCTGCTTAAAACCCCATTAATCAGGAATCAAACCATTATTGTTGTCAGATTACAAGCCTCTTTGTGCATAAAAAGGAGACATGGATTTTTAAAAAACAAAATTCTGTTTCAGTATAGCTGCTCTAGCTAAACAATTAGCTTCTTCATGGCAAGTAAAAAAATGGCAAACAAATGAATAGATTTTTTGTGGAAACTCCTGGAAAGCATTGAGTTTTGCTAACTGACTGAAAGGCTCTCAGACAAAGATAGTCTGTCAAATGAAAGATGAAGAGAAAATATTGTGGTTTGTTTTTGTGCAGGATAAGAAAATGAATGGTACCAACAAAGATTTTGTAAAGTAAAATTAAAAAGGATGTTAAAAAAGTCCAGAAATTAGATTTGTTCATGTAAATTCTGCTGCATACTCAAGATGAACATCACCAAAAAAAAAAAAATCCAAAATTTCAATGGTTCTCCCAATGACTAGGTGCAAATTAACAACATAGACTCTAACACTGGCTCCCTTGGATAAGAAATGGCTAAGAACTTTGAAAGATATATTTCAATGGTTCTTAAATCATGTCTGCCAGTTCCTTCAGAATTCTGGGGTGTAGTCTGTCAGGACCCAGTGATTTGAATCTGTCTAGAGCTCACAAGTGTTCTCTTAACTTGTTTTTGTTTAATTTAATTGCATTTCTAACCTGTTGTTTATGGTTCTGTTTATGGTAGGTTGGATTGTATTTTCTTTTTGTATGAAGTCAGTTGAAAAATATGAGTTAAGCAGTTCTGCCTTCTTTCTGATGCTCATTACTTCCTTGCCATCTTCTCCCATTAGTGGACTCACTGTTCACTAACTGACTAATTAAGTATTCATTTTATCAGCTCTGGGTCAATCTGGGGTTCCCAGCCCTGATCATAGAAAAACATTTTGGAGCCTTCCAGAAAAGTTTCATATTTAAAGAACTTCAGTGAGATCCAGCCTCATACTACCTCAACAGTTCTGCACAAAACCAAAATTAACTTCAAAGCTTGATCTTCCCAGATCAAGGGTATGTCACATCCAAGGATAAGCTAGCAGAACTATAAGAGACCAACAGAAATAGGACTACTCCAAGTCTGTGAATACTTTATTAAAAATGGAAAAACTCTTTAAAGCAGAGGTTTTCAAACTCTGGGTTATACTTTCTAGAGAAAAAATGAACAAATTTAAGAGGGGGTACAAATTGAAATAAGACTTGCACATAAATAAACCCATTTTATGTGAAAATTGGCTCCATATTTTCCTGAATCCATGCTGATCACATGAAATAATTCCTCATTTTAAAGAATAACAACACCATGCAGGTTTTTTTTATTTAGCAAGAATATATTCTATAAAAGTAAGAACTTTTTCCCCCAATCTGGATTTAGGGTTCAGCATTTTGGAGAATGCACCTGGTATTGCAATCAATTGGGCTGAAGAGGAATTGCCAATTGCTGATTTTAAGATCAGCATGTCTTGGGGAAGGATATGGTTAGGGATGGGATTCTACCTGGTCGGTCCGGTTCTATAGAACCGGTTGTTATGATTCTAGCCAGTTTGGAGAACCGGCAAATATCATCACTGGCTGGCCCCACCCATTCACTCCTTACCTGGCATGTGGGCCATCCAACTTGCCTGCATTTGGTAAGTTGGTATTTTTCCTTCCCCCCCCCCGAACATCAGCTGTTCTGCTGTGCCAGAAGATTTAGATTAGCTAGAAAGCAAGAAATCATTGGATTTCTTGATTTCTAGCTAATCTAAAAGAAGAGCTGAACCTTCCTTAGGACTGAAGCTTCTATTTTTCAGTGCAGACTCAGATTACAGAATCATAGATCTCTAATGAGCAACTCAATCTGCCTGCTTGCTTTACCTGATTTTGGGTAAAAGTTGCTCTTTTTTAATAAAAAATTCAATATGTACATACATGGTGTGTTGTGAGTTAATTTGTAAGTTTGCTTGCTAGCAGATTTTATTAGTTTACTTGCAAGCAAATTTTATGTGACCGACTCAGGTAGCAGATTGCAGAATCATAGATCCCTAAATGAATCTGTGATTCTGTGAGCTACTCAATCTGCCTGCCTGCTTTACCTGATTTTAGGTAAAAGTTGCTCTTTTTTTAATAAAAAAAATCAATATTTACATACATGGTGTGTTGCAGAGGTGGTATTCAGCAGGTTCTGAGAAGTTCTGGAGAACTGGTAGTGGAAATTTTGAGTAGTTCGGACAACTGGCAAATACCACCTGACTGGAGATTTTACAGTATCCTTCCCCTGCCATGCCCACCAAGCCATGCCCACAGATCCGGTAGTAAAAAAATTGAATCCCACCACTGGTATGTTGTGAGTTAATTTTGTGAGTTTGCTTGCAAGCAAATTTTATGTGACAGACTCAGGTAGCAGATTGGAGAATCATAGATCTCTAAGTGAATCTGTGATTCTGTGAGCAACTCAATCTGCCTGCCTGCTTTGCCTGATTTTGGGTAAAAGTTGCTCTTTTTTTATAAAAAAATTCAATATTTACATAAATATTTATAATATTTAATACAAGCCACACCCACCCAGTCACATGACCTCCAAGCCACACCCAAATTAGGCCACGCCCACAGAACCGGTTGTTAAGAAATTTGAATCCCACCCCTGGTTAGGGAAGGGTATTTTCTTTCTTTCTTTCTTTCTTTCTTTCTTTCTTTCTTTCTTTCTTTCTTTCTTTCTTTCTTCCTTCCTTCCTTCCTTCCTTCTTTCCTTCCCCCCCCCTCTCTCTCACTTGAAGTTTGGTGTGTAGAAGAAAAAGTAGGGTGTCTTCATTTAAAGGAGCCTCTGTGGCGCAGTGGTTAGAGTGCAGTACTGCAAGCTACTTCTGCAACCAGCTGCCTACAATTTGGCAGTTCAAATCCCACCAGGCTCAACGTTGACTCAGCCTTCCATCCTTCTGAGGTGGGTAAAATGAGGACCCAAATTGTTGGGGGCAATGGGCTGACTCTGTAAACTGTTTAGAGAGGGCTGTAAAGCACTCTGAAGCAGTATATAAGTCTAAGTGCTATTGCTATTGCTAAACAGAAATAATTGAGAAAGGAGAGCTGTGATGTGCACCAAAGGACAAAACTACTGGCAGAGAGCTATCATAATGAGTCTTGCTCAAGCAGATGGTTTAATAGAGCTTCCATACTAAGGGGCAGTCTATCAGCCTCTTGCATAAAAAAGAAAAGCCTTTCTTTTTTGCTTTCTTAAGAGCCATATCCCTCAATGTTGAAACTTCCCTACAAGCGAGTAATGTGATTTGGGGCCCAGCATCATTAAGTTATGCAATATTTTATTTAGGTAGAATCTTTTCTATGAATACATTTTTTATGGCTTGGATTGTTGTATGAGAAATGTATGAGAAATGATGTCTGAGGTTAAAAAACTCAGTGGAGAATTTCTCTGCATTTTCTCTGACCTTAAACTCAGCATCATCTAACAATCAATTGGCATGCAGAAAAAAGTATCTGACTCTAAGGAGAAAGAACAGAGGAAGCCAACTCTAGACCCAGCAGAGTTGATACACACACACACACACTCCAGACACACACACACACACACACACAGCTTGCAACACAACTAATTTTGCCTGGAAGTTGACCAAAAGCTACACTGCTAAGTCTTCCTTAGTCAGGGGGCTGAATGGGTCTGCTATATAAAATGGCAGGCTGAATACGGAGAGCTTTGGCTTCTGTACCAAAAGATGAGAAAGAGGCAGCTGGAGAGATTTATTAGTAGGTTCCTAGAGATATTTGGCTGCCAAAAGTGTATGCAGAAAAGGTGCAGCAGGTCACCCTTGGCAGATCCCAACTGAGGCCTTCACCTCTGAGGGAATTCTGTGGGCTGCTTGACTTCTTCCATCCATGGTCAAAGGTCACCAACTGCCAGTGGTCCCTGATCAGAGCGAAGATGTTTTCGAAGACGTAAGTCGGTCTTCAGAAGGGCTGCTCTAAAGGGTTTCTTTCGGGTTTGGGAGGCGGAAGGTTTGTCTCGAGCCTTTGCCCTGGGATGGGGAAACGGAGAGGGGTGAGGTAGGGCAGGGATGCCCTCAGGGCTGGGCCCCCTTCAGAGAGATTTACGCAGAAGGAGCTTCTCTCTTTGCCCAAATGCTCCCTCTGTCCCAGACACAGAGCAGGCGGAGCAGGCAGAGTCTGGAAAAGAGCTTTTCATCCATTCTGTTCCTTTTCTTAGGCTCCTGAGAATCAGGAAATGCTTCAGGAATGTCTTCCAAGGCTGCTGTGGAAGACGGAGGAGGAAGTCCAGGGGACCAAGTCCTTCAGAGTCCACCCTGGAGGACACGCAGAGTCTTCCTGGCCCTGGAAAGACCGATGTGGAGCAGCAGGGTGAGTACACACCTTGGGTTGGAAGAGGGTGGAGGGGGAAAGGGAAGGAGCTCCTGTAGGAGGGGTGTGTAGCATCTAGCAGAGGCACTTCTGCCTCTTCCTATATTCTAGGTTGCACCTAGGGGCTGGGCAGAACCAAATTGCTCCTGTCTCTCTGAGCACCCCTCCTCATGAAGCTTCTGAATCCACATTAACTTTCCACAAGTTGTTATGCTCCCATGAGACTCTTCTGGGAACCTCCAAATTTGCTCACTGGAACCTATCTATAACATACCGGGAACTGGGGAGGGAGGATAGAGAGATTGCAACTTGCCTGTCCCCTAAAACAGCCACTGCCAAAAACCACAAAAGCCTTTGAATTGGGTCTCCGAGGGAAAGATGATGCAAAGGGCTGGTTTTACTGTCTTTCCTTCATCGGGAGGAGATCTAAACCTTTGCTATGATTCCACCATCTGTCTCTCCTTTCCCAGATTTCTCGACAAAGGACAGCCGAGGGAAAGAGATGGTCCTCTTTGAGAGGCAGGACCTTCCCAAAACCACAAAATCAGAGCTGGCCTGTATCTCACTAGACCTGAGGATGAGCCATTACCTCCGGCAAGTGGTCATTGAGAAGAGGAGAGTGACACCCCAAAGAGTAGGTACCCCTTGGAAGTAGAGGCTTCTTTGGCTGGGCTTTGCCTCCGGCTTTCAATCCCAGTCTTTTTTTGCCCAATCTCAGTGTGGGGCAAAAGATTCCTTAGGGTGGATAGAGTCTCAGCAGGGTTTCAAGCTTCCCTTGTAGAAGGAAGAGCAGTGGGGACTCTGGGAGAAAGTGCTCCACAGACGCCCTGACTGACAGCCTGACCCTTTTCAATCGCATAGGAACATCACATAGTCCTCAGGTTCTCAGTGCGATCGCTGCACTGTTTCACCTTAAGAAAAGTGGGCAAATGAAGGTCCCACTGCCCAGAAATAAAAATCAATACAGTCTTCTTGTGATGTGAATGGGAGAGAGTTAATGGGTGGCAGTCAAGAAGGATGGAGGAGCTATCACAGGGAAAGGGAGGGGAGGAAAGCGACTATGAATTCTCAGGAGGTTTAGCAAAAGCTCCAAAGGGTCCTTAATAGAGGGGCAATTTTCCTCTGGACTGAAAGGCGAGCTGTTGCAGCAACATAGCAGGTTGAAACAGGCTGGGAGAAAGAAGAAACTGGAGCAACTTGGCTGAGCTTGAATTTTCTGATTCTCTCCGTTTTTGTTTCCTGGCAGGTTCTGGTGCAGGAACACAACTTCGTGGCCGGATTAGATGCCATGTTAGAAATGTACAATCTCAGGTCAGTCTTTGGTTCCTTTGTAGTGGGTGAGGAAAGTCTGGTTTCTCAGTGAGTAAGAAAGGGAAGGCCATTCAGTTGAGCCAGCTTATCCTATTGTTATGGGAAACATGAAACTGAGGGTTGCTCTTGAACATGGGCACTGATGTCTCTTCCTTCTTTTAATCCCACAGCAAGATCACACCAACCATGGATGAACCGATAGAGTCTATGCTGATAGACATTTCTATGTTTTATTGGACGGCTACCCTGGAGACCCAGCATGATGTTTCTGAGGTACCACTTTAACTAACATTTCTGGGATTTCCCTTCTGGTGTTGTTGCATGGATGGGAAAGAAATATAGCCCCTCCTCTTACATTTCCTTTCAGATGGAGAAGAAGTTGCTGGAGGAGGCCTTTGGCCTCACCCTCAGAAGCCTTCTTCGGCAGTCTCCCACCACACAGCAATTCATTTTCATTCTGAAGGTGAGGACCCAGAAATCCCACGAGAGCTTGAAGGATCATTTGGCCAGTGCAAATGTTAACAGAACCAAGCGTTCAAACTCCTGTTAAATGTCCCACCGTGAACAATAGCTGGAGGATTGTTCCTTAAGAGTGGCATCAAGAGCCAGAACAACTAGGCTTGTCACAAAAGTTATTGTTCATCTGGCAGGGATCTCTTCAGAATGGATTTTGGGAATGCTGGAGTGCTATTAGAGGGACCTGCCAGAGGCTGAGAGAAGGATGCACCATAAATTGCACACATGTGTTTTGGCAGTGAGATTCTCCATTCTCAGAAACGAGCAAACATGTCTTTTCTTTGTCAATTCCACAGCACTTCCGACCGAAACTCGATGCTGTTCTTGCCGGCAGTGAATCAGCTCCTCTACTGTGGGAAGCATCACCCCAAGATCGACGTACGTAGCAAAACTACATTAACATGAATTGTAGCCTTTGAGTCCCCCACAGCTCTTGGGACCCCACCCTCCAATAACCTCCCTCTTCGAGCCACAGTGGGGGGAGGGTTGGTCTTTTTCCTCAGTCCACTTGAGGGATTTCTGGGAAGGATGCCTTGCTAGTAATGTTGGTGTGAAGGAGAAGTACTCTCCAAGGCACCTTGGCAACAGGGTGAGACACTTTTTCCTCTCTCTTGCAGCTCGATGAAGTGCAGCGGGCTTTCCCAGATTTTCCCAGGGAAATCTGGCCGGCTGGAACAACCGCTGAAAACATCAATGAAGGTAACTTGATAGAAAACACAAAGGGGAAGGGGGAGGGAATCGGTACACGAAGTGGAAAAACAAATCAATCCCACACGTTGTACTTCCAATGGGTTAGGTGTAGTCCTCGTTTTAGCACCAATTGCTAAAAAGTCATGACAGACTCAAAGAGTTACTTATGACCTGTCCTCTTAGTTACGACAATCAGACCAACCCTACACTCACGTGATCACATTTCAGGTACTTAGCAAGAAGCTCAAATTTACAATCCTTTGCAGCATCCAATGGTTACACGATTGCAGTTGGAGATGTTTTCATTGTTTTAAGGCAAAAAAAAGGGGGGGGGAGTGGATAACCTGCTTTTGGACTTACCGCCATGTTATTCACTTAACAACTATTGTAAAAACAATTGTAAAATCATATTTGGTCATTGATTTAAAACTGTAATGACTGATCATGCACATTTTGAGCTCCTTTGTTGTCAGAAGTTCAGGACAACTCCCATAGAAGGAAAACCTGTATACGTTTTCCATCTATGTAGCAAACAGAGTAAATCTCAAGATCTCTGTTTCTTTCAATTTTCCTCACCTTTTATTTCCATGCAGGTGATCTTGAAATAGAGGAGTTATGACCGACCAGCCTCCGCCGTTGATCCACCAATATTGAAGGATGGATAAAGATAAGTTGTTCTCTATATCAGGGAATGGCCCTTCCTTTCTCCCTTCTATAAATTGTAGCAATTATACATACCGCATTTCTTAGAATATAAGAATATATTTTCTTCTGACCCCCCCCCCAATTGGCTAGGCTGCCTTTTCGAGGGGGTGTCTTAATTCCCCAAGGGCCTCGCTGAGCCATTAGGTCGCTTCTTTCATGGCCCAAAAGAGCAAGAGACGCGACCCACGTGCCTCACCTAACCACTGGACCACTTCTTTTGCAGCAGGACAGAGTGAACAATGTGACCCATGTGCCTCGCCTTCCACCGGGCAGCTTCTTTCATGGCCCAAAAGGGTGAGAGTTGCAACCCATGTGCCAAGCGCACTTGGCCAACCTGTAACGGGGACTCTAGCTACCAGTTGCCATCCAGCCAAAAAAGCCTGCCATTGCCCACTCCAGCAAGCCTGGCCACTGGGCCGCTTCTTTCGTGGCCCAAAAGAGCAAGCGACATGATCTATGTGCCTCGCTTAGCCAACCAGCCGCTCCTTCCGTGGCTCAAAAGTGGAAGAGATGTGACCCATGCGCCTTGCCGAGCCACCGGGTCACTTCTTTCACGGCCTTTCCCCCTCGCCTTCTCACCTCGTGTTGTCTGCACTGCAAGCGACATGATAAAATGGTGGGGACCGGCTGTGCATGCACTTATAGGGCCAAATTTTGGGAGCAGGGCTTAATTTTAATGCATGTGCACAAAACAGTGCTGGGCCTTCTTTCTGAGGTGGGTCGTGTTTTAGGAGAAACACAGTAATAGTTGAATCTTCTCTGTTATAACTTCTTACTTTATAACATATGTTGGTATTTGTGTTTCTAGGTGATTAGAAGACCAGAACTCCCTACTGCTAAAGTTCCCCTTGGAGTTTGGAAGATGGCACTGAGGATGGAAATGTGGTGGAGCAGACGCCAACCACAATCGTTTTTAAGATGCTACAGCAGGTGGGTAGTGGGGAGGGTTGGATTAAAAGATGGTTGACTTTATGCAAATGTGGATTTTTATTTTATCAAGTGTATAGTTGATTCTGCTTTCTTCCTTGTGATTAGTCTCTTCTTAGGCTGTGTAGCCTGTAACCGACCTGCTTGTTTCGACCCGCACCCAGCTGGATCAACATCTCCCCAGGATAGAAGAACAGCGAAACACAGATTGATGGACTTGAGTTTTTAATGGCAAAGTGGTTTTTTTATATCTATGGGACACTGCTATGTCTCCAGTGATATGCCATCATTTAAGGCAAACACAAGATAAAGAAGACAGAAGTTCAGTCAAGGGTGCTACCTTCAGAATTTCAAGATTCTGTTCATGTAGCCTTACAATAAGGTCGAATTAGCCCACTTAGTCATATTTCCTGTCTGGTTTTCCTTGGAGGCCTAACACAATGTCTGCAGGTTGTGGGAGCCATGTGTATATGTGTGTGTGTGTGTGTGTTTGCTTGTGTGTGTGACAGAGAGAGATGGGGGAGAGGGAGTGAGAGAGAGAGGGGGGAGAGAGAGGGAGGCCTCCTAGATAAACAGATAGGAAACGTGACTAAAAGTGCTAATTCTACCTTATTTTAAGGCTCCATTAATAGAACCTTGGAAGTCTGAAGGTAGCCCTTCTGATTGAATTTCTATCTTCTTTATCTTATGTTTTTTAAAAAATTGGTGGCATATAAATGTCCTGTAGACATAATGTATGTTTATGTTTATGTAGCTGTATGTAGATCTATATATATATTTATTGTTGTTTTTATATTTTCTTTTTAATGGTTTAATGTTTTGGTTGTTTTCCATAGTCATTTGTCCATATGTACATGTATTTTTGTTTTCATATTCTGTTTTTAATTGTATAATTGTTTGTATGGTTGTTTGCCACCCAGTGTCATTTGTTCAACATGGGCCCCTGTACAAATTGGATAAATAAATATGTACATTTTGAATATTCACTCATTTTGGTAAAGAACCTGTGCTCTTTTCTTTATTTCATTATGTTTTATAATATATATTTATTTGATTATCTGATTTTGAAACATCAATAAAGGTACAGTATAAGTCTGTCTTTTGTAGAAATTTCTTTATTGCCCCCATCTAGGGGACCTTCTGTCTAGGGGTGGGTTTCAAATTTTTTAAGAACCGGCTCTGTGGGCGTGACTTAGTTGGTGGGTGTGACTTTGTGGTCATGTGACTGGGTGGGCATGGGCAACTCAACATCAGTCATATTGAGGGGCGCTTCTCCTCACCTAGCCTCTCATGACTGTGGCGATGCTGCAACGGTCGTAAGTGTGGAAAATGGTCATAAGTCACTTTTTTCAGTGCCATTGTAACTTTGAATGGTCACTAAATGAACTGTTGTAAGTCAAGGATTACCTGTACAAAAATTAAAAAATCTTGGCTTGCAAAAACTGCCCTAAATACCAATCATTAGATTAAAAATACCTGCAAGCCGGAGTTACAAATCAGGCAGGGTGCCAGAACACCTTGAGGAATTAAAATAGTTAAAACACAATGATAACTATCAGCAGCCAACTCTTGGTCGTAAAGTGAAACCCTTTAGCAGAGAGGTCATTTAAACTCTCCAGAAAGAGCACACCCAGGAGAAGCAATCCTTAGATCCATTTGTACCACTTAAAGATACCAGATGGTCTCACTCACCTCACAAAATATCCCAAGGAAATCATCCAGATTTAAGGAAAGGCCACATGCCCTCCAGAATGGCAGTTAAAAAAATCAGTCCCAAGCTTGCATCCTGCCTCTTGAAAGTACACCCCCAAAGGACAGTGCCAGATACCACTAAAGAAGTGAAGGAAGACCCCCTCCCCTGATAGAAAAAGAAACTATGAGAAAGGAAAAAATTCAAACACAATACAAATAATTAAATCACAACAGTAGCTGTTGCTTGTTAAACCAATTACCAGAACAAATAGACACAGGAACTAGCCAGATTTCTCAACCCAGTTTCTTTTCAAGAACAGATATTAACCTTTTTCCTTCCAAACAAAGCTGAATAGGTAAAATTATCCCATCAATAAACACAGGATTAAACGTCACTAAGCACAGAAGTAAACTTCCTGGTTGAAGGCAACAGCGAAAAACAGGTGACTTCCAGGTCTAAAGAAGGTGAATGACCTACTTGATGTATATACTTGGGATGAAATTTCAGGTTTCTTTAACCTGCTGCTTCAGCTATGCTATGGCTTGCTTGTACATGAATGTATAATGATGGTTGCTTCAAAATGCAAGGAACACCTGTTTTTTGCTATTGCCTTCGACCAGGAAGTCCTAAAATTGTCTCAATACGTGAAAATATTTAACAGGGGGTTCTGCTAAGCTGTCTTCATGGTGGAGAACCACATTTGAGGCACAGCAGAGGAAAGAGGTTTCTAAGAAATTTGATGTTCAAAACTATAATAGTCCTGAAAGTGATGACTTTCCCAACATCTTAAAAATGCAAGAGCTTAAAATTTTATATTTAGAGCACTGCAGCAAGATTATTATACTCAAAAGTGAAAAGGTTCAACTGTATCCACAATGGAGGAATGGCTGGTGAAGATGATGGAACTGGCAGAGGCTAAATTATTTGATTAGAGAAAAGACAGTATTTACATTTACTGCTAATTGGTAGCCCTTAATAGAGGTTTTGCATGAAATGGGAAAAAAATGCACTTATGACTTGTGGTTTTAATGATTAAGAAAAAAAGAATAGAAAAAGTGAGGGTTTGGGGTTTTTTTTGTAATCATCATGTAAGTGATAATTTTGTAAGCCTGCATATAACTGCTGCAAAGTGAATTGGAAGCACCTTCATAAGTCTGATAATCTTTTTTCTGCACTTTTTTCTTTCTTTGTTCTCTTTATTCTGTATTAGTTCATGTTAGCGGTTTTAAGGCATGGCTCCGTGTCTTGAGGGAGCGATTTGGTTGGGGAGAGATATTCTCTTTCTCTCCCTCTCTGGGACTTGAACTTTGGTGTGTGCAGAAGAAAAAGGAGGGTGTCTTTATGCAAACAAAAAGAACCGCAAGGGCGAAGCTGTGATGTGCGCCAAAGGACAAAATCTACAGGCAGAGAGCTGTCACAATGAGTCTTGCTCAAGTGGGTGGTTTAATAGAGCTTCCATAGTAAGGGGCAGTTTATCGGCCTATTGGATAAAATGGAAAAATCTGATCCTTTGGCTTTCTTAAGAGCCGGATCCCTCAATACTGGAACTAGTCCAAAAGAGAGTCATGTGATTTGGGGCCCAGCATCATTAAGCTAAGCAATATTTCCTTTAGGTAGAATCTTTTCTATAGATACATTATTTTTTTCCTGGCCTGAATTGCTGTATGAGAAATGATGCCTGAAGTGAAAAACCTCAGGAGAGAATTTCTCTGCTCTCTTTCTCTGTCCTTAAACTCAGCACCATCTTAGAATAGTTTGGCATGCAGAAAAGGGGATCTGAACCTAAGCAGATTGAAGAGAGGGAACCGACTCCAGACCCAGCAGAGTTTACACACACACACACACCTTGCAACACAACTAATTTTGACTGGAAGTTGACCAAAAGCTGCACTGCTGAGTCTTCCTTAGTCAGGGGGCTGAATGGGTCTGCTATATAAAATGGCAGGCTGAATACGGAGAGCTTTGGCTTCTGTACCAAAAGATGAGAAAGAGGCAGCTGGAGAGATTTATTAGTAGGTTCCTAGAGATATTTGGCTGCCAAAAGTGTATGCAGAAAAGGTGGAGCAGGTCACCCTTGGCAGATCCCAACTGAGGCCTTCACCTCTGAGGGAATTCTGTGGGCTGCTTGACTTCTTCCATCCATGGTCAAAGGTCACCAACTGCCAGTGGTCCCTGATCAGAGCGAAGATGTTTTCGAAGACGTAAGTCGGTCTTCAGAAGGGCTGCTCTAAAGGGTTTCTTTCCGGGTTTGGGAGGCGGAAGGTTTGTCTCCGAGCCTTTGCCCTGGGATGGGGAAACGGAGAGGGGTGAGGTAGGGCAGGGATGCCCTCAGGGCTGGGCCCCTTCAGAGAGATTTACGCAGAAGGAGCTTCTCTCTTTGCCCAAATGCTCCCTCTGTCCCAGACACAGAGCAGGCGGAGCAGGCAGAGTCTGGAAAAGAGCTTTTCATCCATTCTGTTCCTTTTCTTAGGCTCCTGAGAATCAGGAAATGCTTCAGGAATGTCTTCCAAGGCTGCTGTGGAAGACGGAGGAGGAAGGCCAGGGGACCAAGTCCTTCAGAGTCCACCCTGGAGGACACGCAGAGTCTTCCTGGCCCTGGAAAGACCGATGTGGAGCAGCAGGGTGAGTACACACCTTGGGTTGGAAGAGGGTGGAGGGGGAAAGGGAAGGAGCTCCTGTAGGAGGGGTGTGTAGCATCTAGCAGAGGCACTTCTGCCTCTTCCTATATTCTAGGTTGCACCTAGGGACTGGGCAGAACCAAATTGCTCCTGTCTCTCTGAGCACCCCTCCTCATGAAGCTTCTGAATCCACATTAACTTTCCACAAGTTGTTATGCTCCCATGAGACTCTTCTGGGAACCTCCAAATTTGCTCACTGGAACCTATCTATAACATACCGGGAACTGGGGAGGGAGGATAGAGAGATTGCAACTTGCCTGTCCCCTAAAACAGCCACTGCCAAAAACCACAAAAGCCTTTGAATTGGGTCTCCGAGGGAAAGATGATGCAAAGGGCTGGTTTTACTGTCTTTCCTTCATCGGGAGGAGATCTAAACCTTTGCTATGATTCCACCATCTGTCTCTCCTTTCCCAGATTTCTCGACAAAGGACAGCCGAGGGAAAGAGATGGTCCTCTTTGAGAGGCAGGACCTTCCCAAAACCACAAAATCAGAACTGGCCTGTATCTCACTAGACCTGAGGATGAGCCATTACCTCCGGCAAGTGGTCATTGAGAAGAGGAGAGTGACACCCCAAAGTGTAGGTACCCCTTGGAAGTAGAGGTTTCTTTGGCTGGGCTTTGCCTCCGGCTGTCAATCCCAGTCTTTTTTTGCCCAATCTCAGTGTGGGGCAAAAGATTCCTTAGGGTGGATAGAGTCTCAGCAGGGTTTCAAGCTTCCCTTGTAGAAGGAAGAGCAGTGGGGACTCTGGGAGAAAGTGCTCCACAGACGCCCTGACTGACAGCCTGACCCTTTTCAATCGCATAGGAACATCACATAGTCCTCAGGTTCTCAGTGCGATCGCTGCACTGTTTCACCTTAAGAAAAGTGGGCAAATGAAGGTCCCACTGCCCAGAAATAAAAATCAATACAGTCTTCTTGTGATGTGAATGGGAGAGAGTTAATGGGTGGCAGTCAAGAAGGATGGAGGAGCTATCACAGGGAAAGGGAGGGGAGGAAAGCGACTATGAATTCTCAGGAGGTTTAGCAAAAGCTCCAAAGGGTCCTTAATAGAGGGGCAATTTTCCTCTGGACTGAAAGGCGAGCTGTTGCAGCAACATAGCAGGTTGAAACAGGCTGGGAGAAAGAAGAAACTGGAGCAACTTGGCTGAGCTTGAATTTTCTGATTCTCTCCGTTTTTGTTTCCTGGCAGGTTCTGGTGCAGGAACACAACTTCGTGGCCGGATTAGATGCCATGTTAGAAATGTACAATCTCAGGTCAGTCTTTGGTTCCTTTGTAGTGGGTGAGGAAAGTCTGGTTTCTCAGTGAGTAAGAAAGGGAAGGCCATTCAGTTGAGCCAGCTTATCCTATTGTTATGGGAAACATGAAACTGAGGGTTGCTCTTGAACATGGGCACTGATGTCTCTTCCTTCTTTTAATCCCACAGCAAGATCACACCAACCATGGATGAACCGATAGAGTCTATGCTGATAGACATTTCTATGTTTTATTGGACGGCTACCCTGGAGACCCAGCATGATGTTTCTGAGGTACCACTTTAACTAACATTTCTGGGATTTCCCTTCTGGTGTTGTTGCATGGATGGGAAAGAAATATAGCCCCTCCTCTTACATTTCCTTTCAGATGGAGAAGAAGTTGCTGGAGGAGGCCTTTGGCCTCACCCTCAGAAGCCTTCTTCGGCAGTCTCCCACCACACAGCAATTCATTTTCATTCTGAAGGTGAGGACCCAGAAATCCCACGAGCTGAAGGATCACTTGGCCAGTGCAAATGTTAACAGAACCAAGCATTCAAACTCCTGTTAAATGTCCCACCGTGAACAATAGCTGGAGGATTGTTCCTTAAGAGTGGCATCAAGAGCCAGAACAACTAGGCTTGTCACAAAAGTTATTGTTCATCTGGCAGGGATCTCTTCAGAATGGATTTTGGGAATGCTGGAGTGCTATTAGAGGGACCTGCCAGAGGCTGAGAGAAGGATGCACCATAAATTGCACACATGTGTTTTGGCAGTGAGATTCTCCATTCTCAGAAACGAGCAAACATGTCTTTTCTTTGTCAATTCCACAGCACTTCGACCGAAACTCGATGCTGTTCTTGCCGGCAGTGAATCAGCTCCTCTACTGTGGGAAGCATCACCCCAAGATCGACGTACGTAGCAAAACTACATTAACATGAATTGTAGCCTTTGAGTCCCCCACAGCTCTTGGGACCCCACCCTCCAATAACCTCCCTCTTCGAGCCACAGTGGGGGGAGGGTTGGTCTTTTTCCTCAGTCCACTTGAGGGATTTCTGGGAAGGATGCCTTGCTAGTAATATTGGTGTGAAGGAGAATTACTCTCCAAGGCACCTTGGCAACAGGGTGAGACACTTTTTCCTCTCTCTTGCAGCTCGATGAAGTGCAGCGGGCTTTCCCAGATTTTCCCAGGGAAATCTGGCCGGCTGGAACAACCGCTGAAAACATCAATGAAGGTAACTTGATAGAAAACACAAAGGGGAAGGGGGAGGGAATCGGTACACGAAGTGGAAAAACAAATCAATCCCACACGTTGTACTTCCAATGGGTTAGGTGTAGTCCTCGTTTTAGCACCAATTGCTAAAAAGTCATGACAGACTCGAATAGAGTTACTTATGACCTGTCCTCTTAGTTACGACAATCAGACCAACCCTACACTCACGTGATCACATTTCAGGTACTTAGCAAGAAGCTCAAATTTACAATCCTTTGCAGCATCCAATGGTTACACGATTGCAGTTGGAGATGTTTTCATTGTTTTAAGGCAAAAAAAAGGGGAGAGGGAGTGGATAACCTGCATTTGGACTGACCACCATGTTATTCATTTAACAACTATTGTAAAAACAATTGTAAAATCAAATTTGGCCATGGATTTAAAACTGTAATGACTGATCATGCACATTTTGAGCTCCTTTGTTGTCAGAAGTTCAGGACAACTCCCATAGATGGAAAACCTGTGTACGTTTTCCATCTATGTAGCAAACAGAGTAAATCTCAATATCACCGTTTCTTTCAATTTTCCTCACCTTTTATTTCCATGCAGGTGATCTTGAAATAGAGGAGTTATGACCTACCAGCCTCCACCGTTGATCCACCGACATTGAAGGATGGATAAAGATAAGTTGTTCTCTATATCAGGGAATGGCCCTTCCTTTCTCCCTCCTATAAATTGTAGCAATTATATATAATAGTTGAATCTTCTGTGTTATAATTTCTTACTTTATAACATATGTTGGTATTTGTGTTTCTAGGTGATTAGAAGACCAGAACTCCCTACTGCTAAAGTTCCCCTTGGAGTTTGGAAGATGGCACTGAGGATGGAAATGTGGTGGAGCAGACGCCAACCACAATCGTTTTTAAGATGCTACAGCAGGTGGGTAGTGGGGAGGGTTGGATTAAAAGATGGTTGACTTTATGCAAATGTGGATTTTTATTTTATCAAGTGTATAGTTGATTCTGCTTTCTTCCTTGTGATTAGTCTCTTCTTAGGCTGTGTAGCCTGTAACCGACCTGCTTGTTTCGACCCGCACCCAGCTGGATCAACATCTCCCCAGGATAGAAGAACAGCGAAACACAGATTGATGGACTTGAGTTTTTAATGGCAAAGTGGTTTTTTTATATCTATGGGACACTGATATGTCTCCAGTGATATGCCATCATTTAAGGCAAACACAAGATAAAGAAGACAGAAGTTCAGTCAGGGGTGCTACCTTCAGAATTTCAAGATTCTGTTCATGTAGCCTTACAATAAGGTCGAATTAGCCCACTTAGTCATATTTCCTGTCTGGTTTTCCTTGGAGGCCTAACGTGTGTGTTTGCTTGTGTGTGTGACAGAGAGAGATGGGGGAGAGGGAGTGAGAGAGAGAGGGAGGGGGGGAGAGAGAGAGGGAGGCCTCCTAGATAAACAGATAGGAAACGTGACTAAAAGTGCTAATTCTACCTTATTTTAAGGCTCCATTAATAGAACCTTGGAAGTCTGAAGGTAGCCCTTCTGATTGAATTTCTATCTTCTTTATCTTATGTTTTTTTAAAAAATTGGTGGCATATAAATGTCCTGTAGACATAATGTATGTTTATGTTTATGTAGCTGTATGTAGATCTATATATATATTTATTGTTGTTTTTATATTTTCTTTTTAATGGTTTAAGGTTTTGGTTGTTTTCCATAGTCATTTGTCCATATGTACATGTATTTTTGTTTTCATATTCTGTTTTTAATTGTATAATTGTTTGTATGGTTGTTTGCCACCCAGTGTCATTTGTTCAACATGGGCCCCTGTACAAATTGGATAAATAAATATGTACATTTTGAATATTCACTCATTTTGGTAAAGAACCTGTGCTCTTTTCTTTATTTCATTATGTTTTATAATATATATTTATTTGATTATCTGATTTTGAAACATCAATAAAGGTACAGTATAAGTCTGTCTTTTGTAGAAATTTCTTTATTGCCCCCATCTAGGGGACCTTCTGTCTAGGGGTGGGTTTCAAATTTTTTAAGAACCGGCTCTGTGGGCGTGACTTAGTTGGTGGGTGTGACTTTGTGGTCATGTGACTGGGTGGGCATGGGCAACTCAACATCAGTCATATTGAGGGGCGCTTCTCCTCACCTAGCCTCTCATGACTGTGGCGATGCTGCAACGGTCGTAAGTGTGGAAAATGGTCATAAGTCACTTTTTTCAGTGCCATTGTAACTTTGAATGGTCACTAAACGAACTGTTGTAAGTCAAGGATTACCTGTACAAAAATTAAAAAATCTTGGCTTGCAAAAACTGCCCTAAATACCAATCATTAGATTAAAAATAGCTGCAAGCCAGAGTTACAAATCAGGCAGGGTGCCAGAACACCTTGAGGAATTAAAATAGTTAAAACACAATGATAACTATCAGCAGCCAACTCTTAGTCGTAAAGTGAAACCCTTTAGCAGAGAGGTCATTTAAACTCTCCAGAAAGAGCACACCCAGGAGAAGCAATCCTTAGATCCATTTGTACCACTTAAAGATACCAGATGGTCTCACTCACCTCACAAAATATCCCAAGGAAATCATCCAGATTTAAGGAAAGGCCACATGCCCTCCAGAATGGCAGTTAAAAAAATCAGTCCCAAGCTTGCATCCTGCCTCTTGAAAGTACACCCCCAAAGGACAGTGCCAGATACCACTAAAGAAGTGAAGGAAGACCCCCTCCCCTGATAGAAAAAGAAACTATGAGAAAGGAAAAAATTCAAACACAATACAAATAATTAAATCACAACAGTAGCTGTTGCTTGTTAAACCAATTACCAGAACAAATAGACACAGGAACTAGCCAGATTTCTCAACCCAGTTTCTTTTCAAGAACAGATATTAACCTTTTTCCTTCCAAACAAAGCTGAATAGGTAAAATTATCCCATCAATAAACACAGGATTAAACGTCACTAAGCACAGAAGTAAACTTCCTGGTTGAAGGCAACAGCGAAAAACAGGTGACTTCCAGGTCTAAAGAAGGTGAATGACCTACTTCGATGTATATACTTGGGATGAAATTTCAGGTTTCTTTAACCTGCTGCTTCAGCTATGCTATGGCTTGCTTGTACATGAATGTATAATGATGGTTGCTTCAAAATGCAAGGAACACCTGTTTTTTGCTATTGCCTTCGACCAGGAAGTCCTAAAATTGTCTCAATACGTGAAAATATTTAACAGGGGGTTCTGCTAAGCTGTCTTCATGGTGGAGAACCACATTTGAGGCACAGCAGAGGAAAGAGGTTTCTAAGAAATTTGATGTTCAAAACTATAATAGTCCTGAAAGTGATGACTTTCCCAACATCTTAAAAATGCAAGAGCTTAAAATTTTATATTTAGAGCACTGCAGCAAGATTATTATACGCTCAAAAGTGAAAAGGTTCAACTGTATCCACAATGGAGGAATGGCTGGTGAAGATGATGGAACTGGCAGAGGCTAAATTATTTGATTAGAGAAAAGACAGTATTTACATTTACTGCTAATTGGTAGCCCTTAATAGAGGTTTTGCATGAAATGGGAAAAAAATGCACTTATGACTTGTGGTTTTAATGATTAAGAAAAAAAGAATAGAAAAAGTGAGGGTTTGGGTTTTTTTTTTGTAATCATCATGTAAGTGATAATTTTGTAAGCCTGCATATAACTGCTGCAAAGTGAATTGGAAGCACCTTCATAAGTCTGATAATCTTTTTTCTGCACTTTTTTCTTTCTTTGTTCTCTTTATTCTGTATTAGTTCATGTTAGCGGTTTTAAGGCATGGCTCCGTGTCTTGAGGGAGCGATTTGGTTGGGGAGAGATATTCTCTTTCTCTCCCTCTCTGGGACTTGAACTTTGGTGTGTGCAGAAGAAAAAGGAGGGTGTCTTTATGCAAACAAAAAGAACCGCAAGGGCGAAGCTGTGATGTGCGCCAAAGGACAAAATCTACAGGCAGAGAGCTGTCACAATGAGTCTTGCTCAAGTGGGTGGTTTAATAGAGCTTCCATAGTAAGGGGCAGTTTATCGGCCTATTGGATAAAATGGAAAAATCCGATCCTTTGGCTTTCTTAAGAGCCGGATCCCTCAATATTGGAACTAGTCCAAAAGAGAGTCATGTGATTTGGGGCCCAGCATCATTAAGCTAAGCAATATTTCCTTTAGGTAGAATCTTTTCTATAGATACATTATTTTTTTCCTGGCCTGAATTGCTGTATGAGAAATGATGCCTGAAGTGAAAAACCTCAGGAGAGAATTTCTCTGCTCTCTTTCTCTGTCCTTAAACTCAGCACCATCTTAGAATAGTTTGGCATGCAGAAAAGGGGATCTGAACCTAAGCAGATTGAAGAGAGGGAACCGACTCCAGACCCAGCAGAGTTTACACACAAAGACACACACGGCTTGCAACACAACTAATTTTGACTGGAAGTTGACCAAAAGCTGCACTGCTGAGTCTTCCTTAGTCAGGGAGCTTAATGGGTCTGCTATATAAAATGGCAGGCTGAATACGGAGAGCTTTGGCTTCTGTACCAAAAGATGAGAAAGAGGCAGCTGGAGAGATTTATTAGTAGGTTCCTAGAGATATTTGGCTGCCAAAAGTGTATGCAGAAAAGGTGGAGCAGGTCACCCTTGGCAGATCCCAACTGAGGCCTTCACCTCTGAGGGAATTCTGTGGGCTGCTTGACTTCTTCCATCCATGGTCAAAGGTCACCAACTGCCAGTGGTCCCTGATCAGAGCGAAGATGTTTTCGAAGACGTAAGTCGGTCTTCAGAAGGGCTGCTCTAAAGGGTTTCTTTCCGGGTTTGGGAGGCGGAAGGTTTGTCTCCGAGCCTTTGCCCTGGGATGGGGAAACGGAGAGGGGTGAGGAGGGCAGGGATGCCCTCAGGGCTGGGCCCCTTCAGAGAGATTTACGCAGAAGGAGCTTCTCTCTTTGCCCAAATGCTCCCTCTGTCCCAGACACAGAGCAGGCGGAGCAGGCAGAGTCTGGAAAAGAGCTTTTCATCCATTCTGTTCCTTTTCTTAGGCTCCTGAGAATCAGGAAATGCTTCAGGAATGTCTTCCAAGGCTGCTGTGGAAGACGGAGGAGGAAGGCCAGGGGACCAAGTCCTTCAGAGTCCACCCTGGAGGACACAGAGTCTTCCTGGCCCTGGAAAGACCGATGTGGAGCAGCAGGGTGAGTACACACCTTGGGTGGAAGGGGATGGAGGGGGAAAGGGAAGGAGCTCCTGTAGGAGGGGTGTGTAGCATCTAGCAGAGGCACTTCTGCCTCTTCCTATATTCTAGGTTGCACATAGGGACTGGGCAGAACCAAATTGCTCCTGTCTCTCTGAGCACCCCTCCTCATGAAGCTTCTGAATCCACATTAACTTTCCACAAGTTGTTATGCTCCCATGAGACTCTTCTGGGAACCTCCAAATTTGCTCAGTGGAACCTATCTATAACATACCGGGAGCTGGGGAGGGAGGATAGAGAGATTGCAATTTGCCTGTCCCCTAAAACAGCCACTGCCAAAAACCACAAAAGCCTTTGAATTGGGTCTCCGAGGGAAAGATGATGCAAAGGGCTGGTTTTACTGTCTTTCCTTCATCGGGAGGAGATCTAAACCTTTGCTATGATTCCACCATCTGTCTCTCCTTTCCCAGATTTCTCGACAAAGGACAGCCGAGGGAAAGAGAT
Organism: Naja naja; assembly: GCA_009733165.1. Lineage (NCBI taxonomy): Eukaryota > Metazoa > Chordata > Lepidosauria > Squamata > Elapidae > Naja > Naja naja. Next base: position 19,601,043 of record CM019159.1, on the reverse strand, counting down.
GGTCCTCTTTGAGAGGCAGGACCTTCCCAAAACCACAAAATCAGAACTGGCCTGTATCTCACTAGACCTGAGGATGAGCCATTACCTCCGGCAAGTGGTCATTGAGAAGAGGAGAGTGACACCCCAAAGTGTAGGTACCCCTTGGAAGTAGAGGTTTCTTTGGCTGGGCTTTGCCTCCGGCTGTCAATCCCAGTCTTTTTTTGCCCAATCTCAGTGTGGGGCAAAAGATTCCTTAGGGTGGATAGAGTCTCAGCAGGGTTTCAAGCTTCCCTTGTAGAAGGAAGAGCAGTGGGGACTCTGGGAGAAAGTGCTCCACAGACGCCCTGACTGACAGCCTGACCCTTTTCAATCGCATAGGAACATCACATAGTCCTCAGGTTCTCAGTGCGATCGCTGCACTGTTTCACCTTAAGAAAAGTGGGCAAATGAAGGTCCCACTGCCCAGAAATAAAAATCAATACAGTCTTCTTGTGATGTGAATGGGAGAGAGTTAATGGGTGGCAGTCAAGAAGGATGGAGGAGCTATCACAGGGAAAGGGAGGGGAGGAAAGCGACTATGAATTCTCAGGAGGTTTAGCAAAAGCTCCAAAGGGTCCTTAATAGAGGGGCAATTTTCCTCTGGACTGAAAGGCGAGCTGTTGCAGCAACATAGCAGGTTGAAACAGGCTGGGAGAAAGAAGAAACTGGAGCAACTTGGCTGAGCTTGAATTTTCTGATTCTCTCCGTTTTTGTTTCCTGGCAGGTTCTGGTGCAGGAACACAACTTCGTGGCCGGATTAGATGCCATGTTAGAAATGTACAATCTCAGGTCAGTCTTTGGTTCCTTTGTAGTGGGTGAGGAAAGTCTGGTTTCTCAGTGAGTAAGAAAGGGAAGGCCATTCAGTTGAGCCAGCTTATCCTATTGTTATGGGAAACATGAAACTGAGGGTTGCTCTTGAACATGGGCACTGATGTCTCTTCCTTCTTTTAATCCCACAGCAAGATCACACCAACCATGGATGAACCGATAGAGTCTATGCTGATAGACATTTCTATGTTTTATTGGACGGCTACCCTGGAGACCCAGCATGATGTTTCTGAGGTACCACTTTAACTAACATTTCTGGGATTTCCCTTCTGGTGTTGTTGCATGGATGGGAAAGAAATATAGCCTCTCCTCTTACGTTTCCTTTCAGATGGAGAAGAAGTTGCTGGAGGAGGCCTTTGGCCTCACCCTCAGAAGCCTTCTTCGGCAGTCTCCCACCACACAGCAATTCATTTTCATTCTGAAGGTGAGGTCCCACCGTCAACAATAGCTGGAGGATTGTTCCTTAAGAGTGGCATCAAGAGCCAGAACAACTAGGCTTGTCACAAAAGTTATTGTTCATCTGGCAGGGATCTCTTCAGAATGGATTTTGGGAATGCTGGAGTGCTATTAGAGGGACCTGCCAGAGGCTGAGAGAAGGATGCACCATAAATTGCACACATGTGTTTTGGCAGTGAGATTCTCCATTCTCAGAAACGAGCAAACATGTCTTTTCTTTGTCAATTCCACAGCACTTCGACCGAAACTCGATGCTGTTCTTGCCGGCAGTGAATCAGCTCCTCTACTGTGGGAAGCATCACCCCAAGATCGACGTACGTAGCAAAACTACATTAACATGAATTGTAGCCTTTGAGTCCCCCACAGCTCTTGGGACCCCACCCTCCAATAACCTCCCTCTTCGAGCCACAGTGGGGGGAGGGTTGGTCTTTTTCCTCAGTCCACTTGAGGGATTTCTGGGAAGGATGCCTTGCTAGTAATATTGGTGTGAAGGAGAATTACTCTCCAAGGCACCTTGGCAACAGGGTGAAACACTTTTTCCTCTCTCTTGCAGCTCGATGAAGTGCAGCGGGCTTTCCCAGATTTTCCCAGGGAAATCTGGCCGGCTGGAACAACCGCTGAAAACATCAATGAAGGTAACTTGATAGAAAACACAAAGGGGAAGGGGGAGGGAATCGGTACACGAAGTGGAAAAACAAATGAATCCCACACGTTGTACTTCCAATGGGTTAGGTGTAGTCCTCGTTTTAGCACAAATTGCTAAAAAGTCATGACAGACTCGAATAGAGTTACTTATGACCTGTCCTCTTAGTTACGACAATCAGACCAACCCTACACTCACGTGATCACATTTCAGGTACTTAGCAAGAAGCTCAAATTTACAATCCTTTGCAGCATCCAATGGTTACACGATTGCAGTTGGAGATGTTTTCATTGTTTTAAGGCAAAAAGGGGGGGGGAGTGGATAACCTGCTTTTGGACTTACCGCCATGTTATTCACTTAACAACTATTGTAAAAACAATTGTAAAATCAAATTTGGCCATGGATTTAAAACTGTAATGACTGATCATGCACATTTTGAGCTCCTTTGTTGTCAGAAGTTCAGGACAACTCCCATAGATGGAAAACCTGTGTACGTTTTCCATCTATGTAGCAAACAGAGTAAATCTCAATATCACTGTTTCTTTCAATTTTCCTCACCTTTTATTTCCATGCAGGTGATCTTGAAATAGAGGAGTTATGACCGACCAGCCTCCACCGTTGATCCACCGACATTGAAGGATGGATAAAGATAAGTTGTTCTCTATATCAGGGAATGGCCCTTCCTTTCTCCCTCCTATAAATTGTAGCAATTATATATAATAGTTGAATCTTCTGTGTTATAACTTCTTACTTTATAACATATGTTGGTATTTGTGTTTCTAGGTGATTAGAAGACCAGAACTCCCTACTGCTAAAGTTCCCCTTGGAGTTTGGAAGATGGCACTGAGGATGGAAATGTGGTGGAGCAGACGCCAACCACAATCGTTTTTAAGATGCTACAGCAGGTGGGTAGTGGGGAGGGTTGGATTAAAAGATGGTTGACTTTATGCAAATGTGGATTTTTCTTTTATCAAGTGTATAGTTGATTCTGCTTTCTTCCTTGTGATTAGTCTCTTCTTAGGCTGTGTAGCCTGTAACGGACCTGCTTGTTTGGACCCGCACCCAGCTGGATCAACATCTCCCCAGGATAGAAGAACAACGAAACACAGATTGATGGACTTGAGTTTTTAATGGCAAAGTGGTTTTTTTATATCTATGGGACACTGCTATGTCTCCAGTGATATGCCATCATTTAAGGCAAACACAAGATAAAGAAGACAGAAGTTCAGTCAGGGGTGCTACCTTCAGAATTTCAAGATTCTGTTCATGTAGCCTTACAATAAGGTCGAATTAGCCCACTTAGTCATATTTCCTGTCTGGTTTTCCTTGGAGGCCTAACACAATGTCTGCAGGTTGTGGGAGCCATGTGTATATGTGTGTGTGTTTGTGTGTGTTTGCTTGTGTGTGTGACAGAGAGAGATGGGGGAGAGGGAGTGAGAGAGAGAGGGAGGCCTCCTAGATAAACAGATAGGAAACGTGACTAAAAGTGCTAATTCTACCTTATTTTAAGGCTCCATTAATAGAACCTTGGAAGTCTGAAGTTAGTAGCCCTTCTGATTGAATTTCTATCTTCTTTATCTTATGTTTTTTTAAAAATTGGTGGCATATAAATGTCCTGTAGACATAATGTATGTTTATGTTTATGTAGCTGTATGTAGATCTATATATATATTTATTGTTGTTTTTATATTTTCTTTTTAATGGTTTAAGGTTTTGGTTGTTTTCCATAGTCATTTGTCCATATGTACATGTATTTTTGTTTTCATATTCTGTTTTTAATTGTATAATTGTTTGTATGGTTGTTTGCCACCCAGTGTCATTTGTTCAACATGGGCCCCTGTACAAATTGGATAAATAAATATGTACATTTTGAATATTCACTCATTTTGGTAAAGAACCTGTGCTCTTTTCTTTATTTCATTATGTTTTATAATATATATTTATTTGATTATCTGATTTTGAAACATCAATAAAGGTACAGTATAAGTCTGTCTTTTGTGAAAATTCTTTATTGCATCCATCTAGGGGACCTTCTGTCTAGGGGTGGGTTTCAAATTTTTTAAGAACCGGCTCTGTGGGCGTGACTTAGTTGGTGGGTGTGACTTTGTGGTCATGTGACTGGGTGGGCATGGGCAACTCAACATCAGTCATATTGAGGGGCGCTTCTCCTCACCTAGCCTCTCATGACTGTGGCGATGCTGCAACGGTCGTAAGTGTGAAAAATGGTCATAAGTCACTTTTTTCAGTGCCATTGTAACTTTGAATGGTCACTAAATGAACTGTTGTAAGTCAAGGATTACCTGTACAAAAATAAAAAAAATCTTGGCTTGCAAAAAGCTGCCCTAAATACCAATCATTAGATTAAAAATACCTGCAAGCCGGAGTTACAAATCAGGCTGGGTGCCAGAACACCTTGAGGAATTAAAATAGTTAAAAGGCAATGATAACTATCAGCAGCCAACTCTTGGTCGTAAAGTGAAACCCTTTAGCAGAGAGGTCATTTAAGCTCTCCAGAAAGAGCGCACCCAGGAGAAGCAATCCTTAGATCCATTTGTACCACTTAAAGATACCAGCTGGTCTCACTCACCTCACAAAATATCCCAAGGAAATCATCCAGATTTAAGGAAAGGTCACATGCCCTCCAGAATGGCAGTTAAAAAAATCAGTCCCAAGCTTGCATCCTGCCTCTTGAAAGCACACCCCCAAAGGACAGTGCCAGATACCACTAAAGAAGTGAAGGAAGACCCCCTCCCCTGATAGAAAAAGAAACTATAAGAAAGGAAAAAATTCAAACACAATACAAATAATTAAATCACAACAGTAGCTGTTGCTTGTTAAACCAATTACCAGAACAAATAGACACAGGAACTAGCCAGATTTCTCAACCCAGTTTCTTTTCAAGAACAGATATTAACCTTTTTCCTTCCAAACAAAGCTGAATAGGTAAAATTATCCCATCAATAAACACAGGATTAAACGTCACTAAGCACAGAAGTAAACTTCCTGGTTGAAGGCAACAGCGAAAAACAGGTGACTTCCAGGTCTAAAGAAGGTGAATGACCTACTTTGATGTATATACTTGGGATGAAATTTCAGGTTTCTTTAACCTGCTGCTTCAGCTATGCTATGGCTTGCTTGTACATGAATGTATAATGATGGTTGCTTCAAAATGCAAGGAACACCTGTTTTTTGCTATTGCCTTCGACCAGGAAGTCCTAAAATTGTCTCAATACGTGAAAATATTTAACAGGGGGTTCTGCTAAGCTGTCTTCATGGTGGAGAACCACATTTGAGGCACAGCAGAGGAAAGAGGTTTCTAAGAAATTTGATGTTCAAAACTATAATAGTCCTGAAAGTGATGACTTTCCCAACATCTTAAAAATGCAAGAGCTTAAAATTTTATATTTAGAGCACTGCAGCAAGATTATTATACGCTCAAAAGTGAAAAGGTTCAACTGTATCCACAATGGAGGAATGGCTGGTGAAGATGATGGAACTGGCAGAGGCTAAATTATTTGATTAGAGAAAAGACAGTATTTACATTTACTGCTAATTGGTAGCCCTTAATAGAGGTTTTGCATGAAATGGGAAAAAAATGCACTTATGACTTGTGGTTTTAATGATTAAGAAAAAAAGAATAGAAAAAGTGAGGGTTTGGGTTTTTTTTTTGTAATCATCATGTAAGTGATAATTTTGTAAGCCTGCATATAACTGCTGCAAAGTGAATTGGAAGCACCTTCATAAGTCTGATAATCTTTTTTCTGCACTTTTTCCTTTCTTTGTTCTCTTTATTCTGTATTAGTTCATGTTAGCGGTTTTAAGGCATGGCTCCGTGTCTTGAGGGAGCGATTTGGTTGGGGAGAGATATTCTCTTTCTCTCCCTCTCTGGGACTTGAACTTTGGTGTGTGCAGAAGAAAAAGGAGGGTGTCTTTATGCAAACAAAAAGAACCGCAAGGGCGAAGCTGTGATGTGCGCCAAAGGACAAAATCTACAGGCAGAAAGCTGTCACAATGAGTCTTGCTCAAGTGGGTGGTTTAATAGAGCTTCCATAGTAAGGGGCAGTTTATCGGCCTATTGGATAAAATGGAAAAATCCGATCCTTTGGCTTTCTTGAGAGCCGGATCCCTCAATATTGGAACTAGTCCAAAAGAGAGTCATGTGATTTGGGGCCCAGTATCATTAAGCTAAGCAATATTTCCTTTAGGTAGAATCTTTTCTATAGATACATTATTTTTTTCCTGGCCTGAATTGCTGTATGAGAAATGATGCCTGAAGTGAAAAACCTCAGGAGAGAATTTCTCTGCTCTCTTTCTCTGTCCTTAAACTCAGCACCATCTTAGAATAGTTTGGCATGCAGAAAAGGGGATCTGAACCTAAGCAGATTGAAGAGAGGGAACCGACTCCAGACCCAGCAGAGTTTACACACAAAGACACACACGGCTTGCAACACAACTAATTTTGACTGGAAGTTGACCAAAAGCTGCACTGCTGAGTCTTCCTTAGTCAGGGAGCTTAATGGGTCTGCTATATAAAATGGCAGGCTGAATACGGAGAGCTTTGGCTTCTGTACCAAAAGATGAGAAAGAGGCAGCTGGAGATATTTATTAGTAGGTTCCTAGAGATATTTGGCTGCCAAAAGTGTATGCAGAAAAGGTGGAGCAGGTCACCCTTGGCAGATCCCAACTGAGGCCTTCACCTCTGAGGGAATTCTGTGGGCTGCTTGACTTCTTCCATCCAGGGTCAAAGGTCACCAACTGCCAGTTGTCACTGATCAGAGTGAAGATGTTTTCAAAGATGCAAATTGGTCTTCATAAGGGCTGCTCTAAAGAGTTTCTCAGTGTTTTTTCTTGTTTGGGGAGGAAGGAGACAGGCTGTAGAAGACATCTGTGATCTGATCTTCAAAGTTGTCCAGAGGGAGCAACGTACCTAGTCAAGAGACAGGACTTTCGCCAAGCAGTGCAATCAGAGCCAGCCTGTATCAAAAGAGACCTGAAGATGAGCAAAAACCTGTGGGAAGAGGTCTTTGAGAGGAGTAGAGAGATACCCCAACTAGTAGGTCCCTTGGAAGTAAAGGGTTTTTCCTCTTCTGGGGTTTGCCTCTGGGTTTCAATCCCAGTCTTTTTTCCCCAATCTCAGTGTGGTGCAAAACATTCATTAGGATAGAGTAAGTCTCAGCAGGGTTTCAAGCTTTCCTTGTAAAAGGAAGAGCAGTGGGGACTCTGGGAGAAAGTGCTCCACAGACGCCCTGACTGACAGCCTGACCCTTTTCAATCGCATAGGAACATCACATAGTCCTCAGGTTCTCAGTGCGATCGCTGCACTGTTTCACCTTAAGAAAAGTGGGCAAATGAAGGTCCCACTGCCCAGAAATAAAAATCAATACAGTCTTCTTGTGATGTGAATGGGAGAGAGTTAATGGGTGGCAGTCAAGCAGGATGGAGGAGCTATCACAGGGAAAGGGAGGGGAGGAAAGCGACTATGAATTCTCAGGAGGTTTAGCAAAAGCTCCAAAGGGTCCTTAATAGGGGGGCAATTTTCTTTTGGACTGAAAGGCGAGCTGTTGCAGCAACATAGGTCAAAATGGGCTGGGACAAAGTAGTAGTTCTGGAGCAACTTGGTTGACTTTGAAATCTCTAATTATCTCCACTCATTTCCTGGCATGCTTTGTTGCAGGACCACCATTTTACCAGTTTCACAGCCGGATTAGCTTCCTTGCTGGCAATATATGATATCAGGTCAGCCTTTTATTTCTTTTGCAGTGGGTAAGGAAAGTCTGTTTGCATTACTCAGTAAGTAAGAAGGGGAAGGCCCTTCAGGGAATCATTCACGCCCTGATACCCCAATACAACACAGTCCACATGGTAATACAGTTCACCTTGAATACCACCCAGAAGTTTTATTTTGGATCCTTTCAGTTTGGATCACCAGAACAAAGGAAATATTTTCCCTATGAAGTGGAAGGAAGAAAGAGAGGGTGGCTTGATTTCCACATCTCTCCTAGCAGTTGATCCTTAGCCTAATCTTATGGGGAAAATGAAACAGGGTTACTCACTAATATAGGCACTGACGTCTCTTCCTTCTTTTGATCCCACAGCAAAGTCACACCAGCCATGGACCAGTGGAATCCATGCTGTTAGACATATCTATCTTCTATTGGATGGCTATCATGAAGATACAAGATGAAGATGTTCCTGAGGTACCATCTTCACCAACATTTCTGGGATTTCCTTTGCGGTGTTGGCATGGGTGGGAAAATGTTTCCCCTAACTAATAAGCACCATCTCTTATGTTTCTTTTCAGGTGGAGAAGTTAGTGGAGGAGGCCTTTGGCCTCACGCTCAGAGGACTTCTCCAGCAGCCTCCTGCTTCAGAGCACTTCATTTTTATTTTGAAGGTAATGGTCCAGAAATTCCATGAGGAGCTTGAAGGAACACTTGGTCAGTGTAAGCATTCACAGAAAAAATGACTCCTATCAAATGTCCCTATGTGAACAATAACTGGAATATTGTTCCTTAATACAGGCATCAAGCACCATGAGAAACTTGGCTTGTCACAAAAGTTGCTGTTCTTCAGGCAGGGATCTCTTTGCAAAAAATGATAGGAATGCTGGAGCATTATTAGAGGGAATGGACAGCCCCAGAGGCTGAGAGAAGGATGTATTATAAGTTACACAAGTGTGTTTTGGCAGTGAAAGTCTTGGTTCTCAGAAATGAACAGAAGTGTCTTTTCTTTTTCAATTCCACAGCACTTTGACCCACATGGATGATTGTTCTCACCAGCACTGAACCAGTTCCTCTACTGTGGGAACCATCATCCCAGGATCGATGTATGTAGTAAAACACACCACAATTCAGTGCCTTGAATTGTAGCCCTTCAGTCCCCTGTTGTTCTCGGGACCCCACCGTCAAACAACCTCTCTCTTGGAACCAAAGTGTGGGGGGTGGGTTTCTTTTTCCTCTCATTCCACTTGATGGTGGAATGAGACATCCTAGGAAGGATGTCTTGCTACTAATATTTGTGTCGATGGACAAGAGAAGGAGAATTATTATATGAGACACCTTGGCAATAGCATGAGCCACTTTATGTATCTTCCAGCTTGATGAAGTTCAGCAGGCTTTTCCAGAAGTTCCCCGAGCAATCTGGCATGCTGCAAAGATAAATGCTTACATTAATGAAGGTAACTTTATTTAGAACATTAAGAGGAGCGGGGAAGGGTATTGGCACATGAAGTGACAGAAAATCCATCCCACGCTTTGTATATCCAATGGAAATTCTCAGTTTATGACCAATTGCTATTCAACTGTTCAAAGACACAACAGACTCAAAAAGAGTTACTTATGACCTGTCCTCTTAGTTATGATAGTCACATCAACACTACACTCATGTGATCACAGTTTGGATACTTGGCAATAAGCTCAAATTTATGATCAGCTTCCAATGTTTACATTATTCTGTTTTTCATTTATTTAGAGCAACAAATTTTAAAAATGCAAAATTCAGCCACTTGATAATCTTTTTTTTTTAATTACATTTATATGCCGCCCTTCTCTGAAAACTCAGGGTGGCTTACAATTTTTGGGATACAACCCAATGTGCTCAGCAATAGCCTTCATTCCATTGTATATGCCTGCTTATTACTAAGCGGCATTTTTACGAAGTCAGCTTATTGCCCCCGACAATCTTGGGTCCTCAATTTACCTACCCCGAGAGGATGTAAGGCTGAGTCAACCTTGAGCCTGGTGGGATTCGAGTCTGCACTAATTGCAGGCAGCTGGAACTTAAGTGCTAGGCATTTAGCAGCCTGCACCACCAATGAATTACTGCCATGTGATTAACTGAACAACTACTGCAAAAAATGATTGTAAAATTGAACTCGGTCATGTGGTGGTTTGATTTAAAACTGCAATGACTGATCATGAACATTTTGAGCTCAGTTGTTGTCATAAGTTAAGGACAACTCTCATAGATGGAAAGCTTGTATATGTTTTCCAGCTATGTAGCAAACAGATTAAATTTCAATATCTCTGTTTCTTTCAATTTTTCTCACTTTTTATTTCCATGTAGGTGACCTAGAAGTAAAGGACCTGTGACCTCCCACTCTCCGCCATTGATCCAGCTATACTGTTACACAAGAATGGATGAAAAGAATTTCCATTCTGTCTCAGGGAATGGCCCTTCATTTCTTCCTTCTATAAATTGCAACAATTATATGTAATATTTGAATTTGCTCTGTTTTATCTTCTGACTTTATAACAAATCCTGGTATTTGTGCTTCTATATCTTTGGAAGACTGGATCTCCCTACTGGTGAAGTTCCCCTTGGACTTTCAAAGATAGCACTGGGGCTGCGTGTGTTGTGGAGCAGATGCCAACCATAATCAGTTTTACCGCTTAATTTGTTTATCTAGTAAAGCTACATTGACAGAATCTTGAAAGTCTGAAGGCAGTCCTTTTGACTGAATTTTATCTTCTTTATCTTAAATGGGTGGCATGTAACTGGGTACATATAAAGGTCCCATAGACATTTGTATCTAAGTATGTGTATTTATTTTTATATTCTGTTTTTAATGGTTTAATTGATTTTATGGTTGTTTGCCATCCAGTGTCACTTGTTTGTGATGGGCACCAGTAAAAATTGAATAAATCAATAAACTTGGATATTATTCCTTCACTTGTTTTCCTAAGGAGCATGTGCTTTTTCATATCTCATTTTTAAAAAATCTATATTTCTTTGGTTATCTGATTTCCAATCATAAATAAAGGTACAATATGAGTCTGTGTTTGGTAGAAAATTTCTTTTGTAACCATTCAAAATTCAAATAGCACTGAAAAAAATGACTTAGGACTATTTTTCACATTTATGACCATTGCAGCATCCCTGTGGTTCCATGATCAAAATTTGGATGCTTGGCTAATGGCATATTTTTATGACAGTTGCAGTGTCCCAGGGCCATCTGATCATGTTTTGTGATTTTCTGACATACAAAGTCAATGGGGAAGTCAGTTTCACCTAACAATCACATTACTAACTGAACAACTGCAATGATTTACTTAATAAATATGTATTTATCATTGTTGTGTCAACAACGGTAATAAAATGGGGGGAAATTCACTTAACTCTTGCTTGGCAATGGGCTCAATTGTGCTCATTAGTCGATGACCACCTGTAAAAGTATAATGGGAAAGGAAGGAAAGGGAAAGAAAGGGTAGCAAGACTAATTTTTGTACAAATATGCCTGGGCCTTAATGCTCCTTCTAGTAACATAACAAGAAGCAGTGAACTCTCATTAATGCTACCTTTCTAAACCTTAATTTAATGACATCATTGTTAACTCATATTTGAACTTTTTGGAAGTTTTTTAAGTTTAAAATTATTAAAGCATCCTTGATGTGTATGTGTATATATGTGTTAGGCAAGTTACAGCTATCAATTTCTGTATTATATTAGTCACTATATAATGTAATGTGTTGGTGTTAACATTCAAAGTCCTGCAAGACATGGGTCTGGGATATTTACAGGTACGTCTCCTGCTGGCATTGAATACCAACTGCCCTGTGCGAGCACACAGGCAGGGACTACTCAGGGTACCATCTGCAAGCCAATGCTGGCTGGCAGTGCCCCGGGGAAGGGCCTACTCTGTGGCGGTTCCCGCCTTGTGGAACCAGCTGCCCCTGGAGCTCCATCTGGCCCCCGACCTCCGCACCTTCCATTGTGATTTGAAAACCTGGCTGTTCGAACAGGCCGGGCTGGACTGACCTCTCGGGGGGGGGGGTAAATTTTTATAATTACTGGGTAATCTAGACTAAGAAGCGGACTACCTGGATCCGCACCAATCGGGCTTCCGACCTGCGTACAGCATGGAGACAGCATTGGTCGCTCTGATGGATGATCTCTCTAGGGCTCAGGACAGGGGTTTTTCATCTGTCCTGGTCGTGTTAGATCTCTCAGCGGCTTTTGATACCATCGACCATGGTATCCTGTTGTGGCGTCTCAGGGGGTTGGGAGTGGGAGGCACTGTTTTACAGTGGTTCTTCTACCTCTCGGGACGTTTTCAAACAGTGTTGGCAGGGGGGCAGAGGTCGACTCCGAGGTCTCTCACTTGTGGGGTACCACAGGGATCGGTCCTCTCGCCTCTCTTGTTCAACATTTATATGAAGCCGCTGGGTGAGATCATCCATGGCTTTGGGGTGAGCTATCATCAGTACGCTGATGATACGCAGTTATACATCTTCACCCCGGGCCACATCAGTGATGCTCTCTCCGTGATGTCCCATTGTTTGGAAGCGGTGTGGATTTGGATGGACAAGAACATGCTTCGACTCAACCCAGCCAAGACAGAGTGGTTGTGCATACCAACATCTCGGTCCAGTTCGGAGGTTCCATCTTTGGTCATGGGGGAGGAGGTGTTACCCCCCGTGGACAGGCACGGAATCTGGGGGTCCTCCTGGACTCACGGCTCAAGTTGGAGGAGCAGGTGGGAGCCGTGGCCAGGGGGGCCTTTGCCCAGGTCTGGCTGGTTCACCAGTTGTGCCCATATCTGGACCGAGATGCCCTGCGCATGATCACTCAGGTGCTTGTTGTCTCCCGACTCGATTACTGTAACACTCTCTATTTAGGACTGCCCTTGCATACCACTCGGAGGCTTCAACTGGTGCAGAATGCGCCCGGGTAGTGATGGGAGCCCCCAATACTCCCATATCACACCCCTCCTCCTGCGGCCTGCATTAGCTTCGGTTGCCCTCCGGGTGAGATTCAAGGTTTTGGTGTTAACATTCAAAGTCCTACATGGCATGGGTCCAGGATACTTACGAGAACGACTCCTCCCAGCATCAAATACCAATCACCCTGTACGGGCGCACAGACGGGGTCTCCTCGGGGTGCCGTGGCAGTGACCCGGGGGAGGGCCTACTCTGTGGCGGCCCCCACTTTATGGAATCTTCTTCTGCCGGAGCTCAGCTGGCTCCCGATCTCCGCACCTTCCACCGCGAGCTAAAAACCTGGCTGTTTCTTCAATCCGGGCTGGGCTGATTCTTTGGGGTTGTTTATTTTAACTGGGGTTTTAATTTTAATTCGGCTTCTTAGTGTTTAATATGTTTTTTAAGTAATTTATCCTTATTGTTGTATTTTAGCTGTGAGCATGAGTCCTTTGGAGAGGGGCATATAAGTTGAATGAATGAATAAATAAATAAATAAATAAATAAATAAATAAATAAATAAATAAATGGGCTTGTCATGTTTAATATTGTTTTAATTAATGAATTATTTATATTTGTTTTAGTTGTGAGCCACCCCGAGTCCTTTTGGAGAGGGGGCGGCATACGAGTCCAATCAAATAAAATAATCCCAAAATTTACTAGGAGAAAATGCAAAATTATGATATATTAATTCCCCCAGTTATTCTTCAAACAATTTTTCCTCTTCCCAGAGTTTCAGTTTCTATTGTACAATATTATCACTGATTTTTTATAGCAAAGGGATAATATTTCCCTCAAGGCTTATTTTTATATTTTTATAAGCTTTTAACAAGTTGATTGATATATCCTTCTTCATGTCATCCCGTTCTTTGTATAAGTTAGAATTTTTGCAGAAAAGTACCTGTGATATCCTTATTTCATGGTACGGCCCATTTAGTCACCAATCTCTTAACTAAATACATTTCTGTTGATTTATGAAATTGGAAACCATGTTTTTTCTCATTTAAAGCAAATCTTGAAATACTGTATGCAACAAATGGATAGATTCCTGACCATGAAAAGGATGAACATGTTAATATGGAAATGATTTCAGAAAAGATTTTCAGTGGTTAATCTGATTGCTTTACATAATCAATTTTACCTTTTATAATATATAAGAGTGGGGCTACTTCTATTTGCTGCTATTTATGAGACTATTATAAAACAACTTTTTTTTTCATTGTGGACAGAAAGTGCTACTTTTTTTGTTTAGTTTAGTTTATTGTCATTGCACATCATACAACAAAATTAAATACCATCTTCAGTGTACTATATGGTAGAATTCAATAGAGTTACTGCCCTAGGATAGAAGCTGTTTTTCAGCCTATTTGTCCTTGTTTTTATAATCCTGTACCATCTGCCAGATGGTAATAGTTCAAAAAAAGGGTGCCCAGGATGAGATGGATCTTTGAGAATGTTTTGAACTTTCTTAAGGCAGCTGGAGCTATAAAGCTCTTCCAAAGAGGGGAGGGGGCAACCAGTGATCTTCTGGGCAATGATGTTAACCCTCTGGAGTGCTGTCCTATCTGCCACTGTGCAATTGGCAAACCATACAGAGGTGCAGTAAGTTAAGATACTCTCTATAGTGCAGCAGTAGAAAGTCACCAGCAGTTTGTCATTCAGTTGTTGTTTTCTGAGAAGTCTCAGGTAGTATAATCTCTGCTGGACCCTTTTGACCAGTGCTGCAAAGTGAGCACCGCAGGCCAGGTCCTCTTTTATGGTAATACCCAGAAACTTAAAACTGGCCACTTGCTCCACTCGGTCTCCCTTGATAAGCAAGGGCTGGATGTCTGATCTGTTCCTTCTATAGTCCACTATAAGCTCCTTGGTCTTATTGGTGTTGAGGACCAAGTTATTGTCTCCACACCACAAAAGCAACTGGTCCATCTCATCTTGGTAGGCAGGCTCATCCCAGCACTGTTGTATCATCTGCAAATTTAGTAATAGTATTACTAGCATGAGTGGGAATGCAGTCATGCACATAAAGAGTATAGAGTAAGGGACACAACACGCAACCCTGTGGTGTACCAGTGTTAAGAATAAGGGCTGAAGAGGTATGATTACCTAATCTGACCCTCTGTGAGCAGCCAGACAGGAAATCCATAATCCAAAGGCAGATTGAATAAGAAAGTCCAAGGTCCAGAAGTTTAGACACTAGTCTACATGGAAGAATTGTGTTAAATCCAGAACTAAAATCTCATATAGCCCCCCCCCCCCGCTGTTCTAGATGAGTCAGAGCAGTGTGAAGAGTGATGGCTATAGCATCCTCTGTGGTTCTATTTCTTCTGTATGCAAACTGGTGTTTATCAAACATATGTGGAAGCCCAGAATTTTTTGTTAGAGTTTATGACAATTTTGTTAAATGGAGATACATCACATTTTCATGAAATGGACAGAAATCAGACCAGCTAATAAAAAGCTAGACCAGTATTTCTCAAACTTGGGCAAAATTGGCTTAAGAGTGGGGTGTTTTTTTTTTTTTTAGTAACTGCAAACAAACCTATTACCCAGTCATTACAGGCCGGCCTGGATTGACCTGGGGGTGGGTAGTTTTAATTTGTTGTTTTAGTGATTTTATTGTTTTAACTTTTGGTAATTTGGACTTGTTTTTATTTGTATTGTTGTATATCTTTTGTATGTTCGCCGCCCTGAGTCCTTCGGGTGCATACAAGTCTAAATAAATAATAATAATAATAATAATAATAATAATATTTAAATTGACTTAAAATATTTTACCTGCGTTGGGCAAAAAGGACTTTCTGATAAGTAGTTTTGGTTTAAACAGGGTTTAATTATTCTTGTCTCCTTAGAAATTTTTATAATTTTTTACATTTTTAATTCTAAAATTTTAATTTTTACATGCTGGTTTATATTTTGATGTTTTATTGCACACTGCCCAGAGTTCCCCTTTGAGGGAGGTGGGCAGTTCAGAAATGTAAAAATGAATGAATGAATGAATGAATGAATGAATGAATGAATGAATGTGTATTTACGTACATTTGGGAAGCATTGTGGCTGACATTCTGTGTGGCTGTGGTTCACAAAGTTGTTCATTTTTGCTTGTCATGGCTAATACTGTGAAGGAGTTATTACTTTTATATCCATGATTCCAAAACCAATACCATCTTAATAATGTTTGTGCTACATAAAAGTTGGTGTGAGGTGGATATCTGTGTTTGTTGTCATGTCTGGGTGCTTCCACATTTATACCAATGGTGCCATCACAAGTTCCATCAGTTTTATACGTAAGATTAGAAGCACCTTGACATGGCCTTCATTTAGTTCATGGGTATTCAACCTTGGAAACTTTAAGACCTACAGACTTCAATTCCCAGAATTCCCCAGCTAGATATATATCCCATCATCTGCCAGCAATGCCCCTCTGGATTCTATCCAGCACAAGACTTTATGAAAAAATGAATGGATATAACTTTGACATCTCAAACCAAAGACAGAGTAATTGCAGATCATTTTAACCTTCCAGAATATTCAATTAAAGATTTCAAACCAGCTACTTTAGAACAAAGAAACTCCAGCACCCTACTTGAGTGAGGAGCTACTGAACTCCTGAATATCAAAAGGCTTAAAACGATCACTGAAAGTCTTCACAAACACAATAGGTTTTTTAATATGCCAATAATTAATTGATAAAGTATACTTACAATGTGTCTATGTACAATCTGCATCTCAATCTGTATAACTAGCCTTTATCTCCTCTTTTATCACCCTTCCCCAATTCTACATCAGCTTAGCCACTGCATGCATCTGTCAAAGTGATTTCTGATTTATGACTGTGATTGTGATAAGGAATACATAAGTTATGTTAATTTATTGCTAGTAATCTTTTCTTCTAAGATTAACTACTTTTTGGATTGCTGAATAGATAACCAAATCATAGCAGAGACCTAAGCAGTTAAAAAAATAAATAAACAAAAAGATATTATCTGGGAAGCCTGACTGCAAATGGCATTAATGTTAGCCAAATGCAAATCAGAGACAACTGCAAATGATCCTTCTTGTTACACCATGAATAATCTTTATTTATGCAGATGCTCTGTCTCTCTTTCCTTGTTGTCATTTGAAATCATCAGTTAAAATGGAAATAATATAGAATACATCTATTGTTTATACGTGCCTTTTGCCTTGAAATGTCTTAGGAAGATCCTGTGAGATACCATATGAGTACCAGGCTATTGCTGCACACCAGCATTTCTAAAAGAGTAAAACACCAGTCTTTTCTAGGGAAATATCCCAATTTTTATAGAATTCTGAGGGACTCTATCAGGAGAATCTTTCTACTGCCTAGTGTGAATCAGCACTAGTTTTCAGAAATCAAACAACAATGAAATCTGTCAAAATGTTGGCCCTGCCCAAAAGGAAAGTCATTCCAGGGTGATGGTTACCTCCCTTGTGATTATTTCTTAGCTGGCTCTTGCCATGTGCCAATAAACTCCCTTTAAGCACATGTTATATTGGTTCAGGCCTTTGTGCACTCTTTCCTAACCTAGTACTCTTGAACTGAATTGGAGTATAATTTTCAATAGGGATGGGTGTTCTAGTCTAACTCATGGAAGGCAGCAGCTAGAAGAAACAGCATTATTTTCTGGAAACCTAGTAACGAGAAAGAACAATAAAAAGGAAGCAATTGCTACCTGAAGAGGGTACACAGAGATACAGAGATATATTCACCCTTGACCTATCTTCACACTGGAAACCAAAAGGTTTGCAATATAACTCTATCACCCAGAGTTAGAAAGGAAGCAATGTGTCCTATAAGATAATTTTATTTCATTAAAAAAATCCCACTTCTGATTTAACATTCCTGGGAAGACCTATTGTGTACTATAATTTTAATTCTGAATGCATGACATGTAAGTACAAAGGGGGAAAAATCAATATTCACTATTAATTTGGGAAGCTGTAGCATTTGTCTGTTTGGACAATGGAGACATTATTTTCTATCTGGTCACATCCCACTGCCTGACACAACATGTAATCGTTTGGCACAAAAATGTGCTGTCTCCTTTTCAAAGTGCCATCCTTCAGAGTGAGGGGTATGTGGTGAATGGCTGAACTGAAACAAGAAAAGCACTTTTTAGAAACATATCTGAGGAAACAGCAGTTTCCATTTAAATCTCATGTTGAGAAAACTCAGAGCCTCCGATCTATTATAAATTAGATTTCTAATAACACTTTAAAACTTGCAACTTTAAAACTCTGTTATAAATTAGATTTCTAGTAACATTTTAAAAAAGATGATCTGGAGTGTTTTTAGTCTTCCCCAATTTTTTTTAACTAGAGCTTCTAAAAGTGTTGGCAAAATTACCTTAAAAATTAATAAGGAAAATATATTTTTATTTGAGATTTGTGATATCTTTGTAATATTTGTTTTATTGACATTTATAGGCATTCTTACAGCAAGCAGCAAAACTATTACCCCAGCATCAGCCCTTCTCTAACAAAAAAAATTGCTTGAAATATAGCGAACACCAGCATAAATCAATTGCATTGTCACTTCCCAAATAACTGGAATTTTAGTCTCCACTGATATCTGCATTTCTCAGACCTTCTAATATAATTCTTACTTTTAAAGAGATAGACAGTATATTTTATTTTGAAGAAAAAATTGTAAAGTATTTAAATAGAATTCTTCATATAGTACTTTTTACATTTTAACACATAGATTAGTGCAGAAATAAACTCACTCAAACTGAAAATGCCAGAAACAGAGTAACAGAACTCCTAAAAGTTTTTATCTTCAGTTTCTGTCTTCTAATCAGGTGAGTAATTTCTCCTTGTAATTTCTCATAGCTATTTTGATGTATTGGTTAACTAACCAGGTTAGAAACTGAGGCAGTGAGTTCTAATTCTAGCTTAGGCACAAAGGTAGCCCTTAGGCCAGTCATTCTCTCTCAGCCCTAGGAAGAAGACAATAGTATATCACTTCTAAAATCTTGCCAAGAAGTCTGCAGGGACTAGTCCAGGCAGTCAACCAGAGTCAACACTGACTTGAAGGGAAAAACAACAGAAAAACACACAAATTTATTTTTGAAACTGTCAAGATGTTCCATTTGTTTCCACAACAATATACTATTATTAGTCGTAGACATGTTTGTTTTAGTGAATGCAAATTCTAGTTTTGAAGAATGCAAATCAGTTTCCTCTCCAGAAATATATCCACATTGTATTTTCCATTGTTAACACAGGATCTGAGTACTTATCATTTATTTCAGAAGAAATAGAAATACTGTACCCATTTGCATAGAGGAAACTCATTTTTAGTATGTTATATTGTTTTCAATTCCAATATCTCATGACAGCAGTTGTTATTATTCTCATTTTACCAATGAATAAAGAGAAGCTGTTGATAACCAAAGTTAATTTCAGTGCATATAATATAGAATACATTCATTTATATAAAAAAGAGATTATACTTGTTTATATGGTTTAAAAACCATATTGTAAGTGTGCAACCTGAAGACAGAAAGCCAAGTGTGACCTTTCACTGTGATTACAGTTCCTGAAATCTGTTTGTAATTTCCACCAAACTGAAATGTTGGATATGGCAAAATGGAATAATTATTAAATATATAAGAGTGATCATGTAGTTGTGTATTTTAAAACTTTGTTGTAGTTATATTTAATTTAAATTAATTAAATTGATTCCATGCTCAGATTTGTAACTCTTGGCATTCAGAGTCCAAAGGTGGCTGGGATAAAAAAAGACAATTAATTACATATATACTGCATTACAGTATTTAAATAATACATAGACATTTTAAAATAGGTCATGATTGTTTTTTGCTTTTATTTATTGTGTTAACAATAATGTAAATGTAATTTTTATCTTCCTGAAGAATAATATCTTGAAAACTTGTTGAACCATTAAATGTTTGTACAGCTTAAAGATCATACAATTTTGTTGTACAACTTTTAGATCACAACTTTTTTTCCTTTGTCATTTTTACAATAGTAGGTTAAGGAAACAATGGCATAAATATAAACTTACAAAGTAATCCCATGCTCTGTGGGCCAACATTTCATTAAGAATAATAGTTATATAAGAATTTATTTTGACCTTGGACAGAAGGTCAAAATCCTTCTCATATCATATGGCTGGTCTTTTGCCAAATCCCTAATCAAAGATCTCAAAAGAAAATATAATGGGAGATGATAATTTGGAATTAAGGATTCATGGGATTTTGACCCACTGCATTGCTATCTAACATTGATACAATCGGGGTTCTAAAATGTTCTAAAGAATCAGTTCATCACAGAGCAAATTAGTAATGACCAAAATTGAAATGATTTAATTCTGGTTCAGGGATGCTGATTCAGATATTGAAGTTGGTTTGTCTAATTCAATTTATTGAGCTAAGATTCAAAATAAGGTTGAACTAATTTCCTAGCTGACATCAAATGTTCCCTGTCTGCTTCTTCTACCATCTAATTTCCCTTTTTGTTTTGATAGTATACTACAAACTGGAACATGCTGAAGAACAGATACAAACATTTTCAAAGGAGTCAGCTTAAAATTATCTCTACATGTGGTTTGCTTAACTGATGATTAAAGCAGAGGTGTACAGGCATGTTTACTAATACAATTAGAGGGTGTCTCCTCTTCCAAGAAGGACATTAGCATTACAAAATTTAAAAAGGTGAGAGAAAAAGTTTCGATTGAATTTTAGGGAAGAGCAAGGAAGGGGAAGGCAGGAAAAAAAAAGAAAGAAAGAAAGAAAGAAAGAAAGAAAGAAAGAAAGAAAGAAAGAAAGAAAGAAAGAAAGAGAAAGAGGAAGGAAGGAAGGAAGGAAGGAAGGAAGGAAGGAAGGAAGGAAGGAAGGAAGGAAAAAAGAAAGAGAAAGGAGGAGGGAGGGTAGAAGGAAGAATGGGAGGAAGGAAAAGAAAAAAGAAAAGACAAGAAAGAAATCAGATGTCATGACAGTACAAGAGAGTTTTCTCTGTAGTTAGGAGTTTTTTAAAGGTTGGTTTAAGCCTCTTAAGAACATGCTTTTCAGGACTACAAATGTGCTGGCAGGAAAATAGTTTCTCTGATGTAATAAGTGACTGCCATTCTTCAAGTGATTGAGGATATTCCAAGCTTAACAATAAAACATTAGCCTACATGGTCTTATTTTGGCTATGAGTAGAGAACATGCTTAATCCAAATTTGGCTGTCATTATTCCCAGAGTTAAAAAGTGGTTTTCTTTCTTTTCTCACATGCCTTTTCATCAAGGCAGAAATAATAAGGAACAGGAACACAGAGGAGACTATAGATCTGAAGTACAATGCCCCCAATGTCTCCTTAATGTTAGGGAGTGTGCAGTGGCAAGAGATATTATGCCACTTAAAGCTAATCAATACATTCATGGGTTAGCTTATAAAGGTGGGCTTTGACATAACTGCTAATGCTCTCAACCATATGTTGAATTGGAACTCTAACATATGTTAGAGTTACCTATCCCAAGTTTTAAAACAAAATTCAGGAGTGGAATACCATTTCACTGCAGAATTGAGCTCTTTGTTTCAATGTATGGCCATGATTTCTGATGAAAAACGGTATTAAGTGAATAGAATTAGACTGCAGCAAATGAATATCTGTAAAATACACATTAAGAATACAATTGTACAGGTTTTGCCTTCCCACCACAGTTCAATCCTTTGCAAAAGATTATTTATTTGACTTACACGCTAGCAAGAAAGTGAATTCCTACATTACATAAATTGTCAGTTTGACATCAGATTTTTTTTACATCAACGTACCAATAATATTTCAGTATTTGATTTTGATATCTATTGTGATATTTATTTGATATCTGATAGTATTTTATAATTGGGAAAACAACGATAAAAGGAGAAAAGTTGCAGAAAGGTATGATATTTGGCTAAAATATCCATCCTTTTGAATTGTTTCCAAAGGCTCCGAGTGTAGAGCACACTGCAGTGATCTAACAGTGTGATGATAAGAGCCCAAGTAACTATCATCTGGGCATTTTGGCTGAGATAGGACTGCAATTAGCACACCAGTTGAAGATGGGCAAAGGCACCCTTATAAAGGACCCATGAGTTCAGAAAGTCCCTTGAGTCATGAGACAACTTCAAGAGAAGTGTGGCTGTTGTTGATAGATTGAGTCAATGTTTATTGATAAAAATTCAAATTTAGTCTTCAAAGAATTCCATGGAAGTTTGTACAGTATGTCCCATCTGATTCTGACAACCATCAACCACTGTCTTGGGGTGTCTATGGCATCTCCATCTCAATCCAGGGTAGTAAAATAAATTTGAGTCCTCAGTGTATGGATTAAACTTAACCCCAAACTGATATATGCCCTACTCCAAATTTTAAGTAACGTGTGCAAGAAAACCCTACACTACCCCCCATTAGAATGGGGACTTTAGCCTCTAGTGCTGCATTTCTGTGATTATTGATTGGAATCAGCCACTCAGGCAGGAACTGAAGCACTGTGGGATGATGCCCTCCAACTTCCAATATTTAATGGTGGTTCAGAAAGCTACAATGGTTGATGCTAACCAATGTACCAAAAAGGTAATATGACCAAGAGGATCCCTTTTCCCATTAAATTCCCTGTGTGGGCTTTACTAGAGGGGTTAGTATACCATTGCCATCCTGTGACTTGGTATGAACTTGAACTGGTATGAATCTAGATAATTTCCCCCCCGAGTTTATGATGTCATTGAGTACCCACTATCTTCTCTACACCTTCCCTTGAAAAAGAAACACTGGAGACCCATTAAAGTTGTCAAAAATAGCTGGATCCACCATAAGGCTCCAAAAGAAGATGATGCACTATTGCCTCCTTCAAAAAGTTACTAACAATTTCTTGGATTTAGCCATTTAATTGTTTTTTAATATTTGTATATTTGTATTGGATTGTTTTATTTTGTAAGCCGCCCTGAGTCCTTCGGGAGATAGGGCGGCATATAAGTCTCATAAATAAATAAATAAATAAATAAATAAATAAATAAATAAATAAATAAATAAATAAATGTTATGCTTTACTTGGCTACTTGAAAGAGTCAGGAAGGGCATGCATTACAAACAGGAGAGAAAGATGCCTTATTAGTAATCTGTTATTCTAAAGATTTGTTTTAAGAAAAACATACAACAAACTATCACCAATCAGTCCAAATTTCCTGGTACGCCGTAGTCTGTTCAGCCAGGGAATTCTTAGCCTTTCCACCAAGGATTTCTCCATTCAGTACAATCCTAGGGGGAAAAAGTAATAAGCAGGCATATACAATGGAATGAAGGCTATTGCTGAGTGCATTGGGTTGTATCCCAAAAATTGTAAGCCGCCCTGAGTCTTCGGAGAAGGGTGGCATATAAATGTAATTTAAAAAAAAACCCCAGAAAGGAATGTGTACTCAATTTTTCCTCTTCAGAAATTCAACTAACCTTGTGTCAGGTAACGTACCATAAGGTATTGACTCTGTAATGTTACTTACTATGGAAAAAGATTATAATGAGAATTTCCCTTGCCAACTAAGCAAATATCCAGATGTAGAAAAGTAGCTTATTTTCATAGAATCATATGGTGCATTTGACAACACCCTTTAAATTTTCTCTGAGTCCTTTGGGAGATAGGGCGGCATATAAGTCTCATAAATAAATAAATAAATAAATAAATAAATAAATAAATAAATAAATATAAAACCAGTTTCTTGAATAAGGTTTATTTCCTCAGTCTTACTTAAGTCTTCTTATAAGTAAGTCCTACTGTATTAAATAATTTCTTATGCTTTAAATATGCAAAAGTCTTAATATCCTTTTGTTCATCTTATATGCATAGACACAATTTGGCATGTCCAGTATAAATAATGCAAGGCCATCTTAGGGCCTAATCATGTGACAGAAATTTTATTTTACACATATTACTTTATTTGCATCTTTGTGTAATAATTTGAAGAGGTATGGTACTTACCTACCATCTTCATTGCTGGAATTCCTGACTTATCCTTTTCTTTATATTTATTAAAAGAAAACATTATTATGTATGTGATTAAATGGCTTGTGAAATGTGCACTAATATAAACATTCAGTCTTGGCAATGCTCAACAAACTTCTGCATTGCTGGTCCTCCTTGACAGCTTGCTCATGATACATTCCAGACTTTTGTAATGCACTTTATAAAGCACAATGTGTTTTGGCAATTCCCCGTACGTTCTTTCGATAGGTAATCACATTGTGACTACAAAAAGTCTTAAAAAGTACTAGCATTCTTCTTCAGGAGACACTTGAAAAGCATATGTTATATATATTCTGAACAAACTGCAAGGGTTTTGATAAATGGAGATTTGACAGAGCCTATAAATATAAGAAAAGGGACTAGACAAGGCTGCTCACTGTCACCCCTGCTGTTTGTGCTAACCTTAGAAGTCTTAAATAGGTGCATTAGAGAAGATAAACAAATAAAAGGAATGAAAATTAAAAAAAGAAGAATGTAAGTTACAAGCCTCTGCAGATGACCTGGTATTTATATTAGAGGACCCAATGGAATCAGCACTTAAGCTAATTGAAAGAATAGAAGAGTATGGAGAAGTAGCAGGGTTGAAAATTAATAAAGACAAAACAAAGATATTAACGAAGAATATGTTAGCGAGATGGAAGAAAGAGTTGGAAGAAGCTTTAGAAATACAGGTCACAAGTAAGGTTAAGTATTTAGGGATATATATTACAGCAAGATGTAGTACACTGAAGGAGGATAATTACATTAAACTTAAACAGCAGATAGCGACAGACTTGGAAAAATGGAAAAACTTACAACTATCATTGATTGGGAGAATATCAACAATCAAGATGAATGTATTGCCTAGAATTCTATACTTATTCCAGACAATTCCAATCAGATTAGGGAAAGAGTTTTTCAAGACCTAAATCGAATGATGTTGAAATATATATGGCAAGGCAAAAAAGCAAGAATATTGCAGGATGCAAGATTAAGAGGAGGGTTTGCTTTGCCCAATTGGGAACTATACTACCAGGTGGCAAATTTGATGTGGGTAAAAGATTGGATAACACTAAGGAATACTAGATTATTGACTCTAGAAGGACATGACTTGCTATTGGGGTGGCATGCATTCCTTTGGTATAAGGGAACTAAAACACAAGGGTATTTTAGAAGACATTATATTCGAGAAGCTTTGTTTTTAAACTGGGAGAAGATTAAAAAACATTACTTGAAAATTCCAATATGGATATTCACTATTGAAGCCTTTTCATATCCAGTAATATATAAAAAGGAACAAACAGTTAGATATGGTGAGATATTGAATGAAAGGGGTGAACTTAAATCTATGCAAGTGTTGGAAGAACAAGGTTTTCATATTTGCAAGTACAATCTAGATTTGATAAGGATATTAAAGTAGAAGGTATTTATAACAAGCTGACTGGGCTAGATAAAATATTGATGGGTACTGATGAAAAGTGATTAAAAAACTTTATGGATATTTTTTAGAAATTAAAATGGAAGAGGAACAAGTTAAAGAAACAATGATTGCTTGGGGGAAAATTTTGGATATGGGATTGATCTAGAGAAATGGGAAAAATTATGGTCCCAGAATTATAAAATGACAATGTCAACTGCTTATAAAGAAAATTTGTATAAGATGTTTTACAGGTGGCACTTACCCCCGAGAATTGCAAGAATGTTTAAGAATAAATCGGATAAATGTTGGAAATGTCATCAGATACCTGGATCATATTACCATATGTGGTGGACTTGTTCGGATGCAAAAAGATATTGGACTAAAATCCACATATGGTTGGGAAAAAATGATACAACAACACATAGACTTGAAACCAGAAATATTTTTATTGGGAATTATACCAGATATTTACAATAAAGAGTTGAAATATTTGATTGTAAATGTTTTAACAGCAGCTAGAATTGTATTTGCCAAAAATTGGAAGAATGATAAAATACCTATGCAGGAAGAAGTGATTAGGAAAATTATGGACTGTGCTGAAATGAGTAAATTGACATTTGAAATTAGAGAACAAGAAGATAAACAATTTTATAAGATATGGGATTTGTTTTATCAATGGTTGGATAAAAAGACTTGGTAATGCAATAGACTATATAATTTTGTAATAGAAATATAATAGGCTGATATAAAATATAATGTTGATATATATAACCATTGGATGAAAGTATAACATAAATTTTAGATCAAAAATATATCTCGTATATATGATGAAATAAATAGTTTAATTGTATACAAGTAATAATTGATAAATACATAATGTTTTATTGATAATATGAGAAATTTTCTTTTTGATAAGTTGTGAGTGATGAATATGAAAGGATGACACAAAGGATTTGTAACCAACTGACACACTGTATGTATATATGGAAGATGGTTTTTATGTTTTGTATGTCCTGTTCGTATGTTTGTATCAAAAATAAAAAACTTTTTTATAAAAAAAAGCATATGTTAAAGTTCAGTTGCTATATTTATAGCATAGTAACCACTGGAAGTCAGAACATTTTGAGGACATATCATAAAACCCCTCAGGTAGAAAAAAGGTGTATAGAGCCATATGAAGTGGTTTGGAAGTGTTATATTTTATAAATGCCCCCCTTTAACTAGAATAGCTTTAAAAGAAGCTAAGTATGGAGTTTAGAATAGAATAGAATTCTTTATTGGCCAAGTGTGATTGTACACACAAGGAATTTGTCTTGGTGCACATGCTCTCAGTGTACATAAAAGAAAAGATACATTCATCAAGAGTCAAGAATCATCAGGTACCACACTTAATAATAGTCATAGGGTACAATAAGCAATCAATTCATACTAGGATAACAGTCAATATAAATCGTAAGGATACAAGCGACAAAGTTACAGTGATACAGTCACAAGTGGGAGGGGATGGGTGATAAGGAATGATGAGCAGATTAATAGTAATAGTAGTGCAGACTTTGTAAATAGTTGGACAGTGTTGAGGGAATTATTTGTTTAGCAGAGTGATGGCATTCAGGAAAAAACTGTCCTTGTGTCCAGGTGTTTTTGTGTGCAGTGCTCTATAGTGTCGTTTTGAGGGTAGTTTATATACATCATACTACTGAACTGAACTGTCAGACTGCAATTACGTAACAGCATGAAGAAAATATTTCTCAAAATGAAACCTTTTGAAGGCAGACAGAAATATGTTTTATCTTCAAGGAGTTTTAATCCACCCTATTATTTATTTATTTATTTATTTTATTCATATTTATATCCCGCCCTTCTCTGGAGACTCAGGGCGGCTTACAATTTTTGGGATACAACCCAATGCGCTCAGCAATAGCCTTCCTTCCATTGTATATGCCTGCTT
Organism: Naja naja; assembly: GCA_009733165.1. Classification (NCBI taxonomy): domain Eukaryota; kingdom Metazoa; phylum Chordata; class Lepidosauria; order Squamata; family Elapidae; genus Naja; species Naja naja. The sequence continues at coordinate 19,574,032 of CM019159.1, read as the reverse complement.
ATTACTAAGTGGCATTTTTACAAAATCAGCTTATTGCCCCCAACAATCTTGGGTCCTTACTTTACCTACCCCGAGAGGATGGAAGGCTGAGTCAACCTTGAGCCTGGTGGGATTCGAGCCTACAGTAATTGTAGGCAGCTGGAACTGAAGTGCTAGGCTATTAACAGCCTGCACCACCAAGGCCCTTTTTACAATATTAGAGTGGTATATTTCAGCCCTCCCAGGTAAACCAGACAAGAAACATGACTACAGATAGTCCTAGACTTATGATCATTTATTTAATGACAGGTCAAAGATACAAGAGCATCAGAAAAAATTGATTCCAATCTCTCCTTGCACTTATAACAATCGCACTACCCTATAGTCACGGGATTGCAATTCAAGCATTTGGTAACTGGCTTGCATTTACAATCAATTGCAGCATCCTATGATCACATGATCATGATTTGCAACTTTTTTTTGGCGATATCCAGCAAAAAACACCCATTGGAAAAGCTGGATTCACTTAACAATCCTATGATTTGTTTAATGGCTGTGTGATTCACTTAACAACTTCAGTGATTCACTTGAAGAGTACCATATAGCTTGTCATAAAATCAAATCTGACTGTGATGACCTACAATGGAAATTCCAGTCCCAATTATGGTCATAAGTTGAGGATTACCTATAGATAATTATTCTTTAGTACATTAACAGAATATTGCAGGCCTAAAGGTACTAACTAACTGCCATTTTTAACGAGGCTTAATCAATTACGGCGGGTCCTTTCTAAATTTCTTCCTCTAACTGTTAAGTCACTGGGCACTTCCACCTCTTTTGTCTGCCCATTTCCAAGGTAACATCTCTTCCCCTTGTCCCTAAGGATCATTTTCACACATCATTACAATATATTTCAGGTTTCATAAGCACATGAACAGGTGAAGTATTTGTATGTCTCCTCCCTTAAAAGAAAGGTTAAAATGATCTCATATCTGTAGCGGTCCCTGACCTATGGAATGCACTGCCTCTGGACCTCCGTCTGGCCCCTGACCTCCGCACCTTCCGCCGCGACTTAAAGACCTGGTTGTTTGACCAAATCGGGCTGTGATTACCTCACCTGGGCCATGGGATAATTTTAATTCACCTTAATTTGGTCTTATCGGGCTTAAATTATTTAATTCTTTTAAATAACTATTGTACTATATGTTTTGATTGTGAGCCGCCCCGAGTCTTCGGAGATGGGGCGGCATATAAGTCTAATAAATAAATAAATAAATAAATATCACTCAATTTATCATCTCTACTTATCTTTTTTTTAAATAACCATAAATCTACACTATTTTCATTTTATACAAAATAAAAGGGAAGGTCAACTGTTGCATGCTTTTTAAACAATTGTCAGATTGACCAATTTATTTTATGGCTGGTCTCTTATAATGTTCTATTGTTTCTGATAGATAGTCTGTATGTGAATATGGTTGTTTTTTTCAGAAAAAAACATGGTCATGTTGCTGCAGGATAAGCCAAAATGTATGGATTCCATTGAATAGTTGTAAAAGTTACAATTGTATCAGATGTTCTATCCAATACTTTGGAAGTTCTACCAATTTCTAATTGGAGGTTTGTTCTCCTAAATAAACACTCAACTTTTTTTTCTAGTTCCTCATTCTTGCCTTTCTCAGTGTTTTAAATCTCTGGGTTGTAATTTATATTGTCACAGGCTGGTAATTTTCAACTCAAAAACCAGAGGAAATCGATCCTAAATCATGGAAGTTGTAGCTCTAAGTTCTCATGAACTTTCTTAAGGTTTCAATTCAACCCCACTGCAGTCTTAAAATTTGCTGCCAAATTATACTTTTAAATATGACAAAAAGGGGAAAATATTAGCCTTACAGGAGTAATCATAATATATGCCACAATCAATATAAACATAGGTTATTTAATTTAAACCCAGTTTAAAAACAGAAGGCTTTATTTTGATGTCATTTGCCTACATTTTACATACAGTTTCTGCATGGTTTCTGAAAGGACAAATGCTGAGTTAATCTCTAAAACGTGGGAAATCCCATTGTAAAAATTCACATCTCTTTGTCCTGAAGTGTGATGCAATGTCATATCATAATGATGTTGGCAGAAATGAACTCGAGTAATCCCCAACTATCCTTAATAGGCTCAACAGCTAATGCCCCCTAGCCAAATATTGGCTAATCTAGGAAGTTAAGCAAGGTTGACTCTTGTTAGTACTTAGATGCCTGGGAATTCCTGGGTTACAATAGGAAGTTGTGGGGTGGGACTCACAGAAGAAGCCGGTAGAAATAATCCTCTATCTCTGCCAATAAAATTGTGCCGGTATTATCACCAGGATCCAGATTCAACTCTAGAATGTTTTAATTTTGCTTTTTCATTCCACTAAAGATTCAGGAATGTCGGAATGTGAGATAAATAATCTATATGCTTTCATATCCAGTTAAGAAAAACTACTGGAAACTGAAGGGTTTTATTTGTTAAAAAAATGTCCTAGAAGATAAAAATCTGAGAAGAAAGAAAGGTTGAGAAAATGGAGAACAAAAGACATATTTCAGAAAAGAGAGAGATCAGTAGCATTTCTGTCCTAGTCCAGCAGCGAGTGAAGCCTACTGTTGCATTCCAATCCAGGAATGTGTAGCCAGAGACAACTTTAATCACTAATTCGGTTGTCACTTAATTACAGGACTCTGCACCCTCTGAAGTTTTTGCTTAAAGAACTATTCTAAATTATATCCTTTTCTAAGTTGCTCTTCTTGCTTTGGTGCCTGCTTTTCTCCTTTCTATTAAATAAATCTTACTGCTTTTTATTTCTCATACATTGCTAGATGAACACTGCCCTGCCTGCTTTTGGGGGAGTTGGGAACTGGAGGGCACACTAAAAAAAATTGGAACTCTATCCAGAGCCACTATTAAATGTCCTAGTTAAAGCCTATCATTGCTGGTGCTTGGAGCTTGTGAAGAGATTTCTGTCAAGTGATTTAATTCTGCGTATGGCTGAGCACTTCTTCCTAAACTAGGCCCCTTAGCAGGTCCCAGCCAATCCTCCTAGCAGTTCCCAGGTGTTTGTACCTTTTAGACAATATTCTGGCCTGGTCCAGATGGCTAGCTCAGTCCTGTTCCATATGCTATCCAGTCACATGTCTGAATGTAAATTAAGCTGAATGAGCTCTCTTTTTCCTCTTCCTATATAACATTGTAAGTCTGGAAGTGCCACATTCCTGACCTCTGATTAAAGAGCAAACTGAACATGCAGACAAGTCCATGCAGCAAAAATAATTGCCTTTAGAATTTTTTACATTCTAGGTCATTCCTTGTCCCCAGTTCCAACAAGGTAGCTTCACTTGTTTTAGGCTTAACTTCACAATCAGATAGCATTAGGCCAGTGAAGTTGTTTAAGATATGTTAAATCTCCTTCATTCTTCTGTTATTGGAATACATTGACTGTCAAGGCCATTTACTATAACCTTTTTGTTGATTTTGCAAATTTAACTATCAATGGAAGAGGATCTTTGGACACGACCGCAAGAGTTACAAGAGAATGAATAAGGTCATACTTTGCCACCAGACACAGTAGCCTTGGCCAAATTGACTTTCTTGCTGAGATAGATAAAGATTCAATGTTCTATAGAAGGTTTCATTGTTTGTCTTTAGAATCGAAAAGAATCATATTAGAAGTCATGGAGGGCTGCTGCCAGTGAGATCCAAACTCTTTTTGTTGTTGTTTTAGCAACCCTTCCTTATTATCTTGTCAAAACTACATTAGCCAATTACCAAACATGGGGAATGCAGTTTCCTAAGGACTTCCAGCCCATATGAGGTGTTAAAACTTTTGAAGAGTCTTAGTGTGCCTTAAACTACATTATCCTGAAACCAAACAAATCCATATAGAAATTGATATCCTGGTTTTTATTTTTTATAAGAAAAAATGTTTTCTTCTCTTTCATGTCATAATACGATTATACTACTCTCCTACTGAGAAGATAATTGTTTTTTAAAAAATTGCAGAGGCAAAAAGTTGAGGTAGTTGTCAGCACCTATGGCTGATCTCAAAAAGTGAAACTGGATCAGATCTAATTGATATAAGGCAAGTGACTATCAAGAAATCATAGAATTGTGGGAAAGAATTGTTGGAAAATCTAAAAATATCCTAAATGAAGGCAAAGGCATGGCGAAGTAGTTATTAATCCATGAAAGAGCTTTGGTGGCTCAGGCTGTTAAATGCCTGCACTTAAGATCCAGCTGTCCACAATTACTGTAGGCTCGAATCCCACCAGGCTCAAGGTTGACTCAGCCTTCCATCCTCTCGGGGTAGGTAAATTGAGGACCCAAGATTGTTGGGGGCAATTAGCTGACCTTGTAAAAATGCCGCTTAGTAATAAGCAGGCATATACAATGGAATGAAGGCTATTGCTGAGCGCATTGGGTTGTGCTCCAAAAATTGTAAGCCGCCCTGAGTCTTCGGAGAAGGGCGGCATATAAATGTAATTAAAAAAAAAATTGCCAGGAGTCATATCAACTTTCATCGTGGAAAGACTACTATGCTAGATGGAACAGACTTTTCTTTCTTTCTGTGGTTAACAAAAAGTTGCCAGATTTATAATGCTTTCTCATCTCCTTAGCAAAAGTAGACAGCATTTGCTTTGTCAAAGGAACAGACTTAAGATAATGTAGTACATCAAAAAAGTTCTATCTAAGACATTATATGCAAATTCCAGGATGGGTATCTGTCATGGAGGCACTGATTCAATCAATGCACTAGAAATTGGAAGAAGGATTAAATACTATGATGTTTTAGACTCCCAAGGAATACTAAAGACAAATCAAGAACTCAGAGAGCAAGGGATGAAGACAGAGTGGTGGTCATATTTACAGCTTAAAACAAGGTATAAAAAAGATGTAGAAGAATTTGGAATAGAGGTAAAGCCGAATCAGTTAGATAAAATATTAGAGGGAGCAGATGAAAAAATAATCTTCAAAATGTATAACTACCTACTAGAATTTGAATTGGCAGAAGAAATAGTCAAGGGCCCAATTATTGCATGGGCAAGGAATGTAGGACATAATATCAATTTGGAAGACTGGGAAAGAATTTGGAAGCAAAACTATAAAATAACGAAATCGCCAGTCTATAAAGAAAATCAATATAAAATGAGCTATTGGTGGTATCTGGTACCCTCAAGGTTGGCTAATATGTACCCAAACCTAAGTCCACTTTGTTGGAAATGTAAATGAAAAAGGGGTACCTTCTTCCACGCTTGGTGACTTTGCCCAAAAAGTAAAAAATACTGGAAAAAAATAAGAATTTGGATAAAAGAAATTACAAATATTCAATTAGATCTCAAGGCCGAAATTTTTCTGTTGGGAATGATAAAAGGTGAATACACAAAAGAAATGAAATACCTGATTTTACACATAATCACTGCAGCAAGAATAGCTTTTGCACAATGTTGGAAGGGTGATCAATTGCCAACAAACAATCTGATAATCCAGAAGGTCTATGCGCTGAAATGAACATACTTACCCAAAAACTAAAAGAAAAGGTAGACTCAAAATATTGTAGAGTTTGGGAAAACTGATATAATTGGATTAAGAATAAAAACCAGTGTATAAATAGATAAGGAAAAGATAAAGAGGTTAGATAAAGAGTATTTACCAGAAATAGGAAATATTAGAAAATTTTTGTGATAAGAATACACCGTCTAAATAATTAGAAATTTATATGTTTCGCGTCTATTGGTTTTGTTTTTCTCATTGGTTTCATTTTTAACGAAATGTGTTGTATTATGTATTGTATATATATATTTTAAACATTAATAAAGTTTATTTTAGTAAAAAAGAAAAAGGAAGTTCTATCTAGGATGTTTTATCACCAGTGGCCTTTACACTGTACTGTATGTAGATTTGTGACCCAGAGCAGAATATTCATACAAATAAATACATGCTTTCCAGTGAGGGATACTTAATGCTATTAAAATACTCATTTAGTTAAATGCTTCACTGGAAACCAGAACTGCATTGTCATGTGAAACTACCATCAAGATTCATTTGGGACATATTTAATATATCTTCAAAAGCAGGAAAGTTTTATTGTGCATCTGTGTTTGCAGAACTAGATGATATTTTTCATATATGCAAAATGTTACACTTTAAATATTGTCCTTCTATCTATTTAAGGGGCAAACAATATACATTGCCATAATATGACACATTTATCTTCTTAGGTTTGTGTGGGCTTATAACTTTGGGGAGCTATTTATCATCATCACAGTTCATGAAAATCCTTTGTAGCTTTGCCATAAATCACACGAAAGGAGGAAATGTATTACTTCTATTTAGACAAGAGCCCTTGACTGGATTCTCTTGGGAACTGAGTCTTCTAGTGGTAAGAAAAATCTTTGACATCTCAAACAGAGCACAACATGAACAATATATCATTCATGTTGCCCACTAAAACACATTTTTGATGGCTCCGTTACCGAGGCCAATGAAGAATTTTCTTAATCAAGGCTCTACCGAACTTTTTCATAATCACTCCTGCCTCTTACAGCAGTTGTCAGCTATTTTGTTAAAATACAGTTTAGAATGGATGTTTCAACAACTTTCTTAGCAATTGACCAACTGCTGCCCATAGGTGTTTTGGGGAGTTGACTAGTTAGCAAAGAATAAGAAAACATGTAAATGAAGAATTCTTCAGCAAAGGATAAACATCTTATCAAATTTAGTATTGAAAACCACATTTCAGTATAATTAATGAATTAATTCACTTTATTACCCACTCTTTAACAAACACAATAACTTGAAATAAATAAAAATCTCCTAAAATCCCAATAACATTGACCTAACAAGCACTACACAGAGAGAAAATACAAATAGATTCTAGATTTTATTTTAAGAAGCCTACAAAGTATAGCAACCACAAAACCACACCCGTTAGCAGAACTCTCCTCGTTTTGAGACTATATTACCAATATACCAAGCTTGCTTTACTTAGACAAGAAGCCATATCAGATCCTGCCATTGTCTGGCTGCATTTTATCAAATTTTACATTGCCCTAAGGGAGCTTCCACACACCTCCTTTCAACAAGCACAATAGGATTTGTGTTTCCTCAGGCTTGCCTCTAGCAGAGTTCTTGGGTTGCTGTCTAAAAGGCTTTATTGGTAATTCACCTCAGGAAAATACTGCTTATTTCTATGCCTTCACAATAGTTTGTGGAACTGAATGCACCTAATGGGAATATTAAAGACTTTTGTTAGGGCCTTGCAACTTGCATTCTCCAATATGTTTCTCCTTTCAACATTCACATTCAGTAGAAGGAAATCCATGATTTTGCCTGAAAGCATTAACTCAGATTGCTCATAGCAGTTAAAACAAACTATAATAACATTAAAAGAAGCTTCCTATTCTATGTTATTGCTGTCCCCTTAAGAAACTAGATCAGCAGGTGGAAACAACTAGTTCAAAAACTCAAAAGAGATGGCACAGATAAGTATTTTGTTTGGGGGGAGGGTGATTGTTAACTCCAGGGACTTTTAGCTAGACAGTAAAGTTAAAATAAAAGCAAGAAATTCCTATAATAAGGCAGTGGCAAACCACTTCCAACTGCTACACACGCACAAAAAAAAACCCTGCAAAAAGATTGAGCTTGACCTGTAGATATCTCTACTTTACTCTGTCTAAGACGGCACTGTCGGGTTTAGCCTTCCAATTCAAGGATGGCAAGCAGCATGATCATTTAATTTAATTGATCTCCATTACTTTGAACTACTTCTTTACCATCTGTTCTGTATAATTATGAAAGTTAAGAAAAGAGAACACTTTAACACTGTCATAGCTTAGATATCTAATATAAAATCACTTTAAATGTATGTGCATTGTCTATACCAGGCAGAATCCATCGTCAATGTCGGCTTTGTGATTTATATGTGATTTTAAATAATTGGAAATGTGTGTCTTAGATTCTGTCTTTATTAAAACCCACTTTGTCTGCACAGCTCAGGATTTCATTGCACAAATATTCTTGGACCTGTGTTGCTTTAAGGAAAGTTAAATGCATATTTTAGTAAAATCGGAATTTTTAGTAAAACCAGTCATTTTTTTATCATTTGTTTAGCCTCTTTATCAAAACCTAGCTTATTGAAACATGTGAATTCTAATCCCGTATTTCCTGTTCTTTAATGGATAATTTACAATTATGGTACAATTTAATTTTCCTCTCCTGGAATCAATTATTTATTATTTTCTAGCACCATTTAAATAGAGCATCCTGAGGATGAATGTGCATTGGATAAGAGAGATATTGCCTAGCATGTGTGTGCATTTAAAATTCTTACATTTAGTTTTTACTTTTTAATCTCTGGCATTAAGAAATTGTTTAGGGCTCATTTTAAAACTTCACATAGCAGTTAAAGCATTCCTTATGACAATGAGCAAAGGTAGCTGTTCAGAGCTGAGTAATGGCACAACAGATACTTCCATTTAATAAATATAAATCAACAGCATGCATTCTTCAGCTGGGTGAATTAGGCAACCATTTCTGGGCTTCAGAAGAGAACCCTTCAAAGTGATTCTTGGGAGCTCTGGGGATTGAGTAGAGCAGCAAAAACAGATTTTCCTTCATGCTTTGGGTGATTCATCATCAAACAATAGCATCAATCCTTTGGGTCAATAAGAGGTTGTAGAAGATAGATCTACTGCAGCCTTCCAAGAAAAGAATTGGAAAATCATCCTGAAAAACTCTCAGTAATTTTTCTCATTACAGGGATCAGGGTTAGTGATGTTGGTAACTGCAGGTTTCCCCTCCATTTCCTTACTCAAAATTTACATTATAGCATGGAGGATGAGATAGTGTTTGATCTTCTGATATTGACAGGTATCTTTTTTCCCCCTGTGGAATTTCATTTTCAGCTCGAAATGATACTCTTCCATTTTATTTCCCATTCTGATTTCCACTACAGCAATTCATATTCAGTAGTGTAAAAGAAAGACTGACATTCATAAAACTGAAAGGGCGATTTCTCGGACAATGAAAAACTCATGCCAGATCCATTTCTCCCAGAGGTGGCATGAAGATGGGCAGTGTTTCAAGATATAAATCAATGAGAATATTTCATTTGGTTATAACTAGGATGCCTACTAGGTACTAATTAAGAAAACATGGATGATTGATTTTTTCTTCATTATTTTCCAACACATTTCTCCAACCTATTTCTGCATCAGTTAAGGTTTTTTTTTTATGTGCACAGGCAACTTTACCTTTTTATGTGCAATTTCCTCTTTCATGAATTTTCCAACCAATATATGTTATATTTTTGTCCACTAGGTAGGCATATATTTAAATGCAGACAAAACTAAGTTCTTCTCCTTTACTAGTTGTGAAGTTGGTTGGCATTCTATCCTCCTGTGAGTTGTACCAGACACTAGAGTGAGACAATTGTGACAACTATATTAACACCCTGGCAAATAAAACTAGAATACCACATGGCTCTTCCAAAAAAAAAAAAACCCAATAAGCTTTGGCAGACAGAAGCATCAAAGAGCCCTCGTTTAAATACTGTTCAGAGAACAGAACAATCTCTGATAGCAGCTACATTTAGCTTAGAACAAAATGCTACCATGTGGTCATATTGTTCTCACTTTCATTTTCAATAACATTTTGATTATGTGAGTCTGCAATTTATCACCAGCACAAAACAGCAGCATCAAATAAGATGGAAAAGTTCATTTAGGAACACTGTGTTTCTGCTTATATCTCTCATTTCCTTTGTCGTCAGAAAAAATAGTTACAGTATACAGTGACAAGTCAAGGAGGGAAGAAAAAGCAGGACCTTCTGGAATATTGCTGATGATTAGCAAATGTTTTTGACCACTGATGATCTAACATTATCTGAAAAGCCTCATCTCACCCCTGGGGGTGATTGCTGGGGGAGGGGGGAATAACCCCATACTGTATACATTTTTGGAGGAAAGTTAATATTTGTATGAACAGACTTATAATTTTGGTACTATTTTGAAACATTAATCAGAAGAAGGAGAAAAGGTTGGTGAAGGCCAAAGGGATATAGACACATCACATTACCAACTGAACATTTATTGATTTTGCCTGGCTTTCAGGCAGTTCACTCAAAACTAAAATATTATTCCCCCCCCCCAACATAAATTGCACAGTCTTCTTAACAAGATTTATTGAAGTGAAACTATATGGTTATAAGAATTTCAGAAACTGAATTATTTTCTATTAAGATCAGATTGATTGCCTAAGATGTTAGTGTTATGATTTCTTCTTCATTGTTTTATTGCAAACTGCCAAGAGGGGGAAGCATTTTTACTGGTAATGGTTAAGACTGCAGGTATTTATTTATAGAATTTCTTCTGAATCTTTATCACCTTGAGAACCAGCCCTTACAGATTGATTGGCAGAGAAACAAATCTTTAGAGTATTTGCTAGGCCTGAGATGCCAGCCAGGGATTCTAAGGTCAGAAAAGCTATGTAAACATAGATCAACTGCTGAGCTTCAAGGTCACCAAACAATTCACCACTACCAATCCATTAATTCACGGGATGGGCAGGAGATTGAAACAATAAATTTAAATTACTAAAGGCATAAAAATCATTTGTGCTTTCTTACTTGCAGGGGGCAATTGATTGTTTTGTATGGCTTCATTATTATATGCAATAAAGATTCTAATCTAGGCAACTTGAGTATCTACTGCCAAGATATGTGGAGCTAAGCTGTGATGTGTCAAGAGATCTGTGATTTACCACCAAGGTTGGGAAACCTGTTAGCACCTCTATATGAATTAGACCAGTTGCCAATCCTGACAATTTCCAATCCTATGGATTTCAACCACATTGGCAGGAAAAACCTGGGCAAACTTAGTATGTTCTCTACCCTGATTGGGAATTATTAATTTGGACAAAAGGTGCTTAACCTTGTTGTGCTGTAGAGACTTCAGGTGAAAATTATAGACTCCTGCTCAGAAGCATACGTTTAAATGCATAAAAAGATAGACAGACACAGATGAGAGATAGGAGAGAGAGAGAGAGAGAGAGACTATTACAAAGGGAACAATTATGTTCGAATACAGTATACTTACCAAAATGTTAAAAGATAACAAATATGTAATAATAACTATATATGCTTCTTTATTAAATTAGGAGAAGACAAATTCCAGTATTCAATTAATGAAAATAAAGTTGTATTTTTTCTCATTCCGGCTCACCTTGCTCTTGAGCAAAGCTGGACAGAAGATACCTGACTGAGGCAAAAAAAAAACATTTTTGGGTGCCTGCCAATATCACATGATATCATAAGATATTTGATTATCTTTCAGTTATTTCTTTGTTTACAGTATTTATTGCCCATTTATTTCAAATAATGTTGGCATTCTGCAAATGTTATCTCAGAATGCCTTGGTTAGATTTATATGTGCCATGCCTCAGATTCTGTTATTTAGTGCTTACTGGGAATAAATTAGAAAAAACAAGATAACCAGTGCAGTATTTTCTTCAAAGTCGTGTAGTAATTTCAAGGAGGTAGCAGAAGTTTGTAAGTATTTGCAACTCATTTTTTTAAAAAAACAACTATTCAAATACTGTTGCAATAATTGGAGTTCTCTATATAATTTTATAGTTTCTCATAGGACCTTGGATCAAGGTAAAATGAAATTACTCATAGCCAAGAAGTTAATGTTTACAGTCTTTCATTAAGCACACATTTGGATTATGACCAAATGCTTTGGATTATTTCAGAAATATAACACCAACCATACTTGGTGTTAAGATGAAATGGCATTCCCCATGAACATCCGGATTGATAACCACGTTGATATACATATAGTTCCAGTAGTCACTAGTAGCAGAATCTGAAGCATGGAACTTCATATAATGGTGCATTAAATGGAACACTTCTAAGTATTTTTGTTGGAGCTTGGTGATTTAATACAGGAAGGCTCCACTGGAGGGAGAGGAGTATTAGCCCATTATAGTTTATAAGCAGGGGTGGGATTCAAAATTTTTAACAACCGGTTCTGTGGGCATGTCTTAGGTGGTGGGTGTGGCTTGGTGGTCATGTGACTGGGTGGACATGGCTTGGTGGTCATGTTATTGGCTGGGTGTGGCCAACTCAATATCACTCACATCGAGGCACGCATCTCCTTGCCTGGCCTCTCATGACTGTGGGGAAGCTGCAACAGTCGTAAGTGTGAAAAATGGTCATAAGTCACTTTTTTCAGTGCCATTGTAACTTTACTCCACACAAGCAAAGTACCAGCAAAGGAGGGGAAAAAAACTCCAGAGATGTTCCTGAGACAGGAAGTCTAGTCCTGCCAAGAATGTAATAAGGGTTAACGGAGAGGCAGTTTCTGTAAGCAACACCAGAATGTTTCCTTCCTGCCTTCCTTACAGGATTAGGCCAGTAATTTCTTCTAACAACCAGTTCTCGGAACTGCTTAGAATGTTAACAACCAGTTCTAGAGAATAGGTGCGAACTGGTAGAGTCTTCCCCCCCCATTTATAAGTCCTGTTTGTAGAGCATTTATACATGCAAAGTTGATCCACAGGATAACTGTAGAACGTACAGGAAGGCCAGTATCATCATCATCATCAAATGATTTCATAATTCAGAACTACTAGGTCGATTGGCTTTTATGCAACTCCTTGAAATAACTTAGTTGTGGCACATCACCTTTACCTAACAGCATCAACGATGAAGTAGTTTTTAAGATGGCAAACTTACACAAAGCAAAATTTAGAATAGATTCTTCTCAATACAGATGCATAAATTCCTTAAATTGTTCCTTGTGAGTGTCAGTCTTCCTCTTGGGCAATGAAATATGCAATCGTAGAAAAATAGACCCAGTCAGTTATGAGATTTCTAATGGTCAAAATATTTACTGAAATTCATGTGAATCTGCTGCAACATGGGTTTTTAAAATAACAGTCTGAATATTACATTTCTGGCATGAATAAACATTTGACTCAGACTCGTGCAAAATAGCATTGCAAGGGATGCAATTCAATGTGTTGATATAGTTCACTGTTTGCTTATACACTTCCTTCCTTCATTCATTCATAAATCTGTATTGGTGTCCTGAAAGGACAAAACTAAATTTCAGAGTACAGGTTTTAATATGCCTAACACATTCTTTTCCGCTTTCAGCACTGCAGCTTTCACCATTAGCAATATTGCCCAAATTCCAGCCTGTGGGAAAAATGCTCCCAAGTCTTCCCAGTCTTGATATCTGCTCCAAACAGATATTTATACATAGTCTTCTATAATTAAATAATTACTTTAATATGAGCTTAGTGTGTAAAGGCAAAATGAAATGTTTTTGAAGTACTGCAATTAGGACCATAATTTTGTTATTTTCTTTCCAGCTTGATTGATCTTACAACCCTTCCTTTCTGTCACCTTTACAAACAAACTAGCTAAGGCTCACTTTTCATGTAATGCTATTCCAATTATGCTCCTTATTAGAATGGACGTAGTCTAGATATACTCTGGCAAAACTCTGATCATAATCTAGCTCCAGCAGTTGAGTAATTCCCCCAGTTTCAGTATGAAATAGTTGGTAAACCAGTGAAACTACAAGTCAAAACTTGCTGCATTGGCTCATCTTCAAGAAAGCTGTTGGTGGGAAAATGCTCAGAGAACAGCAGACTGACAAACTGTCCTTTTGCTTGGCATAAAGAGATTTCCTACTGGTAGCTGTCTTGCAGCAATGTATTTAACTGCAGTGAAGCAAATATCAAAAACTATCATTCCACCCAAAACTACAAATGGAGTTCTTTAAGAGGGCTTGAATCTGCTGGATCCCATGATCAAAGACTAGGCTTAATTGCCAGTACTAGTCTCAAAGTCTTGTAAAAGCCGTGGTTTCTCCCACGGAAAAAAAATCCTTGTGATAAAACAATAATGACACGCTTACCCATTAATGTCTATTTTTCTTAATGTATCATCTTAAATGAGTATTCTCATATATTGTAACAGATTTAGTTACTTGACCTCATACTCCTGAAGTACATATGGTGTATAACTGGGATTCAACATGGCAAGTGGCTGACAAATGTGAAACTTCAATATTTTATATTTCTTACCCAAATAATATGATACATTGGTTCAATCACTCAGTCAATGTGAAATGACCCAACTCAGACTCAGACTTCATCCCATTCTCACTTGTTTACAACTTCCATTGCAACTTGCAACTTACAAATCATGAAATTACAGTTTGGACTTTAATCTTATTTATTTAGGAATTATATTTCCATCCCACTATTTCTCCAAGAATTAAAGGTGGTATACATAACATCTCTCCCTTTTTAGTATCATGAGAAGTTTATGCTCCACATTGAGATGTAATGATTTAATGAGTCTCATGACTAATTTGGCATGTAAAGTAGATTCTCTCCAGTCCTAACCCAGTTTTAACCAAAGTAGTTCTATTTTTTACATATCAAACAGAATCTGTAAAAAAATGTGCTGTTCTAAATTTGATACATTCATATTCCTTTGGAATTCTATGAACACCTCAGCACAGAGGATCCTTGTAAGAATGAAATTTCTTTAAGTCCTTTAACAGAGGTCACCATGCACATCATGTGAAGTACAATACAGTATCTTCATATAGCAGAACTGGAGTTCTGAGCCCCAACTGATCACTGTTTGGAACTTTATAAGGTTAACGTGGTCAGAGAGAAATGCAATGGGATATAAAAGGCAATCGATTATTCAACCAATGCCAGTTTGGAATGATTTCAAATGCGTAAAATGATTTAGTATTTTTCTCTCCTTAAAATTTAATTTTAATTTTATTTTTTTCTTTAATTTTTATTCTGGTCCAAGGTGGCATGAAAAGCAAACAATATTTTTCCAGGTATAGCCAACAAGACAACATTATTACCTTTATGAATGTTATATGACTAAAAGTATTTGTTTTCTCAACAACTGCTCACTTTTGTTGCATAGTATCACAAACATGATTACTCAAATGTAACTGTTCTGGTGAAGCATATAAAGAAGAAAGAAAAGTCAACAATGCAAAATGTTTGCTTATAAGCAACATCTGTTCAGATCATAGTTCATTAAATAAGACTCATTTGCTAAAAATCTATTACACTGCAAGTAAACGCCATGCAAATTATGCTTCCTACTTGGAACAAACTATCATTTCCCAAACTTAAGAATATTTTAAACAACAGAAGATGAGATAAACTAATGTTTCAAACATCACCTCTAACATCAAACTATATGTTTAATTAAAATATCTGAGTAGACTTAATCTTTTAAATTCAATTTCCAATAATGCTGCTATTGAAGGTTATTTGTTCATTATTAAAAAAACAACATAGCAACACAATCATAAAGTAGATACATTATTATTTTCTGTACTAAATAACCCAAAGTCAATCAGAAGTTAGTCACCAAACCCTTTACCAAAATAGATAATACCTTTTCCTTCTGCAGATTCTACGGGAACTATTTAATATTTACAGCTTTCAGTTCAATCCTCAAGTATTCTTTATGTTTGCATTAACTAAATTTGGCATTTAACGCTTGCATGAGAATCCTGTGATGACCTGATGAAATTAGTGACAACAGGTTAGAAATGAGCATTGGATGGTAAAACATTAAGTTTCCCAATACTCTTGAGAAAAGACTTTCTGTTACATGCCCACCACTGTCTTGAGAATTTAGCAGTTGGGTATTACTCTGACGGCAATAGAGATTTCTAATTGAAAAGAAAAAAATATGAAATAGCGATAGCACTTAGACTTATATATTGCTCCATAGTGCTTTACAGCCGTCTCTAAGCGCTTTCCAGAGTCAGCATATTGCCCCCAACAATCTGGGTCTTCATTTAGCAACCTCAGAAGGATGGATGAGCCATCCTTGAACCCTGTCAGGATTGAACTTCGGGCTGTGGGCAGAGTCGTTGCATTCCATCACTGCGCCATCAGTATATAAAATTATGCGAGAAAACTGGTAGGTTTTTTTAATTTTTACTAAGCCCGAGTAGGTATTTACACTCAGATAGTAATGCAGAAGAAACCCAAACTCTTTGTACTTGTTGCTGAAAATAGAAAAAAATAAAATAACTTTTGAATATGCTGATTAAAATGGGCTGAGTACAGGATAGAAGGGAACAATGTACAAGTAATGCTTGACTTACAACCATTCGTTTAGTGAGCTTTTGAAGTTACAACTGCACTGAAAAAAGTGACTTAAGAACATTTTTCACATCCTCATGGTCACATGATCAAAATTCAACACTTGGCAACTAACTCATATTTATGATGGTTGCAGTGTCCTGGGGTCATATGGTCTTCTGACCAGCAAAGTCAATGGGAAAGCCAGAATCACTTAACAACTGTGTTACTTACTTAACAATTGTAGTGATTCACTTAACAACTGTGGCAAGAAAAGTCATAAAATGGGGCAAAATTCACTGAACAATGTCCTGCTTAACAACAGAAAATTTGGGCTCAGTTGTGGTTGTAAGTAAAGGACAACCTATAATGCAATTTTTGAAGAGGGAGGAGGGATACTGAATTTGTCTGTAACTATCTTCTATGTCACAAAGAAACACCTCCCGCCCGCCCAAATGCAAAGCTTGTTCAGCCCTGATCATTTATGTGGTCATAAAAAAAGGGCTCCTTCTCAAACTTACAGATAAATTGGGGAATCATGACATATTGAGCAGATATAGAAAGTAAAAGTTCAGCTGAAAAGGGCTTGAAACATTTTTGAAAACAGTATAAAAAAATCCAGGCCCCACAAATAGCACTCAGCTCCTGGCAAAAACTCAGGTGTCTCTTCAGAAGATCTGTAAATAAACGCACACTTAGTAATTGTGCTTAGTGTAACTACAAACTTCAAGCACACTATCTTTCATTGTTTTTTATATACTAGTGAATGTTAGCATTTGATAACTATGGCTACTCCTAAATGTAATATAATATTAGCATTTAAACAATTATAGATAAAAGGGCCTGTCCTTAAAATGTTCTTAAATGTTGATTTTTGCATGCATGATAGGGACATCACTACTGTATATCAGCTTTCTTGTCTTCGTGCATAATATAAATGTCAAATTAAAAACTAGCATACTGCCTTTTGCAACACCTGAGTGTCTTCCTAAAAAAAATGAATATTATAATGCTAGCCATTAGCTGGGACATATTTAAACTAGATTACTGTAATGTACTAAATGTGGGAATCATTCTCTGGGTATATCTTGGAAACTGTATAATGATAATATATCTTAGCATAATTTCCACTACATGCGTTCATATAGTGCCTGCTCCCTAAGACAGATTTTCTTTACAATCATATAGGATTTGTTTTTAGTAAAGACTCCCTCAGCAGATCTTTCTTCTCTTATGCTGTAATAATATTCCAAAGCTAAAAATGGTTGAAAAATGCAACCCATTCTCCTGCTGCGACTTCTTCATTGGCAAACATCCGCTACTATCATTATTAGGATTCTGTGGAAAATTAAAGTAAATAAAGCTAAACAAGCAGTACACCTATGCATATTTACTCAAATTTGCAAACATGTAATATATCTTGCATGCTTATTCCTAGGAAATATTCTTAGGAATTCAAGAAAAGTCTAATTATTTAGAAGACTAGTCACCCTGACTCTATCCTGAATAGGAACTACAGGTCATAAAAAAGAGGTTTTATATTTCAGAGAAACAATAATATCACTTATTTGGTTAATAGCTTAGCACTTTAGATACTTATATTTTATTCAATAAGTCATTGTTTAAAAAGTTATCTAATGTTGGATGACTGAATAATTTTATTATATTAAATGCATTTGCCTTGTTGACAATACTTTGTTTTCTCTGGTACGTTTATTGTCTAAAACTTTTTTTAAAAGTTGCTAAAACCCATCATATGCAAGTCAGAATTTTGAAATCAAAAAACAAAATGAAATAAAAACAGGTGGACAAAATTCCAAGATGGTAATTCAACTTTAAAGTCACATTTTCCTAACCTCAACCACGCTATAAGTATACATGAATGCTTCTCCCCAAAGTGCTGTTAATAAAGGCATTGGGCTGACAAGAAGAAAAAAAAAGGATACTAGACTTACACGTGCTTCTTTGTAAGAAAACATTTTGAAGAAGAAAATGCCCTTGCTGAGTAAGGTAAGGAAAAAGGTGGAGTTACACATTATCCTTTGAACAATAGTTAAGCTGAAAGCCACCACAAAGTTGAAAACGCCCTTCTTTCAACCTTATCTGATCCATAGGACAGCATTCAAGTTTCACATTACACATGCATTCTTGTTCTCACTCTCCCATACACAAAGATTTTTTTTAATTCATTAGAGAATGAGATAAAAGAATGATAATGAAGCATTATAAAAGATCATCTTGAGAAGATCAGGCATGTAAACAAAGTTTCTACACACCCTACAAAGAGATTCCTGGAATGCAACTTCTTTTGGTATTACTCTACTACTTTGCAATTCAGCACAGGTTTCCCAAGCATAATAGGGATCAACAATTGAAAAGGAACAGTCATTCCTTCTGCTCAGGGATGGCTGAAGAGAGGTGGAAGAATGTTTCTGGCAATGTTTACAATATGTACCAACCTCTACTTTAGGGATTCTTTAATAGAAATCAAGACATTTAAATAGAAAAGTATATGAAATTTGTTGGATAGAAATGTTCTATTCAGAAAAACAAACAATACTCAACATTAATTAATTATTAACCTTCTGCCTTAAATATGTAAAGATCATTTTTGGTTCTCTGTAAGACTTTTTCTTTTATGCTATGCTACTAGGGACTATAGGGTTCTAAAAACAGTTTTTATATTTCACAGAAGCAACAGTATGACTTATCTTTTCTAGGTCTCCATGTGTAGTTTCCTCTCATATTCTTAGATCACTAGTTTTCCCTTCTTACCTAGGTATTTCCAGCTATATTTACTTTTTATCCCCCAAATATTCCAGTTTTCTGGATTTGCATATTCTTAAAAATTAGTATGATTGTATTGTGTATAATAATCTTCCTCAAACTGTTGCCCTTGCATTTCTTGGACTCCAGCTCATATTATCCCAGCCCATTGTCTGGTATGATAACAATTACCGGTATAATTCCATAACATCTGGAGAATGGTAGGCAAAGAAAGCTAATACATGAATCTTACATTTGATTTAACTTTGATGTTAATTCTGATATTTTTATAAATGACATTGAGAAGACTTTGAGAAACTGGTATTTAAAGAAAAATCAAACAACACATAAAATATCTCCTTTTTATTACTTTTATGTACTCTGCTGTTTTATTATTTTTTAAAAACAGCGCAATCTGTGATTTTTTTAAAAAAAATGTGATGCTGTGATTAACATTGCAACCTGCTGAGAAGATTAACTAAACTCCATAAAGGCAGAAAAATGCAATATAAATCTTATTATCAAGAACCTGACGTAAGAGTAACCCAAATTTACATAGTTTCTTAATCTTCTGGATTTCAGAAAGCTCTCTCCTATGTAAGTAGTTCTTTGTGAAAAGTGGGAATACCACTTCCCTCTCCAAAAGTAGGAAGGCAACAGAGAGCAACTTACAGAGATGTCCCATTGTACAAATGAAAATCATTCATCTAGTCTTGAATCCAGATCCCTAATTCCAGCAGGACTTAATGTAAGTAAGTAGGCATAGAACTGGAATTTAGTAAAGCCAAAGTAAAGAGTAAAAACCAGGAGGAGTAAAACTACGTCCACAGATGTTCTATCTGCCCAAATGTTTAGCCAGTCATTTACTTAATGGCTAAATATTCCATACTTGGACACAGTTGATTGTACATAACCTATGTAGAACTTCAGAGAACCAAATTCCAAGTAAGTACTTAATAACAAGTAATTCCATGGAAATTTCTTCCAGGAAATCAAGTACTGGTATACACCTGAAGAAATACTGTACAAACAAAACAAGAGACCTGTAACACTGGTTATGAAACAAATGCAGGAACAGTGGCTGTAAATCAAAACACATGCCAAGTCCACTAGATAAAATCACCACAAGAAGTTTCCTTTCACCATCAGTCACGTGCTGCTTGTGTGTAAACGCAACGTATCAGTTATCTGGGGACAAAGCATTTAGTAAGCATGATCATATGTTCCTTAATCTGAGATTATAAAACAGGGCCTTTTGCATTTTTACACTTTCCTTTCAAAACATTCTACAATAATGTTTACAAAACAGATCCTCAGGGTTACACACAGAACTTGGTGTCTTAAACTTTTTGAACTCTGGTGCCCTTCCTGATCATCTTTTGCAATGCCAAATTCTGTGGGCAGAAAAGAAAATTGCGGTCTCCATACACAGTTCCTGCTCTCTCTACTATGACCTTTGAGCCTCTAAAAAAATCCTTCCCCTCCAGTCATTTGGAGAATGCCAACTTTGAGTCCCATGAAGATCTATTTATGCCACCGTGTCTTTGACCCAATGGAATGGCCTTATTCATCCTAACCTGCATAATATTTCTTGCTTTATTTTAATGTCTGAATTATCTGATTATATTCTTGCTTTGTTCTGCATCACCCAGAATCTTGCAACTGGGACTGGTTGCAGATGCCTCAAATCAATCAATCAGTTGAAGAACTGGGGCCAATCATTACAACCACACCCATGGCTCTATAAAAGTTTATCATTCACTCCTGAAGTTATGAAATACCTTATAAAGTTGATCAAATCATATATATATGAAATGAAAAGCGCAATTTGAATGGTGTTAATAGGAAGAATGCTATGTTCAAATGTTCCTTAAATTGATTATCCTAATCTTAGGGGAACATCCCTAAAATCATTCCTATAAAGGAATGGACTAGAATATTAGGCAGAAAGTAAGTGACTGCAGCAGTAATATACTGTATATTTTCATGAAACACAAGATTCTTTTCACCACCATAATTAATCCTACCAGAAGCTATCTATGAAGAAAAGAAAAACTGCATGATCGAAGTTCCATTTTTTTTACATATATGTACATATATATAAAGGGGTGGGCTTTGATTGTGTAGAGGCAGCCACCATCTTGACTTTTTTGGCCTTCCCTGCAGAATCTTACACCCCACCAAGCTACAGCAAATACTTACTCAGAACACACACATGAGGGGGGGGGGGAAACACATGATGAAGCCAATCCTGATAAATTAGATTTCAGATCTAAAATGGGTTCATAAACCCTTAGTTGCTTTAATAAATTTGGCAGTACCTATTACATAAGACAACATTATCTGAGTGTGTGCAATTCACTCTCTGCTGATATGGATGATTACCAACATTAATGGGTAATAAGTCATTAAAGGTAAAGATAGGCTGCATTGGCCTCTGCACCAGTGGCAAAGTCCACAGAAGAATTTGTGCCAAGTTAGTTGGTTAATCATTTATACTCCATTACTAGCAAGGAACAAGCACACTGCTTTTCGGTTACAGCAACATACTTTGAGATGAGTGGGACACTGTTTTCACAATGAGGCTCAATATTTATGTGGAACACACAAATCCTAGCCTAGCTGTCTTCTCTTAAGATGCCATGAGCTAATGGCTTCTCCCACCCTCACTGTGTTTGTTCTAAACTAGTGTTTCCTAGCTCGTGTAATTTTAAGATGGGTGGACGTCAACTCCTAAAATCTCCTACGCAAGTAAGAGAAATTCTTTCAGACAGTGTTTCTCAACTTGAAGCAGCTTCAAGATGGGAGGATTTCAGCTCCCAAAATTCCCTAGCCAACTTGTCTGGGAAATTCTGAAGGTTGAAGTTCACTCATCTTAAAATTGCTCAGATTGAAAAATGCTGCTCTAAACAGAAATCCTGCCTTCTAGCCCATCTTTGCTTCTGCTTTCTAGCCTAATGACTTAACGACTACATGCAACTGTCCAGTGCACAGGTGTCAAACTCAAGGCCCACGGGCCAAATCCAGCCCGTGGGGTGCTTAGATGGCCCGTGTAGCCACCATGGAAACAGTGAAGAACCGGCCCTCTGTGCCTCTGCCAGCGAAAAGAGAATTTGGGGGGGAGCATGCGGCCTTCACGAGGTCTGTTTTTCGCCACGACAGATTCCTGTAGCCCTCTCCCAGCAAAAACAGAATTCCGTTTTCACTGGCAGAGGTCTGCAGGAGGCCATCGTGGCTGAAAACAGAGCTCATGAGGGTTGCACGGCCTATCTTTTCACTGACAGAGGACTGCAGGACCATTGTGCCTCCCCAAGCTCCATTTTTGCTGCCAGAGGGCTGCAGGAGCCCAGGCGGGCCACGTGCAGTCTCCTTGGGCTCGGTTTTCACTGGCAGCAGACTCCAGGAGACCAAAAACGGAGCCTCGATGAGTGACATCCATGTGGCTACGTCCATCCTAGCCATGCTCCCTGGCCCCACCCCAAAGTCAAACACAACCCTGATGTGCCCAACAATGAAATTGAGTTTGACACCCTTGGTCTAGTGGTTGAACTTTTTAATTATTTTATTACGTTCCTGTCTAGTACATCACAGAGTATTCTAATTAGGACATACATACATACATACATACATACATACATACATACATACCAAACTATTTATGTGCAAAGAAAGATTATACTCTCAATCAGAATTTTTCAAACTTGTTGGTTTTAAGATATGTGGATTTCAACTCTCAGAATTTCAGGAGCTGAAGTCCGTATAACTTAACACTGCTAAGTTTGAAAAAATACTGGTTTGATTAACCTCCTGCCCTCCACATATATCATGTACCTAATTTTGTCTTAAACTTTGCAGATGCGAATTCCAATGATGGTAAGTTTTAGATCTGTGGCATCTCCTCTCTTTAACAGTGTTGATACAGTATATGTATCATAGACCTATAATAGTTTGTTAATTCCATCCCAGCCAATAAGATTATAAAACTGTGCAAGTTTAAAATAAAAATTTCTACTAGTCCACCTTTACATCTGCATAGCAATTTCAGTCACATCTGTTATGTCTACAATCCAAGGAAAATCCAAGGAAAACATCACTTTTTAAAAATCCAAGATATGATTCTTTTCATATTTGCTTTCTGAACACACGTGGTTTAGACTGGTTTAGGTCATTTGGGTTTATGTTGCTTCAGTTCATTTACATTTTGTCACAACAAGATCCTAGACTGATTGTGCTTTTTAACATAAGTTATCTGAAAGATTGTAGTAGAAGGAACCTTCTTTAACAGGAGCAAGTGTGTGAGTTCCATGCTATACTGCCATGATGATGGCGAACCTATGGCACGCATTGCCCCAGTTCAGCGCCGCCGCACATGCATGCGTGCCTCCCGCTGGCTAGCTGGTTATCAGATCTCCTCCACGCATGCACGGGGGTGGGGCATGTGCAAGGAGTGCATGGTGTGTGTGAGGTGGGCGGGGTGCATGAGGGAAGGCTGCACATAAGGGGCAGGGCACATGTGGGGGCACTGTGCGCACATGCACAGGGGGGTTGGCCGCATGCGAGGGGACATGCACATTGCATTTTGGGGGTTCTGGTGCCCGTGCCCACATTTGCATGCACACGCGCTCACTTTGGGCACTCGGTCTAGAAAAGGTTAGCTGCTGTACTGTAATCTTCCATACAGCTGCTTGTCTCATTCCTTAATAAGAAGGCTGCTGAGCTCATGATACTTGCATTTATTTATTTAGTTGCTCAATTTATGTAACTGCACATCTCAAATGCATTACAGGTAATCTTCAACTTACAACCACAATTGAGCCCAAAATTTCTGTTGCTAAGTGAGACATTTGTTAGGTGAGTTTTGCCCCATGTAACGATCTTTCTTGCCACAGTGGTTAAGTGAATTACTGCACTTGTTAAGTTAATGACATGACTGTTAAATGAATGTGGCTTCCCCATTGACTTTGCTTGTCAGAAGGTCGCAAAAAGTGATCAGATGATTCTGAGACACTGCAATTCTCATAAATATCAGTCAATTGCCAACCATCTGAATTCTAATTACATGACCATGGGGATGCGGCAATGATTATAAGTGTGAAAAATGGTCATAAGACACTTTTTTCAGTGCCGTAGTAACTTCAATGGTCATTAAATGAACTGTTGTAAGTCAAGGACTACCTGTATTTTGTGCATCAGTCAGTTATGAAAGTATATCACTGAACCAAAACTAAACAGCAAAGGGAAAATGCAAACAAGACAAGGAAAATACTCATAACAATCATTATCAGGAATGGACAAAGGGCCAGCAAATTTGGTGCAGCAGACAATACGAAAATATAATTTGTGTTGTAGAATCTCACTTCCACCTGATAGTGAGGCAAAAAGAGTTTTATCCAAATTATCACTAACTGACCACATAAGGTTTGTAAACTACAATAATAACTTTGCTTTCTTACCTGCATTAACCCACCAATCTATGAAATACCTTTGAAGTATATAGGCAAAGCTGCCTTAGAATTAAGTCAGATGTTATCTCAGATGTCTCAGGCCTAAAATGAGCAAATATTGGGATTTTTTTTGAGCCAATCCAATAATTTGAAATATCCACCAGTTCTCATCACAAAAAGCAACTTTTTGTATATGAGGGCTGCACAATTTACTTTGAGGAAAATGAGCATCCTAGTCAGTAAGGTTTAATATTACCAAATGGGTGCCACAAGAGTAAAATATATGTCTTCTTAAAAACTAAGGTTATTTTAAGGGTTGGATTCTCTCTTATAATTTCTCAGCATGCAAGAACAATCTTATATTGATATTTGGCAAATACAGTGAAAGAAGCCTCTGAGGATTACAAAATGTTTATTCTACCTGTGATGCAGTAAGGATCTTCTCCGGACTTTTTTTTTGGCACTATCTTAAAATCTTTCCTGCACACCATTTCCTTTTATGATCTTGGCTCCTAATATGCTGTTCCAGGGCAGAGATGGGCAAAACCATTCTTTTCAACCTCAGAGCCTTCTCCAATTAAGGTTGTTGCAAACCGACAGTGTGGGAAACAAAGGAGAACAGGTGTAAATCCTAAAGTAGACATGTCACCATTCAAAACCAAAGCAAATCTCCAAATTCTCTTTATACTCTGCCACATCAGTAAGTGTGATGTATTCCCATGCACTTTCCAACATTCAACCCTTACCCATGATAAATGTGTCCCTGGGCAACTCTGCACAGGTGGGGAACTTCATTGGACAAAGGCCATACTTCAGGGGTGGAGTGTGTGGGTTTTTGTTGTTGTTGTTGTTTTCCCACATCTCAGAAGCCCACTGATGATATAACTGTTTTTGATTTTGGGAGTCTGAGAGATTTAAAAGACAAACACTAATGTGTGGACCCTCATAAGACTCAAGCCACATATATAATAGAGCACTCCTGAAACCAGTAATCTGAATGGTTACCGGTACAAAAATGAGGAGAGAAACAGGCTAACGAATCAGATGGGATTTGTGATTCTTCACCTCCTTTTTTACTTTAATAAACTGCTAACACTTTATAACAAAACAATGACATGGAATCTGTTAAGTTTGCATGAAGAGTCAGACACAGAGTGCTTCAGTGAAGAGTTTATTAGTGACTACAGCTCATAACAGACCCGATTTGGCTGGGCTGCGGCTGTTACTTATAGCCAGCAGCCGCAGTTGCCAGCCAATCAGAGTGCAGGATTTTCCCGCACTTTTTAAACCAATCATTTCTGACATTTTACAAGAACAGTTCAAACTAAACCAATGACATTCAAACCTGCATACATAACACCTCCCCACTAGGTTCAGTCCATACTCAAACCCCAACCTATCTAATGTATTCTTTTAAATAGGTGGGGCTCTTACGTGTATGTTGAGACCTTAGTGGTTCAGAAGTTTTAATGTTCTCACCCAGTGAGAGAGGAATGTGTGTCTGTTGACATTTCCTTACTAGGGCTTCCAGTGAAAGACCCTGTTTGATTGTTACAATCTGGTCTCTCTCCCAACCCATCTCAACCCAATGTCAGCACCCAAGTCAGGTAGTGATGTGCAATCTTCCACTTGTAAGGATGGATTTTGGCATTGTGACAGGTTTTGGGGTGGTTCCTGTCGTAAAGGCTCGTTCAACATGGGGTTGATTCTTGCTTGCTGATTATCCTCATGCTCCTCCCCTCCCCTAGAAAAGGCATTAGGTATGGGAACTAGAGAGGAACAATTAGATGTTCCTGAAGTAATCTGGATCTAAGCTGACCAATGTGCCTGCTCCAGAGGACACCATCCTCTGTTTGTACCCTGTAAGAATGAGGGCCTGTTTGAGTTATTTCAGCAGGAATCCATGAAGGTTCACCCATAAGGTTCTTAGCATAAACAGAATCACCTACACTGAACGTGCGAACTTTGCTAGTGGAATCTGGTGGTGCGTTGGGTGGTGGGATGAAGGCGGTCAAGGGGAGACCTAAGTTTCCTACCCATCAACAACTCTGCTGGGGATAAGTTAGTTGATGAGTTAGGAGTGATGTGCTGAACACTAAGAAGTTTTTCAACTTTCTCAGTGATGTCCCCAGGACCCAATTGCTGAAGCTTTTCCTTGGTAAAATGTACCATGTATTCAGCCGGCGTTAGCGAAGGGTGCCCAGGGGCAGTCAGGGCATGTCTGATACCCTGTTGTGCTAGATAGGATTCAAAAAGGTTGGATGTAAATTGAGGGCCATTGTCAGAGACAAGAAGCTTTTTAAGCTGCTTGATGACAGCATCAGTTTTGGTGGATGCCATAGGGATTACCTCTAGCCATTTGGAAATATGCATCTACTATAATAAGGAAGGTGTGCCCTCTGGTAGGGCCAGCGAAATCAATGTGAATCCTAGACCATTGGCCCCTAGGACATTCCCATTCCTGTGTGGGGGCGAGAGGTGGAGCAGGCCTGACTACCTGATAGTTGGGACAAGATGCAACCCAGTTTTCAAACATTTTGTCAATACCTGGCCACCATACATAACTCCCGGCCAATCCCTTCATCCTTACAATACCTGGATGACCCTCATGTAACATTTCCAAAACCCCTTTTTGCAGTTTTGCAGGAATAACCACCCTGTTACCCCACAAAATACATCCTCTTAATACAGATAATTCAGTTTGCCTGGATTTAAAAGGTTGGGCAAGGTGAGGTAGATCTTGAAAAGGCCAACCTTTCTTAATCCAGCCTATAACAGGAGCCAATAAAGTGTCTTTGGCAGTCTCTCTGGCAATTTCAGCAGCGTGTACTGGAAGCTTGGCAGTTTCTAGGAAAAAGGTGTAGCCTCAGGTTCAATGTCCTCAGTGTGAAAGCGGAAGTGGGCAGCGACTCAAGGCATCAGCATGGCCAATGTCTTTGCCAGGCTTGTGGATGAGCTTGTATGAATAAGCAGCAAAAATTCAGTCCACCTCAGCATTCTTGGTGACAGGATAGTGGGTGTAGGTTTGTCTCCTGCCACAAGGCCTAACAAAGGTTTGTGATCTGTGACAATGGTAAATGTTCTCCCATATAGATACTCATGGAATTTCTTGACAGCTGCAACAATTGCCAATGCTTCCTTGTCCAATTGGCTGTAATTCCTCTCTGCTTTGGTCAAAGTCTGAGAGTAAAATGCAATAGGGGCTTCCCTCGCTGGGAAGCCTGTGGCTCAAACCCCCCACCACTCCAAAGGGGGATGCATCACAAGTCAGTACAACAGGCAAATTCTCAGAGAACTGTATCAGTACAGCATCAGGCGTGATTAGTCTTTTAATATTGTTAAATGCTGATTGTTCCTTCCTGCCCCAGACCCAAACAGATTTTTGTCCAGTAATCTGTGTAATGGTTCTGCAATGGTTGCCTTCTGAGGTAGGAACATGTGATAAAGTTAATAAGTCCAAGGAAGGCTTGCAAATCTGTTTTGCATTTTGGTCTAGGGACTTCTTTGATTGCTTGAACCTTGGCATCTGTAGGATGGATGCCATGCTTGTCAATCATGTAGCCCAAGAACTCAACCTTGTCAGTTCTAAGAGTGCATTTTCTTCCTTGACTTTTAACCCGCTTTCTTGAATCTGGTAAGGACTTCTCTGAGTCTCTCTTGTAATTGAGTGTCATTTTCAGCAGAGATTAACACATCATCAAAAGTAGGCACTACCCTGGCAGTCCTTGGAGCATCCTTTCCATAAGGCTTTGGAAGATGCCTGGTGCCGCTTACTCCAAACTGTAACCTTTTACATTTGAAGGCACCTCTATGAGTCACAATGGTTTGGGCCTCTGCAGTGGCATCATCAACTGTTAGTTGTTGATATGCCTGGGCCAGATCCATTTGGCAAAGACTGTACCCCTGCCAAGTGAATGTAATAAATGATGCACCACTGGAACTGGATATGCGCTCTGTTGAGCGCATGGTTCAATGTCCCCTTATAGTCTCCACAGATTCTTACTGACCCATGAGTCTTGACTGGTGTGACTATGGGTGTCTCCCATCTGGAGTGGTCAGTGGGCTCTAAAACTCCTTGAGCTATTAGTTTATCTAATTGTGCATCATTTTTTTCCTTTAAGGCAAATGGGACCCTTCTGGGCTTTAAACAAATTGGGGGCACCTTGGGATCTAGGTTGAAAGTGATAGGGGTCCCCATATGCTTGCCCAATCCATCGCTGAAGACCTCTGGAAACTCAGACTTCAAGGCCTCCTCCCATTCAGTGTTGCTCACTCTTGCTAGGTGACCTCTTTTTTTTCATGACAGGCAGATGGTATCAAAACTTGCATCTCAGTCTTGAGGGGGTGGCTTCCCCACAACCTCTGCAGTAAAAAGAAATCTTGCCTCTTTCTTCCCAGGTCTCTTTTTCCTCTCCATTCTGAGTCTATAAATTCCTTCCTCCACCTCACTACAGTCTGACTCAGAATCTATTTGCCAATGAGTTGTTGTGGACTTTTCCACATCAGGATGGCTATGACCTTGTTAATTTTCTTCATGGCTGCTGCTGAGGACTTGGTGGCTTCTGCTGAGGAGGCCTCTTCTATGGCTTCCTTCAGCACGTGATCTTAGGTTTTAATAATAATTTGCTCTGAAGCACCTTGTCTTTGAGGCCTAGAACAAATCATCGCCCATGGCCTCTTCCAAGTTGTTAAACTTCGCATACCAATGTCTCTTAAACTTGCCACATGAAGCGTTAGGTTTTACTTTCCCCTTGATCGACAGTAAAACTTCGTGTCTCTTAATGAGGCCGCGATACTTGTCAGGGTGTAATGGGCTCTTAAAAGCTTTTTCTAAATCAGGCCATTCCATTACCTTCCGTCTGCAGCTCCCTTAATGCCTTTGCCATCTTGAAAACTGCAGACCACAGTGCATGAAAAGACCGCTCTTCGCTTCTACGATGTCGGCGAGATCGTTCCCTCAAATACATTTGGAAGCGATCTGCGTCTGAGTCCCAGTCTTCTGCCGTCGGATCGAGCGGGGCTGGGGGTGTTCAGCGCAGCCATCTCTCTCAGCTTGTTTTCGCGTGTCTTCTCTTCAGGAAGGATCCCACCTTCGTCACCAGTGTTAAGTTTGCATGAAGAGTCAGGCGTGGTGCTTCAGTGAAAGTTTATTAGTGACTGAACCCGATTTGGCTGGGCTGCGGCTGCTACTTATAGCCAGGCGGTTGCCAACCAATCAGTCTGCAGATTTCGCACTTTTAAACCAATCATTTCTGACATTTTACAAGAACAGTTCAAACTAAACCAATGATATTCAAACCTGCATACATAACAGAATAGAAAATCATGTCCTAGAAAATCAAGTTGCTAATGTCATTTAGCAGATGATGGCAGCCAAACTAGCTGTTATTGTATCAGTAATTCCTCCTTCACCACATTTATTTTCATTACCTTCAACATCATCATCATCATCATCATGGTACCTAAAAGTTAAGTTACATATTGGGTTAATATCCTCCTTGCCATGGTGAAAGATGCAACTGACAAAACACATTTCTCCTGTTTGGACTAAAGCACTATAGTGTAACCCCAGATCCACACCCTGTTAAGCCCAATGAGACATCAACAGTCATATGAAACCCAAAGGTTAAATAAGGTGACAGTTGAGGGCAAAAGGCATCTCAATAAACATTGCACAGCTATTCTAAAACCAAACACTTTTTTTGCTTTTCCTTTTGGGGTTCACATCTTTCTTTGCTTATCCCTCCTAAAGTTTCAGGAAAACTGGATAAATTATTTGGAACAATGCTACATCAGTTATAAGGAACCACCTCTCCTATTTGGGTAGCACTGTATTCCATATTTCAGAACATTAGCCATCCTGTGTTTGCAAAGTTATTGTTCTCTCACAGACTCACAATAGGACAAAAAAATCAGCTAGTGATTGCAAAACGTTTCTTTTCACTACATATGCATGTTGCATTTTTGACATCCCACTGTTTTATAGTAATTTTATTAAAAATTAGAATTTAAAATATTACAAAGAGAATAAAAAGAAAAAATAGAAAGTGCAGAAAAAAAAGAAAAATGGAAAAGAAGGAAAAAATAAGAATATACAATACAGGTAGTCCTCAACTTATAATTGGCAGCTTAGCAACCATTCAAAGATATGACGAACCCTAAAATTGGGATTTATAACTTGCTTTTGAAGTTCTGCCCTTTCCCATAGTCACATGACTGCATTTTTGCCACTTGCAGCACTCTGCAATCACATGATTGCAATTTAGGTTTTTGCTGGAAAGCAGTGTTTATTTCTGGTTTCTGGCAAGTATTGCCCCATGGCAAACAATGGGTTTGCTTTATGACCACATTGGTTTGCCGCAAAAAGGTTGTAAAATCAGGTGCAATCACATGATTCTTAAACCTGTTTTAAATTTCTTTTGTTAAGGACTGAAGGATGCTGTAAAACCTGTCAATCCAAAAGTCCCTGATAACTGAAAAGCAATTAACAATTTCCAAAAGTGATTAGAAAAGAGAATATGCAAACCTAATACCCTTTTGAAGATGTCAATCATGATTTCAGTTAAAAGATGGCTGTTGTCTCATCTCCCGGAGCTGTAAACTATCTTGTGGTCTCCTGCAAGGAGCAACTGTCTGGAGCACTTGTTGACAATCTCAAGTCCTCTTCGTGTTTGTACAGGAATTATAAAGATTCAGTTTATTTTCCAGCTCTTCATTCCACTGCAGTCATTTTCAGTTTCCCATTACTTTCCCACTTGTCAGTTGTGTTAAAGGCACAATTGACAAGAACTGTATGTCCTGAAAAAAAAGGATACAAGTTTACACTATGAAATAATACCATATGCTTAATATATTTATGATAACCACATACAATTAGCATGTACATGTTGCTTGGCCATTGAGTCATTTCAGTGTTTTCAAATAAGCAACCGAAAGGTATAGAGAGTTAGTGTAATTCCCTTAAGAGGAAAGTTATTAATTTTGTCGTCTTCTTTTTAACATACAAAAAAAGATAGCATAGATGCATTTAAAACTGTAAATGGTTATGAAGATGTCTATTGATCTTCTGTTCAACTCTCATCTCTCTA
Organism: Naja naja; assembly: GCA_009733165.1. Taxonomy (NCBI): domain Eukaryota; kingdom Metazoa; phylum Chordata; class Lepidosauria; order Squamata; family Elapidae; genus Naja; species Naja naja. The sequence goes on along the minus strand of CM019159.1, from coordinate 19,542,579 downwards.
TAAGAGCGATGGCGAACCTTTTCATCCTCGCCTGCCAAGTGTGTGTGTGCCCATGCACACGCGCACCCTCACCCATAAGGCAATCCACGCGGTGGACCCATACCCCCTGCACACACACGCATGATCCCCCATGCATGCTGCGCATCTCTGTGCATGCGACACTACACACGTGCTGTGCATCTCTGTGCATGCACGTGCATCTCCTACACATGCCCCACTCCCATACATGCGCAGCAGCTACCCTACGATCAGCTGGTGGGAGGGCGGTGCACATGCCTGTGCAGTAGGCCTGCTCTGGGGCGACGGTTCATGTGCTGGCGGAGATGGCTCTGCGTGCCACTTCTGGCACGCGTGCCATACGTTTGCCATCACAGCTCTATAACCTCATTTTTCTATCACCTACCACCTCTTTGTCAACAATCACACTTTTTTTTAAATTACATTATATGCCGCCCTTCTCCAGAGACTCAGGGCAGCTTACAATTTTGGGGACACAACCCAATGCGCTCAGCAATAGCCTTCATTCCATTGCATATGCCTGCTTATTACTAAGTGGCATTTTTACAAAGTCAGCTTATTGCCCCCAACAATCTTGGGTCCTCAATTTACCTACCCCGAGAGGATGGAAGACTGAGTCAACCTTGAGCCTGGTGGGATTCGAGCCTGCACTAATTGCAGGCAGCTGGAACTTAAGTGCTAGGCATTTAACAGCCTGCACCACCAAGGCTCTTTTCAATGTACATGTATGTATCTATCTATTCACATATCTTTTTATAATATATAAATACATCTTTTGTCTGTTGTTTACCTAAAAGTGTCTGTAGGTAGTGGTCATATAGATGGCAGCCCCAACAGTGCTATCAAAGCTTAGCCCATTTGTGTGTGTATATGTATATGTGTGTGTCTGTGTTTTATGTGCAAGACAGAAAAACAACCGGAGCTTTGATTCCACCATGGTTACGACCTTGACTTTTTTGATCATGCTCTGTGGACACCCCTGCACTTATCTCTATCATGCAACTATCTATTACCCCTCTTTTTTTCCTTCCATCCACTTATCACCTATTTACCATCTACCTTTCATCTATCTCTTCCTATCATTTGTAGCTATCTATGCACCCATTTCTCGGCTATTATGTATGTATCACTTCACCTATCTACTATATATTTACCATCTATCTCTCTTTCATCTGTCTACCAGCTGTCTATCGATCCTCGCCCCCACCCCCCCATTTATCTTCCAATGCGGTGCTCCTTACAAACGTGCAAGGCTCAGCAGATCTGTACGTTCTGCAGCTGAGCCCGGATTCCCTTTTCGGGACGGAGGATTCCTCGTTGATTTGGCGCCCCCGGTGGACAAGAAGGGTCGGTACACCGGCTCAGCCCCCCCACACCCCACCCCGGTGTCAATGAGACGCCTTTTAAGTACTGTACAAGCAAGAATTCAAACGTGAGACACTGCGGCGCGCGTGCAATGTCTCCGAGAGTCTTTGTGGGTGGGTGGCGCTGGGTGGATTTCCAGGGCCAGCGGTGCCAGACAAAATAATAAGGGTTTGTTTGGGGTAAAAAACTGTTCGGGAAGGAGGGGTGGGGGACTGGGAAAGGTCTTGAGGTTTCCCGTCTAAAGGAACTGCAGGGATCCTTTGCCAACATTCAATACGCTCTCGGAATAAAAGCATCCTTTTAAAAATTAAAAGTTCAGCTTCGGGTATTAAGGCGGCTGGACTGCATTCCCTCGGGAAGCGACGGTGCTGTTGCTTTTCTCCGGGCAATATAGTATAAGGGCGTGCTTTGGTTTGTTTGTTTTTTTATTATCCCCGGTGTTGACAACAGCGGGCAGCCGCCGTGCCTCAGGAAAAGTGGCGGCAACCGAGGACGGAGCTCCTTATAAATCCTTTCAAATTGGAGGGAATAATACGCGTGTGCGTGTCCGTGGCAACCTCAAAAAGGCGGGTGGGCTGCCGCTCAGGAAAAGCCCATCCCTACTACCGTGCGGAATTTTTTCGCCCCTCCGACTATAAATCATATCAAACAGTGCTTCTGGATTACGAGAGAATGGGTAGATGGGTGTTCCTTGCACTATTTTTTAAAATTATTATTAATCTGAGGGAGCTTTTAATTAACCCTTCGTTGAGGGAATCAGGTGCGAGTTTCTTCTCGGATGCCCCGCTCGTCTTTGGCGCCAAATTGCTGCAGGTTTTGCGAGCTGAGGGAGGCTGCTGCTAAATGGCGTTTTTTTGGGGGGGGGTTATTATTACTGTTTTATTGACGTTCAGCGGCGGGGCTTTACCGCCTCAAAAAGGAGGAAGGGGAAAGCCCTCTCCTGCCTGCCGATCATGGCGGCTGCCTTGCGCCCCCGCCCCGCGTCTCCCCCGAATTCCCGCTTTCGACGCAGCGTTCAGCCCTGCTGAGAATGACCTTCCCCACCGCCGCCAGGTTAGCGACGCGCGAGCAAGACGCGCCCAGGAATTCCCGCCCTGCGCTTGTAAGCGCCCCCCTTCCCCTCCCCACCCCAAGTTCCACTGATGCATACCCAAATCCGCCTTCCCTTGATTGGCCGAAGCCAGGCTTTCATTTGAAAGAGCCGCCCCTTTCATTGGCTCCGACGCATGTAAATGAGAGAGCCTGCCTTTCTGTATGTTGTGTGCGTGTGGTTTTTTTTTTTTTCGCTCCTTGGGCGCGCTCCCCCCCTTTCCCTCCGCCGTATCATCCTGTGATGAGAATTTTTTCAGACAGTAACTCGCCGCGTCTCTTTACTATAAGCAAATAGTCCCTCGCCTCCACCCGCCGTATTTACAATGGGGCGAGGTTCCGCAGTCCCCTCTTTTGAGCTTAAAGAGAGAGGGCGGAGTCTTTCCGGACCTATTCGAAGCGGTGGGAGGGGAGGATGGAGGGAGGGAGAGAGAGAAAGACGCGTACCCGCCGATTCCCTCCGGCGGAGGGATACCGACTTGGAGATCCGTGTCTGGTTTTTTTTTTCCTTCCCCCACCAAAATATTGAGAGTTAAGAGGCCGCTGCTGCGTGCAGCGGGGATCAGAAAGAGAGCGGTGCCAGTCGGAGGCTGAGCTGCTGCTGCTGTTCCTGCTGCTGCCGCCGCTCCACAACGACCGCCTCACTGCGGCGCTACATCCCGGACTGGATTTAATCGATTCCTCGCACTGCTCGCGTGGGGTTTTCTTTGCGCGACACGACCGAAGAAGACACCCGGGGGGCTGGGTTGCCTGCTTGAAAAAGACCCCGAAGCTCGACTCGTCGTCGTTTTTGCCTAATTTTTTTTTTAAATAAAGATTGGCGTGTGGAATTTTCCCCCCTTCTTCTCCTCCTCCTCCCCGTCCCTTTAAGGACACCTATCCGCTTCCCTGGAATTCTCTGCTGGACTCCACGGACTTGCAAGTTTCCTTTCGACCCGAAAGTGTGTTCTCGGCGGAGGAAGGGGAGACGGGGACGCCGAAGCGGGCAGCGGCTTTGCCGGCGAGAGGCTTTTCCCTCCTTGCCGCGACCCGGGGGAAGGAGCTGCGCTGCCGGCCCCGTCCCGTTGCCCTCGAACAGCGAGTCCCCCGGTGGACTGAAGAAGCCTTTCCGTCGTGATTGTGGGTGGTTGTTGTTGGGGTGGGTTTTTTTTTTCCCTCCACCCCACCTTTTGTGGTGTCGCTTGGGAAGATGTTACTCTCCAAATTTGGGTCCCTGGCTCATCTTTGCAACCCGACCAGCATGGATCACTTGCCGGTGAAGATCCTCCAGCCAGGTAAACAATTGCCCAGGAGTTGCCGTTGCCCCTCTCCCGCCTCTCTTGGCGGGGGACGGCTGTGTGGCGTTGCGCGGTTGTGGGTCTCCTTGTGTGTGATGTGCGTGACGAGGTTTCCTCTCCCCCCCCCTTTTCCCTCCCGCGTCAGCCGTGGACGAGGAGCTCTGGATCCCAGCGATCGAGTGGAGCCGTTCATTCATTCCCTTTTTAAAAAAATCTCTGCCAGGGTTAGGAGGGAGCTGCCTTGTTTCCCCCTCAACCCCCCGGTTATCCTAAACCGGGAGTGAGGGCGATGGGAGTGGAGTCTGGCGGGCGAATATTTTGCAGCGAAAGATGATGAAGGAAAAGAAGAAGAATTGGAAAGACGTTTGGCCGAGGGCTGGCGGATCTTGACCCACAAAAACCCCGGAGGGAGGCAGGGACTTAGACGTTTCTAGCGGTCAACAACCCCAGTTCGTACAGCCCCATCCATTAATTCCCATATCTGGGCTTGGCCGCACTTTGGTTTTGGTCCAGTGTTGCTGGTGACTTTAAAAAGAAACGCTGCGGAGGGGGGTAAGCTGCCCCTTTCCTTCCTCCCCCCACCCACCCTTAGGTTGAGAGGGCTTTCTCTGCCTTAACTGCTGTCGATATGTCTTCCTTAACCTCGTTTCTCACCCCCCCCCCCATCGCTTTCTCTTTTTCTTCCCCTCTCCAGTGAAAGTGGAAAAGGAGCCGTTCGATAAAATCTACCAAGTGGGCTCCGTCTTGGGCAGTGGAGGATTTGGCACCGTCTATGCTGGGAACAGGATTGCAGATGGCTTGCCGGTAAGAGGAGGCTCTTGAGCAACATCCCCCCCTCCCTTCTCCGCCCCCAAGCACGAGGCTTGGGGTTGCTACCACCCACCCATCCCCATTTGCGTGGCTGGAAATTCCAGCTGTTGGAATCCAGAGGGAGAAATCCCGGGGCAAGTTCTCTGATGACGAGCATCGGGCTTGGTTTCCAACCCATTCCCCGCTGTCCCTCAGATTCAAGGTGCAGATTGGTTTCCCTATAACCTCTTTATTTTTTGCTCCCTGCTTCCAGGTAGCTGTAAAGCATGTCGTGAAGGAGCGGGTAACCGAGTGGGGCACAATTGTAAGTATCTAATGATGGATCCCAAAATGTATGTGTGCGCCTGCCTGCCTGCACCTTGCAGTAGTTTCCAACTGCTTTTCTCTACCTGTATCAATAACAGAAGGCTGATGATTGTTTCCATGGATTCCCCTTTCCACCCTGCATGCTGCCGCCGCTCCATTCTCTGTTATTGTTTACATTGAGGTGTGGGGGGGGAATTTTGGCAGGGTTTCTTCTCCTCTACTTCCCCCTCTGCCCTCCCCTTTTGACTGCGGCAGCAGAGACACCCAGTGGAGTAGCTGCAGCCTTCCCCATCGGTCTAGCTGCTTAGCCCTCCCCCTTCCCGTCCTCCGCCTGGCTGCTGGAATTTCCATTTTGAGAAAGAAGTGTATGATTTGTTTTCGGATGGGCAGGGAAGGGGATTTTCCCTCCTCCTTCCTCCCCTCCTCCCTTCCCGATAATTCCAAGTAATTCATCATGTCTTCCTTTGCTCTTTCTCCCTCTGTTTCTCTCTCTCTCTCCCTCCTTCCCTACCCCTCCTCCTCATAGGGTGGAGTAATGGTGCCCTTGGAAATAGTCCTGTTGAAGAAAGTGGGTTCAGGCTTCCGGGGTGTAATTAAACTGCTCGACTGGTACGAGAGGCCTGATGGCTACCTGATCATCATGGAGCGACCAGACCTGGTGAAGGATCTCTTTGACTTCATCACGGAAAAGGGGGCGCTGGATGAGGACACCGCTCGGGGCTTCTTCCATGAAGTCCTGGAAGCAGTGCGCCACTGTTACAGCTGCGGGGTGGTACACAGAGACATCAAGGACGAGAACCTTCTAGTGGATCTCAGGACAGGAGAACTGAAGCTGATCGATTTTGGGTCTGGAGCCATCCTCAAGGACACAGTCTACACTGACTTTGATGGTACGCGCCCCTCCCAACCGCAGCCGGTCCCTGTCTGTGTGGGTGGGTGGATGAGTGCTTAATTGGGAATCCATCCCTACACAACCTCCTCATTCTTAATCACATTCTCACCACCTACGGACGACAAAATATATCTTTGCTGCCTCGGTCTGTAGCAGGTTGATAATTAAATCCTTTGCAATGGAGGCAGTTGGAGGGGGGTGTCAAATTGTTTAGGAAAGGAGCAATTCCAGGCAGTGACGCAGCAGTTTATATTTTCCCTGCCTTCAAAAAAAAAAAAATAAAGGCATTTTCCTAGAGGGCGATGTGTTTACAGTTGAGTCAAGCTTGTGTGTTTCCATCTGTGCTTTTCTTGGTTTCTCCCCACCCTCCATACACACAAATACCCAGTTTTCTCCTTTCCCAGCTGCTCATTCCCCTAATGATGTTTTGGAAATCCCGCATTGCAGATTGAGGGACCGGGGTGGGGGGAACTTCCAAGAAAGAAGTTTTTCTTTTCCTTTCTTAAAACTTACACACTGAAACTATAGGTTGCCTCCTTTTGTGGTAAGAAATACATTATCTCTGCTTTTTGCCTAAGAACAGCAGGATTTCCTTCCTTTCAAGGTGAAGGTGATCCATGTAAAGGAGGCACCGTTTTTACCTCCCTTCCCTAGTCAGCTGCAGCATTTAACATCTGTTTGTTGTGAAACGAGAGCCTCCTGGCCATGTGACCTTCAGCATCACAAATTCCAGTTTTCATTTGGTATCCAAGTAACCACTCGGTGCAGAGGGAGGGCAGTTGCTAACTGCCTTCTTAATGCACGAGGCAGATTTCACTCTTTTAAAAGGTTACTCTGATTTTCTCTCTTTTTATTTAAAAAAAAAAGGGGGGGGGGAGTGGCATACTTTTGGAACTGGCCAAAACTGATTAGTCACATTTAGGAACCAAGGCTGGAGTTTCACCTTTTCCCCCCCTGCCTTTCCTGCCTCTCTCCTTTCATCCCCTCTTCCTTTGTCCTTTTGTGTCTATTTTTGGTACGGTGCTGCAGACGCCACGCCACGTGGTCAAGGAAAGGCAGCTTTATGTTAGTAAACAGTCAGCTGATGGGAAGCTTGTGCTACTCATCACCACAAAATAGAACGACCCCGAGGGCTGAGATTAAAACATGATATAATCCCAGGGGTGATGTAAGGTCCAGAATTTTCCCAAAGATATTTGTGTGCTGGGTGGAGTTTTTTTTTTTTTTTTTAATGGGATTTTCGAAGTGGTAACGTGTAAAATATGCTCCCAAGGGAAAGTTCATCTTGGCTAACAGAGCAGGGGGCTCTTGTCTTCTCCTCCCCACAGGAACACGAGTGTACAGCCCACCAGAATGGATTCGCTATCACAGATACCATGGGCGATCGGCTACTGTATGGTCACTGGGTGTTTTGCTCTATGACATGGTCTGCGGAGACATCCCTTTTGAGCAAGATGAAGAGATCTTGAGAGGACGCCTGTATTTCAGGAGGCGAATTTCTCTGGGTGAGCTGCGAACTTACAGGCCTCCACAACCCCGTTTCTCTGCCCACTTAACAGATTGTTTTGGTGGCTGACCCTCTGCCTCTCTTTGTCTTCCAGAATGCCAGCAACTGATCAAATGGTGCCTTTCTCTGAGGCCTTCAGACAGACCAACCCTGGAGCAAATTTTTGACCACCCGTGGTTGCACAAATCTGAAGTTGTGAAGTCAGAAGATTGTGACATAAGGTTACGGACCATTGGCACGGACGTGTCTCGCACGAGTTCAAGCAACGAGAGCCTGTGAAATACTGAGGACCTTGTAAAGGGAGGGGAGCCACAAGCAGAAAAAAAGAGGGGGATTGAAAAGACCAGAGTGCTGTTGCTGCTGCTGCTGCTGCCAATATGTAGAAGGGGCTGAGGGGTGGGTGGGAGAAATGCATTAATTATTCTGTACTTTGAATCTTTGTCGGAGGGAATTGATTTTTTTTTTCAAAATTTCCCCCTTATTGCTGGTTTCTGCTTCAGAATCAAATTTCCTTTGGAAACGCTAATATATGGGAGTTGGCAGGCCAGTACTTAATCCAAAAGACTGACCTTAATATTATTATTTTTATTATTATTATTATTATTATTATTATTATTATTAAGAAAAAGCAGTGACCTCTTTAAATCACATGGTAAACCTTTTTGCTCTCATAGAGCCTGGACTAAATTTTATTTGCTTTTTTGAGTGCCTTTTTGAAAGCTGCTTCAGTGGGACTTTCTTTTTTGAGCTGTGTGTGTCCAAAGAAGATCCAGTACATTATAGAACCTGCCTTCCCTTCTCCATTCTAGGTGCTGGGGAAGCAGCTCCCTATGATGCACTAGAAAACATGTTCACTGACTGAATGAAGTAGTCCCATCAACTGATGATGGAATACTTGAACACAGACATTTCACCCTCTTCTTTCCCCCCCCCACCCCCCCCACCCGACCCCAGCAAGACAACCTCTGCTGATCCACACAATATTTCCATAGCCTTCACAGGTTATCAGCTCTTTATCAGGAACATTTACCCATATTTCATTTCATCTCTACCACTGGGCACAAGAAAAAAAAGGCCCTTTCTCAGTTCCCCCAACCTCCAAGTCTTAAAAAAGAAAAGTATGAATGGGCATGTTAAATGCACAATCAATGCAATATCCAAGGACTGTGTGCGTGTGGGTTTTTTTTTTTCCTTTCCCATTACCTGTATAATGTGTTTATGTAAATTTTTTTCCCCTGTACTATACACAAGTTTTATTTATTGTCTGGAGTTTAGAAAACCTCTCGCAGACTCAGCTGTGGCTATTTATTTTAGCTAATTTATTTGTTTAGAATTATGCCACCCTGCTTTTTATCTCTCTTCTGCTGTGGAGATTTCTCTGGGATCAGTCGACAATTATTTTTGCATTCCTGTCTTTTCCTCTTTTGGGGGTTAGGGGTGGGTTGTTGACAAAGAAATATATAAAGCCTGACCATACCTGTTCTTTTTTTTTCCTTCATTTTTGGTTGGAAGATAGAAAAATGTTGTACAAAGTCTAATTTAAGGGAATTAGAATGACTTTAAAAGTTAGTATGCCTTTTTTGTCTGGTATTATTGACATACCAGAACTGTAAAGTAATGCTGTTTTTGAAGGGTTTTAAATTATTGACATTGTACAGTCTTTGTGCATTGGCTCTGGAAGGAAGAGTGGCAGAGTCATAAACCTTAATTTATTTTAATAGATGTGTGTTCTGTGATCTGGTTGCACTTATGCAGCTTGGATTTGGATTTTTTTTCCTTCTGTTTAACAGTGTGAAATGTATGGAGATCATATTTTTTATACAGGTATTTCAATTAAACTTTTTTGTAGATAAGTGGCACAATGTGTTCATTTGAGTTCAATAATGGCACCTCAGAGGAAGCACCTTGACACATTTGTACAGATCGACACAGAAGTTCCACAAATGTCAGTAGCAATCTGGATAGAGGACTCCAATCTTCACGCATCTTCTGTCCACAGATAGGAATGATCCTCAATAAATCAGGATTGGCTAATGCAGAAATTCCCTCCTCTTTGGAGTTGGTGAATACATTTAAAAGTTTTCAGAGAACATCACAGATACTCTGGACAAAGAGGTTGCCGTAGTGACAAGTGTAAACTACACATCCCCTCTAGCTCCCAGTATGCTCTTTACCACTTGTTTCCCTTCACCTTTTCTGGGTAAGTGCTCCACTTCCAAACAATGTACTGAACTGTAGGCACCTATCAGCTCGTCTTCCAAGAATGCTTCTGGGGTCTGCTTAAGGTCAAGAGATGTTTTGAGAACTGTTCAGGAGGCCTGTTTTTGAAATTTAAAAACCTTAAATGTGTGTCATGGAGCTTGGTGGAATAGGACTTCCAATGGGGGAGTCAAGCCAGGATGGTCACAATTCCAAAATTGAAACCACTCCCACCACCATTGATTTGCCTGTGTCATGTACAAAAGGGTTTTAGGCATGCAGTTGTGGGTGCCATGTTGACTTTTCACAATCTTCCCCCAAATGATTCCGTCTGCCAGTAGTGGGTGGTGGCGTAGGTATCACACTGAACTCCATTGCCTATATTAGAAACTTGGAATAAAATATAGGCTCAAAGGGATATTGCTGACAACTGCAGGTTATCCAACTCCTTCATCCATGGCTTGTAACCATTTATGGTGTCCTTATTCATTCTCTAAAGTGAAGATTTGGGCAACTTAAAGTAGTTCCCAAGTACTCATACCTGGGCACTATGTCATAAAAAGGGGTGGACCTTTTATTGACCAATCATGCCTGCCATTTTGGTGCTGCTGACCCACCTGGTATGAAACTCCTGAAAATGCCACATTTGTAATTCCAAATATTCATTTTGGATGTTCTTAAATGCTTTTCTCATTCTGTAGCCCTCCAGGTGGATTGAATGATGGTGAGGCGCCGGGTCTGGGAATGCTCCAGAGGCAAAACTATACATGATAGACCTGTTTTGAGACAGGACTCTCATATTTTCTTTAGATATGTTTGCACAACATGCTAAGCCAGAAAGTCTGGCGAGCACGCAGGTGCCTTAATTTTATCCTGTACGACATGCAGCTCTTTAATCAACAACTTAGGTTTATCAGGTTGTCCAATCCCCAAAAATCTTCCTTATTAGAATTACACGCTTGAGAATATGAAACCTATGTTTCAAAATTCTCAAACTTCCACCTCAAACTTCATATACCATTGTAAGTTCTGTTTAAAGTCTTGGGGTAGAGGCAGGTAAGACAATGTGCAGACTTCCATGAGCAGAATTTTCTGTTTTATTCATCTGCCAGAGGTTTTTATCTTTTTAACCAATCTGATCTGATTCTAAGCAATATACACATGCAAGGTTTATGTCAGGATTCTTCCCAATAGCAGTAGCCTCATATAACAGGAGTTGGGTTGAACCACCTTCTCCAGACAGACTAGCTTTCATATGCAACAAATTTCCTTACTTGAAAGAAAATCCAGATGAGGACTGCTTATCTGCATTCTGGAGCAGATGAGGCCAAGTCTTGCTATTTTTGCCTACTTCGAGTGGCTCTTCGAAGGTCTTCATAGCACTGTACTGTGTAACCTCCTATCGTGTTGGAAACTCTCTTCAGTAGCTACAAAGAGCCCTTACTTAATTTAGCATGGCTAATGTGTCAGGACCACTGCGGCTTTACAAGGCTTGCATATTTTTCTATTGTGAAAATAGAATGACCCAAGAAGTTTCTGGTATCATGGAGCAATTACAAGGAAAGGAGGCTGGATGCAACAGAAGATTACCCTAAATGTCTGTTTTGTTAGCAGTATTTCAAAATCCAATTGCTGAATATTAGAATTCCTGCTTCCATATGATACAATGGTAAACCACTAAAAAAGGAAAGTTGCTAACTTCTAGCTCAATGGATTTTCAGTCTTCCTATTTAAATAATCCCATTGGACAAAATTATAGGAAGAAGAAGTTTGACATGGTTTTTTTCATTATTATTATTATTATTATTATTATTATTATTATTATTATTGTTGTTGCAGTTTCCTCCTTTCATCTGAACAAGTTTCTTCATTATCCATCTCTTAGTCTTTCTATCAATCAATCATAAAGACAGGAATGTGGTGCCCTAGGTAAAATTGGGACATAAATGTTCTCTTTCAGTCTGCAGCTTGAATCTCACAAGGGCTCTGTTGGAAAGAAAACCAATGTTGCAAAACTTGCATTAAGTTTTTCTAGGCCAGTATTAAATTACACTACAGGTCATTTGGCACAGGAACTGACCTCCATGTGTATAAATTGATAGCTATAGTTGTTACTCCCGCTTTTCAAAACATGAGCATCTTTCTAAAACCCATCTTCTCAACCTCAGTAAAAGACTCAAACAAGTCTTTTAGGTAGCATCTGTTGTACTGGGGGATGTGCAGTGAAGTTCCTTTGTTCATTTTTTAAAACAAAGGTATCTTCCATTGGGCCTGTTTATTGGTTGCAGTTTCAGTGTGTGTCATGAAACCTGCCTAATCGCTTTAATTAATTGCACCCCAACATTAACTATTTGTACACAGGAGCAAGCAAAAAGTTGTTAATCTAATCCTTAAAACCGAGATTAGGACTATTGTGCCTTAAAAAGCAGAGATGAATAAACTCAAATCCATTAGATTGACTTTGGTCTAGGCACAATTCCAGTCTGCCTGGACTACAAAACATTTCTTTCAACACAGGGATGTCCAACCTTGGCAACTTTAAGATTTGTGGACTTCAGCTCCAAAATTCCCCAGCCAACCACCTCTGTGCCTCATTGTCTCTGTCCCATTTGATCCATTTATTTTCATGTTTGCTTTGTTTGGCTTTCTACAAACATGAGGAGAATCCAAATCATCTCTTTTCAATATTTTTCTTCATTTTGCCATCTTCTTCTTACCACTTTTAATCTTCTTCACTCTTCTATTTTCTTCTTGAGAACTCTCCAATTGCCCTGTACCTGCACAGCATCCCAACATCATATTTTAAATGCTGCAAAATACATTAAGGATGGGCAGAGTTAAAACTACAAAGTTATGCTTGCATGACACAAATGGTTAACAGAATAACAGATTAACAGAGTTGGAAGGGACCTTATAGGTCATCTAGTCCAACCCCCACCCAAGCAGGAGACCCTACACCATTTCGGACAGATGGCAGTCCAGTCTCTTCTTGAAAGCTTCCAGTGATGAAGCTCCCATAACTTCTGAAGGCAGGCTGTTCCATTGGTTGATGGTTCTCACTGTCAGAAAATTAATGTTATGATGAAAATAGTTAAACCAATTTAGTGGTAACTGCAACCAATTACACATGGCTTTAGGTTTGCTGAAAATATTAGGCTACATATTCTTGGTTATTTACAGTATGTCAGACAAACACAGCTTTAAACACTGTGTCCTATAGAAACTTCAAAGTTGGGAGAGATGGGAGAAATGAACATCATGGACTGTCCTGGTCAATAATCTTTACCTGATAAAAGGGAATGCAAAGACCTTTGGGAATAGGAAAATACTATTTATAACTTAGAATGTTATTCATGCGTACCTATCTGACAGTAAGATGGAATCCAATACAGTGTACTAGAAAAAAGGATTGGTGGCATGGCAAACATATCAAAAGGAACTCTCCCTAATTTCTTGGACTGTAAAGGCAAAGTGAGGGGAGGATGTACTTTCAGACTTCTGTTAATGTCATCTTACAATAAAGCAGATTTAGAACATCTAGTCATGCTTCCTATTTGGACTACCCCACCTGGCTGACACTAATTTAGCAATAAAAGTCAAATAGTTTTGCTAATACCTTAAATACCATATGTTGTTTCTGTAAAAATGTTCATCTCACTTATTAATGTTCATGTTACTTAGCATTGTATTAATCCATATATTAGGTTAAGCATAAATATCCAGGGCTGTGCCTCAATATCATCACACAAATATCATAGATTAAGTAGTGGGAATTATTATCGCAAAGACATTGTGGCACATATGACTGCTGACTGCTGTTAATCTCCACCTTGCCTCCTAACCCAATGGGCCATGATGCTAAATCACAATTTTGTGCCTGGTTTTGTTCACTAAGCCACGAACCGCCAAATCACATCACACTGCTAGCCAGTCAACATCTTTTGGCTGACATTCTCTGTCATATGACTATTCCTTGAAGGTCTAGTTTAGATAAAGTAGCAGTTGCTATGTGCATAAAGATATCTGTATCAGCCCAAAGTATTTTAGTTTTCACAAAATCAAATGTTTAACATAATTGATTCCGAATGTTAATCCTGTGTACAATTTTGACTCAAATCTGCAATGAAATACAACTGGGTCTGCTGCTAACTTTTCTTGAAAGAACCATTTCCCCAAAACATATGTCTGCCTCTTCGTGCTATTTCCCCCTTATTTAATCAGATTAATCTGTTAGATGAAGTGATGGGGAGGCCTTTCAAGCTACTGCAACACAGTAGCTTCATTTTCACCAAAGCCTAACCAGATACTGTATCTCCTTCCATGTGGTAGTTTAGCGACCTCTGTTGGTACAATGGCAACACACAGTCTTCATAAGCAGAGATGCTTTTTCAGCACTGTTGACAGGTGTCTCTAAGAATGGGGGGGGGGCCTACAGACAGGCTCTGGAATGTTCCACTAGGCAGAAAAGGATTCCATTATAAATAAATCATGACAACAGCACTGTGTTATTACTTCTAGAAGCTCACAAGGCAAGAGAGAAGCTATGTATACAACATCAATTTACCTGTTATTACTCAGTCCTGAATCTTTTTTTTGCATTAAAATCAATACTAATAGTAATGCTAACAATACTAATACAGCAACAACTAAGCATTATGGTTTAGATGTTCCTCTTGTGACCAACAAGAATGCCATATATAGCTTATTTTACCCTTTTTTCTGATGTTTGCTTTCTTCCACCAGCACTCCACTTTTGGCCTAGATGGAATTATTATTATAAACTTTTATTCATTAAACATGAAACTCAGTCAACTGAACATTTGAAAATGTATCACAAATATTACTGACTGGTGCTGATGGTTGATACAGGTTTATTATTATTAATATTGTTGTTGTTATTATTATTATTATTATTATTATTATTGGATTTATATGCCGCCCCATCTCCAGGGAGGACTCGGGGCAGCTCACACAAAGATATATATACAAAATAGGTAAAAATATATCCAATCCAAATGTGAATAAAATACTAAAATACCCCATTAAAATCCCCAATCCCTCTCAATCCAGGCCGGCCTGTAAAAACAGCCAGGTCTTTAGATTGCAGCGGAAGGAATGTAGGTCAGGGGCCAACCGCAGCTCCGTGGGCAGCTGGTTCCACAGGGTGGGTGCCCCCACAGAGAAGGCCCTCCCTCGACATTGGCCGATGGCACCCCGGTAGGGCCTGCCTGTGGGAGCATACTGTGGGAGCGTATTATCCCCATCGGTAGGCAAATGCTGCCATTTTGTGATTACCTAGGCACCTACTGGTACACTCAAAGAATTGTATAGATTTTACTGTATTTAATATTTGCAAGAGAAACCCGGAATTTCAAATATTTGATCTAAAAACTGGCAGATTTGAAAGGAAGCAGATTTTAAATCTATCCAATGTCCATATGCTTTAATATAACTTCCTTTTTAAATCCAAAACGCACTCTTTCTTGTCATCAACCTGATAAAAGGATTGTCACCATCAGCAACAGAATGTTTCATGGTCTACAAAAGCAACTCATTTTTTTTAAAAGAAAGAAATACAAATGTACTTTAATTGGCCTGGTTTTATCATCAGGTCTAAAAAGAGATGAGATGCCAAAGAATTGTATCTCTATTACAGTTATGTGAAGAAGATGGTAATAATGATAATACTTCTATCTTATGTCACAATGATTAAAGTATTTTTCACTCCATAAGACACACTTTCCCCCCCAAAAAAGTGGGTGGAAATGTCTGTGCGTCATTGCCAATCCTTTGGTGAATAGCAGCCGGGCTGCAGCGGCAGGGTCCTTTTACAGTGCTGAATCCCACCTCTTCTGTCTTTGCAATTGCCTGCCTCTTCTGTCTCTTTTCCGCAGTGCAGGAATCAATAGGCAGAACTGGAACATGAGAGGGCACCTATCTGTGGTCGTCTCAGGCTCCGCCTGATTATTATTATTTCTTGTTTACCTTCCCTAAACCTAGGTGCGTCTTATGGCCAGGTGCATCTTATAGTGTGAAAAATATGGTAAACACACAGAAGCATTTAAATACTAGATTTTCTCAGAAATGAGATAAAATAACTTCATTTTCGTGTTTGCCATTCCCAAGTTAAATTTCATACGATTTCTATGATAAGGTTTGACGTAAGCATGTTGAATATGTTTGCTACAATATGCATGATTTCCAAATGCAGGTATAAGTGCATATAAACAATATGCATTTTAATACAATTACCACATACATTTTTTTTAAAAAAAGGAACAATTACCTTGCCTCAATCCAGTTCAACTTCTCCTTTCCAATCTTGTAAACCTATAGTAACCCTGACCAGTTTTATTCTTTCCTCACACTAGTGTTCAACATCTACTGTTCTGATCAAGGCTTCCTGAGACTGTATTTAAGCACACACTTAGTTAAAACAACTCTTGTTTTATTTCAGTGCTAGGAATTATGTTCATTCCCAGCCGGTAATGAGTCCCAAACAGTGCCTTTGAGATAAGCACCCACCTCTTTCCTTTGAATTGCTGCAAACAACTAGATTGCCAAATGAATTATACAAAACCAACTGAAGTACAAAGTCCACACAGAGCTTCAAGGATTAATCCAAACAGAACGAACGACTTTGCTTCCTACAAAGGTTTCTTCACCTTTTCCTGTCTTTTATACCTTATGGGAGGGGCAATCACCTTCAAGCCTTACTCCCAAGTCGCCCCTTTAGTCTCAGCTGCTCTCACCTTCTAGCAGCTCTGTGCACATGCACACTGGGAACAGGCTCCCCTTGTTCCTCAGCCTCACTGCTGCCAGACTCCGGAGGCTCCAGAGTCAGCACCCCACTCCCAGATGCTCTTGGCCCCATCTCTGCATCGGATGCAGGACCCTCGTCCAAGTCCTCTCCAGACCCCGGTTCTTCCCCACAGTCTGATTCCACTGCCATCTGCACAGGCTGCCAGCAAATCACAACATCTACTTGAATCTACATCTAAAATTGAGGTACAATGTCATCAATATGGTGAAAGTAAGACAGCTGAAGACTGCCCCTCCAAGCTGAAGCAGTACTTTTGTGGAAGATTTCTCTCACTACCGGGAAGCTGTGAAGAACTGGATGGGATGAAAAAGCCAATATGGAATACTATCAAGACAATGTTACTGTGGATCCATCATGATTCTCAGTCTGCTTCTTGACTAGAGGCACTACCACTGAAAGAGTATGCCTTCAATGGGTGCTGTGTTAGTTATTAAGCTACTGTTTAGCTACTATTAATAGGCAGATGGAGGAAGTAACCAAGAAGGTCTTTGCTCATTTTCAACTGGTACACTAGTTGTGGCTTCATCTGGGGGTATGTAGATTTCACTGTAATAGCTCATGTCCATAATTCTACCCATGCAGATGACTACATTATGCTGTGCAAGGAGTTGCCTATGAAAGTTACTGGGAAATTGCAAGTAGTAAAGAATATGGTTTGCTAGCTAATGGATAATAGTCACCAAGAATATACAAAACCTATGTTGTATTTACTGTTGACAGTAATTAAATTTCTCTACAGTTCAAAGTGCTGTTTTTAACTGTAAGTAAGGCTTCTATAGCTTGGCCCCCAGGTATTTACAAAACTACTTCTTCCATTCAGAGTAGGCCCTTATAGTGAGCTTTTTCCTTGAAAACTGTCCCCATTTCTGTGTAGATTCCTTGAAGGCTTGTGGTTGATATTACCTTTAAAGTTGTTCTCCATAGGGTATAACCCCAGTGGGTTTTTTAGACATAATGAGATAAAGACTTATTGGCACACTTCACTCTTTAGATTCCTGTTTGATAATACTATAAAATATTCTTAAATATTAGATCTGGAGCATTGATTTTAGAATCAACTCTATGCTATTTACTAGCCTTGCAGTATATAGGTGTTTCCAAATGGATCTTCTGTCACAATCCTGAAGTTCACTGGGATGGCTGGATGCATTTTCCTTCTGCCATCCTATAAACATTTCATTTCATTTCCTTCTTTCTTTTCCTTTCCTTTCCTCTTCCTCTTCCTCTTCCCCTTCCCCATCCCATCCATCAATGTATTATACCCAAATGCAAATACACACCATTTTAATAGATCCCTATAATATACAGAATACTGGCTTCTGTACTTTCAAGGATAGTCTCAGTTCTTGCTACCTTCCTCCATATTTAGAAAAATGATTTAAATGGTGACTGAAAGAAAAATATCAGTTGGTTTATCAGCAAACTAACACTCACCTACATCTAATTAATGGGAATTTTATTTCACCTCTTCTCTCTAATTAAACTAATCCTATTCTCTTTCATTGCTTAAAATAGAAATCACACTGAAAATGGATTTTTCTCTAGATCTAGTCAAAAGCTGAAAAAAATGTATTGCCTTAAGTGAAAATGCACAAAAATGTCTGCATTGAATGCTACATGTGGGAAACTCTGCTCACAATATAGACTTGCCTCCCTTTACACATTTAAATTCCTCCTTTCTAGATAGGATAAATAAATATTTCTTGAGTTTTAAAAAGAAGGCTGTCATGATTTCATCATTTAAAAAGCAATAGAATGATCAATTCTTAAAATGAGGCCCCAAAGCTCAGCCTTGAACTCTGATTTGCCTAGGGTGACAGACATTTTGAGTGAGTCATAAGCACTGCATTGAATGCTACCATGTCCTATTTCCTGAATTAGAGTAAATGATGGACCGACAAATAATTGTCCTTTGCAAAGGCATGAGTAGAACATCAATCAGCTAAAGCTCATAATTAGAACCCTGAAACAAGACGCATTATGAGTTGCTCACGCAGAAACTGCACTTATGTACAGTACTTACTGAGATTTCATTAGGAAATTAAATTAGGACTGTGAATATGCCATACACACGTGCAAGTTACATTCTTTCAAGTATAATTATGCCAAATGTCTAAGAGATTGGATGCCATTTGACACCATTTGGCTGACTGAGATGTCCCTCTTCCTAGCCGTTCAAAGAAAACATTTCAGGATGTCTCCTGTTGAGCTTCTCTGAAGGAAGAACTCTCTCATCACCAGGAACTTCTCTACAATTAAGATTGAAAATAGCAGGTGGAAAAGCTATATGAGCAAAGATAATGGGAGGATCCATGGAATTGACAAGAAATAACTTGAGAAAAGGATAGAAGAACAAGTAGGTTTCAAAACAGCCCGTGCGTCTAAGGGTTAAAGTATTGGATTAGAACTAGGGAAACTCAGGTTCAAATCCATGTTCATCCATGGAAACTCTTAGGAGGACTTTGAGCTGATCTCTACATCAATCCAACCTACCTCATTTTCTAGAGGAAGCTTAGAGAAAGATCTGCTGTGTATGCCATCTTGGGCTCCTGGAGTTATGGCACCACATAAAGTTAACAAACAAGCAATAATAGACATTGAAGTATTTTTGATCAGCAGTGCTATATCTTAGTATTAACAAAAACAACAGGTAGGGGTTCTAAGGAGAATAAAGGCAAAGACACAAAAGAATTCAATAGGTGAGAATAGCAACGTGCACACCAGTGTGTAGCTGCCTTCCCATTCAATAGCATCACCAAAGCTGTACTCGGCACTATATGTCTGCAATCAGGCCAGTGACAGAAAGGCATGATATATTGTAAGGAAAAGGACCGTCTTGGGCATTCTACATAGCTGGAATTTTAAATTTTAAAATCAAAATATTCCCCCAAACAGCAACAAGCAAAATTCAATACCGCCATTGAGAATGGGCAGCCAATGGGGATGCTGGAATGGCAGAAGGTTCACGTGTTCACCAAGAGAATAGAAATCAATGCATATCTTCTTGAATCATGATTCAAACCAAGTAAGAGAAGGCTGTCCATGTTCATTTTTCTGTAATAATACAGCCCCCACAGCCACATTATCACTAGCGTCAGCTTCAATGATGAAAGGCACATTAGGGTCAAGGTGCTTCACAACTGGCTCAGCTGCAAACAACTTTTTCAGCTTCTTGAATGCTACCTGACATTTCAAAGTCCATTTCAGAAGCTGGCTGGGGTTGGATTTGTCAGGCAACATTTGAGAAACTTAAATGGTTGTTTGTAGCAAATGGTTCGTCATTCAAGCCAATGCTAGTGATGTGGCCATTGGGGTTGTATTATTACAGAAAAATGAGGGAGTCAGTCTTCAGAGATGGAGCAAACTCCTTCTATGGTCCAGAATGGCTGGCTTTTGAGAGCAAGCGCAACTTTTAAAAATACATATCTGGAAGATCTTAATAATAGGACAAATTCATACTGGGAGAAGTTATTAATTAGGCTGTAAGACATTTAGATTCATATACTGTGAATTTAAATTACTAAGCTTGAGTCCAATTCCTGACCTTGGCTATTTCCTTCCTACAGAGGAGATCCCTTATCATATATAATCAAGAAGAAAACATTGTTTGGTGTTTTAAAATTGATTGGTCACTGCATGATAACCCTGCTCTATGCACCCATTCACACCCACACCCACACACAGACACCTCACAAACTGAATTTGTTAATATCCTGCAGATATTAACAGGTTCAGCAAAAATGTCTGTCTGAAAAAAGGGCTTTGTACATACATTTGTACGCATGTTGGCTTCAATATAAGCAATTAGTGTATAATGCTTGAACAGGAGCACCACTGTATAAAAAGCTGTATGAAATATTCCCACTTAGCTACTCTCTAGTTGGTAAGGCAAAATGCGACTGCATTTTCATGCACTAATTTTACTTTAAGATGCCCCGAGGAAAAGAAATCACATTGCCAATATATTTCCTAATACTTTTGAAATTTTGTAAGTAAAGAAAATAAGATTCCCCTGAAATTTAAATCAATAGCTCTCAATTATTTAGAGAGATGTTTCCACTCTCAAATAATTGAGTTAGGAAAACTACTGTAACTGTTGTTAAAACCTCCTGCATACGAGCACACACACACACACAGCGACACCTTGCTATTTCACAACATTTCCATGGACTAGAGTGTGATCTTTGCAAATCTTATGTTGCGTAGAATCAAGGGGGGGGGGGGAAGTCCAGCATGGTGTTGCCGTATTTCTTTCCTAGGTATAATTTATATTCTAAACTCCTTACTGAAAGTAGGCTGTCCTCAAAGAAAGTTGCAAAACTGTGAAGTGAATTGTGCCAAGAAAACAAGAAAATCCTTTCGATTAACCTTTGCCAAAGCTAATGCTCATATTTTGATATTCTTCCTGAAGCTAATGTTTCTGATGGATCACCAGTTAAATAATAAAAAAGGGGGGGGGGGGCATCCATAGAATATTGATTTTAAAAAGACATTTTTCAGAGGCCCATCTTTGAGAGTTAGAAGAAAGCATAAGGGACATTTTTGGAGATCATAATTGTTATGATTATACTCTTGAATAGGAAAGCCAGGTGCTTTCCATCTATTACTGTGGAAAGAATAATAATTTCCAGGGCTTGTTTGTTTTTGTTCTTTTCATGAATTGCTGGAAGTATAAAATATTACACTATTCTTTCATTCTTCGAGGCTTGTAAAAAACCCCTTTGTAACATATGGTCTGCCCAAATTTAATGAAGGCAAAAATAAAAATTCAGTATCTGTATCATAAAACGGTAAACAAATTGTGAACTAATTCAAGAGTGAAGTAGTTAAAAAAAAATCCAATGTGCAATAGAAATAACAAAACAACATAAAGTCAATAAATCAGTTTTTAAAAACCCTGAAACCACTCTTCTGGTATACAGATTCGAGTCTACCACATAATTTACAGAGGGGACTTCTGCAGAAGAAAAGGGTCAGCCCTAAAAAAGCCCAATCTTTATCCTCTATCAGTCTTGTAGGATGCAATGTTTTAATCAGCAATTAAAGCCTCAGAGAATCATTTTAATACTCAGACAGATTCACACAAACTGAATTAAATTGCCTTCAGAGACATTACCAACAAAGCAGTGCATATAAATGTGATGTCTGTAGCCTGCTAGTCTCTATAAGGAGAATACTGGTCACATTTTGTATAGCTAATGTTTCCAAATCTTCTTCAATGGGTAATCTATATATATGAAAGCGAAATACCAGTCATTCATCATCACAAAATCTCCAGAACCGTAAAGCCTACAAACTTGAAATTTGGCATGTATGTTCCTCTTGGCTTCTAGGTGCTCACTAAGAAAGGATTTTTTGAAATGACTATCAGAGTATTTGTATTTCCTATATTATTATTAACACGCTCTGATGCTAAGGAGTTCTACTCCCCCTCCCCACCTGAAAAAAAAACTGTTACAAATGCAAAATACAAGCAAAGGAGAGGAGTTTCAGTTTCAGTTTTAGTTTCACAACAGTAACCAGCTTTAGTACAGAACAGTTGAGCTAAGCCACGCTGAGGCTCCTTGCTGTCTTCTTCTTGCTCACACAAATACTGCTTCAGTTTCCATGTTTCAGTTTCCAAACAGCCCTCAACTCTCTCACACACTGACAGGACGCTAACCAGATGAATACCGATGGATGCTGGTAGGCAGAGGCACAATTTTCCCCCCTTATTTTTCTCCCCAAAAACTAAGCCCAATTACATAGCTTCGTAGCGAAGTACGGGAATAGAGCTAGTCTAAAGTGCATTTTGGGAATCCAGGCTGGAGATGTATGTATAACTAGGTTCGCTAAAAAAAATGGTAACTAAAACACTTGCTAACTGTACCCGCATCCCCAGAAGTCACATTTTAAAGGGTTGGGAATGCTAACTGCCACAGAATCAGCTTCAACCCACAAATGAACAAGCAAACAAAATGTGAGAGGTCGGTGAAGTTTAAATGCAGTGCATAATATGAAAAGAGCTGTGCTGGATATGGTCCCAGGTTTGCCAACTAGAATCTATTAGAAACCCACACAGCAGTTTTATCTCATTATTTCTGACATTGTGGTAATATATACACGTATGCATCATGGCTACCTAATAGAGGAAATTCCTTCATGGATTCAGGTAACCCCTTTTTAAACCTCTCTAATTGTTCCTGAGACTGTGAAGCAATTGATCATCAAATGAAGTAGTTTTAAGTCTCCCTGTATCTTCTCCAAAATATAAGTGGAAAACAAAGCCCCAGAGTTTTTCTTCAAGCCATTAAGACTGGTGGTCTCTATATATTAAATATATCTGTGGAAGAAAATTTGATCCTGCATCATTATACATCTAGATAGATAATGAAAAATATAAATATATATTCAGGTTTTTTTTATTACATTTATATGCCGCCCTTCTCCGAAAACTCAGGGCAGCTTACAATTTTTGGGATACAACCCAATGCACTCAGCAATAGCCTTCCTTCCATTGTATATGCCTGCTTATTACTAAGTGGCATTTTTACAAAGTCAGCTTATTGCCCCCAACAATCTTGGGTCCTCACTTTACCTACCCCGGGAGGATGGAAGGCTGAGTCAACCTTGAGCCTGGTGGGATTCGAGCCTGCACTAATTGCAGGCAGCTGGAACTTAAGTGCTAGGCATTTAACAGCCTGCACCACCAAGGTTTTGTTTAACATGTAGGACTAGGACTGAGAAAAACAAGGGTCTTTGGATCCATCAGATCCTACTAGAAGTAAGCATAGTATTGCTGAATTGATAGTTCTATTCTAGGTCTCAGTAATAAAGAAGAGTAAACATATATTGACCCTCCATATTCAATTTTTTAAACAATTATTTCAGTTTATTGAAATTGCCCTAGTCTAGTGGATTATTGCACTGATTACGTTTAACTTTCCTCAAGCCTACTAGTATTTTTCTGCCTTTTTCTCTCTTAGAATACCTGATAAAATAACAAAAGCTATGTCAGTGGTCTACATATGTTTGCATTAAACAGAGTAGTAACAAGTTAATTGCTTCTACTCTACCCAATTGTGATCAATAAATCTAAATGTAATCCATTATTAAATAAATTGCTCCATAATTCTTGCTCGTGTTGTCCTGTTCTTCTCTTGTTCACATGAAAGGAAATTTAAGACTATTCACATTCAACAGAAAAGAATACATGTAGCTAAAAAGGTTGAACTGTGAAGTTGTTGGTACTCTCTGAGCTTGGTTATTTGCTTGTAGAAGATGATGTCACCCAGCTGATGTCATAAAATATCTACAAGCCAACAACCAAGCTCAGAGAGCATTTCTGAACCCTTGTTTAATACTAAAGGTCAATCTAGGAAAAGAGAACCCACAGGAAACAGCAAATTAGAATGTCAATGTGGCATAATCAGTTTTTAACCCTAACCTTAACTAAAATTGATGAATAACACAGCTACAATATACATCCCACAAACTGCTATATCCATTAATTTAATTGTGCCGAATTGTTAGATGACCTGAACTTGAAAAGAAATGGTAAAGGTATAATTAGAAAGCCATTGTCCATTATCTGAATAGTATGCAGATCTTTATTGCTCATATCTACTTAGCCTTTACAAGGTTTTGTCCAAAGTAACCAGCATCTATTCAGATGGTCATCTTGAAAACAACAGTTGCTCAATCATCTGAGTCAAAGTCTCTGTGATTGACATTAGTTTTTCATTTTGCTTAACACAAGCTAAACATCCCTTTCTCATACTTAAAAGTAAATCACTCTGATTTAAATGAACTACACATCAAAATATTTTCTTAGGGCAATTGTACTCTAAGTAGATGTAGTAAGATCACTTACTATTGAGTGAAGATATATCTCACAGGCTATTGGTCTAATATAAGAGTCAATTTAGATCAGGGGTGGGATTCTACCAGTTCGCACCTATTCGCTAGAACCGGTTGTTAACATTCTAAGCAGTTCGGAGAACCGGTTGTTAGAAGAAATTACTGGCCTAATCCTGTAAGGAAGGCAGGAAGGACACATTCTAGTGTTGCTTACAGAAACTGCCTCTCCGTTAACCCTTATTACATTCTTGGCAGGACTAGACTTCCTGTCTCAGGAACATCTCTGGAGTTTTTTCCCCCTCCTTTGCTGGTGTGGAGTGACCATTCAAAGTTACAATGGCACTGAAAAAAGTAACTTGTGACCATTTTTCACACTTACGACTATTGCAGCATCCCCACAGTCATGAGGTCAGGCGAGGAGATGCGTGCCTCGATGTGAGTAATATTGAGTTGACCACGCCCAGCCAATAACATGACCATCAAGCCACATTCACACAGTCACATGACCACCAACCACGCCCACCAACTAAGCCATGCCCACAAAACCGGTTGTTAAAAAATTTGAATCCCACCCCTGATTTAGATATTTTGGTGATTGGGTTGTGTGTCTTTAAAAGTTATTTGGAAGTTATGTTTAGGAATGCACAAGAATGTACAACTGCTTTAATCAGCCATGCCTTTTTCCAGGTTACTTTATGAGCCTAGAAATAGTGGTTCCTTTAAGGAGACACATTGCTGCTATGCCACCAATTCCTATGACAACATTTGAATGAATTTAAAAATATCAAGATTACTAGAAGCTAAAGGAACTAGACAAAATCAGTTTGTTTCAAAGGTTAAAATAATTTCCATAAAATTTTGAGAACCCTTTATGGATTTTTGATTCCAGGACTGAAATGTTAAATGATTTATGGATTGTGTATGGATAAGAAATGGATTATGGGAAAAAGAGGTACTTGCTTGTAATCTTATAAAAAGTAAAGAATTCCTGGATTTGTTCATACCTGTTGTAATGAAGATTGCAATTCACCCAATTTTTTTCTCTTTTTTTCTTAATTCAATTCACTATTATGGTTAATTGTAACATATTACTATGCCATGTTCTGTTTTTCTTTATTTTAATGTTTACTTTTTTATAATTCTCTATTAACATAATAAAGATTGATTTTTTTTATTTTTTTCCTTTTTCTTCCCCTTTTTTTACTTCTCTTGCACTTTCTGTTCTCTCTCTTTCATTTCCTTTCTGAACTTAGTTTGTGTTCTTTTGGGTTTTTTTAAAAAAATAGTTTAAAAAATGTCACTGGTCTAGTAAGTCAACACTTTCAAGGTACCTGAATTATTTGCCACCATATGCTGCATATACCCAGAAGATCACTGATGAACCAGAGCCTGCCAAGAATCAATCACTGGTATTACTCCAATAAGTAGAAGAAAATGCCATGGTGCTAATCTGCTTTCTTTGTTAATTTGACAGATTCACCTTCAAATCAACATATACAATCAAAGTTTTGGATAGCCCTAGGAAAAGTCATGTGGTGACTTCTAACTATCAGATTTCCCACAGAACAATTGAGAGGCACATCATCTGATTTTGCAGTCACTATCTCTGTCAATCTGTGTAGTTTTTTAAAGCTTACCTCAGTGGAATAGGTTTGGGGATTTCAATGAGAGTTCTTTTAAAAAGAAAATTGACCCATCATTCCCTTAGTTCCATGACATACACAAGATGATATGATAATGATTTTTAAAGCATCAGTGACCACTCTGAATGCTTGGAACGTTAAGCCTGCTAACAGTATAAATCAATTCAATGTATCTTACCTTCAAGAAGGAAAAAAACAATCACACATTTTCACTGGGATATAAAAATTGTCAGTTTTTAGAGTTGACATCCACTGAGTGTCCACAAGTTTACCAATAGGATACCTGAAAAAACAATTCTAGAGCTTATACCTCTGAACATTTGAGTTCTCCAAATTCTCAGAAATTAGTATATTTCCATATAATTAAGGACAAAATCTCAAAACTGGGTTTGTTTGCTATAATTAACACAGAATTAATCTTCCAGCTGGGTTTTATAGCAGCTTTCCCTTTTAGTAGCTTGCTTTATCAGCTGTAAGAAAGTGCATTTAAACCAATAAAACTGATTCAGAGCTGATGGGTACATTTGCATCATGGCCAGAACATCAATCAATACCTTTCATTTTGTTTAAAGGCCAAGGGCCAAATTAGAGTTTGAAAAGTCCTTGTAAAATCTTTGGGTAATTTCAAGATTGAGTCTAATGAAAGATTAATGAATATAGGCATCTATTTCCAGCCCATCTATTTACATGTGACTTCCAACTTCAGCCTTGCCTCAGTGGAATAGTTTGGGGATTTCAATGAGAGATGACAAGCAAAATGCAATTGTCTCTATCTGCAAATACTGAAGAGCTAAAAACTACCCTACCATAAGCAATGGTACTCTAGGATAGAACTACTGCTTGAAGGTTCCAGATCCTACAGATTATTCTTCCTTCCTCCCTTTTTGACAGATCTTGTGTTAGTGTAAAAATACCAAGTGTTGTTTAGTTACTGGTACTGCCATCTGGTAGTCAGCACAAGAACAATAGTTAGTGAGAAGAGCACAAGGAAGATAAAGGGTTGAGAGAGGATGGAATGGAGAAACTATGAAATTGAATATTTAGAAGTATGGCTGTGATCAGGCACACTTACTGAGGGACATCTTCCTATGTTTACAGATTATCTGAATTCAATGGGATATACTTCTAATGTAACTTACAATTTATAGTTACTTGATATTGAATTCTAATGGTATCACTTCTTATCCTGAACACCAACTATTAGCTAAGATAGCTGCAATGGAAAAAAAAAGCTACTTGAACTACTTTGCCAATTGACGTGTAACTGCAGCATCCTACAACATTGTCTGGTATCTCCAAACTTCCAAAACAGGCTAGGAAAGATAGGATGGGATGATTTTATAAGAGGAGATCTCATTTTCATTGTCTATGGAGATTCTCAGTCATCCAGGTCATGGCTGCCCCAATGGTGCTTTTTCAGGAGGCAACTGGATTTTCTGGTTTTTCTTTGAAGACATTTCACTTCTTATCCAAGAGCTTTCAGCTCTGAAGAAGCTTCCTGGATGGGTGAAATATTTTCAAAGAAAAATCAGCAAGTCCAGTTACCTCTTGAAAAAGTACTGTTGGGACTAATGTTCATTGATTTCCATAAAATCAGTTAGCCCTATATCTAACAAGAATATTTAATAATCTTAATTCAGTGCAGGAGGCATTTACCCCACACTGGACAGAATTTCACTATATAAGGGGATATATGCAGGGGTGAGATTCAAATTTCTTAACAACCAGTTCTGTGGGCATGGCCTAATTTGTGGGTGTGGCCCGGTGGTCATGTGACTGGGTGGGTGTGGCTTGCTGACAGGGGGTGACTTGGTCATGTGACTGGCTGGGCGTGGCTTCCATGTAAATATTGTAAATATTTATGTAAATACTGAACGTATATATGAGCAACTTTTACCCAAAATCAGGCAAATCAGATTGAGTTGCTTGCAGATTCACAGATTCACTCACAGATCTACCTTTCTGCAATCTGCTACCTGAGTCTGCACTGAAAAATAGAAGTTTCAGTCCTAAGGAAGGTGCAGCTCTGCTCTCAGGCCACTTCTCCCACCCCCAACCCCCTGAATACCACCCCTGACTGGGCCTCAGGGAAGCCGCCTGGGTGAAGGCAAAGCAATACAACAGTGATTTAGATTAGCTAGAAAGCAGAAATCCAACAGGAGGGGAGGGACCAGCCAGTGGCGCGATTTGCCGGTTCTCCGAACTGCACAGAATCGTAACAACTGGTTCTATAGAACTGGTCCAAACTGGTAGAATCCCACCCCTGGATATATGTTATAGAAGCTCTCTAATTCAGGAGAACATCCTGGTGCTTTGGGGAAAAAATTCCAAGGAATAAAAAGAGATAGAAAGTTTTGCTTCAAGAAATGTATTTAAACTGACATATTTGGAAACTGAAGTCAAGTACTTTTATTTAATTTTCAGCTGAGTGAATAATTAAGGAAACAGAGATGAGGATCAGCACTGGAGAGAATACTTTCATAATTAATTAAAAGGAGATGGTTACATTTAAAAAACAATCAAATGCAGAGATATGGGTCTTGAATACTAGTGGTAGCTCCTTGCACTCAACAGGAGAAAATGAAATTGTTTCTTAAAGAGAAACTAGAGAATATATTCCCTTCTTTGAGATATCTAGGAAGAAAAACAAATTTGATTTGTAAAATAACAATATTTAGACTCTGTATTTCTCAAACTTGACAGCTTTGTTTAGACTTCAAATTCCATAATTCTGGGAGCTGAATTCCACACATCTTAAACTTGCCAATGTTGAGAATTTGCTCTAACATACATACCTCATGCCTCCCTGTGACCATCCACATCAATGGTGGTATGCTACCAGTTTGGACTGGTTCAGCCAAACTGGTAGTAAAAATAACTACCGGTTCAGCCGAACCAGTCATTGTTTGGCCGAACCAGTTCTTCTGACGATCAGCTGAGAGGATAAAAGAAGAGACAGGCGCATGGGTGGGTGGGAGGGTCACTCCTAGCTTTTTGTTTCTTTATCTTCTCAGCTGATTGGCATGTTAGGGGCATGTGTGCATGCACAATCACTCACCGAATTGGTAGCAACCAAGGTAGGAACCCACTACTGATCCACATCATGCTCATCCACAGGCTTTTACAGGTTATCACCTATATATAACATCATAAAAAGTATTAAACTAAATAAAGTGCTGGTGTTAACCTATAAAGCCATTCATGGCTTAGGACCAGGGTACTTGCAGGGAACCCTGCTGCCAGAAATGGCTTCCCAGCATCCCGTGCGCTCCCATAGGCTGGGCCTTCTTGGGGTGCTGTCGGCCAGACAATGTCGGTGACCCCTAGGGGTAGGTCCTTCTCTGTGGGAGCACCCACCCTCTGAAATCAACTCCCCCTGGAGCTTTGGGTGGCCCCTGACCTCCGATCTTTCCGCCGTGACCTAAAAACATAGCTTTTCCAACTTGCCGACCCGGACTGATGGAGGGGTGGGATTTTAGCAGTTAGTTTTATACTTGTATTAAGTTAGTGAGATTTCTTATTTAATTCTGTTTTAATTTTTGTATTGCTCTTTTCTTAATGTAAGCCGCCCTGAGTCCCTTGGGAGATAGGGCAGCATAGAAATCTAATAATAATAATAATAATAATAATAACAACAACAACAATAATAATAATAATAATATAAAAATAAAATATTACCTACACAAATTTACCAAATTAACATAGAGGTATGCCTGCCCAGCCCAAATAAAAACAGATTAGATTATCTTTCCAATGTTAGACAATATTTATCTAATTAGCAAACATGAAATGCTATCTTGTCTATCATGTCTTGATAGATTCCAAGTGCAGGAATATGGCAATCATAACTGTTCTTCAAGAATATTGAGGAATTGGAAAGAGTGAAGAGAAGGACAACCAATAATGGTATGGGGGTATGGAGGTTAAATCCAATAAATAATGGTTCAAGAGATTGGCAAAGTTTAGCCTAAAGAAAACTAGGTTAAGGAAAAGCATGGTAGCACTTTTCAAACACTTGAGGAAATGTAAGAAGGATGAGATTATGAATTTATTCTTCATTGCATCCAAAGGTAGGAAGAGAGCCATCAGATGGCAGATTACTGAGGGAAATCCAAATGTAAGTTTGTAAGTGAGAGCTATTAAGCACTGAAACTACCTGTCTTAACTGGTTGATTGGTGGACTGATACAATTTATAGCCTACTTGACTTATACACAATTGAGCTGGGCAGATTACAACTGAAAAAAAACACAAAATAACTATGAACAGCCCAAGTAACAACTTATTACTAAATAAAATCCATGTGATATTTTTTTTAAATTAGATTTATA
This sequence comes from Naja naja, assembly GCA_009733165.1. Taxonomy (NCBI): domain Eukaryota; kingdom Metazoa; phylum Chordata; class Lepidosauria; order Squamata; family Elapidae; genus Naja; species Naja naja. The sequence goes on along the minus strand of CM019159.1, from coordinate 19,512,481 downwards.
TGCCGCCCTTCTCCGAAGACTCAGGGTGGCTTACAATTTTTGGGATACAACCCAATGTGCTCAGCAATAGCCTTCCTTCCATTGTATATGCCTGCTTATTACTAAGCGGCATTTTTACGAAGTCAGCTTATTGCCCCCAACAATCTTGGGTCCTCAATTTACCTACCCCGAGAGGATGGAAGGCTGAGTCAACCTTGAGCCTGGTGGGATTCGAGCCTGCACTAATTGCAGGCAGCTGGAACTTAAGTGCTAGGCATTTAGCAGCCTGCACCACCAAGGCCCTTGAACTCAACTTTTGCTTGGCCCAAGAGTTGGGAGCGTAGCTAAGTCTTTAATAATTTCTTGAACATCATATGGGTGCTGTGGTAGGTTTTGCAGCAGAAGATGGCTATTTGTCTGGGATGATAGGAAGATTCCTGCCCTAAGCAAAAGGTTGGAGAAAGAAACTCAGCAAGGAACCTCCCCAACTTATCAAGCTGTAAAAGAATTGGTGGGGGATCTGTACTATCAACCTTGTGAGCTTGATGTCAGCTTTCCCAGATAGACCAGACAGGAAACATGACCAGATAAGCTAATTCTACTTTATTGTAAAATTTCATTAATAAAATCTTGCAATCTTGTTGAAAGCTGCATATCCAGCAGCAAGCCAATAATACCCAACTCTAAATAAATTTCATCTGAGGAAACCAGTGTACTCAAAACAGATTTTCTGAATACTACTGATCTCATTTTAATATCAAAGGAAATAACTTCACATTCCTTAAAGTGACCTGCTCCTTTATAAAAATAACATTTTCAATCCTGTAATTTAAAAACACACATAAAAAGTTAATGCCGATTTTATAAACTTCCTTCAGCTCATAAAAGCAGATTACTGTTTTAGGAGCTACCCAGATTCCTCCAAAGCCTCTAACATTTGTGGAACTTCAGAGGCAACATTGGCATCAAGAGCAAGCAAACAAATGATTAAGCTGAAAAAAGCAGTCTTAGGTAAATCAAATTTTAAGTTCTGCAAAAGCTTTCATTTATAAAAACAGTTCAATCACAACTAATGGTGCAAAGTTATGATGTTGTGAAAGCCATTTTATCAGCTTTCTTTGGATGATCAGGTAGAGTAAGCTTTGCATAGCTAAAACTGTAATTTATATCAAGTATTAAACTCATCTTAAATCAAAACAAAAGATACTACTGTAATACCTGTCAGAATGTCAGAAGATCATATAAAAACTTTCTAGACAGGCTCAAAGAGAACTTTAAATATCAAGTTCCAACCAATAACTGAAGCTAACATAAAACTGCCATTGATAAGCCTGAAAGTATAAGAGTTAAATCCATCTTTCCCAGCAGGTAATTGCAATTTACCCTATGAAATCCATCTTTAAAATATATATATGTAAAGGATTAAAAACAGGAAGGCCTATTGGAGTATAAATCAAATTCATCTTAATCATAATTGTGTTATTTGAAATACTCAAAAGATTATTTGATCATTTTTTCTAAATTGTCTTTATTTCTTTTTAAAATTGGGGATAAATTCAAGCTCTCCACTTAAAAAGGTGCTTAGAAATACTTATTCCAGATTAAATGATGGATTAGAAGGCCATCTAAAATTATAGTCTATGTTGTCCAAGTCCAATTTGCTAATTTGAGTAGCAATTGGACACAGGATACCAAAATTACATGTTAGCAAAATATGGCAAAGGTACATAATCTATAAAACATATCATTCATGCATAGCAATACTTTATACTCTGGTTTCCCTGCTATGTGTCTGTTAATGCTTTTAGAATTTCTCATAGCACAAAAGATCCTAACGTCAGATTAAGAATTTTAACCAAGTTTAACAAATGATCTTATGTAATTCAGAATCTACAGAAAATATCTATTTTCATATCCTACAGTAGGGGAGTCAAACTGGTGGCCTGCAGGCCAGATGCATCATGTGGGGTCCATGCCCACCCCAGCTCCGCGAATGGAAAAAACATCATGAAACACCATGTGACAGCAGCATGACACCATGAGTTTGACACCCGTGTCCTAGAGCATGCCAGAAACTGGGCCACGCAAAGAAATCAAGCTCCATCTGTGGGATGCAGGCAGTACACGAAACCTCCCTGCAGAAAAACCACTGGTGCTCAAAAGGTTGAGAGCCACTGTCCTAGACCTATGAAATTTTGGAGAATCCCATAATAATCAGCATCCACCATAGAAACATTCAGGTAAGTGGTGGGATTCAAATTTTTCTACTAACGGTTCTGTGGGCGTGGCTTGGTGGGCATGGCAGGGGAAGGATACTGTAAAATCTCCAGTCAGAGGTGGGATTTGCCAGTTCTCCGAACTACTCAAAGTTTCTGCTACCGGTTCTCCAGAACTGGTCAGAACCTGCTAAATACCACCTCTGAGTATATTGTACCAAAATGTTCCCTAGTATTCAAAGGAATTAATTACTGGCTTCTGCTTTGAGTTAATACTGTTAATTCAGTTAAAATATAATATCATTAGAACTTTGCTGATAACACAGCTTCATTTGGGTATGAAATAATTAAAAGAGCAAATTATAATATATGGGCTAAGATAATTATTAAAATCTTACCCTCCACATTTATCAAATCAATAGTCTACAACTGGAACAAATAGTAGAAACCATAGCTGCTTGGGAACTATTTTAATATTTGCCTCACTAAAACCAAGAGATATGATCTTAATTGAAAAATCTTCAGTGTATTAAATGCAATGAATACAATGCATCTAGGAAACAAATTCTGCAGTGAGGTCAGACAGATTTCTGACATGCCCAGCCGATAATATTGTTATCTAAAAGTTGGAGTCAGTACTAGAGAGTCAGCTGTACTGGACTTAATCCTAACTAATAGGGATGAAGTGACTAAGGGAGTGGAAGTTTTACCATCAGGCAGAAGGCACTGAAGCATAGCCAGCTGCACAAATGGGTTTAAAAACAGTTTCTATCCATGGGCTGACAGACTCCTAAACACAATCACAATCACTCCACATAAATATGGAAATGTATGACTAGTTTTTTTTTTCTTTCCCAATTACTTGTATAAGGATTACTTTCTGTACTATTCATGTTGTCTTGTATTTTCTGTTATGAATTGCACCAGTAGAGGCTAAACCAATTTCATTGTATACACCAAAACTCCTCATGTTTCGTTGTACATGAGGGGCAATCGTAGGGGACAGAAGCAAGGGTGGGATTGAAAATTTTTAACAACTGGTTCTGTGGGTGTGGCTTAGGTGGTGGGCATGGCTTGATAGTCATGTGACTAAGTGGTCATGTTATGGGCTGGGCGTTGCCAACTCAATATCACTCACATCGAGGCATGCATCTCCTTGCCTGGCCTCTCGTGACTGTGGGGATGCTGCAACATCGTTAAGTGTGAAAAATGGTCGTAAGTCACTTTTTTCAGTGCTATTGTAACTTTGAATGGCCACTCCACACAAGCAAAGTACCAGCAAAGGAGGGGGAAAAAACTCCAGAGACGTTTCTGAGACAGGAAGTCTAGTCCTGCCAAGAATGTAATAAGGGTTAACGGAGAGGCAGTTTCTGTAAGCAACACCAGAATGTTTCCTTCCTGCCTTCCTTACAGGATTAGGCCAGTAATTTCTTCTAACAACCAGTTCTCCAAACTGCTTAGAATGTTAACAACCGGTTCTAGTGAATAGGTGCGAACTGGTAGAATCCCACCCCTGGACAGGAGGTCAATTTATTCTCCAAAGATTGTGGACAAGATAAGAAGCAATGGGTGGAAGTTTGTTAAAGAGAGAGCTAATCCGGAACTAAGATGAAACTTCCTCACAGTGAGGGCACTTAATCAATGAAATAGCTTGCCATCTAAATTTGTGGATGCTTCATCACTGAAATACTTCAAGAAAAGTTTGGACAGCCATTTATGTAGGATAAAATAAGGTCTCTTGCTCAAGATCCCTCCAAGCCCTATGCTTTTATATCTCTACTCAATTAAGTCACAAGAAACCCACTATTCTTTTACCAACCGATTGGTAAATTGGCAGAACCAAGAATCCTTCCACTTTTAAAATATACAATAATCATCATAAGTTCTTGAGAAAAAAAGATGTTAATAAATTTGACCTTAGCTGTGAAAGTCTGATTCTGTAGGAGAAACAGACACATGGATGGAGAAATGGAAACTATGCAACTGGGGTGGAAACAGCAACCTAAATTTTCTATGAATATCATGAATTGAAGAAACAAAACTATGTTGCATAATATAAGTCTAAAAAGCAATGTTCTTAATTTCTCTTCCCTTTTCCAGTATCGTTTCTTGGAACAATATAATTAAAAAAACCTATTTCAGCAAAATGAAACTTGTTAAGTTTATATTTAGCAGGGATCAAAGATCTGTATCACTCTGGGAATGGATGCAATGTGTTAAAGACTTAACAGATTTTTAACTTTTTCCTCCAGAGATTTAACTTTAATTTCTGCTTCTTCTTTTTATGAAAACATATGCCATAAAATGACTGAATCCCTGCTATGATGATGAAAATTTGTCCCTGTTGATTTTTTTTAACCCTGCTACAAGTTTCTGTTCTATTTGCTTAATGAAATCTTTCTCATTCAAGGATCACTTGAAAAAACATAGACAAATTATTATTAATTGAGATATTTAACTCGAGAGGAGCATGGTCTAAAATATTTACAGTGTTTATGTCATGTCCCTTAGCAAAGCTATGAAACCAAGAAACAATCTAAATGAAAAGTAGTGCAGAAGAAAGTAAGTTCATATTGGGAATGATTATTGAGAGTATATAATTTTCTAGATAATCTTTAGAGGAATGATGTACATTCAGTGGTGCTATATCCAAATATGAGTATTAAAATATAAGCTTCTCCGCCTGACATTTCTTCTTTAGCATTTGGAAAATGTTCTGATCAAAACAAAATACCAACTATAAAGCTTTAAAATTATGATTTATATATACTTCTTCCAGTAAGAGCCATTTCAAGAATATGAGTAGCTTAGAACAATAAAATATATGTTTCCCTTCCCCCCCAAGGTAGCACTTCCCGATCTTAAAAGGCATTTAATTTGCTATATTTGTATGACAAAATACGATAACAAGAAAAATAAAAATTGCACTCAATCTTGCAATGAAGCTGTTGAGCAGTCTTTAACAGCCCTTTGATAGTTCTATCAGATGGACTTCGAGCCTTGCAATGTTGATAGAAGGAGAAGGTTGTGTGTGTGTGTCTATATATGGGAAAAAATATTTGAAGCCCTGGAAGCATGATAACATTTGGAAATGGCTCAGAAAGACATCTGCCTGATTCACTGGGTACAAGAAAGGGGGGGGGGGTAGTATAGAAGCATTAGACTTGCAAAATTCTAGCCAATCCCAATAAAGGTAAACAAACTGAAGCTATTATACCCTGACTTTCCTTTTGTAGATACATTTTGTTTGTCATATTGATTTGGGTTTAGTTATTTATAATTATGGTTTTTTTTAGACTAGATATTATCCAGAGTTCTTTGTAAGCACTGTAAATAATACTATGTACAAGCTAAAATAATGGGCTATCTTTGTGACACTTTTTTCAACAGGCACACATTTCTGTTTTCTCCTGCCCCTTTCCCCATCTCACCTTTTCTTTTTGGATCAAGACTCCCTAACTCAACATTGAAAACAAAATGATCTTGTTGGCCTAACTATCATGCCTATGTGCTGACAATACTGACATTTCATTAATATAGGTTTTGCATTGAATCGATTAAGTATCAGTAAATGTCAAGATTTGTTGTTCTTCAAAGTAAATATTGAGCTCAAGCATTATACCAGTCAATATTTATATCTTTGGTCAATCAATCCAGATGATCACCTGAACAAATCAGATATCCAATTACTATTTATTTTAGGGGTGAGGATTCTGCATAATAACTGTGAGTATTGCTCAGGCTAAACTAATGCTTCTTTATCACAAAGGAGACTAATAAATGATAAGAGTCCATCTCATAAAAGTGGTCTGAGTCATTATTTTCCATTCAACAAGACGCTTATCAGAAGAAAAAAACTTGTCAAACAAAGGCAATATATTATTCTCAGATGTCTAACACTCAAAAATCCTGGCTTTACTGCAGCATTTTATTGGCTCCAAAACAGGAAATGATATTGGATTGACTACTGCTAAATAGGCAAGGATGATGCATTAAAATGCTCAATACATCAGCAGATGAGTCATTGTCTATGTTGCAGCAGTTTAAAACCTTCACAATCTTACCACATGAGCATCTTCACAATGTCATTTTGAGAACTTGGATCTCATGCAGCCCTCAAAAATATTAGTAAGAGCAAAAAAACCATCATGCTTCGATCTCAAAAGTTTATTCTGTAGCTTCCCAATTTCAGTTTTTTTAGAATGATGCTTGGCAATGATCAAGAATACTGCCATGTTGATCTGTCTTTTGATATTTATTATCCAGTAGCCATGCTTTAGATCAGGGGTCTTCAAACTTGACAGCTTTAAGACTTGTGGACTTCAAATCCCACAATTCCTCCTCCACTCATGTTAGCTCAAGAATTCTGGGAGTTAAAGTCCACAACTTGCCAAGTTTGAAGACCTTTGATAGTATGTAAAATAGTATCTATCACTGTGGTTTCCTGGGAAGTAGGCAGTGCATTCCATAAAGAAGCCCAAAATTAGAGATTACATAGTTCTGAGCTGGATGGGGAAGGAACAGTGGTGGGATTCAAAATTTTTTACTTCTGGTTCTGTGGCTGTGGCTTGGAGGGCATGGCATGGCTTGGTAGGCGTGGTGTGGCTTGGTGGATGTGGCTTGGTGAGTGTGTCAGGGGAAGGTTACTGCAAAATCCCTCCCCACCCCACTAACCTGCTTTTCAGCTCCATTCTCCTGTGCAGGGCAACAAAAGAAGACCCAGTCAATCAGCTGGGACTCGGGAGGCAGAGAATAGATGGGGGTGGAGCCAGTCAGAGGTGGTATTTGCCAGTTTTCTGATCTACTCAAAATTTCCGCTACTGGTTCTGGAGAATACCACCTCTGGGAAGGAAGAGGTTCAGGCTAGCCACACCCTAAAATCTCTCAGAGTATATGCCTGACTAACATGGCTGGTTTCTGCTGAGTCTCGGAGTGAGGTGGAAGGCTCGAGCGGTCCGAGAGGGTTTTTGGAGGGGTTTTTTATAGCCCCAGTACCTGGCATCGTCACTGGTGGGCTTGGGGAGCCAAACGAGACCCTCGGCGGGGGATTCGCTGGGCTCTGGAGTGAGAGGGGATTGGCGTCATCTCCCCCCCCCCCGGATTCTGTGTGTGCGGAGCTGTGGAGGCATCGGCGTGGCGTAGCAGCGGCTCCGGGCGGCTGCGGGTGGCTGCGGGCACGTTGACGATGAGCCCGGCAGTGTTTTCCTCCTGGGGGGCCTCGGATGAGACCATCGGCTCGGGACTCATTGGGCTTTGGGTTGAGCTGGGGTTCAGTGGCATCCCCCCCCCATTTTTGCATCAGAGCCTGCGAAGTGCTGGGTGGTGCAGCAGTGGCTCCAGGTGCGGCATGCGAGCCCGACGATGTCCCCCCCCTTCTGGATCAACTGGGGTGTGGTTCTGAGGCTACAGCTGATCTGGAAGGGTCAGCCCTGTAGACGCCAGGAAGACCTGGAGTGATGGTGGCGTCGGGAGTGATGGCGGCGATGGTGGCGAGAATGGCGCTGTTTGTGGCTAGCCCCTGGCCTTTATTTTGTTTAGAGGGCCAATGTGACACTGGGGCTGTCCCGGGTATGGCCTGGAATACAGCAGGAAGCATAACCGGTCCTGGGTCAGCTGTTATGGGCGGAGGCCCTGGTCCCGTCCAAGGGCTGTTAAGGGCTGCGATGTTTCCATCTATGGTGCTGGAGGTGATGGTGGTGACGCCCTTTTCCTGCTGTTTCTTATGGCCTGACTCTGGACTTTTCCATCAACCATTGTGTTCGGTCATTTGGCCTCACCTATGTTACTGCTTCCACTTATACCATCTGCTCCATCTTCGCCAATTACAAGGTACTCTAATTACTGGGACTGAACCATCTATACTGTGCCATAGGCCACGGAGGGGTGAGCTAGTGATGTGGGCCTGGATTCCCAGTGCTGACTGTACACCCTTGAACTTGGTTTACGGCTACCAGATTTTGTTGTTTCCCTAGCCGTGGTGAGAGAACAGCAGTGGGGACTCACTTTCTCTCTAGATAGCCATTTAACATCTGTTTACCAACTGTCCAATTGGTGCCCATGGGGGATACCCGCGGTGAGAGTGCGGGACTTGATCCGGAGGAGGGTCTTAAACATCGACCACAGGTCTGTTGTGAGAGGGCAGCCTGGTCCCTGGACCCCCCAACAGGCAGTACCTAGGACTTTACCAAGTTCCTATATTCCGGACTTTATTGTTTCCACCTACAGACCCTTGTGCCGGTTCCTTGACATCCCTGGATCTGTAATATTCGAACTTTTACAGAAGCAGAGCTTCAGGCCTTCAGGAGGCTCCCTCCCTCCAGGACATGGCCTGCTACACTATCACCGGCCTACCTCGAGGATGGGTTATGGAACCCGGAGAGATGGCATGGTGGGGAGTTGGGTTGGGGTTGGGGCTCTAAGAAGGCACAAAAGAGGGTCACTAGGGCCCCTTTAATTAAATTTTTAAATAAATTTTTAAGTAAGCTAGGGAGGAGGGTGGGAAATGATGTTGGTGGGGTGGATTGCAGCCCAGCTCATGGTGGGGGGGTTGGGGGCCAGTGGGGGCCCAGAGTGCGGGCCGGGGACCGCGATCCCTAGGGTGGTTGGGATCAGTGGGAGACGACGAGGCATAGGGCCAGATCATGTGTTGGGAGCTCACCCTCGCTATCTTCGAGCGGTGCCGCGCTCCGACCCTATGACCTCTTCCCCTGGGGGCAGGGAAATGGGGACCCCTGGGCTCAAGCTGGTGTATTTTAATGCCAGGTCCGTGGCTAATAAGTCTTCCCTCCTCCGCGAGGTGATTGAGGAGGAGGCTGCGGATCTGGCTTGCATCACCGAGACCTGGTTGGGCCCAGAGGGAGAAGTCCCTCTGGTTGGTTTATGCCCCCCCAGGTTTCCGGATTTTGCACCGGGCATGGGCTCAGGGGAGGGGTGGTGGAGTGGCTGTGGTTATTCGGGAGACCCTGATTCCAAGGGAGGTCGCTGTTCCTGAGATAGGTGGAAGTGAGACCCTCCTCCTGAGGTGGGGGCCTGGTGATAGGGTGGGTTTGCTGCTGACATACCTTTCCCCCAGCTGTGTGGCAGCAACCCTGCCTGGGTTTCTCGGCATTCTCTCGGGGGTGGCGGTGGATCTCCGGGGGCTTATGGTCCTGGGTGATTTCAATCTGCCTTCCCTTGGGGAGGCATCGGGTTTGGCCCAGGAATTCATGGACTCCATGGGGACCATGGGCCTGACCCAGTTAATTCAAGGCCCGACTCACGAGGGGGGAAACACTCTCGACCTGGTTTTTGTCTCGGAACAGTGGCGTAGTGATATAGGGCAGGCGAGTTGTACAACACTGCCCGTCCCATGGTCTGATCACTATCTCCTGCGGCTGGTCTTCCAACAGGCTGCCCCCCACTGCTGGGATGAGGAGCCACTTAAATGGTTCCGCCCCAGACGCCTAATGGACCCTGAAAGGTTCCAGGCGGAACTGGGGTTTTTCCCCATTTCCCTTGCCCACAACTCTGCCAAGGACCTGGTGGCTGCTTGGCAGCAGGCTGCTGAGGCTGCCCTCGACAGGGTTGTCCCCATGTGTCCCCTCACATGCCGTGGATCCTGGGTGGCTCCTTGGTATACTGAGGAGCTCCGGGAGATGAAGCGCTGTCGGAGGGGTTTAGAGAGCAGGTGGAGGGCCACCCGCTCCCTAGCCGATCGAGCCCAGTTAAAAGCCCATATAAGGACTTACCTGGTAGCTATGGGGGTGGTGAGAAGGTCTTATCTCTCCACCCTCATAGCGTCCGCAGATAACTGCCCAGCCGCCCTGTTTAGGGCCACCCGCTCCCTCTTACATCCGGGGGAGGTGGTGGACCCTCTCCGGGAAAGGGCTGAGGAATTTGGTCAATATCTGTCAGATAAGATCGCGCGGATTCGGGGTGGGTTGTGTTCCACCTTGCAGTGGTCTGAGGATCGTGGTGCAAGTAGTCTGGCTGATGTGATCTGGGCTGAGTTCGACCCTGTCTCTGAGGATGAAGTGGACAGGATTATGCAGCGTCTGAGTTCCACCACATGTTTGTTGGACCCGTGCCCTTCCTGGCTGGCTTATGCCGCCAGGGAGGTCACCTGCGGTTAGCTCCGGGCAGTGGTCAACGCTTCGTTAAAGGAGGGTGTCTTTCCCTCCGCCTTGAAAGAGGCGGTGGTGAGGCCCCTCCTGAAGAAGCCTGCCCTGGACCCGACTGTGTTAGACAACTTCTGTCCAGTCTCCAACCTTCATTTTTTGGCGAAGGTTGTTGAGAGTGTGGTGGCTCAGCAGTTTCCACTTTTCCTGGATGAAGCAGACTACCTAGATCCGTACCAATCGGGCTTCTGGCCTGGTTTCAGCATGGAGACGGCATTGGTCGCACTGATGGATGATCTCTGGAGGGCCCGGGACAGGGGTTTTTCCTCTGTCCTGGTCCTATTAGACCTCTCAGCGGCTTTCAATACCATCGACCATGGTATCCTTTTGCAACACCTCGAGGGGCTGGGAGTGGGGGGCACTGTTCTTTGGTGGCTCTCCTCCTACCTCTCCGGGTGGTTGCAATCGGTGTTGACAGGGGGACAGAGGTCGGCCCCGAGGGTGCTCACTTGTGGGGTCCCTCAGGGGTCGGTCCTCTCCCCCCTTTTATTTAATATCTACATGAAACCGCTGGGTGAGATCATTCGTGGTTTTGGGGTGAGGCATCACCAGTATGCTAATGATACCCAGTTATACATCTCCACCCCAAACCAAATCAGTGATGCCCTCTCCGTGATGACTCGCTGTCTGGATGCGGTATGGATCTGGATGGACGGAAACATGCTTCGCTCAACCCGCCAAGACTGAGTGGCTGTACATACCGGCATCTCGGTCCAGTCAAGAGTGTCCATCGTTGACCATAGGGGGAGTGGTGTTGCCCTCTGTGGATAGGGCACAGAACCGGGGGTCCTCCTACGCTGCTCCAGTTGGAGGAGCAGGTGGGGGCCTGCCAGGGGGCCTTTGCCCAGGTCCGGCTGGTTCGCCAGCCCGTTCTGGACCGAGATGCCCTGTGTACAGTCACTCATGCCCTTGTTACCTCGCGACTCGACTACTGCAACGCTCTCTATTTAGGACTGCCCTTGCACACCATCCGGAGGTTACAGCTGGTGCAGAATGCTGCCGCGCGGGTTGTGATGGGAGTTACCCGATTCTCCCATATTATCCCCCTCCTGCGCGGCTTGCATTGGTTGCCAGTTGCGCTCCGGGTGAGGTTCAAGGTTTTGGCTTTAACATTCAAAGTCCTACACGACATGGGTCCACAATATTTAAGGGAGCGCCTCCTACCGATATCGGGGATCAGCTGCCCTGTACGGGCACACAGGCAGGGGCTCCTCAGGGTCCCGTCGGCAAGCCAATGTCAGCTGGCGGTCCCCCGACGGCAAGCCTACTCTGTGGCAGCCCCCAACTTATGGAATCAACTGCTTCTGGACCTCCACCTGGCCCCTGACCTCCGCACCTTCCACCGTGATTTGAAGACCTGGCTATTTGACCAAGTTGGGCTGTGATTACCTTACTGGGGCATGGGACAGTTTTAATTTTTAATTCAGTTTTATTGGACCTTATAGTGATTTAATTTCTTTTTAATTATTTATTGTATTTGTATGTTTTAACTGTGAGCCGCCTCGAGTCTTCGGAGATGGGGCGGCATATAAGTCCAATAAAATAAAATAAAATAAAAAAATATATCTATTAGTTTAGAAGGCTATAACTTTAGTTTGGCAAGATTCTGTCTATTAGGTATAATAAAGATTTTGATTTTATTGTTTCCATCATGTTGTCTTTGGGCTTGGGCTTTATGGGTAGTTATTCCTAAATGTTCTTCTTTTTCTAATGAAATATCCATCAAATATTTTCCTGCACCTTTAAATTTTTAATCTTAAATCCTGTACGGCCCACTGCTTTAGAAGCAGTAGCTTAAACCACAAGAACTATTTGCATCAACTATTTCATGTTTTGATATTTTCTTGCTATACCATACTACCATCTCAATACTTTATTTTTTTAATAATTCTTATTCAACATTTATGTAATTAAGAACAAATATATATATGTTTATATATATATATATATATATATATATATATATATACACACACACACACATTTTACAGCAAGCTTTGAGCAATAGTTACACTTATACTTTTCTATCATTGACGTGTTCTACCTTGTTACAATAAATTTCTCGTCCTTTTAGTGTCTTTGATTCTATGTGTATAAGTTTACAATTAATTACACGTCTCTCTTATTTTCAATATATTGTCAAATTATCAGATATTACCTTTTCTTTAACCAATCATACCAGATGTCCCGTATTTTGTAATAATCACTGTCTTGATTATTTTTTAAGAGTTTGATTAGTCTGTCCATCTCAGCGCACTCATGTATTTTACTGATTACCATGTTTTCTGAGGGGGTCATAGCCAATTTCCAGTTTTGGGCAAAGCTTATTCTGGCTGCAGTTATGATATGCAAAATCAAGTACTGGTATTTCTTTTTCAAATTTAATTCTATTATGCCTAATAAAAAGATTTCAGGTTCAAGTTTTAGTTCTTGTTTCATTATTTCTAATATCCAAGTTCTAATTTTTTGCCAAAACTTCTGTACACGTGGACAAGTCCACCACATATGGAAATATGTTCCCTGGGTGTAGTTGCACTTCCAGCTGTTCGGTGTAATATTGGGAAACATCTTGGCTAATCCCACTGGTGGTAAATGACAACGATGAACCATTTTATATAAATTTTCTTTGTACGAAGCTGACATCGTAAGTCTATAATTTATCTGCCAGAGATGTTCCCACTGATCTAGATTAATATTGTGGCCCACATTCTTGGCCCAAATTATGACGCAGTCTTTAACAGTTTCCTCTTTTAATTTATAGTCTAATAAGTATTTATAGATTTTACTGATCATTTTCTTTCCTCCCTATGCCATATCTTGTCTAGTTCTTGTTGGGTCATGCTAAAGCAGAATTGTTCTTTATCCTTTTTGTATCTCGATTCCCTGGAGTTGTAATTGGTTCCTGCTTTTTAGTTCTCCTTTTTTGTTTAATAAATCTCTATATCTTACAATTTTATCGCAATCCAGAACATTCTCAATACTTTAGAATAAAATGTTTCAGCTGAGATACGCAATTCTTAAAACAGATTGTTTTTCTTTTCTAAACATGTTATGAGTCTTCTTCAACTGTAGGCAAAAAGTTCCATCTGGCTTACACCCAAGAAAGTGCATATAACATCATTAACCTAATTGGCAAAATGTAAAAAAAAAAAACCCAATAGACTTTTGTTGCATCAAATTGGCCTTGCTTCAGTTCAGTGTGGTATAATGTGTGTGATGTTTAAAAGATTAGACTTGTCTGGAATTGTGCCAATTTTAGATCCTTATGGTCTGTCTTGTGGCTTAATAAACTGTTATAGTTATTTTATGAAGTTTACTATGGCAAAAATAGACTTGGCTGTTCAAGTGACTAAAATAAGACTACTGGCTGGTAAAAATGCCCTGTGTCCTATATTAAATATGAAGCAGGAAATATTTCCAAAGAAGTGTCTGGAAGTTTTGTTTAAGAACATATGCATGAAAATATAACAGGTTTGGGAATAGTCTTGTCTCCCCCTAACTTTTCTGTCTGGGTTTAGGACAATAATTAAATTGAGACTTATTTAATAGCAACGAGAAGTAGAATAAAATATTGGGCAAACAAAAATGCATGTCATTTTTATGATGATTTCCATCTGTAGCAATCAGCATTTCTGATATACTTTATATCTTGCTGGATTATTAGTTTGTTTTTATGAACATACAGTCTCTAAGGAAATAGCATTTTCTGTCTTTTTTATTAGTTTATTGCAATTCATTGTGGAACACCTGCCAAAGAAAATCTTGAGAGGCCCTGAAGTACAGGTATTTTAAATCATTGTTAGGCCATACTCTATTAATTCACAGAACCTTGCACTGAATAATATTCCTATTTCAGGGATTGGGTGAGATTTAAAATTCATCACTGTCTTCTAACAAAGGCTAAATAAATATTGGCAGTTCTTAGCAAATTGCAACCCTGATTTAACAAAAAGTTTTAGCGCCTTCTGGATTAGCACTTTAATATATTGTGCTTTTTAAAATAAAAGATATGTATTTTTTTTATAAGAAGATGATGACTTTGATTTATACTGACATATACATGGTAAGCAGAAGTTACCACACCTTGTTAAGGAGCTTATTAATTGGAAAGCAATTGAACCCTTTTAATATTTACTTGGTAGTTATGTCTCAACCCAGTTTAGATGAAATTATCCAATGATAATTAGGAGATCAAATTGGTTTGATATCCTATTTTATAATTGGCGATTTTCTCATTTGGATGAAAAGTTAAACTACTGTAGATCTATTGCATTATTTCATAGGAATGAAAGAAGTAAGAGGGAGATTACAGGTGCTTATTCTTAATTCAATAATCATCATTTATTGGACCCAAATGATTATATATAAAATGAGAGACTTTGCAGTAATATTGTAATTTCTTTATCAGAGCAGGAGGAGGGGAGGGAGGGAGGGAGGGAGGGAGGGAGGGAGAGAGATTCGCTATCCACCTCTGAAAATACTTTTGACACTTTTGGTATCATGGAGGTAGTATCATGGTATCATGGAGGTAGTACATAGAGAGAAGTATTTAATGTTGGCCTCCTCTTCTTTCAACCGACAAAACTTACATTCTTGGCAATCCATCTTCTTAGTCTATCCTTGATATTAGATTGCTAGTTCAATGTCAGGCAACAACATATTAGTCTCTTTTTAAATTTTTCTTTTCTGTAAATATATTAGTAAAGTAATCTTATACCTATAATAACCAGAGTTCTGAATATATTTTTCCTGCAGCTCTTCAAAAGATTCCATAAAGCAAGTACTTATGCATATAAATCTGTTTACAAATGAGGTTGGGCCATAATCTCATGGCTGTATGTCATACACATGACTGCACTATGTTATCCACTAAGCACTCCATGCATCTCTGCCACAGCAGAGTTGGGGAGTCTTATTGCTGAATTGCAACTCCCAATATTGTCACTATTGCCAATATTGTCTAGTGCTGCTGGGAAGTGTCACTCAGCAGCAACTGTAGGGCTAGCAAATTCCCAAAACAGCGTATGAACATGTACAGAGGTCATTCCAGCTACTATAGTTTGTAGTCCAAGCACTAAGGATGAATCAATTTTGCTAATGTTTTTCTTCAACTTTTTATTTTATTAATTTAGAAAAATAATCCATATGTACACAAAAAAATATATTTTCATGACATTTTTCCAGATTTACTCACTTTTCTACACATTTTCTTTTGAGTAAGCCTTTTAGAATGTAATTTTATTTTTAATTTTGGGGGACATTCTTTTCTTCATTTAATCTGTGCATTTTCTTCAAAAAAATTGTTTTGCTTATGTTTCTTGGGACATGGTGGCTCAGTGGCTAAGACACTGAGCTTGTCGATCAGAAAGATCGGCAGTTTGGCAGTTCGAACCCCTAGCGCCGCCTAACGGAGTGAGCTTCCGTTACTTGTCCCAGCTTCTGCAACCTAGCAGTTCAAAAGCATGTAAAAATGCAAGTAGAAAAACAGGGACCACCTTTGGTGGGAAGGTAACAGTGTTCTGTGCTCCTTCAGCATTTAGTCATGCCAGCCACATGACCACGGAGACATCTTTGGACAGCGCTGGCTCTTCAGCTTTGAAACGGAGACAACCACTGCCCACTAGAGTCAGGAACGACTAGCATGTACGTGCAAAGGGAACCTTTACCTTTACCTTTTTATGTTTCTTAATTATTTTAATCTGGTAGTATATTTTGTAAACTGCCCAAAATCAACTGGAGTGAGCAGCTAAATAACAGTAATAATAACTTGACAGGTGGATATAAAATGTCGAGTGCAGTCTAGACACCTGGCTGACTGTGTGACCAATTGTAATAATAACTGACAAAACCATCATCAGTCAATTGCAAAAGGCAGCTTTACTTGGAACAGCTTCCATCCTGCATTGATGGCTGTAACACCATTGAACAACAACCTCTGCCTGTCCCGGGTCCTCAGGAAGGACTCAATAGATGGACAAAAATGTCAAGACTTGTCTAAACATTTGGCTGGCTGTGTGATCAACAATAATACTACAAAGAAAAAAAATACTAAAATGAAAAAGGGATCACTGCTCCAACTCACATAGCACACAGAATCTCACAGCAGATGAGATATGATGTGCTACAGGTTTGCTCCACATTGAATCCACAATGACATTTAGATATTTTCTCAACAACTTGGAGAGCTGGGAATTGAATTCCCTGTTGACTCCCGGAACATGGAAGCAAACAGAAGATTTGTCAAGAATGCTCCCAACTGACTTCTTCAAACAATTAATCCTAGACAGTTTTGAGAGCTGAAGCAGACCCAGAGATGCCTAAAATGAAACTGGCATAAAAGATGTCAGTATGATAAATCATGGGTACAAGCTCAAATACCATTTTACTCTGTGGTGTAACTACATCTCCACTTTCAATACTTCTTTAAAGCATCGATCAGCTGCATTTTTTCAGAGAGGGCTGCTCTCTTTGGGAAGAATCTTATAAATGTGAATCTGGATTCTGCTGAAAAATCTCTTGAATAAAATCACTTGCTAGCAATCTTGTAAGGAAATCAGGAAACATAATCTTTCAGAATTGCAAGCTCATTGATGCCATTGATTGAAAGTCTGAAAGTACAAATCTTCTGCCATTTCCTTTTCAGCCTGAAAAGCCAGGGATGGTCCCTTCTGAGCCTCTTGTTCCATACACTGTCCAAAACTGTGAGCCATGCCCTCTCTTTTCTATTGTTCCCTAGGCAGCAATTCTTGGCCTCATCTCCCAAGGTCTTTCCCACATAGCATCACCATAACACTACAGATAATTGCTATGTTGGGTTCTTATTCAGGACTTCGGATAAATTGGAGATGGTGTATACTTATTCAGCTCAGGAAGAATGCTGTCTAATAGAATACCTGTAGACAAGGAGCACCTGAGTGTGTCTTATTTGTAATGTTGCAACAGAAGACTGACTCGCTATGGAAATTAGGAATGTCATGCAGAATTTATAGGAACTTCTGTTTTTAAAGTTGGAGCTAGAGCATGTAGAAGAGAAAGTGGCAAGTAACCAGATAACCATTTGATCACGACTAAGAACTCAGCCTAGCCCAAGTCATTCCCTTGTGATTCCTTCCATGTACTGCTCTTCATCTTGTGACATGGACAGTTGATTTAGTTCAAATAATGAAACAGTTCAGATCTGTACAGGCTCTTTATATAGCAGAAGACTACTCAAAACAGAGGAGCAATTAATTGAAGATCTGCTCTTATTTTGTCCTCTTTGCATAGAAATCTTAATCTTTCTTTTCTCATGTCCCCAGGTTTTACATATTGAATGCAGTTGTATATTAACATTCTCCAGATTTTTGCTCTGCCCAGATAATTCCCCCTTGTTAAACAGAGGTTCTCGGACACCAATGAAAACTAAACTGAATATGATTTTAAGAACAGCTGTTGTACAACAACGGTGTAAAAGTGGTATATAACCTCTTGTGTTTGGTAGCTTTCTGGACGCTTTTGCTGGGCTGTTGGGAAATACAGAAGAATGAATTAGAGATACTTTGGACTCATCCAGGAGGACTCTTATGTTTGCATATATATAACCATTTTCTTACATAATGGACTTCCTAGAGAACAGTTCTGCTGTTTTAGCGGATATCCAGGAGAATAATGCATTTGAAAGAATCCTCTATATTTATTTCTCATTATATTTATAACCTTATCTTGCTGCTAGAGTGTGAAGCAGGACATATTGGACTTACTTCTCATATCATCCTCGGAACAATATTGCTGGAAATAAATTAGGTTGGGAGAGTGTGACTGAAGATCCCCGTTAGCTCCATGAGCAAGTGTGGGCTTAAAACCTGAATTGCTCTAGTCCTAGTTATTTGTTTAGCCACTTTGTTTCTTTGTCTGTTTTCCTTCAAATCACTGTTGGTTCCTGGTGATTGCCAGGACAAGTTCCTATAATTTTCTTGGCATGTTCTTTGGATGGGTTTGCTACTGCCTCCTTCTTAGGGCTGAGAGTGTGACTGAGTCAAGGTCATCCAGTGCCTAAGGCAGGACTAGAACTCATCATCTCCTAGTTTCCTAGTCTGGTGCCTTAGCTAATACACAAGACTGATTTTCCAGCCCAACTCTGTCTCAGAGAAATTAGAGAGCTGATATATGAGTTTTGATCTGTGAGTGTGTGTGTCTGTTTTGAACTAGTGACATCTTCAGCCAATAGTTCAAATGTGTATGTATATACGTATGTGTATGTGTGTGTGTGTATATATATGTGTGTGTGTGTGTGTGTCTGTGTCTGTGTGTATAGATGTATATATATACATATACATATATACATATGTATAAATACACACACACACACACATAATTCCAATATCTCTCTTTCTCCCTCAACTTTTGTGTGCGCACACTTATGCACTCACATACATAAATACAAACACACACATACATAAATACAAACACACACATTTGTGTGTGTGTGTGTGTGTGTGTGTGTGTGCACCCACCCACACACGTTTGAGGAAGAAAGAGATATATTGCAGTTCTATATTCTTTTTAGATTCTCTGTTGGTCTTAGATTTCTGCATTTATTCCAGGGCCATCTAGATGGAAAATATGCTTGTGCTCCCTGTGGCTTATAATTCCCTTGAGTGCAAAGTGCAAAATTGTTTTGGTAATTCGTTACCTTGATTTTTCCATATCAAATTCTGGGTGTGCAAAGGCTTTAAGTCTAGGCCTATTACAAATTTTTAAACAAAACTTATTGGATTATATTGAGACTGACAGTTTGCTCCACTGTTTTAGCAGTTTTGGCTCTCTCTCTCTCTTTTTTTTTTTTTGCATATTTTACATCAAGTGACCTGACAAATGTCATGAAGAGGTGAATGGGGAATAAGGAAATCATTCAAAGAGATGGATGAGATGCAGACTCGATTATTTATTCAAATTATTCCCACAATGACCGAATCCTGCTGATTACAGACAGCATTTTGTCAGAATCATTAGAAAAGGGCAAAGATGGCAAGAATTTAATGACCAAATTGGAGTTATTGGACAATGTGTTGTATGATAATATAAGGTGAGACAGGGGGGGGGAAATCTTGTGCAGATCAAACTGCTTGTGTTGATTTACATCAGTAAAGACAGCTGGATGTTCACTACCTTTTGGGCTTCAAATGAAGGTCATATATTAGACTGTAAATCTATTCCAAAGCAATTTTCTACATTTCCATCTACGGTATACATTTGTAACAATTACTTTCCCCATTCGGTGTCATAAACTCTCACAGGAAATTCCATCCTTATTCCCGTTTAATTTTTCAGTTTTTCAAAACTAAAACAACAGCAACAATTACTACTACAAAACTGCATTCATTCTCTGCTGTGCAGAGAAAACCATTCCATGCACACTGTGGTATCTGTAGAAGAGGTTTTTTTTAAATAAAAAAATAAAAAAGGCTGCCAGAAGGACAATATTGGAACTTTAGCCCTTGTTTTGCAGGCATCACATGCCTTAAATCGCTTAGTCACAACTGAGATTTAAACTTTTCTGAGGCCTTCTTGTTGATGCCCCTGCCTGTATACATAACAGCCAGAAACACAGGAGATAAAAATAGATTATATGAAGAAGGCCATTCTCCAAGATTGGAAATGCAGAACTCTGCGTAATGAAGAGAATTCTCCCCTGAAGCTCTGTGAACAAATACTATGCAAAATAAAAATGATGAACATACAAAGAAAACTTTGCCAATGAGTGAAGGAAAGTGGAAGGTCAGAAATAGATAATTAAGCATGTGATTTGTAGATGTGATGCACTGAATATATCCTGAAGAAATCTGTAATACAGGATTCTCCTTGTCAGCTTGATTCATTTTGCATGGCATGTTATAAGCTACTCTCCAAAAGTGGGTAATATTAGGACCTGTATTTTGGGGAAGCCTTATGTGATTAATACATGAGATGATGATGATGATGATGATGATGATGATGATGATGATGATGACCAAAGCAATATAAAGCCTCCAAGATTAAGGGCCAAGGTGGTCTATGGAATTAAAAATTTCATAAGCATATAAGAAGTAGTGTACTAAAAATCATTCAGAGCTAAAATATTTGTATTTTGCTTCTTAAAGCCTAAAAGTATAACTCAAAAGCCTGAAAAAAATCCTTTGGGGATTTTGGGGTCTCCCCCAAAAGTATGCTCACCTTGCAGCTCTCAAAACATTTAGACGCCTGATACAAGCCATGACAAGTCAAGAGCTGCGATGGTGCAATGGTTAGAATGCAGTACTGCAGACTACTTCTGCTGACTGCCAGCTGACTGCAATTTGGCAGTTCAAATCTCACCAGGCTCAAGGTTGACTCAGCTTTCCATCCTTCTGAAGTGGATAAAATGAGGGCCCAGATTGTCAGGGATAATATGCTGGCTCTGTAAACCGTTTAGAGAAAGCACTGTGAAGCAGTATATTAGTCTAAATGCTATTGCTATCACTTCTGTCTGACTTTTCATACTTAATGGGGTTTAATCATACTGGATAAGGGTCTGAGTTGCTTTCAATGTAGGTTACTTTGGAGTGAGTATAAGGCAGTCATCCTTCCAATGAGGAGAGTTTTCAGGGATGGGGTTTGGATAAAAATATAAAAAAAATAATGATGGCCAATAGTTGTACAATAAACACACACATTCAAGGTTTTTTTAAACTGTGCAATGTGATTGCTGTCTTGAGCTTTTGGATCTCCCTCAGCACCTTGGTTCCAACCCTGGAGTACCTGGCAGACGTACCTCAAGTCCAAAATTGGCTTGCCAGCTACTGTTGGACTGTTATGACTGAGCATTCTTGATCCCTCAGTTCCAACACATCTGGAGAATTTAAGATTAGATTTATTAGATTTATATCCTGCCTCTCTTCCCCCATCGGGGAACTCGAGGCGGCGTACAACAAAGTAAAAACAATTGCCTATACAATATAAAAATCAAAAACTCATTCATATCGTCCATACATACAAGAGGGAAGGAGGGAATTTAAGACTTTGTAAGAGATAGATAGATAGATGGATAATATGTAGATAGGTAGGTAGGTAGGTAGAGAGAGAGATGTAGATGTGCACACATATGCACACATATACATGCAGATACACACATGCACACACACCATCTCACACAAAGTCTTAAATTCTCCAGATGTGCTGGAACTGAGGGACCAAGAATGCTCAGTCACAACAGTCCGACAGTCCAGTTGGCAGGCAGGTTTTGGGGTACACACACACACACACATGCTAAGTTGAGAGCAGAGCTGCAGAGTTACAGAATAGAAGGCTGAGCCTCAAACCAACAGGCAAAGAAGAAACCTAATGCTGAAATGAAACCATGAAATTGCAATCCTATCCTTCTGAGAAATATGCTCACGCAATACTATTGCAGCTGCATTCAGTCCCAGCAATATCGTCTGAAGAACTTTCAAAAACCCCAGATATATATTTCATTTTCTCAGCATTGGGTTTCCTTCTCATTGGGTTAGAGAAACCAGTCCCATCTGAGTTCCTGAATTTGTTGGAGCAAAATTGTATTCAAGCATGAGGAGAGGTTCTATGGAATGCTTCACCTTATTAATTGCCATGTCCCATGACCAGAATTTCCATTGCTAAGCAAGGCGGTTGTTAAGTGAGTTGCACCCAATTTTATGACCTTTTTTTGCTACAGCTGTTAAGCGAATCACTGCAGTTAAGTGAATCATGCAGTCATTAAGTGAATTTGACTTTCCCCATTGACTTAGCTTGTTGGAAGCTGGCTGGGAAGGTTGCAAATGGTGAGGGCATAACCCCAGGATGTGTGATGCCCCAGAGTGTAACACAAACATAACAAAATCCAAAACGTAAATAAATGTACTTTAATGCCTCCAACTTGGCCCCACTATTCAATAATTCTCAGTTGGAGATTAAACTTATTCAAAAATAGTCTTCAAAAGAAAGCCATACAGTCCAAACTTAATGAGTAGATAGAGGTGAAATAAAAAACCAAAACAAACTACAATGAAGGAATTTCCACAATGGACCAGGATAAGTAATTACCAACTTCAAGGAGATAACAAGGCACAGTCTGTTGGAAGGACGCCAACCAAGATAACTCCAGCCCAAAATAAAACATGCTTTGCTTCTAGCAATGCTGTGTTTTAACTATCTCTCTTATATACTATTCTCCCCAGCTGCAACCAATGAGGAGGATCATGGCTGCTTCCCCTCTTGTAAGCCAAGTTGTTTCCTTCTCCGTTCCTTCCTGCATGTCCTAGGATGAAGAGGGGATGGGCCTGGTTCTTTCTCTGACTGCCCAGCCGGCCTCTGTCCTTCCCCAGCCTCCTCCACAACCTCTGGAGCCACACTCCACTCCCTGTCGGCTGTTCCTCCTCTCCCTCAGAGTCCGACTCTAACAAGGGCATGACATATTAGCTCAGGAAATGATGTACATATATGTTGGTTGCCAAGGACTCAAACTTTGACCATATGGCACTGGGGATGCTGCAGCAGTTCTAAGTGCAAGGACCAGCCACAAGTCAAATTTTCAGTGCAGCTGTAACTATAAACAGTCACTAAGTGAATAGTGGTAAGTCAAGGACTACCTGTAATTCTTTTCTATAATGTCCTTATTTAGTTCAGGATTAAATTGGGATAATCAACTATGGTACTAATTGAGAATAAGATGGAAACAAGTTGGCAGCAATGCATTTCACACATGTATGTGATTTTTATCTACTTCTATGACCAATGACGGAAGAGGACTGAAAATATATCTCCAAAGCCTTTAATTTCTTTCTCCCAGGCTCTCAAGCAACTCCTCTGCAGTTGTAACTTGTTCCATATTGTAAAATTAAACATGTTCAGAGTTTCAGAATTCCCACTTCATCTCTTGTTCAATAAAAACAAACATTTGCAGTTGTAAATGTTCCCAAGCTAGCAAGGAATGGCATTAGAATAGGTAAATCGATAATTTTTGTGCACATATGAACAACAAGAAGAAGTTACCCTTGGCAAACAATTCTCAATATCCAATTCTCAAAGTCAGGAATAAAATTAAAGACAACCATGAAAAAGGAATATACTGCCGCTTATTTTTTTATACTGCCACTTATTTTTTTAAAAGGAAAAAGTGGAAACTCTATTCCATTAAAAAAAACAGGTAGTGAAGGAGTATTTAAAGAATCCATGCCTTCTGAAAAGCAGCTGGGTCCAACTTAAGTCCAACAACTTAACGGGCTCAACAAGATTCTTCTTGAAGTACAAAGGTGACAGACCCAGCAAATGAATTGAGCTTAAAGGTGGAATTAGAATGCTAGTAAAATCAGATATAGACAGGATATGAAAGATTTTGGAATCTATATTAAATCACAACAATTAGATTAGGCCCAGATTTAAAAAAATAACTAAATTTTATAACTATTTATTAGAGATAGAACAAGAGGAAAAAATAGTTAAAGGTAATATGATAGCTTGGTGTAGGAATATAGGCTGTAGCATTACTTTAACAGAATGGGAGAAGATCTGGAACAGAAATAACAAAATTATAAAATCAGCATCATACCAAGAAAATGCCTATAAAAAGCTTTACAGATGGCATCTACCCCCTTCGAGATTAGTGAAGATGTTTCCCAACATGAGCCCGAAATGCTGGAAGTGCAAAAAGAAAGAGGGAACATTCTACCACATGTGGTGGTCATGCACAGAAACCCAAAGATATTGGCTGAGAACTAAAAAATGGTTGGAGGAAATTACGACTGAGCAGATTGAACTTAAACCAGAATTCTTCCTACTAGGGATATTCAACAGACAATTCCCAAAAAAAGTTAAATATATAATATTACATATATTGACGGCACCCAGATTGGCCTTTGCACAATGCTGGAAACAACCCTATACTCCTCCAGAGGAAATGATTATCCAGAAAATATCAAGCTGTGCAGAAATGGATAAATTAACTCTAGCACTAAAAAGTAAAGAAGTATCAGAGTACTACAAGAGTTGGAATTGTTGGTATGAGTGGATAGGCCAAAGATATATTATGTAATAACAATAATAATAAACTGTAAAGGAGGATGAGCGACAATTGTAGTAATTATATATTCGCACTAAAGATCAATTGTAAATATGGCACAAAATAATAACATAAATAAGGAACCACAAAATGTTGATGATGCAATGTTTTTTTTAAACTGTTTACCCCTTTTTCTTCTTTGTTTTTCTCTCCTTTTTCCTATTTGTGTGTGCGTTGTTTGTATATTTTAATTGTAAAATCAATAAAGTTTTTTTTAAAAAAAGAATGCTAGTAAAATCAAAGGTCAGACAGACTAAAGGCCATCTTGACAGGTTCAAGATACAAGAATGAGATGGAGTAACAGTAGCAGCTGCAGTAAAGTCTTACCCGTATCCAGACCTGTAACCATTGTGGTAGAGAAAAGAAAGCAACATTCCAGGACAGACTTAAAGCTGACATCCTAAAGATGTATTGGAATTTATTTCAGGGACACGCTGAAAGCTGGAATGAATGGGCATTATCACTTTTGATATCGCTCACATTTTCATTTCCCCCTCAAATTTATATTAGACTGCATTAGCAATGATGTTTTTGTATGGATTTTCTCTTAAATGCATTTTTGAAAATGATTTTACCTGGGCGCATTTTTCGATAGGCTTTTATATTCTATCTATCTATCTATCTATCTATCTATCTATCTATCTATCTATCACCTATCATCTATTTATTATACTCTTTTCCTCTCTCCCTCTCTCTCTTCCCCTACCCCTTTGGTATACTTTTTTTTCCAAAAAACAAACCCGCTCTGTGACTGACCATTGCATCATAACATTTAGGACTATTGAAGGATAGCTTCTTTCAGTCTGTAATTAGTTTGAGGAATGCATAGTGTACTTCAATATAAAAAGCAAACAGATGAACTGTTCACTTCAGATGCATCTGTCAAATTCTCCCAAAAGTCAAACCAGCAAATGTACGATCGAAGTCCCACCAGATCTTTATTGCTTTACAGAAGTCCAATAGGGCTGGGTCCACCCAAACCCCAAGGGGCACTCATTACAAAATGAGCATAGCAGCATGAAAGGTCTGTCTCCTACCAGTAGGTCCCAACACATGATACTGCCTCAGAGAAGGGCAGTATCCCTGCCCTGCCCTGCACAAGCTCATAGGATAGACAGAGATGACCTACGAGAGGCAGTCCCACAAATAACCCTGTTCTGTGTCCTTCAAGTACAGAACAGGATATAAATAATAACAAGAATCTCAAATTGCAAGTAGAAGCCTATTGGAAGCCAACATAGGTTACCAAGTTTGGGCATTAGATGGGCATAGTGAGGCACAGCCATAACTACCTGCACCACTGCATTCTAATCATTCTATTCCCTCAGAATCTACTGTATGGTCAATTTCGCTAGTGTCAGATAAATTCATCAGTGTTTTCTTCCACCAAGTTTTATTCAATTTGCTTCAGAAAGCTTTCAACAGAGAACAATGTACTGGAGAAATTCTCATAGGTGGAGGGTGACGTACTTGTACTTACATAGATACAAGAAAGTCAAAATGTATGTGAGAACAATTTATGTGTCCTTGTACTTTCACTTTTCTGGTCATCTTCGTCATCTTTCCTGATTTTCTATGTTTCAATGAAATCCCAAAGAAATATAACACAAGGGAAGGTCTTCAAAAGGCTCTTTTTAGCAGTTCCTGTCTTTACTTATGGGAATCCAGCTCTTGAGAAATTTTTTGGAGAAAGTTTTTTTTTTTTTGTTTGGGAAAATGTAGAACGTAGACTGGAGAATTTCCTGCAGAAGTTCAAAGAAATGCATCACTACAACATTATTTTAAATCATATTCCTTCTTGGAAATATTGTGTGGCACAGCATAAATTTTAGATAACAGATAACAGATAATCAGAGTTGGAAGGGACCTTATAGGACATCTAGTCCAACCCCCTGCCCAAGCAGGAGACTCCACACTATTTCTGACAAATGGCAGTCTAATCTCTTCTTGAAAATCTCAAGTGATATAACTCCCACAACTTCCGAGGGCAACTTCTGTTCATTGGTTGATTGTTTGCACTGTCAGAGGGTTTCTCCTTATTTCCAAGTTAAATCTCTCCTTGTTCAGTTTCCAGCCATTATTCCTTGTCTGGCCTACAGGCACTTTAGAAAACAGCTTGACTCCTTCCTCTCTGTGGCAGCCCCTCAAATATTGGAAGACTGCTATCATGTCTCCCCTGGTCCTTCTCTTCACTCTTCACTTTTAGCTAGGCCCAGGAATCTCCGAATAGCAACCAATAGTTATAGATCAGATACCACATGTGATTCAGTCAAAGTTCCCATCACCTATTCTGGAACTAATATAATAAAAATAATCAGGTTCTCACTAATTTGCTTTAAAAAAAATCCATTCTGGAAAAAAATATTACCCCCTTCCATTAGTATTAATGTACTATAATGTAATGTAGGGTTCTGTTGTGATGTGTTGTGATGTTATGTTATCTTAGTATAAATATAAAGTATTTGGAGAAGTGGAAGAGGGCAAATTTTCTGGCTGGATCAATTGCCAATAATTTGTTTGATTTTGATTAATAGTTCTTTTCCAGAACTATTCAGAATTCCTGCATACTGAATAGATATCATTGAGTCTGCCATACTTTTTAAGTTATCCATGTATATCTTTGTCCTTGCTCTGTAAAGTTGTCACTGGGGAATGAAAACTTCAGTAACCTTAGACAGAATAAGTTTGCACTGCAAATCAGTGAAGGGGATTTTTCTCCCAATTGGCTGGATACCACTTCCTGTTAAACAGGGAAGCTACCTACTGCACAATTCAAAGCTATATCATAACAATTCAGTGACATATTATGTATCCCCCCTGTATAGTAACTTAAACATTTAACAACACCACTAATTTTAATCTACCTGAACTTAGTTCTCCCATGGGACCAAAGCAGTGGTGGGATTCAGTTTTTTTTACTACTGGTTCTGTGGGCATGGCTTGGTGGGCGTGGCTTGGTGGGCGTGGCAGAGGAAGGATACTGCAAAATCTCCATTCCCACCCCACTGCAGGGGAAGGATACTGTAAAATCTCCATTTCTACCCCACTCCTGGGGTAAGGTTATTGCAAAATCCCCATTCCCTCCCCACCCCACTAACCTGCTTTCCATCTCTGTTCTCCTGTGCAGGGCAACAAAAGAAGACCCAGCTGATCAGCTGGATCTTGGGAGGCAGAGAATAGATGGGGGCGGAGGTGTTATTTGCTGGTTCTCTGAACTACTCCAAATTTCCACTACCGGTTCTCCAGAACTGGTCAGAGCCTGCTGAATACCACCTCTGGACCAAAGATATTGCAGGATTCAACTTGTTTTGCTTTGGATAAGAACATTGCACACCAAGGAAAGTGACCATGATAATTTAAGGGCACAACTATTGTACATGTCAGTAACTGGGGTCCTAGGGTGAAAGTTCCAACCATATGAAAAGAAACACAGCATGTACTATATTTTAAATTGGTCTAGGACAGTGGTTCCCAAAGTGGGCAGTACCGCCCCCTGGGGGGTGGTGGGATGCCTTAGGGGGGTGCTAAGAGGCAAGCAGGGGATGCTAAGAGGTGGCAGGGCGGCGTTCGAGGCGCCGGCCCTGCAGGCTCACCCCATTGACTATTGCACCACTCCATAGCCAGCACCTCGAATGTGGCAGTGGTGGCATGTTATGTGCTGCCACGGCCGTGTTCAATGCACCGGCTCCACAGGCTTACCTCATTGAGCCCCTTGCACTGCTCCGGTGCAACAGTCAATCGGGTGAGCCTGCGGTGCCGGCACCTCAAACGCCCCCCTGCTGACTCCCCCCTGCTGACTCTTAGCATCCCCAAGGGGGCTGGCAGAGGGGTGCTATGAGGCAGCAGGGGGGTGTTCGAGGTGCCAGACCCACAGGCTTATCCCCTTGATTGTTGCAGAACTCCAGAGTCGGTGCCTTGAATGTGGCAGCACATTGGGAAAAGCTGCCGCCACTGCATTCGAGGTGCCGGCTCTGGAGCGGTGCAACAGTCAATGGGATGAGCCTGCAGGGCTGGCGCCTCGAACACCCCCCTCTGCCCACCCCCTTGGCTTTCTAGGAATCTTTCATAATATCTCATTCAGAAGTTCCAGAAGTTTAAAAGTGTAAGTGTAAGTCACTAATAATTTCTCCTTCTAACAAAATTGTTCCTCTTAGTAGCAAGAACTCCAGTTCCAGAAGTGAACAACTGAAAAGCACAAATAGTCCTTTGGCCCCCTCCTTTTTAAAACTTCCCAGGCTCCTAAGATCATGCCACTGAAATTGTATAGCAAGCAGCCAAGGTGAAGATGAGTGTGTTTGTGTGTGTATGTGTATGTGTGTGTGTGTGTGTGTGTGTGTGTGTATGTGAGGGAGGGAGGGAGGGAGGGAGGGAGGGAGGGAGAGAAGATTCACCTCCACAACACCCCAAAATTAGAGAAATGCAGCCTATGGGCACAAAACATTTACTCAACTATGCTCAAACACCTGTAAACCCAGCTTATCCTGTTTTGATGTCTTCTCTTCTACCATAAGGCTTGCTTTATCATCATTCTTCCAATGTGTTTATGGGTTCTTATTTATATAGATGCGGTGATGTTAACTTCAATTTCAACCATCACCAAACAATAAACTAAAAGGGAGCATCATACCATCCACAAGTTTCTCTATTTGGACTTCCAGGAATTATATTAAAGTAACATTATGGCTGTCGACAATATGTTTCAAGTGCATTTATTTTTTCACCCACATTCATATTTGAAATAGCTACTACAACCATATAATTTATTGACTTCAATGAAAGAAAAGAGTTTTCTACGGATGCATTAAACTGAAACTCAACAAATGACAGAATTCTTTCAGTCAAATGTTCACAAAACACAATAATGGTGCTTTTGGGGCTCCAAATATTCACTATTAAGTTTCCTTTCAAGCAATATTCAAATATATTAGCACTATTTTTAAAGCAGGACTTCTTCCATCACTTCTGGGCAGCATACCATAAAAATACAATCATAATTAATTTCCCCATAATATTAAAAACAACACAATACCATATATAAAGATATAAGCTAAAAAGCCATTTCTTTATTTATTCTTCTCTCATATGAATGAAATAAATGATTTTTTAATACTACCTTTCCAAACTATTTTAATGGATGTGTATTATGTTTACTATTTTAACCTTCTGATTTTATTTTAACTTATTTAACTTTTTTATCACTTGAAATGTTTTAATAAACAATCTACTACATCAATCTTGCAGGAATACATATACAAAAGAAAAATAAAAAAGATAAGAATTTAAGAGACTTTTGGAACTAGAGGAATGTAGTTCCACTGTTGTGGTCTATCTAGTTTCCCCAGCTAAAAATTGACTTTACTGTAACTATTCATGAAAGTCACTGTTTCTAGTGAGCTGTAATTTGTTGCTCTTATTAAAGGCTTGGTGTCTATTTTTGCCAAAACACATTTAATGCATTCACACACAAGGTTCATTTCAAGATATTTCTCAAGATTTGTCAGTAATTCCCACCAAGCTTTTGCCCAAAGTGTTCCGGTTTTGTGTTTGTACTCAACCATGAGTTTGTGCTCAAAGATGTTGTTGCTGCATGCTAATTAGGAGGCAGACAAATACAGGTCACAAAGACAAAAGCAAAGCTTTTCCGGAAAGAGACAAACTTGTGATTTGGGAAAGAAAAGACAGGAAGTTTTAAATGTGAAGAATGGAGAGGACTAAAACCCATGTAGCTTTCCGGAAGGAAGATGATCTCTTGGATATTCAGTGAAATGAACATTGCATTAACCCGTTCCTTGTTGTTTGGCTTTCATTGCAAGGTATCAGTGACAATAACAATTAAAAACATTATTTCACACCCTGGGACCAGAATGAGACACAGGTACAGTCAAGTAAGGTAAGACACAATACAGTCAAGTGATTAGAAAACTTTCAGAGATGAGGTGGTTCTTAAAGTTCCCTGCAGTTCAGAATCACAGCTGCTTCTTCTGTATTTTGTAACCATTAGTAAAAGCAGGGAACTTTTTCACTTAAGAAGCATGTTAGCTGTGTGGTTTTAATGTTCAAATATATTGCAAACCAAGGCAACTTTTTCTCTCTTATACACCCCTTTGTAAACTAACTTTCCACATCCAATTGGAATTGGGAGCCGTCTTTAAAAAAAGAAAAAATCTAAATGATGTAGGCGGGCCCAATCTGTCATGGAATGTCTATTCAAGCAATGAAATTTTCCAATCCAGCTGCTTGCTTTCAAAAAACTATTCCCCAGTTTAAACTCCATGAAGGAGAGGTGCAGATTAATCAACACAGAGAACGTCTTGAAAAGAATAAGACATATTATCATTTTCTGCAAGGTGAGATTGTAGCTGATTTGCAGCTGTGAAGTTTTGCTGTTTGCCATATAATTCTATAGCAGCTGATAATTTTAAAAATAGTCTCAAATGCCAAAATTAGGCAAACTACATTCAAAACTCCGGTTCTACTGCATAACAACAGCATATCTATGAAATGACTGGAATTCCATGTTTCCCTTAAATGCCCAACATATTTGTAGCATTATTGGTGTGAAAAAGATCAAAATGTTCCTTTCAGAAATGTGAGCTTGTGCAAATTCAGGATAAAACTGAGTTTTGTAGTGACAGCTGTAAAAAGAAACACTCAGAAGTTTGTAGGATAATAACTGTTATCTTTTGGGAAATCGACAAAAACAATTGTGTGCTTTTCACATCCTCCTAAGACTTTGTAAGCAGCAGGTTATTATTTTTAAAAATTCTATTTCTGCACTGATGAATTTATAAAAAGTCACAGCAGATTATAGCAATGCAGTAAAAACATATTAGCAGTCAGGGCACTCCTAGTAAAATTAAAATTAAAAACAAAATTGTAAATGGAAGAATAAAAGAGTAAAAGGCGTAAAAGGAGAAATAACAATAATTTCAAAAAAACAAATATATAAACAAATTAAAAATGAAACAAAATAGTTATATTTTGCATCTCGGACCAGTCAGTTGATTCCATCTTTGGTCATAGGGGGAGAGGTGTTGCCCCCTGTGGATAGGGCTCAGAACCTGGGAATCCTCCTGGATTCACAGCTTAATTTGGAGGAGCAGGTGGGGGCTGTGGCCAGGAGGGCTTTTGCCCAGGTCTGACTGGTTCACCAGTTACGCCCGTATCTGGACCGAGATGCCCTTCGCACGATCACTCATGCACTTGTGATGTCCCAACTTGACTACTGCAACACTCTCTATTTAGGACTGCCCTTGCATACCATCTGGAGGCTTCAGCTGGTGCAGAATGCAGCTGTGCGGGCTGTGATGGGAGTTTCCCGATACTCCCATGTTACACCCCTCCTGTGCGAGCTGCATTGGTTGACGGTTGCCCTCCGGGTGAGATTCAAGGTGTTGGTGTTAACATTCAAAGTCCTTTACGATATGGGTCCGGGGTACTTGCGGGAGCATCTTCTGCCAACATCAAACACCAATTGCCCTGTGCGTGCGCACAGACGGGGACTCCTCGGGGTACCGTCGGCTAGACAGTGTCGGCTGGCGGTGCCCCGGGGAAGGGCCTATTCTGTTGCAGCCCCTGCCCTGTGGAACCAACTCCCTCTGGAGCTCCGGTTGGCTCCTGATCTCCTCTCCTTCCACCGTGATCTGAAGACCTGGTTGTTTGAACAGGCTGGGCTGGACTGACCTCCTGGGGTTTTTAAGGTATTTTAATGGGTTTTAGTGATTGGGCTTATTGATCTAATTTTGTTTTAAATATTTATTGATTGTTGTACTGTTTTAATTGTGAGCCGCCCCGAGTCCTTGTGGAGAGGGGGCGGCATATAACTCCAATTATAAATAAATAAATAAATAAATAAATAAATAAATATTGAATATTTTTTAAAATGTTAGCAATTAATTAGTTCCATCTTGAACAGCTTTTGAAATAATGGCAGTAATTACAGTCTATTTCAAATCAACTTCAGTACATTTCAGTACAAATGAGGACACGTTATGTTACTATTTATCCATTTTCTATCAAATGTTTTGAAAAACAAAAACATGATTGTTATTCATTACCAGAAGATAAATCAATACTTACAGTTTCTGAGAGATTATTGGCAACATTAGAAAATCTTTAATTGTTTTTCAAAAAGCAGCAACAAAAGTGCACACAAAGAAAGGGACAAACATGAAAACGTTTAAATCCTCTCTCCAAGTGACCCATTTTTTTCAGATAAAATTATTTTCTTTATTCTGGTTTCAGAAACTAGTGAAGTGTTACTAATATATGCTCCTCAAAGACAACTTTCCAAATAAAAATTTAAAAACCCCTTCCCCAATGAGGGGATATTCTCTCTCTCCCTCTCCCTCCTTCCCTCTCTCTCTCCCTGCACCCCCACAAACACACACACACTATATTTATTTACACATTGATTTATAGCAGCTTCCTCCTAGGATTGTAGGCAGTTTCGCACTACAAATAAATCCAAATACTTTTAAAATATTATTCACTTCAACCAAATCAAATGCATTGTATGGCCTTTGAATTAAATGAAATAATTTATCCCTGACTGGTTTTAGGGACTTCCAATTGTTTGAATATTACAGATGTCTAATAAGTTGCCTAGATCATGAGTGCAACAGCAGAGAACCGTATTTCTCAATCTCAACAACTTTAAATGGGTGGACTTTGACTCTCAGAATTCACCAGCCAGCAATATTACCTAGTGAAAGGATCAGGTTTGCAGAAGAATTTCAGGGCTGCCCATTCAGGTGATCATAAGGATTGCTGGGGCTTACAGCCCAAACTATCTTGTAACTAAAATGTTTAAGTCTATCAAGCATGTATTCAATGATACTTCAGAACTGTCTGCTTCCTAATTTCCATTTTAGTTTGGTTATATTTTATTTTATTAGCACTTGAAATTAATGCAATTCTCCATCAGCCCAGCAAAATAGAGAATGATTATTTTCCCATTTGGTTTTTAAGAGGGGGGGGGGGGGAAGCAAGAAAGACGTTTTGCTTAGCAATGCAGAATTTCTCAAAGCTTCTTGATTCTAATTAAATCACCAAGCCTGTTAAGTACATGAGTATTAAATTAACTTTCTCAGGAGCCATTAAGTAGAAATGATTATGTTCCCTTTTCAGGAAAGAAAAAAAAAGAAGGAAAGGAATATAGGAAAGGAGAATAGGGGGGGAAAACACACCAAAACCTTGAATTCTTGAATTTAGAGACATTAAATTACAATAAATTGTTATGAAGTGATTAGTTGTTGTTGTTGTTTTTAAAAAAAGGTAAGCTTTTTTAAAGCCAAGATTATCATGCTCAGCAATTGGGAACATGTTTTCTTCTGCAATCACTTCATTGAATTTCTTTTATCTCTATCTCTAGCCCTAAATCTTACTAGTCTGCTCCAAGACAGTGTGATGTATAGTCATATTTCTCTCATGTGAATTTTGGATTGAAGGTGATGATTTTTCTTTGTGAAAGAAGTGCTACCAATGAAAATGATTAGCTCTCTCTTTCTGAAAGCAAAGAAAAGTGTTTTTGGCTTAAATAAAATAAAATAAAAGTAATATTGACCTAGGGAGCAATAAAAGAAGGGATAATCAACATATGGCTCATTTTGTCATATTCTGCATTTACTTTACATTTTATTTCAGCCTCTGAGTGGCAATTGGAATATTAAATAAGCCATTACCTTGGAATGTTATTCATATGGATAGATCAAGTGTAAAAATTGTAACACCCACTGTCATTCAAGCAACAATTTTCCATTAAAAAAAATATTTTATTGATTTTCCAAAGTTTAAAAACATAAAATAAAACTATATGCATTGGATGATGTATGTATCATCTTCTCTTACATGGGACTCCAATGTGCAAAAATGGCAAACAACCTGTCCATTTTTTTAGCCTCAGCTACGTCTGTGTCTCAAAATAGTTCCCTTTAGCTCAGTTAAGACTGATATTCTTTTTCACATTGATACTGAACATGGATAAACATCATTTACAGGTTTTCCCTTTGTGCATAGAACTGCTTTTACGAATCTAATGATCTAATAGGACAGCTACGGGACAATTTATAGCATCATCCAGCTATTGCTGTGGTGATAGATGATTCATGTAAACAAGATTTATATAACCTGCAATAGTAGATGGAAAACATTGTAAATTCCTAGTATAAAATTGTGAATCGCCTTTGAGATCAATTGCCTTATTCAAAGATTGCAAAAATTTCTCTCTAACCTACCGACCAAAATTTTGGTGGCAATAGAAAGGGAACAACAACGCCATCACGAGTTCACTGGCAGGAGTAACAACAATAACAATTATACTTTATCAAACTTGCATGCCACCCAACTCTTAATGTGTGAATAGGACACAAGTGTAACAATTCAAATAAAAGGCTCTAGCACGAAAGACAATTATCTGGTCACTGATTCATTGCTTTAATAGAAATAACATAAGAGGGATGAATATATGTATATCTGTGTAATTGTTTGTTAGTTGTGTGTGTATCTGTATAAATCCCTATAGATATATTCAGATTTCCATGAACTGAGACACAATCCATTCGCATGTTGCATGTCGCATAGACATTCTTGAATGGAATATGTCATGTGGAATGATTGGTTATAATGGAAAAGCCTGACCAGTGTTTTAGGTGATAAGACTGTATAACTAAGTTCAGTGCAAATCTCTTTTTCTTAACCAAAATAATCATCATAATTCTATAAAGGAAAAAGTTATGACCATCAATACTGTTGTGTGAATAAAGAAAATACCTCTCTTGAGTTGAATTGAACTCCTCATGGCCACATGAATACATCCATATTGTGTTCTTGACAATAAAAGAATGTTACTTGTTTACTTTTGCTTTTTTTTTGCTTTTTTTTTGCTTTGTTTTTAATTTTATTTCTCAGTCTACTTCACATCCTTGGGGTTTTCTGGCAGTTTCTCATCAAATGCTAGCCAGATGCACCTCTGTTTAGTCTTTTCAAGATCAGCTAAGTGCCACAATTTGCTGTTACATATTTTGTGATAGGACTCAAAAATTAGGATAACCCAACCTATACCTGTTGAGACCATGATTCTTGAAATTGTCAACTACTATAGCTATTGAGAATTCAGAAAATTGTAATCCCAATTCAAATTTTGTAACAACCAGTTTTGTGGATGTGGCTAGGTGGATGTGGCCATGTGACTGGGTAGGCGTGGCTTCTTCTCTTTTTTTGGCAACACCCCTCCCATTTTTTGGGCCTTCTGGGCCTCGGGGAAGCCTCCTGGGGGGCGTTACCTGAAAACTTCCCTGGGGCTCAGGAAGGGAAAAAAATGGAGCATAGGGAGGCACACAGCAGCACCCCCTGCGCTCTGTTTTGAGGCCTCTTGGGCCTAAGGGGAGCCTCCTGAGGGGCATTTTTGCTCCCAGAAGGTTTCCCTGGGGCTCCAGAAGGAAAAAAATGGAGCATAGGGGGACATGCAGCACCCCCTTGTGCTCCATTTTAGGGCCTTCTGAGCTCAGGAAAGCCTCCTGGGGGCATTTTTGCTCCCAGATTTCCCTGGGGCTCAGGAAGGAAAAAAAACAGAACACGGCAGGGGACGCAGCGCCCTGCACTCCATTTTTTGCCTTCCTGAGCCTCAAGGAAACCTCCTGGGCAAAGCAGTAAGTGAGCCAGGGGAATCCCAGCACAGCTGATCATAGGAACAGCTGATCATTGGGAAGAAAAAAAAGAGTTAAGGAGTGACTGGGAAGGGAAGAATGTAGTCAGCGATGTTGGGCATGCGCGCAATGTTGGGCATGTGTGATAAAGACTGACTGGGTGGGGAGGGGAGGGTGGAGAGGGGCAGGGCCAGCCAGGGGCATGACTTGCCAGTTCTCTGAACTGTGCAGAATCATAACAACCGGTTCTATAGAACCGGTCTGAACCGGTAGAATCCCACCCCTGCTCCCAATGCATCTGGAGGGAATAGATGCAGTCGGCCTAGGTCTTGAAAATTGTGAAGGTATATAAGCAAAACTTAAAATTAATGTTTAAAATATGGAGTATTCCCCAAACAGAGTTCTTAACATTCTGAAGCAAATTTAGCTACTGCATTTATTTCACAGACAAGAATGTATAGATCCTTTACCATTTTTTTAAATGCTGGGATCTTCAACTGAAATTGACCATTAAGATAGTTCTCTGTTGGTTGGTAAGCCTGTTCATTTCTCTCTGCTATTGTTAACCAAAGGGAACCACAAACATTAGGGTGATTGAATCTGGGCTGCAAAAATTCACTTGGCTACTAGACAGCAGCAAAGAGAATATAGTTTTTTCTGTATTTCTTTGCAGCCATCTAGTGACTGCATAGATTTGTGCAGA
Source organism: Naja naja (assembly GCA_009733165.1). Classification (NCBI taxonomy): domain Eukaryota; kingdom Metazoa; phylum Chordata; class Lepidosauria; order Squamata; family Elapidae; genus Naja; species Naja naja. Next base: position 19,475,714 of record CM019159.1, on the reverse strand, counting down.
TTCTGTAGAGTTATTTTCACTTTTAACCTTGGACAATAGCTGGGATGAGTCAAATTGGAAACACTGTTTAGCAGACTGGTTCCCATTTTGTTTAGTACTGTATCTGGGTTGGGGCCAAAGAAAGCCCTAGCAAATTCTGTAGTGAATGTGCTTGAGAACCGTTTTGCATGGAATCGGCCTTTACCTCAGAAACAGGTCAGCCTGCCAAGTTTTTAACTTGCTGAGTTTATGCCACTCTTTTCAGGCACTCTGCTGGCTTACAGTAGTCACTTGCCAATGGTAACAGCTAGAGTTAGAACAAAGTTAGAACAAATGTTCCTTTCTTATTTATATTAAGTGGAGTACATATTCCTGAGTGTTTTGTTAATAAACTCAATTGTTCAGCTAGTGTGGTATGAACCAAGGTTATTCCAATGGCCCAACCAATAGACCTACTGGTTTAAAATTAATGGAAAAAAAGAAAAAAAGCTATAAATCATAGGTTAATTTTATAGAGTAAGGAAGATGACCTTGAAGAAATATGCAGAAGCTGTAGCCTAGACAAAAGTTTCAAGTCCAGAATATCTGTATTCTGAATATAGATAATATTTGAAAGCAACTCAGACAGATGCCTCAATAATTCACTAAACTATAAGAAGCAGGAGGAGGAGGTCTAGCACAATCAGATTTGCAAGATTCTGTTTCATTGAGACAGCCAATCACAATTAAAGCATTTCTTTAGCCCTATTGTGGTGTTTATTTCATGGTCAGGATAACCTGAATGGGTTGACATCTATTGTGAGTTGAATCTCAGTGATGAAGTGGGGAAATTTAAGTAAGATTATCAACACATACAATGTAGAACCTGAACAGTAAAGCCCTGATTCTAGTCAGATCTCAGCAGAATCTAGTTTCATTGGCAGGGCTAAAGTTTGGAAATGCCCAGAACCTTAAGCCCCCTATCTTTGACAACAAAAGTTGATAGGTGCTGAACTCATCCTAAATGACATACGGGAATTTACTGCTGTGTCAGTAATATATGATTTTGTCAATTAGCACAATTGATGGGCATAAAGATTTGATATATGCGGGGCATGGAATGAGATGCCTTCAATATAAAACATCACCATATATTAATGAATTGCATAACAAAATGCTTAGAGTATAGCTATGTGGTTATTTTTTATTCCATTTCTGATTTTTGAAGGTGATTAAAGGTTGGCCTACAGTAATGACAGAGCAGGAACAATACCTTCTTTGACTAGCAAACAGACTGAGTAAAGCTGAACATGCTGACACTTCTTTCTTCTATCCATTACTATAAAATGTATTGGACCATGTCATATATTAGCCTTGTAATTGTATCACAAGTTAATTAATAAGATTTCACATTATAGCCATACACAGTAGGTATAATGCATATTGGACATGTTGCACTGCAAAGAATTTCCAATTGTTACAATAAGGACTAGAAATGTTTTCTTTAAAAAAAGAAAGAACAGAAAGAAAACATTTAAAGAACTGTATTCTGCAACCAATTTTATGCTGAATCCTCACTTGTGCAGAATGTAGCAAATGCCTAACACAGTTTCAACAAATTTCTAGAGATTGGACCACAAAGTGTCAGAGAAATATCAAATCCTTATGTTCTTCTTCTCCACATTAGCAGGTAAGCAAAACAGTAGCGTAAACTCTGCAGTAGCTCCCTTAATGGCAGCAGTTCAATACATGAATCACCCAGTTTTCTCCATATCACCAAAAAATTTTTTTAGAAGTTTGTAGAGAACTCTTAAGCAGGACAATGATAATATAACTGCTGGTACAGCTTGCCATACTCTATTACCCTGATGGCACAGTTTTGATTGCTGAGAATGTACAGAGGATGACTGGCAAGTCTATTATGAGACTATGATTAAATGTAAAAATAACTAAACTGAAGCCATCAAATACAATAACCAGTCTCAGGACCAGTGAGGAAGACAATGAAGTAGAGGCTACAGTTTGCCTTTTGGCATTGATCATCATTACAGGGTCCAGTAGCCAAGAAATACACCATAGAAATACGCTTGATAGAGGTGCAATTAAGGTCTTGGAAACAGTGGTGGGATTCAAATTTTTTTACTACTGGTTCTGTGGGCATGGCTTGGTGGGCATGGCTTGGTGGGTATGGCAGGGGAAGGATACTGTAAAATCCCCATTCTCTCGCCACCGGACTAACCTGCTTTCCAGCTCTGTTTTCCTGTGCAGGACAATAAAAGAAGACCCAGCTGATCAGCTGGGACTTGGCAGGCAGAGAATAGATGGGGGTGGGGCCAGTCAGAGATGGTATTCCAAACTACTCAAAATTTCCACTACTGGTTCTCCAGAACTGGTCAGAACCTGATGAATACCATCTCTGCTTGCAAACTATATTCAAAGGTCATGAAGTGTCTATACCTACAAAGGTATATCTATACCATACCTACAAATTGTGCAGGCAGTGGTTTTTCCCTATGGATATGTTCTTTGCTTGCCATTTCTGAGTGATTTCACTAGTTAGAGTGTGGATGAAGCCAATATTCTTCTTCCTTGTGCCTAATAGCCACTCTTAGCCTCTTTAAACAATGTGAACCTGTGTTTAAGAGTAAGAATGAATTTGAATATCCGTATGAAATCTCCCAAAAGCTAATGAAATGGACTTTGCTGCAGCCCCAATAGCCATCATCATATTTATAGCTACTTGTAGTCATGACTCTAATTTATTAAGATATCCATTTTCTTCCATGACACTTCCAAGAGTTGCATGTATAACAGAAAATATATATCTTATGTTTCTGGATAGCATTAAGGTTAAGGATACTTGGATTTGTTTCAAAACTATATAGGTGGTTCTTGATTAATGTCCACTTGTTCAACAACTGTTCAAAGGTATGATGGGAGTGATGAATGAGATGGACTTACAATGGATTCTGGTAGTTGTGGCCTTCACACTATCCTTGAAGACACATGATCATGATTCAGGTTGCAGATCCCAATTACCAGTGATAAGTGAGGATCACTGGTATCTTTCCTATCACGAACTGTCAGCCTTACCAGATAGACCAGACATGAGACATGACCAGATGAGCTATTTCTATTTTATGGTAAGGCTACATTAACAGAACCTTCCAAATCTGAAAGTACAAATCTCCTTTACAACCTGAGAGAGTGTCCCATCTGAGCCTCTTACTCTGCCCACTATCCAACTGTGATCTTTGCTCTCTCTTATCTGACCATTCCCCAGGCAGCATCTCTTTGCCTGGTCTCCCAAGGTCTTTCCCACATGCCATTACACAAAAGCTTGAAACCTGTTTTTAAAAGCCCATAAAAGAAAAATCCTGAGCATTCAGACTTTATCCAAATTTCTTAGATTTTAGATCTTAGATTTTTATAGGATTGTCTGCAGGTGTGTGTAGAGGAGTATGCTCTTTTCTTTTTGTAGTTTTACAGAACTAATGTTGCATCTGGTGATGCTTCCAGATGACTTGAAGAGAAATGGCTTTTAGATACCAGCTTTCTTCAACTTAGCATCTTCCAAATATGTAAAATGAGGACCCAGATTGTTGGGGGTAATATGCTGACTCTGTAAACTGCTTAGAGAGCACCATGAAGCAGTACATAAATCTAGGTACTGTTGTTATTGCAACTCCCATTACCAAGTCAATATAATTTATAATTGTAATTGTACAAATTGGGAAAAGCTATTTTTCAGATACTAAAATGAGGAAGTAAACTTCAATGCAAAAATATGTACTGGAAAATCTTAAAGAATTACAAAAAGTCTTCCAAATATGGATTAGATATGGTTGTCCACATGACCAACATGAAAATATTTTCAAGCATATGCTATCTTTGACAAATGTCATATCTGAATTGAATAATTGTAGATCTGATTGGCAGAAACTTGCCATGACATCTTATTCAATAACTGGTAATACTTTTAATTGGTAATAGTTGTGTGTGCAGAAGAATTTGTAGAAAAATGGACACATGGTAGATAGAATACTTCTCAAACATCACCATACTTACTGATGATCTCCATTCACTTCATCTGTTTTATTAGTGAAAATGTTGAAGAATACAAATCCAAAGAATTGAATGCCTTACTTTAGTTTGAGAGAAACCATTGATGAGAATTCTTTGAGTTTTCCTAACTCCTACTATTAATCATACTATTAATAACAGCTCTGAATCTGTTGGATACACCAGGCTAGCCAAAATGTCATGAGGATACTTTTATATAATGTTCTGCAGAAATCAAAATATATTATATATATAGCAGTCTTATGTTATAAATTTAAGGAATCTTAATGAAAAATTCCTGCAGTTTTATATAATTGCTGCCTTTTTTACATAGTGCTTATAGAGTTAATCTTTCATTTATTTATTTATTTTTATTTATTTATTTATTTTGTCAAGAGATTATAACATAACAGGTATAAGTATAAACATAGTTATGAATACATGAAATGGATACATATAAGAAAAATAAAAAGAAACAATAAGACAGAGACGGTAGGCACGTTGGTGCACTTATGCATGCTCCCTACAGACCTCTTAGGAAAGGGGTGAGGTCAATAGTAGACAGTCTAAGGTTAAAATTTGGGGGGTTTGGGGAAGAAATCACAAAGTCAGGTAAAGTATTCCAGACATTGACCACTCTGTTGCTGTAGTCGTATTTCCTGCAATCAAGTTTGGTGCGGTTTACCTTGAGTTTGTATTGTATTTGTTTGTTTGTATTGTATTTGTATTGTATTGTATTGTTGTGTATCTATTGTATGCTCTTGTATTGTTGTGATTGAAGCTGAAGTATTCATTGACAGGTAGGATATTGCAGTAGATAATTTTATGTATTATACTTAGATCGGACCAAAGGCGGCGTAGTTCTAGGTTGTCTAGGTCTAAAATTTCAAGTCTGGTGGCATAAGGTATTCTGCTACGAGTAGAGGAGTGGAGAACTCTTCTCGTGAAATATTTCTGGATTTTGAAATATTTCTGGAATTTATTTATTTATTTATTTATGTATTTATTTATTTATTTATTATTGAAATATTTCTGGATCTACCCTAGAAGCTGTTTGGGTGATGGTGACCAGTTGAATGGTTTATTGGGGTACACTTTTCTCCCCTTTTTGAAGATGGCAATAACATTCACTCTCTTCCAGTCATTCACCCGTTCATCATCCTCCAGAATTTTTCAAAACTGATAATAGCAATAGCACTTAGACTTATATACTATTTTACTGTGCTTTACAGCCCTCTCTAAGCAGTTTACAGAGTCAGCATTTTGCCCCCAACAATCTGGATCCTCATTTTACTGACCTTGAAAGGATGGAAGACTGAATCAACCTTGAGCTGATGAGATTCAAACTGCCGAACTGCAGTCAGATGGCTGTCAGCAGAAGTAGTCTGCAGTACTGCATTCTAAACACTGTACCACCACAACTCTTAAACAGTATATTCAGCCAGGTTCAGCCAGATCATTATCAAATTCCTTCAGTACATAGGAACTAATCCATCTGACCAGAGGTGGAATTCAATTTTTTTTACTACCGGTTTTGTGGGCGTGGCTTGGTGGGCATGGGAAAGATACTGTAAAATTTCCAGTCAGAGGTGGTTCTCCAAACTACTCAAAATTTCCGCTACTGGTTCTCCAGAACTGGTCAGAACCTACTGACTACTCTCCCACCAATAATACCTGCTCAATACCACCTCTGACCCTCAAAATTTGAACACAGTCAAGATTCTAAGTAAAGAAGGTGCCTCTGCAAAGCTATCCTGCTAATATTCAGCAAAGCATGGCAGCTATGTTGCTTGATTTCTCCTAGCATTTCAAGGCAAAACAATGTGCCTTTGTGAATATAAACACACACACACACACACATACCTTTGCTAAGGGAGCAAGAAGTGATGACTGAATTTCACACTCGTCTGCCTACCAAAATGCCTTGTAGTTATATCAGCTTTCCCTAACCTCATAGCAACTAAATGTGTTGAAACTTCCAGTCTCCAAAATTTTGTACATACAGGGGATTTTAGATTGGGCATAGATGCTAAAGACATGCATTATTTATATGATAATTTTTCTGTTCTAGGAAACTTATATAGCCTCCACATTGCCCACCTTCTAGCAATCATTAAAATTGTTTTTTTCCCCATAGTTAGGGTTAGGGTGTTTGCGCAGGTTCTTTTAAATTGGGAGTGATGTTGAAGAAAGTTAGGTTGTTCTATCAAGCTAGTGTTTTCTCTAATACAGTATTTGTTTTTGATAGAAAAAAATGGGGAGTGCCACTTTAGAAGATGATATAAAGAGAATAGAAAATGGCGTTGATGGACAGGAGAAAGAGTCACTATCAAGGCAGTCAGATAAGAGGGGCTTCAGTCCAGGCCAAGAAAATAATTTGAGAAAATGTTTCAGACCAGCCTCTCTCTAGTTCATATGAAAAATCAAATGAAGGAGGGAAAGGCACATTCAGACTTACAGGTATTTATTCTCTTATAATAAAAGTAGTATTGATCTATATGGCATTAGTTTGTCCTACCTTGTTTATGCTGACATTTTAAAGAAAATATGTAGTTTTAATTAGCTTAACTTGCCAAATGCCAGAGGTGAGGGAGAACTTCTTCCTCCACCTCTTCCTCCTTTCTTTCCCTATCTCTCCCTTCTTTCTTCCTTGATCTGGCTTATTCCCTCCCACCAATAACCCTTCAGCTCTTACCCCCCTCCCTGGTTGCACAAGTAGCGCAAACACAGGAATTTGAATTAAAGGCAGGGAGACAGAGACAGGGAGAGACAGGAGGAGGAAGAGGAGGAGAATGAAGTCCCCCCTCACCTCTGGCATTTGACAAGTTATCCTGCATGGGTTTCTGGCATTTGGCAAGTTATCTCACCCAGCTAGTTGTCCCATGCAACAAATAGGTCGGGGTGAATTGTCCCATGATGAATAGGTGGAGTCAAGGTGGCCAGGGAGAGATGACCAGTGAGGGACATGAGAGAGGGGTGGATGGGGAGGGACAGACATGGTGGGTTGGCTGGGATAGGGGAGCCGGTGTGAGGGGGCCAGTGTTAGATGACTGCAGCCAATTGTCCCATTCCATAGGCGTGGAAGGTCTTATCTTCAAGACTTCTCCAACAGTTTCTTGCAAAGAAAATGTTCCAATTACGCAGATATTTCTGATTGCCTCAAAACTTCTTTAAATTCTGTTTACAAAATAAGACAAGTAGAATTTCCAACTGCACTGGCATTTCATGTGCTTTCACTTACAATACTAACAATAGAATACTAGCTTTTTTTTTGTTCATTTGTTTTAACAAAATTCCAAAACGTTTCATACTGAAACATGCAAGACTAAAATTTATGAAACAAACTCTGTCATCATCAATCCAGTTTCAGGACAATGTTGATGTATAATCTATCACAAGCCTTAAGTCACATGTTAGGCTTATTTAGCAAACAATTGTAGAGAGACAGTAGCACAATAATAAATGTATGGTTTTAGTGACTGAAGGGACTTCCACTTTATCTTATGTATCATTCTGTAACTTAAATTTTAGGGTTCTTTCATCCTGATGACAATGATGCAATCTGATCAACTATGATTTTCATTTAGAGTGTTTGCATACCAAAAGATAGTACGTTTTTGAAAATGCCATTTATTGAAACATTTCCTAATTGAAACTGAGAGTCCATGACTCATTTTAATTAACTTTAGGATATAAATACCATCTTTTTTATACATACTTATAAGCCACTTTGGGATCATACATGCATAAAAGCATGTTTTATTAGAGGAAAGATAATCACAAAAATGAAGAAAAATGTTCAATCAATTTTTTAATCATAATCTTAGCCACTGTATTCCTAGACAGCAAAGGGAATGTCTTATATATATTTCTATGAAAAGGGATTTGTTCTTGCTTACATTTTCTGAATTTTTGCATTTCTTTGTCATTAAAAGTTATCAAAGTTTAGGCGGCCCAAGTAAAGAAATCATAAGAATATATGTGATGGGCGTATTGAAAGCATGGAAATTGGCATGTAATATGAAAAGTTCCATTAAAAAGCATCTAAAATGATGATGTTGGAAAAAGACTCTGTTCAATAGATAATTTTAGACTCCAGATTTAATGTTCTAAGGCTTTTAGATAATAATGTGCATTGCTCCATTTACATTAAAATATGATAAACCAGGTCTCCTGAAATTGGATAACCCTTCTGTTCCATTACTACATCTGCCTCAATATTCTGACTTGATCATATCTCTGTTTCAAGATGAGAATTACAGACTGATAAATTATTGGATTAAATAGATCATTGATTCAGTATAAGTCAGATTCACATCTTTCAGATAGAAATTTTAGCTTAGTGGTAGAGTACATGTTTTGCATTTAGAAGATCTTAGGTTCAATTCCAGAATTAGAGCGAGCAAGCAAGCAAGCAAGAATTCAAAACAAGGGAGAAAATTCAACTTCATTTGGTTGTTATATAGTCAATGAGCACAAGGAAAGAAGGGGGAAAGGAGAGAGCTAAATACAAAACAAACGTCCTAAAGTAACACAAGATAAATAAAACAGTTTCAAAATCACTAGAAAGAAAAGTTTCCTTCTACCTGCACAGGATTATATCACCTCATTATCTGTACCATGTACATGGTATGTAGCCGTGCATCTAAGTGTCTCTTAAAAAGGGATATCGAAGTCCAAGCACTAACCAAGCACTGCTCTAAACAACACTTATTTGCAAAGCTTCAAACCATGTCTGTACTAGCCACACTTGCCAATCTTAAGCATTATGAGCCATGATGGCACAGGAGGCTACTTCTGCTGCCTGCCAGCTGCCTGCAATTTAGCAGTTCAAATCTCACTGGCTCAAGGTTGACTCAGCCTTGCATCCTTCTGAGATGGGTAAAATCAGGGCCCAGTTTGTTAGGGGTGTTAAGTTTGCATGAAGAGACAGACGCGGAGTGCTTCAAGCTCTTTGTTTATTAGTGACTACAGCTCAGAATGAACCCACTTTGGCTGGGCTGCGGCTGCTACTTATAGCCAGCAGCCGCAGTTGCCAGCCAATCAGAGTACAGGGTTTTCCCGCACTTTTTAAACCAATCATTTCTTACATTTTACAAGAACAGTTCAAACTAAACCAATGATTTTAAACCTGCATACATAACACCCCTCCCCACTAGGTTCAGTCCATGCTCAAACCCCAGCCTATCTAATGTGTTCTTTTAAATAGGTGGGGCTCTTACGTAATGCGTTGAGACCCACGTGGTTCAGATGTTTTAAGGTTCTCACCTTGTGAGGGAGGAAACGTGTCTGCTGCCATTTCCTTACTAGGACTTATAGTAATGGTAGAACCTGTTTGGTTACTACAACCTGGTCTCTCCTCCCAATCCATCTCCAAACCAATGTCAGCACCTAAATCAGGTAATGATGTGCAATCTTCCATTTGTGAAAATGGTTGTTGGTATTGTGACAGGTTTTGGGATGGTTCCTGTCGTGTTAGCTCGTTACACATGGGGTTGATTCTTGCTTGTTCATTACACTCATGATCCTCCCTTCCCCTAGAAGAGGCAGTAGGTATGGGAACCAGAGAGGAGCAAAAGCGATGCTCCTGAGGCAATCTGGATCTTAACTGATCAATGTGCCTGCTCCAGAGGAACCATCCTCCATTTGTACCCTGTAAGACCTGGGGCCTGTGATTTGGATTATCTCAGCAGGAACCCATAATGGTTCACCCATAAGGTTCTTAGCATAAACAGAATCACCCACAGTGAATGTGCAAATTTTGCTAGTGGAATATAGTGGTGCGTTGGGTGCGTAAGTGGGATGAAGGCGATCAAGGGGAGACCTGAGTTTCCTACCCATCAACAATTCAGCTGGGGACAAATTAGTTGAGGGGTTGGGAGTGATATGCTGAACACTGAGAAGTTTTCAACTCTCTCAGTGATATCCCCTGGACCCAATTGCTGAAGTTTTTCCTTGGTAAATCGTACCATATGTTCAGCCTGGCCATTAGCCGAAGGATGCCCAGGGGCTGTCAGGGCATGTCTGATACCCTGTTGTGCTAGATAGGATTCAAAAAGGTTGGATGTAAATTGAGGGCCATTGTCAGAAACAAAGCATCAGGTAACCCGTGAGTTAAAAGCTTTTTAAGCTGTTTGATGACAGCTTCAGTTGTGGTGGATGCCATAGGGATAACCTCTAGCCATTTGGAATATGCATCAACTGTAATAAGGAAAGTGTGCCCTCTGGTAGGGCCAGCAAAATCAATGTGAATCCTGGACCATGGGCCCCTAGGACATTCCCATTCCTGTGGGGGGGTAAGAGGTGGGGCAGGCCTGACTACCTGACAGTTGGGACAAGATGCAACCCAGTTTTCAACCATTTTGTCAATACAAAACTCCTGGCCAATCCATAACTCCTGGCCAATCCCTTCATTCTGACAATACCTGGATGACCCTCATGTAACATTTCCAAAACCTCTTTTTGCAGTTTTGCAGGAATAACCACCCTGTTACCCCACAAAATACATCCTCTTAATACAGATAATTCAGTTTGCCTGGATTTAAAAGGTTGGGCGAGTTGAGGTAGATCTTGAAGTGGCCAAACTTTCTTAATCCAGCCTATGACAGGAGCCAATAAAATGTCTTTGGCAGTCTCTCTGGCAATTTGAGCAGCATGTACTGGAAGTTTGGCAACAGTTTCTAGAAAAAAGGTGTGAGTCTCAGGAACAGGGTCCTCAATGTGTGAAGGAAGTGGGCAGCGACTCAAAGCATCTGCATGCCCAATGTCTTTACCAGGTCTGTGGATCAGTTTGTACGATTAAGCAGCAAGAAATTCAGTCCATCTCAGCATTCTTGGTGACAGGATTGTGGGCGTTGGTTTGTCCCCTGCCACAATGCCTAAAAGAGGTTTGTGATCTGTGACAACAGTAAATGCTCTCCCATATAAATACTCATGGAATTTCTTAACAGCTGCAACAATTGCCAATGCTTCCTTGTCCAATTGGCTGTAGTTCCTCTCTGCTTTGGTCAAGGTGCGAGAGCAAAATGCAATAGGAGCTTCCCTCCCACTGGGAAGCCTGTGGCTCAAACCCCCCCCACTCTAAAAGGGGATGCATCACAAGTCAGTACAACAGGCAAATTCTCAGAGAACTGTATCAGTACAGCATCAGACGTGATTAGTCTTTTAATATTGTTAAATGCAGATTGTTCTTTTCTGCCCTAGACCCACGCAGACTTTTTGTCTAATAATCTGTGCAGTGGTTCTGCAATGGTTGCCTTCTGAGGTAGGAACATGTGATAAAAGTTAATGAGTCCAAGGAAGGCTTGCAAATCTGTTTTACATTTTGGTCTAGGGGCTTCTTTGATTGCCTGAACCTTGGCATCTGTGGGGTGGATACCATGCTTGTCAATCATATAGCCCAAGAACTCAACCTTGTCAGTTCTAAAAGTGCATTTTTCTTCCTTGACTTTTAACCCCGCTTTTTGGAATCTGGTAAGGACTTCCCTGAGTCTCTCTTGTAACTGAGTGTCATTTTCAGCAGAGATTAAGACATCATCAAAGTAAGGTACTACCCCTGGCAGTCCTTGGAGCATCTTTTCCCTAAGGCTTTGGAAGATGCCTGGTGCCACGCTTACTCCAAACTGTAACCTTTTACATTTGAAAGCACCTCTATGAGTCACAATGGTTTGGGCCTCTGCAGTGGCATCATCAACTGTTAATTGTTGATATGCCTGGGCCAGATCCAATTTGGCAAAGACTGTACCCCTGCCAAGTGAATGTAGTAAATGATGCACCACTGGAACTGGATATGTGCTCTGTTGAAGCGCATGGTTCAATGTCCCCTTATAGTCTCCACAGATTCTTACTGACCCATCAGTCTTGACTGGTGTGACTATGGGTGTCTCCCATCTGGAGTGGTCAGTGGGCTCTAAAACTCCTTGAGCTATTAGTTTATCTAATTGTGCATCAATTTTTTCCTTTAAGGCAAATGGGACCCTTTTGGGCTTTAAGCGAATTGGGGGCACCTTGGGATCTAGATTGAAAGTGATAGGGATCCCCATATACTTGCCCAGTCCTTCGCTGAAGACCTCTGGAAACTCAGACTTCAAGGCCTCCTCCCATTCAGTGTTGCTCACGTGATTGATGCCAGTCACCTCGATGCCTAGTGGATTGAACCACTCAAGTCCCAGCAAGCTTGGGCGATCCTTGTCTAGGATGGTCAGGGGCAAGCGTTTGGTGTGGCCTTTGAACTTCACGTTGAATTCTCTTGTTCCAACTACTGGAATCTTGTTCCCTTGGTAGTCTTTAAGAGTCAGTGCTTGCTTCTTGAAATGCTTCTTCTGAATGTTTGGGAGTAGTCTGTGAATAGTGTCCCATGACACCATAGATAAATATGAGCCTGAGTCCACTTCCATTTGGCAAGGCCTTTCTTCAATTAGTACCTTGACATGCACTTTTCTGTTATTGATAGAAGAAGAATGACCAATAGTTACTGTCTGATGAGTTTCATTCTTCCCCTTTGCTTCTGTGCTGCGCCCCATTTTCTCACTGAGGTTGTTGGGCTTGAATTCTTTGTCAGGAAACTTCCTTCTGTTGGGTGGAGTTCTGGATGATTTGCAGACTCTTGCTAGGTGTCCTCTTTTTTCACAACGGAGGCAGATGGTATCTAGGAGCTTGCATTCAGTGCGGGGGTGGCTTCTCCCACAACCTCTGCAGTAAAAATCTTGCCTCTTCCTTCCCAGGTCTTTCTTTTTCTGCTCCATTCTGAGTCTATAAATTCCTTCCTCCACCTCACTACAGTCTGATTCAGAATCTATTTGCTCACAATGAGTTGTTGTGGACTTTTCCACATCAGGATGGCTTGTGGCCTTGTTGATTTTCTTCATGGCCGCTGCTGAGGACTTGGTAGCTTCTGCTGAAGCAGCCTCTTCTATTGCTTCCTTCAGTGTGATATTAGGTTTTAGTAATAACTTGCTCTGAAGCACCGTGTCTTTAAGGCCCAGAACAAATCGATTGTGCATGGCCTCTTCTAAATTGTTAAATTCGCATGCACCCCCAATGTCTCTTAAACTTGCCACGAAGTCATTTACGTTTTCGCTTTCCCCTTGATCCCGACGGTAAAACTCGTGTCTCTTAATGAGGCACGATACTTGTGGTGCGTAATGGGCTCTTAACAACTTTTCTAAGTCAGGCCATTCCATTACCTTCACATCTGCAGCTCCCACCAATGCCTTCACCATCTTGAAAACTGCTGGACCGCAGTGCATGGGAAAGACCGCCCTCTTCCGCTTCTCGGAAATGTCAGCAAGATCGTTTCCTTCCAGATACATTTGGAAACGATCTGCATACGTCTCCCAGTCTTCTGCCATCGGATCGAACGGGGCTGGGTGGGTGTTCAGCGCAGCCATCTCGCTCTTCTTCTGTTCCGCGTTGCCTTCTTCTTCAGGGAGATCCCACCTTCGTCGCCAGTGTTAAGTTTGCATGAAGAGACAGACGCGGAGTGCTTCAAGCTCTTTGTTTATTAGTGACTACAGCTTAGAATGAACCCACTTTGGCTGGGCTGCGGCTGCTACTTATAGCCAGCAGCTGCAGTTGCCAGCCAAACAGAGTGCAGGGTTTTTCCGCACTTTTTAAACCAATCATTTCTTACATTTTACAAGAACAGTTCAAACTAAACCAATGACTTTAAACCTGCATAAATAACAAGGGGAAATAGGCTGACTCTGTAAAACCACTTAGAGAGGGCTGTAAAGCACTGTGAAATGGTATATAAGTCTAAATGCTATGGTTATTGTTATTATAAATCCAATCTATTTTCTAAACAGTTGACCTTGAATAAGGAATATTCAGTTGACCTTGAATAAGCAGTATGAAACTCTTTCAAAGCTCAAACTTCTCACAGATCTTTGATATTTAAAAGTTATCATTCAACAGTGAAAAACAGCAAAATTAGATAACAGGTACTGGTGGGCAGTAGGATCAGCCCTTCAGCCTTATCTCCAGATCCCTGGTCACCATTCTCCCCTCTTAGGGAACAAAACTATATTTCATATGACTTGCTTTGGAGTCCTCAGATATCAATAATGGTCCATATTCACACAGAAGCTTGCCTAGTGTACAGGCCAATCGGCATCTTAACCAGGGAAAAGTGAGATAAGCCACCATCTTCACACTTGCCTTAGATGTACCAAAGTAGAGAGGATGGTGCAATAGCTCTCATGCTGATAGGATAATATACAAAGCAAAATAAACAGGACTTCAATAACATGAAAACAATGAACTTTCAGAGGCTTTCCACGTTACACTGCTGTTATTAAGGGATGTAAGTATGATGACCCAATCATTTTCCAGGTCTATGCTATATAGTGAAAAAAAGAAGATAAATGTGTCCTTTCACATCTGCAGTCCCAACCAAAAAAGTGACCTTCTTGAGCTACTGGTATCTTTCAGTGGGTTAGTTTCCAGAACAAAACTAATTAAACTTGGTCATTTTTTTGGTTATTTTATTTTAAATCTCAGCAAATCAACCAAGCCGCTCATTAAACATTTGGTGCTTATTTTATCCTGCAATGTCTTTGAATGCAGATTAATGCCAGTTGGGAGGGAACCGGAGAAAAGAAAGCTGGTTCACAGGAAAGGAATCCTGGATGTTTGGGGCACTGCTGAGCAAATTCCACTGAAAAAGCAACCATCTCTTTCATGCCCAGATCAAGTGAACTTGGCAGAGTCGATGTCATTGATGCTAACAGTGTGTGACAGGAAACACGGCCATGTGACTGTGGTGTTTTGTAAGCCTAACCCTTGTGTAAGATTACGGTACATTCTTTTCCAGAGAGTCTCTCAAGAAATTTGAACTTTTAATTAAAAGGCAACATTGAAGCATGTCCAACTTTAGCTGCCTTTAGCTGTTCTTTTCCTCTCTGATTAAAACACAAGCCATTCTGGGTCAGCATGTGATGGGAAGTTTGTATAATTAGCTCCATACTCTCTCTCTCTCTCTCCCTCTTTCTGTCTTCAGAAGATAAATACATTTGAATAATCAAAGAAAAGGTATCAACAGTCAGATAAAGATTGTGATCACAGCATTTTGCTTTTGAAGTCTCTCCCCACTTTCAGAAATTTAAAAAAAGCTTTAGAATCACTTTCCAGAAACTTGAATTGGAAGTTTAGACAATAATCTTCCCAGGTCTGTCTCTGTGAGCTAACCTATTTCCTTCAGGAATAAAGCCACAATCATAACACTATTTTCTTTCATCAAGGTGTAGATGTGGGAGCAAAGTCTGCATGTTATTATTTGCAACACATGCCATCATTTAATAATTCAGGAATAATACTGTTTCACATAGACTCAAAAGCTATTGTTGCTGCCACCAGTGTTCATGCATTTTTATATGCACAGAATGTTGTCCTAATAATTGTTTTGCAACCTTTTAGTGCTGCATGTATAAAAGATAGATTTGTGTGCTGTACTGAAAAAATAGAACAAATAGAAATAAAAATAAATAGAAATAGAATACTCTAGAGCCTAGAGATGCTTACATCTCATGTTTTCCCACAAAAGCAAACCTGTGAAGAGAGAAAGTGGTTGTCTCAAAGTCATCTAGATGGCTTTCGTCCAGAAGAGAACTCTAAAACTCCTGATGAAATTTTCTGGTCCAGGAAATGTCCACAAAGAGCCAGTTTCCAGGGAAGTATTGCAGTTGTTTTCAGCAGGGAACCTTCTATATGTACAAAGGCTGCCATGCAAAAGAAAATTACACATAAACATTTCAAACATTTTTTAACCTTTAGTTCTACTGTCTTTTATTATATTCAATAGCACAAGTATCAGCAGCAGAGTTCTGAAAGTTTTTGGGATCTATAATCACCCAGGATTTAAAATGGACACTTAACATTAGAAGCATTGTTAAAAATGCGCAACAAAGAATACTCTTCCTGCGTCAACTCAGGAAATTCAGATTGCCCCAGGAACTATTGACACAGTTTTACAGAGGAATTATTTAGTCTGTTATTTGTACTTCTGTAACTGTCTGGCTTGGTACAGCAACCAAATAGGACAGATACAGACTTTAACAGATAGTTAAGACCACAGAAAGAACAATTGGAACCAGCTTGCCTTCCACAGAAGACCTCTTTATTGTATGGGTTAGAAGGAGGGCTGAGAAGACGTCTACAGACCCTTCACATCCTGGACATCAACTGTTTCAACTCCTTCCCTCAGAATGGTGCTATAGGACATTGCAGGCCAAAACAATTAAGACAAAGGGACAGTCCCCCCCCCCCCGGGGCCATCACTCTGGTGAACACCTAATTCTCACAGTACTGTCTAAGCTCTAGGTATATTTACCCATATAGTATTATTATTCCTTACTCCACTGTCTTACTGGTATTGGTATTATAATGATGATTAATATTATGCTGCTGCTTTGTATGTACACTGATAGCTTCTGCATCAGAGACAAATCCCTTGTGTGTCTGATCACACTTGGCCAAATAAAGTATTCAATTCAATTCAAATTAAACACATGACATCATATAAGCTAATTGAAGACATATTCTGAACTTCATGCTCTCTGTTGTCCCAGTGAGATCTGACTGCATAAGAGTGGGCAGATTATGCTAATGGAGGGCTTTATGAAGACCACCAAAATCTTTTGATGAGTGACAAATGCATCAAAGGAGCTGACAGCTGACAATCTGCAAACATCATTCCATACATTTATTTCCTATATGGCAAATACAGGACTCCATTTTAAATACATCTTTTTCATCCTAAAATAAATTAAATAGGCAGAATTTTTTTAGATTGCCAAATCTCAAGGTATTGTAATGTTTTCATCCCCAAACTTATAAGATCATTCATATATGTGTGTGTGTGTGTGTGTGTTTTAATATTTTATATTTTTATGATATATACCATCCAGAGTCATTTATTGAGATAGGTGGCTATAGACATTAAATAAATAAATAAATAAATAAATAAATAAATAAATAAATAAATAAATAAATAAATAAATGTGTGACCACTGATATACTACTTTTTTGGCCATTTAAAGGCTATTTTTATTTTGGTATCTGAATTAGGGAACATCTAGACTAGTCTTCTCATTAGCGATCTCCAGACTGTAGGTTGATGTAAATAAATATGATTGTCCATGATGACAATCTGTGAGAAATCATGTCAACAAATCCAGATGGTCACATAGACATTCAACTTCTAATTCATAAGATGTATTGATTGTATTCCAATGCATTGGAAGCATACAAAATCTATAAACAAATTATGATCGAATTGAAAGGCCCCCTCATCAGAGTTATAAGGATCTATGATCCTCCAGATATTATTCAATTCCAGCAGCCCACTGTCCCAACCAAGAAATATTCCTTTGAGTAATTGGATGGACTCCAAAATGTTAAGTTCTATTTTAAATGGCTGTGATGAACCCAAGCATAAACACAGCACACAATAAGACAGGTGTCAAACTCAAGGCCTGGGGGCCGCATCCACCCCACGGGGTGCTTAGATCTGGCCTGCGGGGCTGCCCTAAAAATATGACGGATCAGCCCACAGTGCCTCTGCCACCAAAAATGGAACTTGGGAGGCCATGGACCACCCTCCTGTTTTCACTGCAGAGGGTTGCAGGAGGCTGTCACAGCTGAAAATGGAGACCGGGAACCCATTTTCACTGGCAGAGTACTTGAACCACCACAGGCATCCCAACATGAATGACGTCGAGATGGCCACACACACCCTGGGCACACACACCCCACTCCCCCCCAAGGTCAAACACAACCCTAATGTGGCCCTCAATGAAATAGAATTTGACACCCCTGCAGTAAGAGAATCTGCTTCCTTACTAAGCTAATTGTGACCTACAGTGTTATATCACAGGTAAGTTAAGATTCATAAATAAAATAAGAACTCTGTGACTACTCATTGGTCAAGCATCCTTATCTGAAGAAACCAAGTTACACTTTGAGACAGGCTTCTGAGAATGACTTACCATGCAAATAAGAAATTAGTAACTTTTTTTTAAAGATTAGAACAGTGAGGCCTTTTCCTACTGTTTTGAGGATAACTGGTTTTGTGTCAGATAGTTATCACTCTCAAACAATGGAAAGATTGGATCTATTGCGTGCAAGGAAGAGGCCAGCTGTCCTTTCCATGAAATCCTCCTTGCCATCCATTCAGGCTGCAGGGCAGCCATGACAGTAAAGTAATATGAAAATTGATAAGAGGCCTTCAGCTGGGTCACTATAGACCTATCCAAGTTGCACTACTGAGATTGTTAAGAGATACACACTGCCTTCACAGCAGGAAATTCAAGAACAGTATTCTGTCAAACTGATTCAAAGAAGAGTCAGACTTTGATATCCTGAAGCCTTTAGTCACAGCTGCAATCTGGTTCATGCAAAAGCAAAACAGAAACCAAGTTGGGTCTTTTCATTTCTTTTTCTTTTCTTAAAAACTTTCTCTGATCTACATCAGTCATGCACATAGACTATTGGTGAAAACTAGAACTTCTAGTTTGGGAAGCTGCTTTATAAAAATAGCAATAGCACTTAGACTTATATACTACTTCACGGTGCTTTACAGCCCTCTCTAAGGGTTTACAGAGTCAGCCCACTGTCCCTAACAATCTGGGTCCTTGTTTTACCAACCTTGGAAGGATGGAAGGCTGAGTCAACCTTGAGCCAGTCAGAATCGAACTCCTGGAGGGAGCAGTAAATTAGCCTACAGTACTGCATTCTAACCACTGCGCCACCACAGCTCTCATAGCCATCCACTGTGGCACATATTACAACAAGGCCCATAAATCATTCTATAAACCCTATTGAAGCCTTCATTTTCAGGACTCAAGCACTTTAATGAATCATGCCAAAATGCAATACAATAGTTACCTTACGATTAGATCCTTTTCACAAAGGGATCTACAGGAATAAAAAAAGGTTCAGGGCTTCAATTGGCTGCCATCTTGACTTTTTAAAAAAAATGTATCCCATAGTCCTTCTCTCCCATAGTTTTTTAGTTGACCAGCTATGTGGAAAACACAACTTAATAACTCACTTTGACCAGACATTTGCAATTTTAAATCTAAAAGCAGAATCCAATTTCAAGATCAGAATATGCTAAAGTCAGCAAATTGTTCAGTGCAGAAGTCACCTTGAGAATATCTCATGAGTCAGAGGGTTAGGGCCAATATGCATATGTGTAATTAACCTAATTTTCATAACAAACAGGCATTAATATGGCAACATAAAAAGATTTAACAGTTCTGTGATGCTACTAGAGCAATTTTCAGTTTTCCTACTGTAAGTAAATATTGAATGGCCTGAACATACTTTCAAAGGGTATGAGCATCTGCAGAAAAAGAGACAAAGTGAGAAACATATGTAATAAAATTATTCATTTAATTCAATCATATTATGGACATATTTCAAACAAGCATTCTTCAGACAGTAGGGCAAATCTATTTAGACAGGTATTTAATATTTTCTACACAGCCTCTCAAAACATTACTGATTCTACTGTGTCATCCAGCTTCATCACTTTGTATTCTCCATAAAGTTCTCTGGTCATCAGCAATATACAATTGATTAACATTATGTGAACCTTGTTAGCTATGAAAACCTTTCCAAAATAACTGATCATTGGAAGAATCTGGTTATTAGTTTTGCACTGTTTTTATACCCTTTCCAGAAGATGCTGGTAGAAGTAACACTTTAGAGACTAGTCCCAATCATTGAGATCCCACAGAAAAGAGATTTGGGAAGGCAGCTGACGATGTGAAGATGGTACATATAGCTAAATATGTGGCAACTGGAGACATTGTTATCATGACTCACCATATTTTATACAAAACAATAGGAAGGCTGTTGAATTCTTCCTAATTCAGTAGAGAAATATTCATGACATTTAAAGAAGAAGAAAAAAAGACTCTTCTGATGTTGAATTTTCTACTAGCTAAAAGCTGCATCCTAGTTGGCAAGAAATGATTGATGTTGAAGCCCAGTTACATCTGGACAACTCAACACTGTCCACCAATGATGTATAACTTGGTTTGCAATATGTATATCATTTAAAAAAGAACTTGGGCTCCAGGTAGACAGATCCTTTACAATATGTCTAGACTAGCATTAAATGTCCCCGGAATTGTATTGTGCTTCACAGGTGGATAAGATAAATGCAGTTCTAAAATGAACATGTTTGGAAAGCAAAAGTGCCATCATTTAAGCTTGTGAAAACTTTCATCCATCTTAAAAATAAAATTGGAGGTTTATATTTTCATAGCAAGTTAGAGATAAATAAAAGCATATCAGTTTCCAATTATAACTATTCATATGCTGACTGCAAAAATTTTTAAACCTTCTCACCTATACTGGTTTTGAAATTTCAGTAGAGCTTTCCTCTCAGTCAAGTTGAAAAAAAAATGTAGCATAAAGTATTCATAGAATAGCATCCGAGTATTTTTCATGCCTCTGTAATGTAGTACTGAATTTATGTAATTATTTTCATTATTGATCTCTATTTTCTGAAAAAAGTGTTTTAATTATAATATGACAAAGTCCAGCCTTAACACTTAAGTTAAATATGTAGCCTACTGCTTACATATACACAAATATATG
Source organism: Naja naja (assembly GCA_009733165.1). NCBI lineage: Eukaryota > Metazoa > Chordata > Lepidosauria > Squamata > Elapidae > Naja > Naja naja. The sequence goes on along the minus strand of CM019159.1, from coordinate 19,455,086 downwards.
TATGCACAACTGTCCCCCCGCACACACACACTCTTAGGTGAAATAAGTGGTGTAGAGATTTGATAAATAAATACAAAATAACTAGGCTTCTGATGGTTGCTTAAAAACTGAAAACTGCTTCATGGGGATAATTTGGTGTGTAATAAAGAAATTACACGATACACTTTTCATTGATTATAGTCCCTTTGCATAAATCTAACGTGAAAGGATATTGATTTTTTTCCAGCGCAGTAGTGATGTTTTTTTCCCTACATAGCTGTTAATTTCTGCATTTAAAAATAGTTCAGCACAGCTATAATGATGATTATTATATTTATGCAGGAAAGTGTTTAATTATACTGCAAGGAGTGAAACAAACTCCACTAACAGATTATGTGATCAGCTATTTGGGTAGATCCTACTGCTAGGTGTAGCAGGTTTACAAGAATGAAAGGTTAATATTTGCACAATACAAAAATGGAAATTTGTATCTCTTATAGACCCTATTTAAATATACCTTATGGAAACAGGTTGAGCTTAGGAGGCAAATAGGCTGATGGCAACCCTAGGGATATGTGAGAGAGGCATGATCAGAAAAATCAGAGTAGAAACCATGATGGTGGGATCAAAGCTCTGCCTCTTTTAAATGTGCCTTGTGTCATATTGACATGTTTTACCTCCCCCTGTAGCAGAGGTGGTATTCAGCCGGTTCTGACCAGTTCTAGAGAACCGGTAGCGGAAATTCTGAGTAGTTCAGAGAACCGGCAAATACCACCTCTGACTGGCCCCAGCCCCATCTCTTCTCTGCCTCCCGAGTCCCAGCTGATCAGCTGGATCTTCTTTTGTTGCCCTGCACAGGAGAACGGAGCTGGAAAGCAGGTTAGTGGGGTGGGGTGGGAATGGAGATTTTACAGTATCTTTCCCCTGCCACGCCCACCAAGCCATACCCAGACAACCGGTAGTAAAATTGTGTGAATCCCAGCACTGCTCTGTAGATGTACCTTGTCTGGCCCTACCTACACTTATGACCTCCATATGCATTGGCTTTGCCAACACAGCATGCCTGGGAATGGAATTTCCAAAATTCCCACTTTGAATTATGTGGATTGCAGTCACAAATACCTCTGAGTGTAGCAGGGGGAATGTTGGCACACTTTTGCTGTGTCTCTTACTGGCAATCACTGTGTATGCATTTCTGGTGCTGTTGAATTAGCTTTAGGCACAGGCTTCTAGAAATAATTTTAGCATTATCCTCTGATGTTATTTAGGATATTAGCTTAATTGTCCTAGCTATTAATTTTACCTGCAGCTAGAAAATTAACATACATATTAGAGCCTATCTGGTCTTAATGATGTTCCCAGAAACAAATCAAAAAGTGTGGGGGTGAGGAATGGTCCTTGAACATTGGAAGCTGAATATATGTAAAAGCACCTATGATCAAAGTTATCACTCTGAGGGAAATTTGAAGCAGTGGCTTAATTGACCACAAGAAACGGTTTCTCTTTTCACTAATTTGAGTCTCCCTGAACTGTTGGCTCTGTGATGAAAGTGAAAAGCATCCTTGACTTCCTCTAATGGGCACAATGTTTTCTCTGTCTCGTGTGCAGAGAGTAGAATATTTATGGAGTGGCTTACAATATCTGGAAGCTGCAAAGAAAGGATGTTAACAATTCTAACTCCTTGTATGTCATTTTCTGCTGCATCTTGACCCATGAAAAAGCCTGAAATGTAATGAAATTTCAGCACTTGTCACCTTATGTACAATTCAAAATTAGTTACATTTCCTGACTTAGGGCAAATCCATACAGCCTCTTTGTCTCAGGGACAGTTGTGTGATGGCCAAAAGGAAAACCTGCCTGTGATGACTCTGGGCATGGCACAAAGGCAACACAGTCAGATAGTCAGTAGGACTCCCTTTATTAGCTCCAACTTTGCCCCCAATGTCCTGGTTACCTTCTGACTGGAGAAAAACTATCCCAGGAAAAGCATTTGGCTGCAGAGAATCAAGTCCAAAATGTGGTCAACAAAGACTGTAACTATAAGTCCAATCAAGGAAAAATGAGGTAATTAGTCTGGCAAGGCAGGAGCAAGAATTTCAGATGTGAAGGCACGGCAATAATTCAACACAGCTGTGAAGACGCTAGGAACACAGATAACCAAAGTCAACACAAGATAAACTCATGTTTGCTCCCAGCAGCTGCTGCACTCAGTATGCATTTCTTTTAAACTCTCTTCCCAGCTGTGGCTAATGAAGGGAATCAGGGTTCTTTCCTCCCCTGTAAGCCATTGCTCTCTTCTCTGTTCCTCCCTGCATGCCCTAGGATGAAGAGGGGGTGAGCCTGGGTCTTCCTCTGAACTCTCTCACCCTTGTTCTACCTCTCCCCTGCTCTGCCCAGCCGGATTTTGCCCTTTCCCAGTTTCCTCCATGGCCAACTCCCACTCCCTGTCAGGTCTTCGTCTTCCTCCTTGGATTCAGACTCTGACAGGGGCATGACACTGCCATAGACTATTGCAGAAGTTTAGGTAAGAGACAGTGAGACCTGAAATAGACCCAGTGAATTTGGCTGCTGGTAAAAAAATGACACCTCTCACACCTCTTACATTGCTGTCTAAATGGCCAAAGATAAAGCATAGTAAAACCTGGATAAGACTTAGACACCACTGGACATATTAGCTACCAGTCACAAATCTTGACAATCCCCTCTCAGCAGTTCAGAGAAGTGAGAAGAAATGCCTGTTGTTCTTGAAAGGCAAGTAAAAGTTGACTAAGGTAGAGGATACCTATTAATAAAGGTTTATTGTGGCTTTGGGGAATGAACTAAACTGTGCAGTGATCTTTGCACAGAAATGCAAATCAGCCACAGAATATGTGTATGCCAAAAATCTTATAAGTCTTCTGATTCACAGAAAAGGATGAACGGCCTTTCAGTTCGAGACCCAGAGTATTCAAGTAGTGTGTGGATGATGGAAAATTTGATTGGAATTATTATTAATATTGTGCCATCTCTGTCATTGGACATTGGCAATCATGTTGGCAATCCTGTTTTTATCAACAGCCACACGAAAAAGCGCTGTTGAGTTTTGTCCAAACCAGTTCCATTTTGGGGGACTGGAATTGGATTGGAATTGGAATTGTTGACTTGATAAAATGCTTTGATTCAACAATCTAATCTCCAAACTGAATTACTGAATCCAGTTAATTCAGTCAGGATCTCTGAAACCTTACAGGGAAAAGTCATTTCTTCTCACGTACAGTAATATCTAAATCATCTAAATCATCCAAATTGATTCAGAAGCATCCAATTAGATATAAAGTTTTTACTGAATCATCTTCAGATTGAATTTCTGAAAGTTGGAATTCTGCCACAGAATACTCTTGAGAGATATCAAAGGAAAAGGGCAGGAAATTTTTAAAAAGTCATCATATAAGAGAGTGTAGCTTATAATTTAAGTTAGCAAAAGCTGCTACCTTTTGTTAACTTAATCCAACTTTATGGCAATAATAAACCCGTAAAATGCACTTACTTCAATTTTATATTATGTGGTCTTTGACACTATTTGAAATATCCTCCAAAGATTAAAACATTATTATATTTGTAAACAAGCAAATGTATTCACAATAGGATTTTACTTTAATCCTGAGAATAAATATATATATATGATCAAACTGATTGGATTCAGTTCAAAAAAGTAAATCACCACAGAGTTTCTCTCATTTTAATTATTTGAATTGTAGTAAAGGCCAAAAAGAATTACTGTGAATTTCTAAATTAAAAATAAAATGTTAAATAGAAATCAATGAAATGTAATATTACATCTGTTCAGTTGGCTCATAACTTTGCAGAAAAACTACAAACCTGGATTTGTCATAGTTCCCAAGTGACTAAAATGTTTCTAAATGCCATGGGTATGCATTTTGAAATATAAATATTCAATGAGATCCAAATCAAAATATTCAGTTTTTAAAGCAGAGAAGTACCAAAAGTTAAATGCAAAACAGAATTCCAGATAACCTGGCTATTACTTCCCCAAGAACATTTCCTTTTTCATTTGTACAGACCAGAGGTGCTATTCTGCAGGTTCTGACCAGTTCTGGAGAACCGGTAGCGGAAATTTTGAGTAGTTCAGAGAACTGGCAAATCCCACCTCTGACTGGAGATTTTACAATATCCTTCCCCTGCCACTCCCACAGAACAGGCAGTAAAAAAATTTTAATCCCACCACTGGTACAGACATAACACAATTCTTGTGAAGTCTTTTGAAAAGCAAGTCCCATTGAATTCTGGAAGCTTCAATCGGTTCAAAATACAACAACTGCATGGTTTTTATGCACCTGTATCACCTCTCTTGCAGGAGCTGCATTGGCTGCCAATTTGCTTCTGGGTTCAATTCAAGATGCTAGTTGACATTTTTAAAGTCCCACATGGCCTGGGGCCAGGTTATTTGAAGGACCTCATTTTCCCAGTTGCATCTACCTGATCTACCAGAGCAAGAAGATAGGGGGTGTTACCAGGGGTGGACTTCAAAAACATCAGCAACCAGTTCTTTGCCCGATTGCCGGGTGGCGAGGCCATGGTGGGAGTGGCCTAGTCGTCCTCCTGAACCATGGCGGGGGGGATTTTTACGCTCCCAGGGCTCTGGAGGCTTTCCTTGAGTCTCCGGGAGGGCAAAAACGGCCTTCCCTGGGCTCCGGAGGTTGGGAACAGGCCTGTTTCTGGCTTTCCAAAGCCTCTGGGAGGCCAGTTTTTCAACCTCCCTGAGTTTCCGTGTGGGCCCTGTGTTATGTATGTAGGTTTAAATGTTATTGGTTTATTTTGAACTGTTCTTGTAAAATGTCAAATGGGATTGGTTTAAATAGTGCAGGAAAAACCCTGCACTCCCATTGGCTGGCAACTACGGCTGCAGGCTATAAGAGGCAGCCGTAGCCCAGCCAAGTCGGGTCCATTCGAGCTGTAGTCACTTAATAAACTCTTCACTGAAGCTCTTCGCGTCTGACTCTTCATGCAAACTTAACACCCTGCACTTACCTGGCATCCAAACGGGCCGCATGCAGACTCCTGGGAAGGGAGGGGCAGGGTGGGCGGGGCCAGCCGGGATGGGATTTCCACTGAACCAGCCATAAAACTAGTTATGGGTTCACCTGAACTGGGGTGAACAGCAGCCCACCCCTGGATGATACCAGTGGGATCAAGAACAAGGACCTTCTATGTGGTGGTTCTCTTCCTGAGGAACATCATCCCTGCAGATATGCTTTGTCTTGATGCTCTTTTGAAAGGTCCTAAAAACATGGTTTTGCCAGTGGGCCTGGGGACTGTTGGAGATATGGAGCCCATCAAGTAGTTCGTTTGATTATTTTTGTTGGAAGGCAAGGGATTATTGGGTTTTGTATTGAGGTTTTATTTCACCATATATCAGGCATGAACAACCAGATCCACAAGTAAAAAAGTTAAATTAGTTACTTTATTGCTCATGTCTATTTTACAGGAATCTTCCCAGACTGGCAGTTTGCACCTGAGTCAGACTAGATAAGGTTCAGTGGCATTCAGGGGCTGGGGGCAGACTTTGCCTTTTTGCATTTATGAAAGGATTTTAGACTAAATCTCCATTTCACTATGCCCTCTAGCTCAGCCAGTCTCTCTCTGACACTGTAAATATTTTTTAAAAACAAATGTATGAATAAATTCAACTGTTATAATTGCGTGTGAGTGTGTGCTGGTTTTCTGTGCTACCCACTGAGAGCATCAAATGCAGAAACTGTGAGCTGTCATTCTTTATGTACTGAACTCTCTGTGCTTCCTGCTAGAATTTGTAATCCAGGTTGTAATAAAGATTGTTGACGGTGCTGAAGCCTCTGGAGTACTTTGTTTTCAGTCCTCACTATTTACAAAATGAACACAGGATGTACAGTACATCATTTTACGCACGGGGCTTTTATCGGATCAGTGTTCTTTCCCTGTCCTTATTCTGTTTGTGTTTTTTTATTCCCAATGCATTTTATTCCCTTGCCAGATGGTCCTTTAGTCTCACGTGATCAATGAATCAGATTTACAGGTGCAGGTTATAGATTCACTGAGTATCCAGGTAGCAGCCAGGATAATTTAATAAAGCCTGGCATGTGATTAGCAACTTTCATTAATGGCTAGTGAGTCATATATTTAACATAGAGTCTAGTTGCAGCCAGTTTGCTTCAACCTTTTACTATGCTAAAAGCGAACAGCATCTGGGATGCTTAATACATTATGCTAATGCATTTTTAATCTAAAAGAAACCACATTTGAACCTTAAACAGCTATAATAAATAAAGGTAGCTGTATATCTTCCCAAACTCAGTAAGAAACTAACTGCCATGATACTTGAAGCACCACATGGTTAATGTTTAGTTGATGACAACTGTAAAATAATGTCTCTGCTGAAATGGCCTAAATTTTGTTCAGCTAGGAACTAAACCACACTTACTATGTGATAAAGTTGCTGTAATTGGAGGGCTGAGCCTGTGTGAATGGCACCAGCAATATTAGAAACCTGGGACAAAACTTGAATATTTTAATTAAACTTTAAACAAACAATAGGATCACAAAAATAGTAATAGTAAAAACAGGGTGTTTAGTATTTCTTCTTATTACCTTTGATTATTCTTTCAGATTAAAAAAATAGAGGTCAAATAAATGTGAGTCAATGATGGAAACGTGGTATAGGCTTGGAATTGCAAAGAACACTTCATTTGAAAGTTGGTGCAGAAGCAATGGCAGAAAAGGACTTCACAGACAAGAAGACTCAAGAAAGGATGATAGCTTAAGGTATAGTACATGGAAGAGTTAAAAAAAATCAGTAGGACTTGCCAAGTCCCCCAAGTCTCTAATTTTAAGAGCCAATAGGAGTCATACTGCCATGATGATTTAAAATACACATGAAATCTGATATAAAAGAGATTTCCTTATTTATTTATTTATTTATTTATTTATTTATTTATTTATTGGATTTCTATGCCGCCCCATCTCCCGAAGGACTCGGGGTGCCGTACTATCATAAAAACAATATAAATACTATACAATTTAAAAGAGATTAAACATGAAACCCAATAATCCGAATTAAAAATAGCCCCCATCCTCAGTCCAGGTTGGCGAGTTGGAACAACCATGTTTTCAGGCCCCGCCGGAAGGACCGGAGGTCAGGAGCCACCCGAAGCTCCAGGGGCAGCTGGTTCCATAGGGTGGGTGCTCCCAAAGAGAAGGCCCTACCCCTGGGCGTCACCAACCGACATTGTCTGGCCGACGGCACCCCAAGGAGGCCCTGTCTGTGAGAGCGCCATTATTGTTAAATATTACACACGGAGATCAACTTCTGCAGGCATGTCAGGTTGCACAGGAGTACTATTTTTTGTTATATTTGTCTTAACTTTGGCTTTATGAGGAGCTATGAAAGGAGATGTCCAGTGTCTGATTTGTGAAGATCAGTCTCAGAAGATTTATATAAACAGGGATGTTGAAGCAAGTCACATGACTTCTTAGTCAAAATCTATATTTTCTTGCTAGCAATTGATATAGTAGAATTATTTAGAAGAACAACAAAAGTTTAGGATCCCTGGTTTCAAGGAATATATCTAAGGAAGGATTTAAAAAATCAACATGGTAGGCGTGGACCCACAACAAAAGTTCCGCCCCATTTTATGGAGTGTAAGAGACTTCAATAGCATGGCTACTACTGACATTTTGACTTATTTATCTCTATCTCCCTTGCAATTGTTTCATCAGATCAAATTGAAACATTCACTGAATAGCAAATGCAATAGAATTTGATGCAACATCTACATAGTAAACAATTAAGTACTATGGGGTAGCACCTCATACTACATAATGAGGAAAAAAGTCCACAAGAATCATATTATGTTGTCAACATTTTGTTAGTCAAATATTAATTCTGAAATTTGCTGTTGCTCTCACCTTTCTAGCTTAGTTCATCTCATAAATAGCACGTCCCTAAAGAAAATACTTTGGAAGCTCCAGATAACATCAGATTTGCTGATGATGCTTACAGGTTAACATCAAAGAATGAGCCATCCTCTTAAATAATAATGTTTAAAGCAAGAACCTGGCAGAAACTAAACAGGCTTTTTATTTGCCACGTACATCTCTGGAAGATGATTTTGTCAGTTATCTGTATCAAACAGTAGTGACCTAAATGTCAACTTCTGCTTTCTCTTTAAGTTGATGTTTTTAAGTAGCATAAAATGCTCTGTAAAATGTCGATGTTTCTAATACCAATATTCTATTTTAAATCTGGAGCAGCTCTATAGTAGCACAAGACATTTGACATCCATAATGACTTCTCACTGTAGAAGGAAACTTTTGCCTATTGTTTCCAACAGCTCTTAGGAGAGCAATGAAGAAGGGTTCAACTATCACAGCCATTGCACTTTTGGAATGAAAAGCTCTAAGAAAAATGTTCAGCCTCTGCTCACTAAAATATCCTCAGCATTGCAGCGTGCAGCCCTTAAATAACTGTACATATGGTTTATTACTTAATTTGAGTCACAGAGCACCATTAAGCTTCACTGATATTGTTTTAGATTGTATAGTTTCTCTGCACAGAGAAACTGTGCCAAATTATAGCTTATCCAAAAATTGATTTTTCCAGCTAGTTTATTAAAGGTTTGGACAAACTTTTTTCCAAAAAGTCATATCCCAGCAAGTTGTTCAAAGGAGAAAAAAAATGGGTCTAGTTTAGGACTCACACTGATTTTAACAAGTGGATTCCTTAAAGGAACAGCATCATTAAGGTAAAAGAGAGGGGTACCATGTTTGAAGCTTTTTTGAATCAGTTTCAAAGTGTACAAGCTCTGTTACTCCATTTTATTTTATTTTTAAATATTGAAATTAATGGTGGTAATTCTCAACTTATGATTATTTAATGATAGTTTGATGTTATGACAGCACTGAAAAAATGTTACACGAATCATCCTCAAAGTTACAATACTTACATCATCCCACACAATCATGTGATCTCAATTCAGCTACTTGGCAACCAGCTCACATTTACAATGGTTGCAACATCTTATGATCACTTGGTCATATCAGGATTCTTATTCTCAAGTCCAGTCAAGAGACTTCAACAGCTGAAGTAGAACATTCTGCATTCTTTGCAATAAAAATGCAAACCCAATACATGCGAGAATCTGAAATCTTCTCTACACTCAACATTGGCTAAGACAATAGCTTTATTCTGCCTACCAGACTAGAGATACTATATAGATTCTTGAATACTTTTGTGTTTTGTCCATGCTAGCTAATCCATGGGGAGAACCAGACTTCTTACGTGGATTATCCTAACCTATATATATACAAACTGGTGTTGATTTAATAGTTAGGTTTGATGTGACACGTTTCAATTAGAAAACAATGAAAATCCAGCCCGCTCTTTTAAAATGTTCTTGTTGCATAATACAGCAGCTAATTCCTGGTTTAATGGACATAAGAGCCTGGTGAAGCAGTGGTTAGTATGGAGTATTGCAGGCTAATTCTGCAAACTGCCAACAATTCAATTCTCATAGGCTCAAGGTTGATTCAACCTTCCATCCTTCTGAGCTTGGTAAAATGAGGACCTAGATTGTTGGGGGAATGTGCAGACTCTGTAAATTGTGAAGAGAAGACTATAAAGCACTATGAAGTAGTATATAGTCTAAGTGCTATTGCTTTTATTATCTCCAACTCATGGTGCTGTCTTCTGCATGTATAACTAGTTCTCTATTATATTTTAGATCCATTTATTAAGGAGATTTGAAGGAAATATTACAAAACTGAACTGGTCCCCAGAACATAATAAAGATATATTCAACAAAGGCACTTGATTAGATCTTTCTGGTGGGAGGTCAGATATGAAGTAGGATAAGAAACTGAGCTCTGGTACAGAGGTGATCATGATGAGAGAAGAAGTGGCAACATAAGTTGACAGACAAGCTGGGGCAGAATTTGTATGGGGACAGAGAAGAAAGACTAGCTTGGCCAGAAATTACTAGAGTAACTCCATTCTTTTCTTTTCTTGGAGTGAAAATATTCACTCGTGGGAAATAAAATAAAGTCTTTCAAGTCTTTAAGGAAAGTGGGTGATACTTTTTTTCAGCATAGCAATATCTGATTGGGTTGAGACCACTTCCATGTTCAAGACTGAATCTATGCCCCCATGCCCCCATGGCACCAAGTTTCAGAATCCTGTCCTTTCCTGGCTCATACAAGTCACTTAAAATAGCAAATATTTATCGCACACTAAGGCAGAGTCCACTGTAACAATAAATTGCCCACTAACAAACTAAAGCTGCCTAAAAATATACTTCCATCCTAATCCTATACTTCTTAAATTAAAATCCAGTGCCTTTTTCTGCTGTACTTCCCACAACTTAATGGAAATTCTACTTTGTGTTATTTACTTTTAGTACATATTGACATACTCAGCATCCCTGCCCTGGGAAACTCTACCTCCAGTGTCTCTTCTATACATAAAGTGTACCCAAGCAGGGGTGGGATTAGAACCGGTCACTCCAAAGAGCAACTGACACTGAACCGGTTCACTCTGAAGATCTTGTCTTCGGTTGGGCCCACCTGCCCATATGGGCTCTAGGCTGTTCTTTATTACCTGCTAAAGCAACCTTAGTTGTTTTGTGCGGCACAGCTGAGTGCCACTCATCAGCAGGAGAAGGTTATTCCTTGCAGGAGAAGTTGATTTACAAGTACTACCCACACACACGCTCACCAAACCAGTTGTTATGCCAGTAGGATTCCACCCCTGTACCCAAGCCATCACTAGCTGAACCAGGTAACTTGTAGCTCACCTGTTGCTCTGGAGGAAACATTTTTGCAACATGCTGTCTCCGTTCTCCGTGAGGGGAAAGTAGGTCTTCATTGGGAACTCAGTGATATTCCCTGATATTCCCAACCCGCTTAAGGTCCACATTTATCACATCCTTACATGGATACATTTTTTGTTCCCTTCAAAATAAAAAGCAAGCTTAGTCAGGAATGATTCAAGGTAGCTAGTTACTCTTTCATGCTCTTTCTTTGGCCAGCTGGAGAGAGAGATGATGGGTCCTTAAGGAAGATCCAGTCTGGAAGGAGGACAATCATGAAGACAGAAAAATGCTGCACATGTTGGGAGTCTAAAAGCTGATCTATACATAAAGTTTGCATAGTCAAAAAGGCATTAAGAGTTGTTAACCTAATCCTACGTAGCTTTTTCTCTGGTAATATCACACTACTAACTAGAGCATACAAAACATTTGCTAGACCAATACTCGAATACAGCTCATCAGTCTGGAACCCACATCACGTATCTGATATTAACAAGTCCAGAAATATTTTACAAGAAGAGTTCTACACTTCTCTACTCGTTGCAGAATACCTTATGCCACCAGACTTGAAATTCTAGACCTAGACAACCTAGAACTACGCCGCCTTCGGTCTGATCTAAGTATAGTATATAAAATCATACATTGCAATGTCCTTCTGGTCAATGAATACTTCAGCTTCAGCCATAACAATACAAGAGCACACAATAGATACAAACTCAAGGTTAACTGCACCAAACTTGATTGCAGGAAATACGATTTCAGCAACAGAGTGGTCATTGCCTGGAATACTCTACCTGACTCTGTGGTTTCTTCCCCAAACCCCAAAAACTTTAACCTTAGACTTTCTACTATTGACCTCACCCCTTTCCTAAGAGGTCTGTAGGGGGCGTGCATAAGTGCACCAACGTGCCTACCGTCCCTGTCCTATTGTTTCTTTTATTTTTCTTATATGTATTCATTTCATGTATTCACAACTATGTTTATCCTTATCCTTATTATCTTGTAAGCGATTGACAAAATAAATAAATAAATAAATAAATAAATAAATAAATAAATGCCCCTAGAATCCATAAACCACATTCACACTCACACACACAACCCCAGATTCCCATTGTACAGTTGTATTCAACAATTAGGCTGGAACATTTAAAAGACTGCTGTTTGTGATTTTTTTTTGTTAGCACAAGAGCCAAGTGCTTTAGGAAGAGGAAAGATAGAAAAATACCAGTGGGAAAAAAAACCCCAGCTTTCCAAACACATCATACAAATATCCATTGTTTCCTATTATCAACTCACCATTGTGTGGCTCTGTTCTCTTTTTTAAAAATTTCCATTGCCAGCTGCTCTCTTTTCCCTTGCATTTTCTCCTGTCTTCCCCTTTCACCAGTGGCAATTGGCCATATCATCCCCATCTTGTTAAATGACAAACAGGGAGCTAAAATAATAAAGCTATGTGGCCTTTAAAAGGCACATGAGCTACAACTGCATCTGATGGCCTCAGGCACTTAAATTTGGGTAGAGCTGAATTAACAAATAATCAAACATCATTCTGAAAAACAAGGGGTGAAAAGGCTAACACGTTAAGTAAAGCCACTAAAACATGCACCTGGTTGCATCTGCTTCTTAAAGCTCAATATGCTTAGAGGACCGCTTTAGGGTGATTAATTAATTTATTTTATGAAGGAAAGTTCTCTATTTTCTCTGGCTATCATGGGATAGTCCTCTGTCTGAAGACACTATTTGTTTGAAGGGTTGTCCAGTCTAAATCCACATTAAAGATAGAGAAATAGAAGGGAAATAGGTCAGAAGCAGAAAACATCTTACATCACCATCTTTTAGCAAGGCACAATGCATATAATTTTCTTTGAAATGATATCTGTTTTTTATGCATCTGCTTCTACATTTACATGCACAAATGTACATATAAGCATGATTTGCACTCTGGTGCTTTGGCAGCAAAGGCCCTGTAAGAGATGACCAGGCTGAGTCTGAGGGAGGGGTCAAATGCATCATCAGTCATGAATCCCTTTGTGGGCACAAGAGATCTAAGTCTAGCCCACCTTGAATTCTTTTACCCTTATCTACCACCAATTTCCTTTGGCTGTTAGTAGTTCAGATTCTTGTAAAGAGCTTAAGCTTGCAATACATCTTTTACCCATTTGCACTGCTTATATCTCCTGATTTCCCTGGAGGTCCACTCCATATTGGTTACCAGTAGTCTTCTGGGTACAATTGAAGATGTCTAAACCTCTACAGGATGCAGGGTCTTGATAATTGTGGGATCATCTTCTCCAATAATATCTGACCATCCTACAAGATGCCACAGAATGTACAATGTCACCCTATGGGACCTATCAGGCATACCTTGCATGTCTCAGAGCCTGCCTAAGAGAAAAGAATTCCTCTCCGTACACAATGTTCAGATGGTCCTCAGCCTAAGAATGTCCTGAAGGCCTAGTTCTTCACCTAGACCAGCCGTGGGCAAAATACGGCCCAGGGGCCAGATCCGGCCCATTCGGCTGTTCTATCCGGCCCGCGGAGCCGAAAGAGCGGAGGGTTCTCTTGCTCTCCCAGAAGGCTACGTGAAGTAATCTAACTTTGAATTTATATTAGTTCACACAAACACTCCATCCATGCTTTTGTTCCGGCCCTCTGGTCCAGTTTAAGAACCCATTGTGGCCCTCGAGTCAAAAAGTTTGCCCACCCCTGACCTAGACACTTGGACTAGGATAGTATGTGAGGTTTGCATTTTGTGTTTTATTATTTTATTGTCCTCTTTTCATCTTGTGTTGTCTTGCTAGCTGTCTAGAATCATTTGGTTAGTGAGTGAGATACAAATTAAATAAATCAGTAAATAAAACTTGTGTCTGCATAACTGTACAGTTGTTTGTGATAACTGAACTTCCTTTACTGACAGTGCCATTATCATCTTACTAAAGGGATGATTTTGATCCTAAAAACTGCAACAGTTTAGGCTGAAACCATCATCACACACCCAGAGTTTTTTAATGCAACACTAAAGGACCTCAATTTTCCATTACTGATTATTGCAATTGGTGAGTACAAAACTTATAGGTTTTTTTCTGCAGTGACCCCTTATCTCTGCAATTAGTCATGTGTTGAAGATTGTATATTTCTTTGACTGGTTGTTAAATTTTCTTTATATTGCAATATTTTTATGTCTATGGAGATTCTCAGTCACCCAGGTCATGGCTGTCCCCAAAGTGCTTTTTCAAGAGGCAACTGGACTTTCTGTTTTTTTTTTCTTTGAAGACGTTTCACTTCTCATCCTTTTTTATTATTTTATTTAGATATTTGCGTCTCATTATCATCAATCTTATTTGTTGGTTTTTTTTAAATTAATGAATCAGAAGTGGTATGAAAACTGCCTCGAGAAGGCAGATTTGTAGAAAAGGCCTGAAAATATTGGTAGATGTAGATAAATGTATTTATTAAATGGGCATAGACTTTAAATCTGGTCATGAATATTGTTGGAATTAAAGGGCATAACAAAGTGGACTTTACATTTGTGTTTTAAAAGTTCTGTCTTAGGTTTCAGTGGAAATTCTTTTATCCCTTCCTTGGAGTATTCTTGTTTATTTTGAGAAAGCAATGGAGTAAACTCTATGACTCTAAGAAGACTTAATACTTGAGGACAGATAGCCTTTGGCTGTTGTGACATCATGTTCTCAGTCTGTTTTATGACTCACGCAAAGGTGCAGAAGTGATTTCAAAACAATTCTGTTAAGTACACTAAATAAAGAGCACTACAAAAGGAACCCTAAGCACAGAGAAATATCAGGATTCTTGTGTGGTTTAGATTATGAGTAACCATTCATTTATTTTTTCTGCTTTGTCACTGTATACTCTGTCAACATAAAGAAAGGACATACAACAGAAGAGTAATCATGAGTGAACAGAAGATTGAATGCTGTCTTTGAACACCTGTAAAAAAAAAGGAGAGGCTATAAGCAGACAGAATACAGAATTTTGTAAGGGATCTCCCTTGGGTATGATACTTGCATATTGGGATATTTGAATTGTCCCAAATTATGTTGAAGCCAGCCTCAAAAGAAGCAAGTCCAAATTCTAGGCACCACAGAGGCTGGTGACACATAGAGGAATATAAACATAGCTCTGAAGAAAAGGTGTTGGCATGTGACTAGGACCACTTCAAAAATACACACCACTAATTCATCTTTTGTGCATGCAGAATTATTTGAATGACCCATTTTATAGCTTGGTACAAACATCACAATAGATACGGGGCTACGGGGACTCAGGTCAACAGACACTAAGCTTATGGGTGTATTTTGATTCCTCAAATATACATATCACTCAGGGGTGGGATCCGACTGGTGTAACTACTGGTTCGGTGATTTTTCGATTTGCTGTGCGCATGTGTGAATTGTCATCCGCTTGCTGGCGGGACAGCTGCGCAGCACTGCACACGGGTGCGCAGCAGTTGAAAAAGCACTTTTTTCCTGCTTTTTCAAATGCAGCTGTGCCACGCAAAGCAACTGAGGTTGAAAAAGCAGGAAATAAAGGTCAGGTAAGAGCCTAGGTGAGCCGAACACCAGCAGACATAGAACAGGTTAGGTGTCTGCTGCTCTTCAGAGCTACCGGTTCTACAGAGCCAGACAGAACCGGTAGAATCCCACCCCTGATATCACTCCTCTACCATCATATATCAGTATTATTTTACCCTACAGGTAGTCCTTGAATGACAACAGTTCTTTTAGTGACCGTTCAAAGTTACAATGGCATGGAAAAGAGTGACTTATGACCATTTTTCAAACTTACAATCATTATGGCATCCCCATGGTCACATGATCAAAATTTGAATGTTGGCAACTGACTCATTTATGACAATTGCTATGTCCCAGGATCATCTTTTTTTTAAATTCATATTTATATTTATATTCTCCAGAGACTCAGGGCGGCTTACAATTTTTGGAGCGCAACCCAATGAGCTCAGCAATAGCCTTCATTTCATTGTATATGCCTGCTTATATATTACTAAGCAGCATTTTTACAAAATCAGCTTATTGCCCCCAACAATCTTGGGTCCTCAATTTACCTGCCCTGAGAGGATGGAAGGCTGAGTCAACCTTGAGCCTGGTGGGATTCGAGCCTGCACTAATTGCAGGCAGCTGGAATTAAGTGCTAGGCATTTAACAGCCTGCACCATCAAGGCTCCTTTTTATGATCTTTTATGACAAGCAAAGTCTATGCCGAAGCTAGATTCACTTAACAACTGTATTACTGTATTACTAAACAATCTTAACATAACTGTGGCAATAAAGGTCATAAAATGGGGCAAATTTCACTTAACAACTATCTCACTTAGCAACTGAAATTTTGGGCTCAATTGTGGTGGTAAATTGAGGACTACCTATACTGTATTTGCAAATAGTTACTCCAGAAGGAATTAAATTGACTATTACACTTTGCTTTCTCCCCATTTTGGGAAAAGAAGTTGTAGATATCTCCTAATTATTTTTAAAGCTTTATTCCTCTCCTTAGCTAGAGCTTTAGCTACTTCTGTACTTTTTCAAGAGCATCTAACCATTGAATTAAAAATTTATTGGGTTAGGCTTAGATCTGGGTTTCAGCCACCTCGATGAGTCCACCCGAAGTTCAACATCATACAAGCCACATAAGCCGCATGTTTGCAGTGATAAAGCAGTCTTTCTAAAACCACATGGAAGTGTCTTCCTGCATTCAAGCAAGTAAATGGAGGTGTTTATCAAAGGACTCTCAATTCAACATGAATTCAGACAAACTGCGGGGTGGCTGTTGACCTTTAGGGTGGCTGATTTGCATCTCTGCTTAGAATCATAATATTACAGATCAGCGAGCTTTAATCCAGATTAGAGTACACATGAGAATATTGAGTATACTGGGTACTTCAAGACCCACAAGGAACTCACAATAAAAACATATTTGTTGTTGTTTTGTTGTTGTTATTGTGGTCATTGTTGTTTTGCATTTCTGGTTGTTCTTTGGCGGTTCCAGCTCTTTAAAAAGTCCTTTTTCTTCAGTAAAACACTGGTACGCACCACCGCATTAAAAAAAAAGCATCCACAAAGCAAATTGCTATTGGGTGATAAAACTCTGGAAGGAAAATAAAACAGTGCAGCAAATAAACTTATTTAAAGCACACTGCAGGCTGATAATAGCAGCGCCAGGCTCATGTAAAAGATGCTCCTGCTTTATTCGTATTACAAATTCTGCTACTTGCATTTTAAAGATATGAAAGAGTACACCTTAGAAAGAGAGGGGGGTAGCAAAATAGTTCTGTCAGAGCTTTACAATATTGTAAGAATGGTACAAATAAAAATAAGATAGGGATACTGAGAGTAGTAGTAATATTTCTGAGTAAAATCACATGGATTGAACTTCTGGAAACACTCTTTGGGAGCCCTTATTTTCTGAACTCCTAGACTGAGGACTTCAAAAGCCAGAAGAAAAGGACAGAAAAGCCAAGGAAGAAAGTTTATTATAACATTTTGCATAACCGGTATAATCACCAACGTTTTGCAAAATGATGATTGCTTACCTTGGATTGATTACAAATCACATAGCCACATTCTGTCATTCTTCTTGTTTCTTCCTAGAATTGTTAATAGCTATTTTTGTTTTTGTCTTGATTCATTTGCACTTCCGTAAAAGGTGTCCGCTTTCTAGTTTATTTGCTTTTTCTATTCAAAAGACCTTGTTGTTCAGGCCTTGTCACTACATAGGAAATCTATATAATTAGTGCATTCTGGCTTTCAGAAAAACAAGGAGGGTTTTTTTAAAAAAAACTTTGTAGTCGTTCTGGTCATAAATATGCAGAAAAGAATATTGGTACAAAAAGAATGGAAAACCAACGAAAACCAGTGAGTTGATATTGCAAGATAATACTAACTCAATACAACTTAGATAAGGGAATGATATTTATAGTTCTCCAGTTTTTTACATTATGTGCAAAACATAGCAACCTGTAAACAATTTCTGAGCAGATCTAAGATGCATAAAAATGATTGCCCTCCTAAATACTCCAGTGCCAATTCAAGAAGTATAATATCAATGGCAAAAAGACAAAAAATAAATACATTCCCATTACATTAGTCCTACACTTTAATTTACTTAGGAGTTTTTAGGCCCATCTCTATTTTGCCTAAATCCTTGTTGCCCTCCAAGTTTCTTTCATAACTAAGAGGACGTACAAATAGGATTTTATGAGCGTATGTGATTCCTGGTCATCTATTCAAGTGAACATGGATAGAAAGAATTCCATAACGAGTATTGCAGTCGGAACAAATGTATTCATGGAATATAGCAAATATTGAGTGAATGGCTCAGTGTTGGGGTGCTACTGTCATTGCTACAGTTCTGATGAAGCAGAGGTAAGGCCAGATTGAGTTCAGAGGAAAATAAGAGTCAAGGATTATCAGCATCAGTGACAAACTTTTTTCAGTTCCTGAGCTTTTGACAAGGGTCAGACCATGTTGACCTCCAACCCAATCAACAGGTTTCTCTCTACATCTAAATACAAAATTACTTTGGTAAAGGGGAATCATTAGACCATATACAGTAAGGAGACAATAATGTCTATGTAGTTGTTGATGAGATCTTATTTCTTGCTAATGGAGACCCTTTGAATTTAATATAAATAATATTTGTCTGTTCCATAGCTATAGAAAAAAAAGAGGAAACAATACTCAGGAAAATGAAAAAAGAAAAGGAATTGCCTTGACTTGGAGACACACAGATCAGATGGTACCTTATAGCCCTATAGGTTAAAGATTTCTCATTCTTCTCAAATAAGATTTCAGTCTCAGTGTACAACTCAAAGGAAGATGGAGGTTACCGCTAAATAAGCACACATATATAGCTTGAGTTACCAGCAAACTTCTCCATTTAGTATATCATGATAGTGATCACATTTTCCACAAGGCCATCCAGCTATCTGAGGATGATGGGAGTTATCATCCAGTATAGCTGACAAGCATCCAACTGAAGAAGACTAGCTATCAAAGCATTCACTATGCAATAGTGTGCTGACACTACTGCAAAATTGATAAGTGAGTTCCCAATAAGTTTGCCAGTTCAGAATAAATAGCCGAAAAATAAGAATAGTTGCAGTAAGCTCTTTCCAACAGAGGAGAATACCTGTAACTCAGGGTTGGAGTCCTTGGTATTCTCTGAGCTTGTTGGTTTGCTTGCAGATATTCCATTACCTGAGTAATAATGTCATCAGTGTGAGTGAGTGGGGGCTTTGTTCTTTGTTTCTATGCAGCAGTCACCCTGGGGTGGGCTCCTTTTCCTTTGTCCCGTGAAAGATTGGCACATCATGCACTCAAAATACATGGAGGCATAGCTGCAAATTCTGTGAAACTAAATTTAAAAAAAAAAGATGGTTTAGAATTGCATATTAAATTGGACCTTTGTTTTTCCCAGCAGGATGTTTGCACTCCAGTCATGCTTTCCTTCAGAACAATAGACTGCAAGGTAGAAGTGAAAAGCAGTCACTGCAGTTTCTAAACCAAGTTTTTTACGCTTCGTCTAAACTCAGAAACACAAGGCAAAAAACCTGCACTTCCTACTGACGTGGAAAAGAGCCAAAACAATGCTCTGCTGGACCACACCGACAAAGCACATGGCTTTTTTCACAGCGCTGGTGATAACTGATGTTTTGCCCATGTTCTGTTTGATATCATGCAGCTTTGTTTTCAGAACAAGTTTTGCGCGCCTGGAAAGCCTTTGATTTTTTGCCATTGTCTTGTTTTTCGTCTCAAGATGTTCTGTTTAATCTTTTCCATTCAGATACCAGCAGCCTGGTGGACAAACTACTAAGGACAAAACTCTTCAAAGATGGGACTGTAAATGGACAGCTGTTGCCCACAGAGCATACTGACCACCTGAGGTCTTATATGTGTTTATTTAGTTAGTCATTAAAGGAGATCACTTAACTCAATACAGTTGTCTAGTCATATGCTACTGACTTGTTTTTCTACCATAGTAACTTTCAGAGCAATTAAACCAAAAGAAAAAGGAAGATTATTGTCATAAACTAATAATTCCTAATTATATAGAAATTTGCTGCTTTAGAAGTTTCATTTTCTCCCATTTTATTTCTGACAGAGAGGTTCTCTCTGTGCATATTTTTACAAGTCAGGACTTTAAATGTCTTCCAAAAAAGAATGGACAAAAATGATACACGTGACAGCTAAAAATTGCCCATAACTTTCCTGGCAATGAATTGAGAAATATTTCTTCATCTCTTCTTGCATAATCGTTTTTGACGCATTCTTTGTTCCAGCAGCGTTGTTTTCATCAAATCACAAATCCTGGGGAATTGTGGAAATCTCTCTCTCTCTTTTTTTGTCCCCTTTCAGAAGCTATTGGCGGTAATCACTGAAGAGAACATATTTCAAAATGCAGCTTTTATTAGCTAATATCCCTCTTAGCCGTTATACAGGTTTCCTGTATAATTCCCAGTAAGGAGGCTGTTGACAGCCAACAATAAATGGATTTTACCTGGCATAAAAAGCTAACTTGAAATGTGGGGGGAGAGGATCTAAGACACACTGACTTTCTGTATAATTAAAAGTCCATCATGGATAGGTATGAGAAATAGAATGGCAACATGGTTGTTTTAACTTTGGGAGTTTTAAACTTTTATATTTGACTTGTTTTTGTCTAATCTGGTTTTAGGTAATTATTTATTGTTATATTTTAGCTGTGAGCTGCCCCGAGTCCTTTTGGAGAGGGGGTGGCATACAAGTCAAATAAAATAAATAAATAAATAAACATTCAGTTGCTCAAGTATAAAACCAATGTAACAGCCAAGTACCTGAAAACCTGCATGATATACCCAAGATGTTATATCTTAGATCTATATCCTAGACTTCCTTAAGAAAAGAATGAAAATATATAAATTTTAGCACTTCCTTGATGTTATTTCATTTTCTCCTTTTTTTTCAGAACTGACTTTACGATTTGTTGCATGTTTGGCTTTACTAGTTCAACAATGACCCTTTCAGGTTCTAAAAATCCCTCCTACTTTTATTGTAATGTTTCACTGTCTGTTGTTTTATTATATTATGGCTTTAACTCAGTTTTCCTCTGAACACCAGGAAAGAGAAAACATGGAGGGAAGGGGGTATCCAATTTTTCACCTTTGACCTTCCTGTTTTGATGGGAAACAACCTGAAGTTAAGGTAATATGTTTGGTTGATCAAGGGTGTGCGCCCATATATATATAGAGATTTTTCCTATAGATTTATCCTATCCCCCTATCCACATGTGGTAGTCACAAAAAGAAAAATAGGACAGCTAATTTCAACACAGTTTGGTCCTAGAACAGTTGTTACCTGCACCTATCCAGGTGAACAAGTATATCCTAACCCAGTGTTTCTCAACCTTTGAAGCTTTAAGATGCATGGACCTGAACTCCCAGAATCCCCAGCAAAGCTGGCTAAGGTTGTCTGGGAATTGAAGTCCATGCATCTTAAAGCTGCCAAGGTTGAGAAAAACTGTCCTAAGCTGTTTGGGACAGCATGGGAGCCAGGAGTGGTGGCGGAGCATTGGAGCATTTTCATTCCTGTAAATACATAATGAAGTTATTTATGGATATCTATCAGATGAAGATTAGCCTCTTCAGAAGATTATTTAGGATGTCAACAGCATGAAGACATATTCTATGTATCATCTCTTTCAAAATAGCTATATTGGCCATTTCTTTACATATTCCCTGAATACTATTATTAGTTTTTTAAAATCTGCATAGAAGTATAAATTAACAGTAACCATGTAGATCTGTGAATAACTGGCTGCCCCATGCAAACTGCAACTTAAAAATCCATGATAATGGGTTGTCTAGGCCCTACTTCAGGGGTCTCCATACTTGGCAACTTTAAAAGACTTGTGGACTTCAACTCCCAGAATTCTGGCTGGAGAATTCTGAGAGTTGAAGTCCACAAGTCTTTTAAAGTTACCAAGTATGGAGACCTCTGCCCTACTTGAAGACAGTGAAGAGAATATCAAGATTTCTATGAGTAATTGGTTTGATTGTCAAACTGCTTCTATTGCTAATAAAATCTTGCCTTTGTGTGACTTTCTTCTGTAAGATAAACTACTGCCATGCATATTGCTACCATATTTCCCTCCAGTCTTATTTTCTCAAACCTAAATATATATACTATAGACATCCACAACAAACTACAAACACCCCTGGCTGACTCTCACACTCTTCCAAACAGCTTAAAACAATGTTTCTCAACCTTGGCAGATTTAATATTCATGGACTTCAATGCAATGATGGAAAAAAGGATAAAATGCAAATTATGGCCTTACAATACAAATCTTAGTCTTTTGTACTTGGTATTGATATTAAACACCAGAAGTAAGTAATGAGGTTTGCATTGTTATATTACAATATATTACTGGTTCCTACAGACACCTGAGTACACAGCTCCAACTCATCTAATCCTGACATAAGACTTAATTTCTAACATCTGGTCATCCTTGTTGCCCCTTTTTTGATTCCATTCCAGTTTGTCTTCTTAATGTGCTTAATGTAAGTAGATAGTTATACTTCCCAGTATTTTTGAAGCTATTCTTCTGCTGTTAGACTCTAAAATTGTATTTGCCTTTTAGGCAGCCAATGTTGATTGATATTTAGTGTACAATCAGCTGCTTTTGCAACACTTTCCAAAATTATGGTGGGAAGTGTCATCGCACTTCCTACCACCATTGCATGGTTTTGCCAAATTGTCATGAAAAAGGATGCACCAGAATCAAAACAGATACGAAATTATTCCCAGGTGTGAAATCAGTCTCAGTAATATTCAATTGGCAATTATTACTGTGGCACTCCACTGTACCCATTATCACAAACACATACACATACATAAGTATATATGTACACACACACACACACTCCTATCCTGTTCAGATGCACTGCATTTTTTTAATGTGTCCAAGCTACTGGGGGAATAATGTCAAGTCTGCTTTAACTCTCACTGATTTCAAATGACTAGTCCAGAGGAAATTCTTAATTCATTTTAACCTTCAGTTTGAGGTTGCTGAATGTGCTGATATTTTTTAAAACTTATGCAAAAGCTGTATCTTTATTTGCTAGATTTTGCTCTGTTCTGTTCCTTCCTGCTTTCTGTCCTTCTGGAGACAGTCCCATTTTCATTATCATCCAAGTTCTGAAGTTCTTCAGGGGCCAAGACTTTGAGCTTTTAAAATATATGGCACTTTTCCTGGACTGACACTTGACCTCTGTCTTTTCTCCTAATCCTTATGGACATCATTCATGTCTTGTTCAGTGCTGTGTAATTTCTGATCACCTTTCCAACAACCCAATCATAGCCAATTATGGTCATTAACTTCTAGTGATTAAAAAAAGGAGCTTCGTTTTCTGCTTTTCCTTGCAGATTTCATGACATTATATTTTTTTCCCTCCTTCAACACAATCTTCGTATCTCGGGTTGTAGTTTTCTAATAATTTGAATTGCCCACATACACAAACATACCTGGAAACTTATTTCTTCTATAAAAATAATGCAATATGACAACCAATTATGTCTCTATGTAAAGTTTCAGAAAGAAACCTTCTGTATGCTAATTTTTATTGTTTTATGCCTCACCGCTCCTTTCATATTACAGAAAATATCCATAGAAATCATCTTTCAAACCTTGGATTCTAATTAAACTGACTTGGCTGCCATTGAGGTGGAGTCTTTCACAGGGTGTTTATAATGATAACTCAATGACTTCAGAGTGATAGAATGTCATACCCCTCAAGCGTGTATCTCTCTTTTATCATCTTTGCATAAACTTATGAGGAATATACAAATGGTGAGCTACTCCGTTAAGTGTTGGCTATCATTTAATTGTCTTTTGGAACTCAGTTTCATAAAACTTGAGTAACATCACTCTGTACCACAGACCACTGGAGATTTCAGCATTTCTTTCCCCTTCTGTTTTTTTTTTTTTTTAATTACATTTATATGCCGCCCTTCTCCGAAGACTCAGGGCGGCTTACAATTTCTGGGATACAACCCAGTGTGCTCAGCAATAGCCTTCATTCCATTGCATATGCCTGCTTATTACTAAGCGGCATTTTTATAAGGTCAGCTAATTGCCCCCAACAATCTTGGGTCCTCAATTTACCTACCCCGAGAGGATGGAAGGCTGAGTCAACCTTGAGCCTGGTGGGATTCGAGCCTGCAGTAATTGTAGGCAGCTGGATCTTAAGAGCAGGCGTTTAACAGCCTGAGCTACCAAGGCTCTGTTGAACAAGCAAATAGAACAAACTGTTCTTCATTGCCTCTCTCAACTGCGTGGTTATCGGAAGAGAGCGGTAAGTGAATGGGCAATGCTGAGGTCACATTGCCTAACAACTCAGAATATGAATGTAGGACTGCTGCTTAATTATCAGTTGAGAAGTTTAAAATATAGATTGAAACTTCCTCTTTAGAGATGATCCTGCATACCACTAGCTTCCTGTTGCAAGTTTCCTTACCTTCCCACTGCCAGGAATGGGGCAAATTTTGCATTTCACGTGTAGTGAAACGTAAATTCAGCATGTTTAGTTCCTGCTTGCTTCCAGGACAGGAAAAAGTACAAGTGTGTGTCATAATTGTCCTTACCATTTTTAAATTATTTATGATGAGGAAGTAGAGGGCTGCTATATTCTTGTCACTGCTGCATTCAAGAGGGTTGATCTGTCACCAGCTGTAAAATTAGAAAATCAGCCATTAGTGCTTAGAGACAGAAACTTACCATTATGAAATGTTGTGTGTGGTGCACTAATAATGAACTGTCAAATCTAATCCAATCATCTTATGGATTTTTTTCTCTATGATTACTAAGGAAGCATAGGTCTTTAGAAGAATTTATAGTTGGTTTAATAGTAGTTCACATGATGATCAGGCCCAAAGCCTTATCTGCTGTTCCTTCCTCATCTGGAACAGCAGCATCAATACAAAAATCAAACTTTGCATAGTCCATCATCCCAACCATTCTCCACAGGATCTTTATTCTCATTGCCCTCCATCTTATTAATTTATAATGTATATTAATGCTCATAGTTGGCCTTGGGAATCTGTTTTCTTGACATCGTACTCATGGCACCATGAGGCTCTATTTAGCATGAGAACACACCCAGTGTGAAACAAAATAATAGAAATCAACACAGTGAATCAAAATCAATGTCAGGGAATAAAAGAGAAGCTAAGAATGAGTTCAATAAAAGGAGAGGAAGAATAATACTTTAGTATCATTACAATCAGAATAGTTATTCAGTAAAACCTGAATATTGCCAAGATAGGAATTTTTGGGGAGGATTTTTGGAATTAATGACAAAAAATAATTGCAGAGATTTAGGTTTTAGAAAGCTCTTATATTTCAGTGATGACATAAACTATTAATATGCAGAGAACTAAAGATATGGCCAAGAAATATAAGATTAAATGTGATTTGTAGTAATGCCAGTATTGATTCACACTGCAGTTTCAGAAAGATAATTCTAAGAATTTATTTAAAAGGAGGAGTTAGGAAGAGATGGATAAATCCTAAAAATGTAGTTTTGACTAATGGGGCCACATTCAGTTCCCTATAATTACTATTGGTCATCAAGTGATAAGTAAGTTTGTCACTCTCAACTATCTTAAAATAGTAACAGCTAAAATTCTTTTCTATGTTTACATTAGTTTGCTTAAAAAATATGCCCTGGAGGTAAACCAAAAATATTATATTAAGAAGCTTCTCAATATGTTGGAGGAGGGCGGGGCCTGGGTCCCAGTGATACTACGTGCAATCGGGAAGCTCCTGGATCGCCGTAGATATCTTCTCAGCTGGATGGTCCATTTGGACCTAAACCGTCCCAAAGAGACGGTGAAGGGAAAAAGCATGTCCTGTCGATCCCAGGGACATCGCAAAGTCCCTGGTTGATCCAGGAGAAGCTCTTTTTGCCGGCGGAAAAGAGGCAGCCATCAAGCTGCTGAAGCTGGGACAGCTCGAAGAAAGGCAAGATCGGATGAAGGTGTGTCGGTTTGGTGAGAGGTTCTTTTTATTTACTTATTTCTGAAGAGAACACCCCAATAACTGGAAAGTGGACTTAAAAAGTAAAGAGAACAGTTTATAAGTGGCGAGATTAAGCTTTTCTTAAGATTGATTTTTTCTTCCTTTTATCTCTTCTGGAACTATTTGATTTTAAAAGGACTGGCTTTTCCTCTATGTAAAATAATCTTTTGTTCTGATGGTCTTTTCCTTTTTTTCCACCAATATTTTTGGATTAAACGCTGTTTATGATTTTAAGAACTTTTAGAAAAGAGAGCAATACCAATGTGCTTTTCTTTTCTTTTTTTTTTTCTTGCTCTTGAGGGGGAGGAGTGAAAGTGAAAGCACTGCCATTTAGAGGCTTGAATATACTGTATTCCTTTCTTCTTTGTTTGTTTATCTATGTGAGCTGCATTCAAGGACATAGAGTTCCTTCTTGAAAGAGATAATGGGGTGAGCACGATGGATTGTATACACAGGTGCCCATCTGTGAACTATTGATAGCAGAACCCAGAGTTGGAACTGAAAGAAAGAAGACTAAAATGACCTTGAAAATATATTCTACTGGAAATTTGAGTTGATATTCTAAAAAAGCCTTGGACATCTGGTGGCAGTAGTTTTCTTTTTTCTCTTTGGCTGGCTTTGTGGCTGCCTATCTCCCCCCCCCCCCATTGATTGAATTTTTATTGTTTGGATTATCCCTTTTTCAATTTTAGCCAGGAATTTTCTTTTTCCCTTTTCTCTGCCTATGATTTGCTCCCCTTTTTTCTTTTTTTCATCTTGTTGATTCGCCATTGGATTAGGGCATATAAATACCTGAAGTCTCTTCCCCTTTTTTTCCTTTTTATTTTTTGAACTGGGAA
Source organism: Naja naja (assembly GCA_009733165.1). NCBI lineage: Eukaryota > Metazoa > Chordata > Lepidosauria > Squamata > Elapidae > Naja > Naja naja. The sequence continues at coordinate 19,428,343 of CM019159.1, read as the reverse complement.
CCATCTATTGTTGCTTTTTGAGACCTTCCTTTTCTTCTTTTCTTTTTTTCTGTTTTTGTATACAAGTGGAACCAACTGGATTAAGGTGTACAAGAACCTGAAGAATTCTTTTTGTTCCTTAATATTTTTAATTTTTTAATTTTTTCCCCTTTTTTGTCTACTTATTTTTATTATTTTTGGAGGGCCCTTTGCTTTTTTGGGGCCCTACTAGGAAATAACTATAAAATGAGTAGAAAAGCAATAGCTCCAAGCTCTCAATCAACAACTCCTGCTTCTTCACCATCTGGAGGTCAGCGATCAATACAGGCAATGTTGCAACAGGAAAAGGAAAAGAGAAGGAGGATACATTACAGAAGATTTTGCAAGGAATTCAAATTCTACAGACAAAAGTAGAAAATGTTGAAAAGAGTAATGAGAATATCTCCCAAAAATTGAACAGACAAATCAAAAGGTGGAGAAGATTCAGCAGAAAATAGATAAGACGGATGAAAAGTTGAAAATATTCAACAGAAAATTGGAAAGACAGATGAGAAAATGGAAAATATCCAAGAGATGATGACCAAATATGATGAAAAGATTAAGAAAATTGAAGAGCAGGACGAACAAAGAGATAAGGAAATTGGAAATATCAATATCAGATTGAGTGAAGTTGAAAAAGACAGGATTGAATCATTGAGAGGAGAGATGGATAGATCAGAATTTTACTTGAGATTTCAAAATGTGGAGGAAGAAAAGCGTGAAAACCTCGTTGGAAAAATGATAGAAATATTGGCGGAAGCACTAGAAATAACGAAAGAGAAAATGATGGATGGAATGGATGAAGTGTTTCGTGTACATACAAGATATGCAATGAGGAATAAGCTACCAAGAGAAGTCAATATTAGATTTACTAAGAAAATTATTAAAACACAAATTTTGCAAATGACAAGAGAAAAGACATTAAAGTATAAAGACAAAGAAATTGTGGTGCTGAAACAGGTACCAAGAAGAGTAAGGGAGACGAGAGAGTACTCTTTCTAACCAAAGAACTGCTTAGAAAAGGAATAAATTATAGATGGCTGATACCAGAAGGCCTTCTGTTTACATGGTGGGAACAAAGACATAGAATTGACACGGTTGAAAAGGCGGAATCATTTTATTATGAATATATTAGAGGAAAGGAGGAAGATACAAGAAAAGAAGAGCCCCTGATTGAACCTCAAAAGGAGTTGATAGCAGTAATTGAAAAGAAAAGGAAAAAGAAGAAGAGGCGGGCCCAGAGAACGAAGAGAAATAAGATCCACCAGAGCAATAAATCCCTCTTACAAAATCTAAAATATAGGAAAGAAAACTGGTTACGATGAATATAAATGGACTCAATTCAATCATTAAAAGAAGGAAAGTATTTCACAAATTGGAGAAATTAAAATTTGATATAATTTGCCTACAAGAGGTACATATTAAAAAAACAACATGAACACGTATTGAAACAAAAAAAATTAGGAAAATTGTTTACTTCATTGGCACAATGTAAAAAAAGGCGTGGTTCTATATATTAAAGAAACAATTTCAGCTGAATTAATTTATACAGATGATGATGGAAGAATCTTAATGGTAGAAATAATGGACAATAATACTAAAATACTTTTAATAGCAATATATGCTCCAAATGATCACCAAGAGGAATTTTATAATAAACTCCATAAAAAAATAATTGAACTGGACTACGTTAATTTATGCATGATGAGAGATTTTAATGGAATAATTAATGAGCAGCTGGATTATAAATCACAAAAAGCCACAAAGAAAGCTAGAAAGAAACTACCAAAACCCTTTTTTCAAATGATAGAAGAAATAAATTTAAAAGATGCATGGAGAGAGAAATATAGGAAATAAACAATATACATTTTACTCAAACAGGCATGAATCATGGTCAAGAATAGATATGATATGGACATCAGCTGATCTATTTTTAATATACAAGAAATTGAAATAGAAGCAAGTATTTGGGCCGATCATAATCCAATGATTATTATTTGGAAAGGACAAAAGATGAGATCTAGATGGACATTAAACAATAAGATATTAAAGGAAGAAGATTTTAAACAGAAAATGGAGAGAGAACTGGTATTCTTTTTAAAGAAAACAAGAAAGAGGATACATCGTTACAGAATCTCTGGGACACGATGAAGGCCTATACAAGAGGCTTGATAATTGATTATACAAGGAAAAGAAATATCAAACAAAAAGGACTTTTAAAACATTAGAAGAAGAATATAAAAACTGGAAAAAGAACTACAGAAATTTCCACAAAAAGATGTTAAAATCAAAATGGATATAACCAAACATAAAATGGAATTAATGGAAAAAGAAGAGCTAGCCCAAAAGATTAAAAATGCTAAACAGAATTATTTTGAGGACTAAAACAAACCAGGAAGATGGTTAGCCTATAAATTAAGAAAGGAAAGAGAATCAAGAAAATTAGCCATTTAATAGATGAAGAAGGACATCCTTGTTACAGAAATGAAGGGAAAAAGAATTATACAAGACTATTATGGAAAATTGTACTATCAAGAGAGTATTCAAGAAGAAAAAATTAAACAATATATACAAAAGGCAAAGTTACCACAGATACCTAAAGATATCAAAATAATGTTAGAAGAGAATATAACAATGATGGAGTTAACAGAAGCCTTAAAGAAACAAAATACAGGGAAAGCAGCAGGCCCGGATGGTTTACCAGTGGAATTTTATAAGACTTTTCAGGAGGTGTTAAACCTCCAATTATTAGAAGTTATGAATGAAGTCATGCAAGAGAAGAGAATACCAAAGACTTGGTCAGAAGCTTATATCACACTTATACCGAAGGAAGACACAGACTTACAATAAGTTAAAAATTATAGGCCTATTTCCCTATTAAATTCAGACTATAAAATTTTTGCTTCAATTTTGGCAGAAAGACTGAAAAGATACTTAAACAACTTTATACATGTTGACCGAAATGGGTTTCTGCCAAAAAGACAAATCAAACATAATATGAGAATAATACTGGACACTCTGGAGTACTATGAGGCACATCCTGAAAAGCAAATGGCCTTGATGTTTCTGGATGCTCAAAAAGCCTTTGATAACGTGAGTTGGCGCTTCATGTTACTACAATTGACACAAATGGGCTTTGGCAAAAATTTTATACGTGCTATTGAGACTATATATTCTGAACAAACTGCAAGGGTTTTGATAAATGGAGAATTGACAGAGCCTATAAATATAAGAAAAGGGACTAGATATTTGTGTTTGTGTTAACCTTAGAAGTGTTAAACAGGTGTATTAGAGAAGATAAACAAATAAAAGGAATGAAAATTAAAAGAGAAGAATATAAATTACAAGCCTTTGCAGATGACCTGGTATTTATACTAGAGGACCCACTGGAATCAGCGCTTAAGCTAATTGAAAGAATAGGAGAGTATGGAGAAGTAGCAGGATTGAAAATTAATAAAGACAAAACAAAGATATTAACAAAGAATATGTTAGCGAGACGGAGGAAAGAATTGGAAGAGTAGTTCAGGTTAAGAAAAAGGGAACAATAAGAGCTCAGACTAAAAATGTGCGGCCACATTAACCTGAACTGCTCTTCTGAATATGCCTGGTTAGGTGAATTTCATTAAGTCACAAAGTCAATCCTACACAGATGCCCTATCTTGTTAAACACATTATAGTTTGTATAGGTAGTTGAAATACTTCTAAAATTGAGTTTGAGTTTCCTTTTCTGAATGAAGTTACACTGACTACAATATAGAACTAATGAGCCACATGGAGATAAGTTTAATCAGTTTCAACGATGTTGCCTAGAAGTAGCTTAAGATGGCAATATTTCTTAGTTGAAAGATAATGAAGGAAGAAAGACTACATTATTAGATAGGCAGGAACTCTAAGCAAGCAGGCTTTTCAAAGACTTGAAGGTGAAATCACCACTTGTAACCACTTTCAAGTCAGGGTGAGCTTTCACCATCTCTGCAAATAGTAACAAACAGTTTTATTCTTATCTTATTTATTTATTTATTTATTTATTTATTTATTTATTTATTTTCATATTTATATCCCACCCTTCTCCGAAGACTCAGGGCGGGCGGCTTACAATTTTTGGGATACAATCCAATGCGCTCAGCAATAGCCTTCATTCCATCGATATGCCTGCTTATTACTAAGCGGCATTTTTACAAAGTCAGCTTATTGCACCCAACAATCTTGGGTCCTCAGTTTACCTACCCCGAGAGAATGGAAGGCTGAGTCAACCTTGAGCCTGGTGGGATTCGAGCCTACAGTAATTATAGGCAGCTGGAACTAAGTGCTAGGCTATTAACAGCCTGCACCACCAAGGTCCATTATTCATAGATTTACCAATTTACCTCCACTTGCTGTTTAATTGCCTAGCCTGATTTAAAAATAGTCTCTGGGAGAGCATTTTTACAGAAAAAAAAAAAATCAAAGGGCAGCTGCAATTGTCATACAGATATACCAATTTTCCTTCAAAGACATGGGCTGGGATCCAAAAAGATATTTGAGATGTATTCAGAAGCTTTCGTGTATTCTCATGATATGTGTTTTCCCCTTATGAAAGAGTTCTCTATGCCACTTGTGGAAATAGATTCCCAATTAAAAAGGGCTTTTTGCAGCATAGGTAGAAACCATTAAAAACAACAACAGCATTTGATGTAGTAGTTGCAACAGGTACCTTGAAGAGTTCTTCATGCATTTGTCCCCATATCCAGCAGTATTTTTTTTTCCAAATAGTAAGTCGTCATAACACCATCATCTCAATGATATTACTAGTAGTGGTTAAGCAAGGAAGCCACTGAGCAGTTGCACTTAGTGATGCTGATATGTGAAGAAGTGTACATTGTTAGTGCCATATTTATTTATTTTATTTATTTTATTTGATTTGTATGCCGCCACTCTCCGAAAGGACTCGGGGCGGCTCACAGCTAAAAATACAACAATAAATAAATTACCTAAAAACTTATTAAACAAATTACTAGCCGAATTGGAATTAAAACCCCAAAATTAAAATGAACAAACCCCCCAGAGAATCAGCACAGCCCGGATTGTAGAAACAGCCAGGTTTTTAACTCTTGGCGGAAGGTGCGGAGATCGGGAGCCAGCCGGAGCTCCGGCGGAAGAAGATTCCATAAAGTGGGAGCCGCCACAGAGTAGGCCCTCCCCTGGGTCACTGCCAAGCGACATTGAGTCACGGACGGCACCCCGAGAAGACCCCGTCTGTGTGCCCGTACAGGGCAGTTGGTATTTGATGCTGGGAGGAGTCGTTCTCGTAAATATCTTGGACCCATGCCATGTAGGACTTTGAATGTTAACACCAAACAAGCCAGATTAAACCTCAACAAGCCAAATCCAACAGTAAAAAACCCAATTAAGACTACCCCCTCCCCCCCAGGAGGTCAGTCCAGTCCAGCCTGAAAGAACAACCAGGTTTTTAGATTGTGCCGGAAAGAGGAGAGTTCGGGAGCCAGCCGGAGCTCAACGGGTAGTTGATTCCATAAGGCAGGAGCCGCTACAGAATAGGCCCTTCCCCGGGGCAACGCCAGCCGACATTGTCGTGTGGGCGGCACCTCGAGGAGTCCCAGCCTGTGTGCTCACACAGGGCGATCAGTATATACATATATATATACGTATATATGCATTTACGTATAACTGCACTCCATTAGTTTCCTCAATGAATCACAAAAAATATGTCAAAATTGGTTGTTGGTTATGAGAAGAAGAAGTTTGGTGACTATTCCTGAAATTCAGAGCTTCCATTCAAAAACCCCAGAAGAAATGGAACTTAGGAGGAAAAGTTGGTAAGGAAGGTATGTTTCTTTTCAGTGCTGTTTTCTCAGTTGTGTAAGTTGACCTCTGCTCGTGTTTTCAATGCCTCCATTTCTTTCTTTGCCTGCCAATTAATCATTGCAAGCTCTTGTACCTCTATTTAGGCTTCCTTTAACATGGTTTAGCTACTTTATTCAGCAAGTAGTCAAATGTGTAGTTATGCAAATAAAAATATGGTATCCATTTTTATTCTGCTGTTAGATTTGCACTAGCATCATGCATTCATAATGGCAGTACATGGGCCTGGTCATGGTGGTTAAAGGAACAGATGGAGCCACTTGTGTAAAAGCTTAGAGACCTCCTATTCTGCCTCATCCAGGTTCTTGAAGAAGATGAGGAAGATGCAGGCATCTTTACTCTCAAAAACAAGGGTAGCACATTAACCATCTATGCCAATAGGAATCTTTACAGAGGGCAGAGTAGCAGTTATGTTACACATCCTGGTTGGCAGAATTGAAAAAAAAAGATGGAGGAGCACAGAAGGGATCTAGCAGCTCAGCATTATGTCTTTGCAATGGTTTTTCTCCTACACCTTTGGGACAACCATGACCTGGATGACTGAGAATCTCTACAGACTTTTAGCTATACAATTTGGGATGAACATGCTTTGAATGGTGTGGGAGTAGGAATGGATTTCCAGAGGAAAGAAAATATTGCAGACTACAGGAATCAGGAACATCACTCAGGTGACCCTGAGGACACAGATAAATCTCCAAGTGCTTCAATGACCCTCTAAAAGGATGCAAATGACAAGTTGTCTGCAAGGAATATAAATCCTTCCATTCCCAACTATCCTGTCAGAACTGAAGAAGCTTCTAGGATGAGAAGCGAAATGTCTTCAAAGGAAAAAAAAAACAAGGAAGTCCAGTTGCCTCCTGAAAAAAGCACCTTTGGGACAACCAGGACCTGAATGACTGAGAATCTCTACAGACAACTTCTCCTACAATCATATGTGGATGAAGAACTTGTTCCTCATTTGAAACAAATTAACTAGCCAAAGATAATAGATACTTTTCAAAGAGAAACACTTGATGTGATATACTAAAACTGCTTCTATACAGATTGCTGGGACTCTGCGTTGCAAAGATTTGTCTAGCTACACAAGAGTTAAAAACCATCAGCACTAGACTGTGTCTCTTGTTCATTATTATAATCAATATTACAGCAATGCCTTCATAGTTTGAAGTGGTAATATAAGTTCAATGAGATTTAAACTGGGTTTGTTTCCGTATTCTCTCTCCTTCCAGTCTTAATCTTTTTCAACAATGGATCTTCTATGCAGGCTTGTTCATTCTAGAAATCTCAAGTAACTTTATCAATCATTCTTAATTGTAGGCAAAGTTGCTGACTTTGAGCATTGAGTGTTGATGATCTGAGCAGCCAGAAGACAATTTAGAATATTTAAGCTGATGGGGGAATTGATAATTGCCCTTAATATGGGCTAATAATTATGGATCAAATCATTTTTATAATTTGAGAAAATGCAGCCACTGCTTCTGAGTACAATCCACCAGAAATTAATAAAACTTGCCAAATATGCCTATTTTTTCTGACATCTGAAACTTTTAAGGCATCTTTAATTGTTCTTCCAATACTGAGGTTAGTGGGATGAGATCAGATATATTAGGCTAATAACTTTCATGAAACTAGCCTGAAAATTGCATGCAGTTGGAAATCAATATAAGTAATAAAAGACATCCCTTTTTTCCCAAGTAACTGCTAAGAACCTAACATTATAACAATTTTAACTATATTAATTGGTTAAGGTTAGAATTTATAAAGTTTCAGGGCTGTGAATTGTGAAACTTTGAAAAACTTCCATTCATAAAAAGAATGTATGATTTTTATTGTTTGTTTCTTCAAGTAACAAAGTAAACATGCATCTTTAATTCCTACATGTGTAATTACTAATTAAAATTTTGCTGAATTAAGAGTTTGGAATCATTATTAGTGTAATTCTTTAAAAAAAAATTATTTATTTTATTTATTTATTATTTGAACTTATATGCCGCCCCATCTCCGAAGACTCGGGGTGGCTTACAACTAAAAACAAGAGACAATAAATACATTAAAAAACAATTAAATTAAATTATAAGTTCAAACATTTATAAAATAATTAAAACAACCCTCCCAGTTCCCATGCCCCCTAGGGAGGAGGCCATAGGGTCGGAGTGTGCCACCGCACAAAGATGGTGGGTACGCGCTCCCAAGACATGATATGGCCCTATGTCTCGATGTCTCCTGCCAATCCCAACCACCCTGGGAATCGCGGTCCCCACCTGCACCCCGGGGCCCCAGCCCCCAACCCCCACCCCCCCATGCACTGGGCTGCAAGAAGACCCCTCCTCCCTCCTCCCTAACCCCTTGAAACCCCTCCCTATCCCATTAAAACATCGAATTAAAAAAATTAAAAGACATCCCTTAAAACCAGATTTAAAATTTGACCCTTTGGTCGCGCCATGCCACCTCTCGGGATCCCAGGATCCGTCCTTAAGGTAGGCTTTTGGTAACCCCTTGGGCCATCCCAAAGACAAGGGAACAGTCTGGGAGGCCTGTAGTTCCAGCAGCGAGTAAGTGAGCATGTTACAAAGGTGGAAATCGATGGGGGGAAAAAGGAGGAACATTCGGTGAAAGATGGTAAAATAGATGTAAAGTGAATAAATGTAAAGTGCATAAAGGGAGAGATCCAGGCAAAATGTCCACAAAATCCCGCACCCCCCAGCTCTCTCACAGCTGTTGGGGGACCAGAACCGAATTGGCCAGCCCACTGCACTCCCACTGCAGTGGGTCGGGGTCTTGACACTGAACAGAAAATCAACCCCACTGCCCTCTCACAGAAGTGGAGTCATCTTACACTTCAAGATTTTCTATAACATATATACATATTTACATATGTATATTCTAATGCAGATTAAAAAATGGAAAATGAAAAGGTTTTATTTATTTAGATAATGCGATATCTCCATTCCTATAAAGATCTGAATTGTGTAATCCATGCTATTCTCTATGACACTATTTGGAAACAGAAGTTGGACTTTAAAGAAGCAGGATATGAAGATTATTGCCATTTTTGAATGTTGGTGTTCCCGAGAATACCATGGATAGCCAAGAAAATAAACGGATGGATCACCAAATAAATCAACTCAGGATTCTCATTTGAGGCACAAATAGAACATAGGATAATAAGTTGAAAGGGATCCTGTGGGTACTGTAGTCCAACCTTTTGCTTCAACAGAAGACCCTATAACAGTGAGGGTGAACCTTTTTGGCACTGAGTGCCCAAACTATAACACAGGCGTGTTGGCACATGTGCTTGTGTGCCAGAGCATTGGAAACTGAAGACCAGCTGGCTGGTCAACATGCTTGTGTTGGCAAACTGGTCTTCATGTGCACTGGAATGCCAGAAACCCAAAGACTAGCTTGCCAGTGTGGTCTGGTCAGTTGGTCTTCGTATGCACCGGAGTGCCAGAAACTGAAGACCAGCTGTCCGGTGCACATGCACGTGCCAGCCAGTTGGTGTTCACATGTGCCAGAACACCAGAAACCTGAAGACCAGCTGGTCTGCATGCGTGCCCACAGAAATGGTTCTGTCTGCCACCTCTGGCATGCATGCCATAGGTTCGCCATCATGGCCCTACAACATTCTGGCTCCACCCAATTGGGAGCACCCACAACTTCTTTGCAAGAAATTTCTCCTAGGTTGGATCTCTAATGATCTTCAACCCATTACTTTTTGTCCTGCTCTCAGGTGCTTTGGAGAACAAGTTTTCCGTGTCTTCTCTATGATCAAGCTCAAACTTTGGACATTTTATTTGAAGACCCAACTATCTGGAGAAGGCTCTAATGCTAGGAATGATGGAAGGATAGAGAAGAGGATGACTAGACAATGAACTCAGATACAGTGGCGATGAGTGCATCATAGGGAGACTTTAAAATAACAGATTAAGAATAAATCATCACGGAGAAAAGCTATTCTACGTGGTAAAAAGGAGCCACAACTTGATGGCAAATATCAATCAATTTATTTATTGGATTGGCATTTCAGTGCAGAATAGATTCCAAGCAGTTCATATACATCAATAAAAGTACAATTGAGCATTCACAATAAAATGATAAAAGCACTTAATGCAACATCACATAGTTACAATCTGATGGTACCAACCCATTCCCAGCTTATTTATCCTATATGTCTGATATAAGATGGAATGACTTTGTTAATCTATATGTCTGATATAAGATGGAGTGACTTTGTTAAAGTTCCAGGTATAATTCTGTCCAGGAGAAAGACAGGAAAGCAAAGATCAATAGAAAATTCAATTGTGTTCCTTTTTCAGGAAGATCCAGATTAATAGACCAAATTAATCTAGAGATATTGCCATTGGAAGTTTACTGATTCACTATAAGTGGCAATTGAACTCAGTTTCCAATACAATGGTACCTTGGTAGTCATCATTAATTGGTTCCAGAAGACACAAGAATCAAAAACAATGAGTATCAAACAATATTTTCTTATAAGGAACAATGTAAATAAATTTAATGTATTCCCAAACTAAAGACCCATGATGAGAAAAAATCCCCAGAAATACACAAATTGACCATAGAAACTAAGATAGCAAGGGGATATGCACAGGGCAAGAGATATCCTATGATTAATGGATGGCCCTTTGTTTTGGCTGGAAAGGTTAGAAAGTCACAAGGCAACTGACACCGACAAGTTCTAGCTTGCACATCAAGTACCAAACAGATGACAAGTACCTGGACAAAATGTTCACATCAAAGTGCATCAAGTATCAAATCTGATGAGTTTTAAAGCAGTCAAGTATAGCAATAGGACTTAGACTTATATACCACTTTACAGCCCGCTCTAAGCAATTTTTACAGAGTCAGCATATTACCCCCAACAATCTGTGTCCTGACCCACCTCAGAAGCATGGAAGGCTGAGTCAACCTTGAGCCTGGTGGGATTTGAATTGCCAAATCGTAGGCAGCTGATAGTCAGCAGAAGTGGCCTGCAATACAGCACTCTAACCACGGTGCCACCAAGGCTCTAGGCTTCTATGGTTTCTATGTTTTCTCTGTGCTGAACATTTTCCATACTAAAGGGAAGGATGAATATAGAATGATGATGAGTACATCTGAAATAACTGGGATGGAGTCTCATGAGTCATAATTGCAATTATAAATCCAGCTTTTTGAATATTTATTTATCAAAATTCTATGTCAACTATCTCACCCAACTAACTCTGGCCATTAGGGTGGACTAAAAGTTTAAAAACTTAATGGACCTCTGCTCCACCCTCTTCAACTAAACAACCACAGGATGGTTAAAGTAGATAGTAACCATATGAAGATACTGAAGTTTCCTATGTTGACAACTAGTTTGATAACCAAAGATGGATATTTCTTATTAATTGAAATTATTTTCTGTTGTAGGGAAAACTATTAGTTTGGTCTATGTGTTTTATTTAGGAACAATATTGCAGTTAGATCATCTTAAATTAAAAAATTCTTAATAGTCTTGTAGCTATCTATGTGCATTAGTTACATTGTGAAATGTGTAATTAACCATGGTTCTCCACTTGCTTACAATTCCTTTCCTGCTTCTGCTTTTCTGATAATTTAGAAAAGTTGTGGACTTTTTTTCCCCAATTGTGTGATTTAAAATAAAGAAATCAAGCAGCTGAAATATTAGATTTTATTTGGAGTAGAGGTATAAAATATAGTTTACTTTTGCACACTAAATATATTCCCTTCAAAGAAAGCCCTATTTTATTGCATAAATAAATAACCTATGTATAAAATGAAAAGCAAATCAACATCTGCCTGGCCTTCTTTAAATCTTTTCAAAAAGAATTGAATGTGCTAAGGTGAACAGTGTCTGCACTGATGTGACCATTACTCAGAGGTGGGCTTCAAAAAATTTAGCAAAGGGTTCTGTGCCCAGTTGCTGGGTGGGCATGGCCATAGTGGGCATGGCCTAGTTGGCCTCCTGCACCACAGCAGAGTGGGGAGGGCCATCTCTGGGCTCTGAAGGCTTTCCTCAAGCCTCCAGGAGGGTGAAAATGGCCTCCCCGGGCTCTGGAGGCTCTCTGAAAGCCAGAAACAGGCCCATTCCCAGCCTTCCCGAACTTCTGGGAAGCCAATTTTTCACCCACCCCAAACCTCCATGCGTGCCCTGCACTTACCTGCATCCAAAACGGGCCATGTGGGGACTCCTGGGAGGGGTGGGGTGGGTGGGGCCAGCCAGGAGTGGGATTTTCTGAACTGCACAGAATCTTGGCTAGGGGCTTTCCCGAACCCCTGCGAACCCCCAGCAGACCACCCTGCCATTACTGAAGTATGGCAACTGCTGCCATTATCACTTGTTCTGCCTAAGGATGCTTGCCCTGCTCCAAAAGATGAAGGTTTTTGTCTCTGATTCTATATGCAACATCATCCACTAACATCATATACACTTTGTTTTCCACACTTCTGTTCTGCCACAACGATAATTTTACAGAGCCCTCCAGGGATGGGATTCAAATTTTTTAACAACTGGTTCTGTGGGTGTGGCTTAGGTAGTGGGTGTGGCTTGGTGGTCATGTGACTGGGTGGACATGGCTTGGTGGTCATGTTATTGGCTGGGTGTGGCCAACTCAATATCACTCACATCAAGGCACGTATCTCTTCGCCTGGCCTCTCATGACAGTGGTGATGTTGCAACAGTCATAAGTGTGAAAAATGGTCATAAGTGACTTTTTTCAGTGCCATTGTAACTTTGAATGGTCACTCCACACAAGCAAAGTACCAGCAAAGGAGGGGGAAAAAACCCAGAGAAGTTCCTGAGACAAGAAGTCTAGTCCTGCCAAGAATGTAATAAGGTTAACGGAGAGGCAGTTTCTGTAAGCAACACCAGAATGTTTCCTTCCTGCCTTCCTTACAGGATTAGCCCAGTAATTTCTTCTAACAACCGGTTCTCCAAACTGCTTAGAATGTTAACAACCTGTTCTAGCGAATAGGTGTGAACTGGTAGAATCCCACCCCTGGACCCCTCCCAGGAGTCCCCATGCGGCCTGTTTTGTATGCGTCCTTTTTTTCTAGGAATTTCCCTTTAGAATTTCCCACTACAGTACAAAAATCGAACTTCCTTGTATTTCCTTCTCAAAACACATTACTGTCCATTGCTTCCTCCTTTCTCATGTAACATTACTTACCCTGAAAGTGAATAATGTGATAGGTATTTATGCCCTGTACTTGCATCCATCTTTGGGCTTAAAGTTACTCTGTTCTTAAGTGAATTGAAAAAAAGGTCCTACAAAGATCAGTTCAGATCCATAATAAGGACTTCTCTCCTGGTGTCTGTTGCTTGAAACAGATGAAAAGGAGATGTCAGAAAGAGAGAGGGGTCTAAGAGTCCTGCCACAGAACAGCCTCTTGGAGAGTTTCAAACTGTCCCTTCTATTTATCTTCTGGAATGAGCTAATGGTGACCAGCTTGAAAATAATTTTCTGGAGTTCATCTGAGCATGGGAACAATAAATAGCCCCTCAAAAAACATCCCACTGATCACTGGGCAAATGTTGGAAAGATCACACAGTGTGAGACAAGAGAGACATAGAAACAAGCTGATTCTTTAAAGGAGCCATTTGTGACACTCTGGGTGAGGCGCTGGCATCGGTGTACTGCTGTTCCTTGTCAAAGTGCAAAGGCAGCTTTGTAAGCATGAAATGTTTGCCATGTATGGCAGTGGCCACAGCCAGAAGGCAAAGGACCAATGGGAGAATCTTGCTAGCTTTTGGAATTAAATACATCTACTGCTTGCTTTACAGAGTGGTCAATGCCTGGAATGCACTACCGGACTCTGTGGTTTCTTCCCCAAATCCCCAAACACTTTAACCTTAGACTGTCTACTGTTGACCTCACCCCATTCCTAAGAGGTCTGAAAGGGGCGTGCATAAGCGCACCAATGTGCCTACCATCCCTGTCCTAATGTCCCCTTTTATTCGTACCCATTTCATGTAATCATAATCATGTTCTAATTATATCTGTTATCTAATACATGCTTGACAAATAATAAAATAAAATAAACCTACCATGAAGCTTTCAGTGACCACCCCGATCAAAAGTGATCCACAGTTTGAAAAAATTGCCCAATCATCTTCTGGATTATCTGATATACTTAGCAACATCCATGCAGATATATCACCTTTGATTGCAAACATATCTGATTCTGAAGGCCAGGAGCAGTGGTGGGATTCAAATTTTTTTACTACCAGTTCTGTGGGCGTGGCAGGGAAGGATACTGTAAAATCTCCAATCAGAGATAGTGTTTGTCGGTTCTCCGAACTACTCAAAATTTTCACGACTGGTTCTCCAGAACTGGTCAGAACCTGCTGAATACCATATCTGGCCAGGAGTGTGACTTCAAGCCCTCCCATGCTACCAGCTTTTGCCTTGGTAGCCCAAAACATTTTCTATTTTGTTAGAATCCCTGAAATCCTTGTCGTCTAGCTGGTGTTTTCATTGATAGACTGACACTAATTAGAAGGAACAGAGCTGTGACATTGCAGTACATTTTCCACAGCCACTGCAGGTTGGGCTTCTGGCCAAGACAGTGAATGCTTCTCTTTGCATTCCTTACTTCTCCCCAGAGAAGAGCTATTTTACAGACACCTGGCATTTGCAGACCCAAGAAATCTGAGGCCGCTGCTGTTGAAACATTGTTGTGAAAGAAAATCGCTGCATCAGCAAAATCCTCTCTCTGAAGTACCTGTCATTAAGAGAATGAGGTATTTTAAAATGGAGGAGGGTAAGGGGCTTAGACTTCCATTGGTTTAAATCTTCAAGTTAATTTCATTAAAGTTGTAATTGCTCATTTTGAAAGTGGCACAAATACCATCATGCTTTGCCAAAGGGAGACTTGGAGATAAACACTAGCAAGATAAATTGGTTATTTATCACAGGAGTGGACATTCTTGTAGAACATCAGCTGAATATACAACAAATAGACTGCCTTTGGGCTCTAGCCTGGAGCATGCTTCTTGGAGAAAATAAGACCAAAAGTGAAATAACAACTTGGATCATAGCCATAAGCTTGAAGTCTAAATCAGTGGAGGGATTCAAACATGTTTTACTACCAGCTCTATGAGCATGGCTGGATGGGCTTGGCTTGGTGGGCGTGGCAGGGGAAGGATACTGTAAAATCTCCATTCCTACCCTTGGGGGAAGTTTACTGCAAAATCCCATTCCCTCCCCACCCCACCAGCCTGCTTTCCAGCTCCTTTCTCCTATGCAGGGGAACAAAAGAAGACACAGCCAATCAGCTGGGACTCTGGAGGCAGAGAATAGATGGGGGCGCAGCCAGTCAGAGGTGATTTTTGCCAGTTCTCTGAACTACTCAAAATTTCTGCTACTGGTTCTCTAAAACTGGTCAGAATCTCCTGAATACCGCCTCTGGTCTAAATGTACTTTTCAGATCATTACTGGTTGTGGCCTAAGAAGAAAGATGTTTCCCAGGTTGTTTGCTGAAAGGAGACCCAAAAAATTTAGAATGATGGCCCAGATCATGCGATCAAAGCTCTTTTTTTCTTTTATGTGCATGGCAACACATGATAAAAAAAGGTACAGAACTTCAATTGTATGGATGGAGAGACATCACATAGATTTTTTGATACACCTGAAGACATTTTTCCCTTGACTGTCTTTATCCTAATTTCCTATCCATTACTGTCATTATCACTACAGTTCCTTCCTTGGCGTTTACAAAAATAAAATAAATACAGCAAAACTTATTTCAAATACCCTTTACTTTCTTGCCAGTCTTATTCTGTTCCAAAGAACATCTGCCCAATGTAAACTCCTCAAAGTTTAATTACCATTCCAGAATGACAGTATCTCAAATGTTGCAATGTTGTTTGCAGTTTGTTTTTCATGTATCAGAGGAAATGCCTGCTCAGAAAAACCTAGATTCATAAAAAGCATATAAAGTATATAGGAGGGAAAATTGTTTCTAAAATTAGAACCCTTAGGTAAAATTGCAAAAAAAATGCATATGCAGAACTTAGAGATTCGTCACCCCAAGTGATAAATGTATTAACTTTAAAACAAAATTGAAATTTAATTAATTGAACCCAGCTTGCTTACAAAAATGAGAGACTGCAATCTGAGAGAAACTGCAATGAACAGATTTATCCATTTCTATTCTTCTTGGCTCAACCACCTTACAAGGCTGACAGCCACAGATAAACAGTAAAGGATGAAAGAGTTTCTAATTAATGAAATTAAAATTATCCCGGTGACCTCTTACATGGCAACATATCTCAATGGGGGGATGGGTTTAGCTAGGTAAGGATGTCCATATATTACAGCCAGGAGAGGACTTGCCAGTGAAAAATTATTTTGGACGGCAGATGTAACTTCCATTTTATGCATTTTTAAAGGAAGATCTTTATGTATGCATATATACCGTAGATACAGCACACTGATATGATTTCATATCTGAATTTAAAGACAAGATTTGAAAGGAATACCAAATTGTATAATTTTGAGAATGCAGAATAATGAAAAATGAAAATGATTGATTTGCCCAGTACTAATCCAGCCATAGTATAGTTAGGAGAATATTCTTGGTTTATGATGGGGATTACAATGAAATGGTAACAAGAAAGAGGTGGTTCAGGTAGGCAAGCTCTAATCCAGTCCAGGGTTTTTAAAATCAATACTGATTTGTCTCCAATGAATATACAACTGTCATGAAAGAAATCCATTATCCTATGAGGGGACAATCTCCACTAATGCCGGATTGTGAAGTAAAACTGTGCTTGATTTCCTTATTCAGACAAAGCTATTGATTTTTTGGAGAGACATGTGAAAGAGACAGCAAGTGGCTGAGATGTCTGACTGGGGAATTAAATGTCTTTGTCCAAGCATAAAAGATGGAACATTGTGGAAATGAGATGTTCTGAAAAGGGGCCATGTATGCCACTGAGGCAATAGCAATAGAATTTAGGCTTACAGTACATACCACTTCACAGTGCTTTACAGCCTTTTCTAAGCAGTTTTACAGACTCAGCATATTGCACCTAACAATCTGGGTCCTCATTTACTGCCCTCGGAAGGATGGAAGGCTGAGCTAAACTTGAACTGGTGAGACTCAAACTGCCGAACTGCTGGCAGTCAGCAGACAGCAGAACTAGCCTGCAATACTGCATTCTAACCACTGTGCCACAGGCAAAATAAACATTTTGAAAAGTTGTATTATGGCAAAGTCCAGCATGCAAAGATTATACATAAGCAAGCAGCAGGAAGAAATGCAAACAAAACAAATTTGGGTGTCTAGTTGCAAATAGAATGTGGCTTGAAGGCTTCATGCATCTTCATGTGGTGTTGATATTGGCACTTGGCAAGACTGGTGGCCATGGCCTCTTCAGCTGCATTTATAAGGATTAACTGAGCAGAACATGTGCATCAAAATACTCCCATAACTAGAGGAACATCTGAAAGCATGATTAAAAAGACAGAATACCTTAAGACAGACATTTGGATAAAATATGTCAGGAGTTAGCTATCTCTCCCTGCATTATGTCTTTTTTTTCTTTTCCTTTTAGATTGCAGGATGGGGGAAGATCACAGGTTTGGATTGTTGAAAAATCATTCTTGGCCAGAACTGCTCACAAACACTGAATAAATTCCAAACTTGTGCAATTTTATAAATGTATTTTTGCCTTAATGTTATTTTCAGATGACCCGCCTTTCCATCATCTGTTCAGTGATTTTATAATTAAAACATGCCAGGGCTCATCTTGTTCTGATTATTTCACAGTTTTGCTGTTCAGTCATTGAGTAACTTTTGACTCTCCATAACCTGAAAGGCTGTGTGTCTGTAACTACTTCTCTGAATTCTTGTAAGCTAATGTCATTAGACATTAGTCATCATCTAGCCCCTGGCCACCACTTTCTTCTCTCAGTATCTGTTTTGATTGCCTTACAAGTTTCCAAGCATCAATATTTTCTCATGTGTCTCTTCCCTTCATATTATGAGTTCAAAACATCTATACTTTAATGTCATCATTATAAGAGTTTCCAATGAATAGTCTGCTTTTACCTCATCTGGTACTGATAACGGCTGCACGGAACATCTGCTGGAGTACCATTCAGTAAAAAACATCCTGCCAATAGCATCCCCCTGTTTGACAAATATAAGAATTAATCTAATTGTAAACTCACAGCAACAGTACTGCATGATTGACAATCACTTCAATCCATGATCAGATCTGCACTTTTCTCTGGAAATAATCAGAGATGTGGGACATAGTTTCTGATTTGTGTTTATGGTAACTCTATCCAAACACTAACTGTAGTGTTGGCTTGCCTCTTAATGTGTTAATACCAGTTCACAGACAAAAAAAACATTCTTTCAGCCTTCTTCACTTCATTCAAAACCTCTGCAGGTGGCTCAGGACTCCACTTCAGTGAAACCATCTTCTAGTGTGTAATTCTTTTTATGCCATGTTAAAATATTGCATTCATTTTCATTTCCAGTTTTCCATAATGTAAGGAAAAAAGTGATACTGAATATGACAAGTGGGAGAAATAGAAAAAGAAGCAGCATGTAAGATGTTAACATGCACAGGAAGTATGCTAGGTGAATAATCGATGGTGAATATGCAGGGGAAGAAATGATCAAGAGGAAATAATAGGTAGAAAGCTTCCTACTCCATCTTCACTTCCAATTTCATAGTTTTCATTTCAGGAGATGAAAAATATCTCAAGAATTCAAAGCTACAACTTCATCCCAGCAAAAGTTGCCGGGAGACATTAATATCTGCTGCATCCTTTGAAGACTATTTTAAGCCTCTGGCAAGTCCTAAAACAGCTGAGACATGGATGAAAGATTTGGTTCCCTATTCCAACCTGCTTCAAATAGATAGTCAAACAGAATGGCTGTAGCAAAACTGGAGACTCCAATGATACCAGGTTAAAATCAAAAGCACGGTACCTACATTTTTGTGTCTTTCGTAGAAGATGTATGTAAACATGTCCAGTTTTCCAAATGGAATCAGGGTCCATTGAAGAAGGTTTCCAACCATAGAATGGTAGAGTATATGTTCTGCATGAAAAAAGTTTCTAAATTCAATATATAATCCTTCCAATTAGAAAGATCAGGTGGGTAGCAAGATTAAAATTTCTAACTGGCCTGGAAAATTAGAATGTACAATACTGGGCAAAGTGAATCAATAGATTTAGTCAGTTACCACATCATTAACTTGTTAGCTATGATTTGGTCAATCATGGTTTATTGAACAATTATGCTTAGATATGTGTTGCAAAGCACCAAACCTAGGTAAGGCTCAAATGTGGAGTCACCATGCAATTACAAAATGGCTAGGACCAATTCTTCCCCAAGTTCCTTGGAGCCTTATCTAATTGTTCCCAGGAGTAGCCTGCCAGTCTTGGCAGATTCCTGTATTTAGGCAGAACATAATTAAGTAGCTTGAAGTCTGCACATATGGGCCTTGTTCATACCTGACAGTGTGATTGAGACCAGGTGGTAGTTAATTCTCCCTTGGGATTAACTTGGGTGGACAGTAAGCCAACTCTGGAAACTGATTTTATAATCATTGTGTTGTGTGAGCAAAGCCAATTTTTTGCAATGACCCTTCTCACCTATAGATCCAGTCCTGTGACATTCTGAGAAGGATGAAGAACAATAATGACCTTTTTAACATTCTGCTCAGAAAAAAATGGAAATATGTGATACTAATTTAGGTCTTGCTCTACCACTTTCCTAGAGAAATTATGAGACCAAACCAAGAGGAAACAAAATAGTAACAATTCTTTAGATCTTTTCATTCGAACGGATACTGAAGCAAGAGAAAAGAGAAAGTTGCCCTGATATTAAATCACCAGTTTATTATTGTAGTAATCTCATAACTGAAGAACACTTTACATTTTTTCTTAACTGAAAGAAAACCTAAAACCTTGCCTACACATTTGGATTTGAAACCCAAATATGTAAGCCATCATGCTTTAAATTCTTTTGACACCGACCTGGATCAGAAAATTCTGGAAAACAGTGTGGAATCTTACAGCACCCAGTTTCCCCAGGTGGCCTCTCATACAAATACTAACCAGGCCTGATCCTGCTTAGCTTCTTAGATAAGGTGTTTTCAGGGTGGCATGGACATAGTTCTGCTCAGCTTTTTGGTTAAGAACAAGTGTAGCACCTGCTCTTATCAATTTAATGTGGAATCTTCCTTGCGCAAAATAGCTACTCCATACTATGCTGTGAGATCTCCCCAAATATTTCACTTTATTCCTATGTAAAGATCAATTTCTCTTTTAATGAATTGTAATGTAATATTAATGAGTACACCACTTCAGCAAAAAGAACTTTTCCAGACTCCAGGCAAGGCAACTACCATATTGAAATTCTTTAGTTTTATTTGCCAACAGCGCTTATTTTGTGTTTTTACACTGCCCAGAGCATGAAACAGAAAGAAAAAGCACAATAGTTTTCTGCGGTGACTCTGGTTATGTCTGTATTTTCCATGAAAGGGATAGCCAACAGTCATCAACTATGATGATTTTATCTTTCTTATTGCAGTCAGGATATTTATAGTCTGGGCTTCATTCCCACTTAGGGTTTGTTTTTAGGACATTGGCTTGGGAAGAGAAGATTTTATCAAGTTAATGTAAGAAAAAAATCCATATAAAAGGGCGGGCGGAATGAAGGTTGAAATGACAAGATGAAAGATATGCTCTGGCCCATTTAAAAGCATGCAAGAGCTTGTGGAAATTTCTTGACTCTTTGGAGCAAAGGAATATTGGCAGACCACCCGGTCTAGACTTCTCTTTCCCAATGTTGTGATATGGTAACTGAATCACACTGTTAATTCACAGGGCTAGCACTCTTTGCCCTAACTGGACATGATTGCCAGGACCTCAGGCATAGTTTCTTCTTCTCATTTCCTATCTGATCTATCTAAATGGAAAGATCATGCATTGGCTCTGGAACCTGAAGTTCAGGCTGGCTGAGAATTGTTAGTGCTGCAGATACACAATTTTGGAAGGCATCCAACTAGAGAAAACTGATTTAGACACAGTACAGCTTTGAATATTTGTTAAGTTCTTGATTAAATCTACTTGTATGGGAATGCAATCATGCTCAGGGATCACCCTTGTCTTGATTTAAAAAGATATAAAATTTGTTTAGTTTAGAAATCATAAACGATGAACTTCAGTGTAAGTTTTGTAAATCAGCAGATTACAATCTTGCATGAATTATCATAATAGAAATTGTAGCAGGAGGTTAGGAGAGAAATCTGGATATTTTACTAGGTATTTATTTAATTCTGGAAAATGCACTTCAGTTTTTCCTTTAACCACACTAACCACTAACCAAGAACAATGAATGATTAATAAAAGTGTAAAACAATAATAAAATAGAGTTAAAAGCAATGTAAAAACTAGCAAAATAGATAGACAGATAATGAAAAATAGATGATAGATTATGTATGTATGTATGTATGTATGTATGTATGTATGTAGAGAGAGGGGGGAGGGAGGGAGAGGGAGATGGGGAGGGAGGGAGGGTGAGAGAGACAGGGAGAGAGAGAGAGGAAGTAGATAGCTAGCTAGATGATAAGTAGATAGATAAAATGATAGAGGAGGGAGGGAGAGAGAGAGAGATGGATAGAGATAGAAAGAGAGTGGTTTTGTACATGTCCATTCATATTCTGCCCAAGTAAAGAGATTTTAACTGTCTAGAGGCAGTGAGGTAAATTCTCCAAATATCTGGGGGTGGAGTTTACTATGATTTGCTTCAGACAGCTGAAGTTGTTTCTTTTTATTCATTCACATTCTAAACTAAACAAATTGTTTCCTGTGCCACTCTCAACTGGGAAAGCCATCCAGCAAGCTACATAGAGGTCCTCACAGCTGCTATGAAGAGCCATGTGCTTCTTAAAAATAGGACAGAGAATCTGTGATTTTCAAACAGTTATTTACAGCTATTCTAGAACTTTAAAAAAAATGAAAATGACTATGGAATTCAAAGACAATAAAGAAATATTCAGAGTGATTTGTGATTGAAAGATGCCTACTCAAGACATAATAAGCTAAGGGCATAAAGCATATTGGAATATCACGGTTTTCAAATGTTTCTGAAGAAGGATGGGTGGGGTTGCTTGAATCTCCATGGTAGAATGTTCCACACTGTGGAGACCACCACTGAGCAGGTCTGTAACCCATTCCACAACCCATGTCCTTTGTGAGGGGTGGATTCTGAACAGGCCCTCCCTTATTGACCAGATTGACAAGTGGATTCAGTTCTGCCTAGACATTGTCTGACACATCCCAGGCACAGTATTCCTGTTTATCGTTGTTGACCACTTCTTCTCCAATGCTTGTAGATTTATCTACTCAAGCTGGGATGTGATCTTTTTTTTTACTAGTGTTCTGATGCAGCCCAATATCTAGAAGTCTAAATTATGGCATTTGTCTCTCACTCCAGACATAATGCTTCCATCTAATCACCAACAGATGTTAATTTTTTTTCAATTGCTCATGGCTTTCAGTACAAACACCTTCTGCACAAAATACCACCACCACTATTCTCTCATTTACTGATAACTAGTAAATGCCATTTCTGCTATCTATTCTGAGAACCTCTTTGGATGCTTGTGAGGCAATTGATAGCCAGGGAGAACACTATGTTGAGGGAAATGTGACACTTCTCTGAATTTTCTTTGCTAAGAAATTTTATAAAATTCCGTTTCTTATTTTTGATTGCATGACAAATTAGAATTTAACCATTCAGTTATATTTTGAGCTGTGGATATCACAAGGTGGGCATCTAGAATAGAATCTAAACATATTGATCATAATATTGCATAAACCAAATCAATCAATCAGTCAATCAACTGACACAGGATTGATGAGATATGATCACCTGGGGATCCCGGTTGGGCCTACAATATGACGACTTCAGTCAGGGCCCTTGGTAATTATGAAACCTTCTTAACAGAAGTTTACATTGCCCAGTTGTAGTTCATATCTCAAGACACTTATGATCCTACTTTTTTTTTTGAGGTTAAATATTTTCTAATTCTTTCAACCTAACATTTGTGGTGATGGCTAACTTTAAAAAAAATTATAAGGTTAATTATTATACCATTCTTTTATTATTATTTTTACTCCTTTTTATTACATAGTGTTTAGTCCATTGATTTTGGCTCCTTTAAGATGAAATGTAGTATATAAATATAATATATAACACAGCAGTCAGTAACCTTTCAAATATTCTCAGCAATCATTAAAGTCTATTGCTTCCTGCTGTTACTATCACTGGATGCTATTTGATTTGTTCATCTGATTTGTGTTTTATTTGATGTATAAAGTCAAGCAATTGATGACAAAGAGTAGATAGACAAGGCTAACATAAATACAATAATTCAGTGCAATCAGAGTAGGAGGGTAGTGAAGGTTAGTTAATAATAAAAGTTACAAAAGTAAATATACCTTCTAGTTTCTCAAAATGATATCTGAAGTATATTTGTGGGAATATCTTTTAAACATATATTACAAGGAGCTTCTGTCAATTTTGAGTTCTTGGTAATTATCTTTGTGATCTCAAAAGACCTTAGGATATATATTTAAATCTTTGACATAGATTCATACAGCTGCTGCTCAGTTTGGTTGCTGACTCAGGCAGGCTGTGTTGAGGTTCTGTTGACAGAGAAAATATAAAGCTGAAGACATCTGCGTTTGTATGTGATGGGAGGAGAAATCTTCATTTCAGACATGCCTTACAGCAACACTTGAATTAGAAGTGCTGTGTAACCCAGATACATATTCTACTTAGTTTCCTTTTTTGGTGGACACAACTGTCCAAGGGCTTTCATCAAGGACATCCAGCCATAGCTTCTGATAGGGGAAACAACTTGATTTCTGCTATGTTAAAAAAAAAAACCCAACAACTTCAGGTTTCATGAACAGCAGGAAAAAAAATTAGAAAGACAACTGATTTGGACAGTCAGTCTAGCAACGGGAATTAAAAGCAGAGTTGAACAGAGTTGTGCTGGCTAATAATGACAAACTTTATATACTGACTTAAGACAAGATTTATATGAGATTTGTGAAGTCTGATTGATGTCTATGGTTCACCTAAAACACACCACCACATTATCTGTGTCAAAGAGTAATCTCCATGAGGAACCCCACTATTCCAAAACTCAGACCATATCAGGCCAGCATCAAAGCCGTATTGTGTAATGGCTAAGATTACACTTTCCTTAACTTCTATAGGAAAGGTGAGATATAATAAAATTAGAATACCATTAGCATGTGCCTTCCTTTGCTCTCTGCCTCCTGTGTTTCTATTATGAACTGTTGTAAGCATCATTTTGCTATTCATCATGTCTACTAAACAGAGTTACAGATTGAACATGTATCTTCACTTTCATCCTTTGATAACTGTTTAGGATTTTAGCCACCTTGAATTCAGATCACTCAAGTTCTGGTTCTTGTTCTCATCTCCACCCAACCCTTCCCTCCAAAAAAAAAACAGTGAAGTTGATGAAGGGATATAAAAATATCCTATGTGGTTGCCAGTTGCTCTATGAGCAATTCAAAGGGTTTGCTCACCCAGCAGTGTTCACAGGTGTGAGTGGTGCCTTCTGGGAAAGCCATGATCTCATACTCTATTTGGAAGTGGCCCTCTGTGGTTGAAATTGAATCCTTCACCTGTTAGGTCCAGAATAGATGCAAACACCATTGCCACACTCTATGAAGAAGGCATCTCAAACACTTCACACGTTCATAACAGTTGGCTAGAATCTCAATGCAGGCACAACCTTTTTAAGAGTCACAATTTCTCCATCTGATTTTTA
The DNA here is from genome assembly GCA_009733165.1 of Naja naja. Classification (NCBI taxonomy): domain Eukaryota; kingdom Metazoa; phylum Chordata; class Lepidosauria; order Squamata; family Elapidae; genus Naja; species Naja naja. The sequence goes on along the minus strand of CM019159.1, from coordinate 19,403,613 downwards.
ACTTAAGATTATTAGAACTAGGCTGCATAAAATCTGGTAGCTAAGACTTCGTGAGCTTCTTTGCTAACATCTAGCTAACAACTGATTTTTTTACAGTCCACAGCAGGATTGTCTAGTTCAATGTTTTCCAGCTGGGCATCTGGACGTCTGCTCACATGATCCTTAACAATGGCCATGCTGGCTGGGGAATGCTGGGAGTTGAAGTCCAGGCATTCCAAAGCTGCCTATGTTGGGAAACACACTCAGGTTCTTGTTTCGTCTAACAAGAAAGAAACTAAAGACAAACTCATTCATAAGATCACTGGATTCCTGCCTTATAAACTTTCACAAAGATTTTATCTGAACACAAAAATATGTTAGAATTTATCACACTTATGCAAGCTTCCCTGATATCATGGGCTTCCCCAGTCAGCCACCCAATTTGTTTGTTTACAAGTAAAACAGGTGCATTATAAAACCTAAATAAAGAAATAAAAATAGCAATATAACATGTTAATAAAAGAAAGCTAAATATATTTGCGAACACCTTTGCAGTAAAAAAAAACACATTTTCATTTACATAATGCACACAGTATTCCAGGAAATTTCTGGGCAATTTTATAAACTTCCTTTAAAAGCAGTTGAAGCTCATTAACTCTCCTCTACTACATGAGCCAGATGATTTTGCCAGTGAGCCTCAGAGTTAGTGTCAGCCTTCAGTTAATAAAGATAGAGCCATATGCTAATCAGTGGTGGGATTCAAAAAAAATTACTACCGGTTCTGTGGGCGTGGCTTGGTGGGCATGGCAGGGGAAGAAAACTGTAAAATCTCCATTTCCACCCCACTCCAGGGGAAGGTTACTGCAAGCTCGCATTATCTCCCCACCCACTAACCTGCTTTCCAGCTCCGTTCTCCTGTGCAGGGCAACAAAAGAAGACCCAGCCAATCAGCTGAGACTTGGGAGGCAGAGAATAGATGGAGGCGGGGCTAAGTCAGAGGTATTTGCTGGTTTTCTGAACTACTCAAAATTTCTGCTACCAATTCTCCAGAACTGGTCAGAACCTGCTGAATACCACCTCTGATGCTAATCTATATCTATCTATCTATCTATCTATCTATCTATCTATCTATCTATCTATCTATCTATCTATCTAATTTATCATCCATCTATCTGTCTGTCTATATCTATGTCTCTATCTATCATCTATCTATTTAACATCTATCAAACATCTTAGCCAGGCATCTCCCTCATAGAGTGATTCTGGACAGTTTAATTTCTTGATAAAAACTCAGGGTTTTACCTTTCTTCCTCAATTGTAGAGGCCTTTTTGGCAATTGAAATCACAAGTGAACTTGGGACCTTTATCTTTCTTACTTAAAAAAAGGGAGGCACCTATAATGAGCATTTTGATGGAGTTAATTCTGCTGATCTAGGAAAATCTATGCAAAGTCAGACTAGGCTAGTGCTTGGATGAAACATCTACAGATTTAGCTGAAAAATTGAACATTTTTTTTTTAAAAAAGGAAAAAGGCAAATCCAGGTATTCACCAGAAAATGAGCTTGATTCAAGGAAGTCTTTACTTTTTAAAACTCTCTGAACTGAATTGGCAATGAACCATGAATAAGCTAGGCTGGCAAATTCTATTCTCTGTAGCCTGGGGAAACAACAGGGACTTTATTAGAAGTCTTTCTTTATGTATTTTACCTGCTGCCATCTATTTCATTCCAGTCACAACAATGGCTGGAAATGTTTGGCTTTTGGTGAGCAATAACAATTCCAGAACCTGCCTGACACAGTTAAGCGAAAAGAATATGTTGATATTTTACAAATACATAGAATGCATAAATTGAGGCAGCTCTGAGATTCCAGGCTCCATGTCCAAAGCTATATAATTGATTAGATTTGGTGCAATAAATAAAAATAGTTTATGGAGAATCTGTTGCATACAAGCCATGCCAACAACGGATCCATACTATCAGACCTGTAGTAGATACACATAATATATGTTGTGCACATGAGATTTCTAGTCCGATCAAATCTATAGCAATTCATATTGATTCAAATGACTTTGAGAATGCCAGCTAATGGAGCACAACTCTGTTTCTATTTGGTAACCACTGTTGGATTTCTTGCTGGAATCTGAAAGACATGAACATTTAATTGAGGATTTAATGATTAGAACTGTTTATGGTTATAGAAACACTATGCAGTGTTGTTTTTAGAATAAGATGATTATTTTATATCTGTATCTGTAGTGAAGATATCCTCTTTTCCCTTTTTCTTTGTTTTCTTGCTTTAGCATTCTGATTTTCTTTTTGTTAAATCTTTCTTTTCCCTAACTCCTTTTTTCCTATATTTTATCCTTTGTTGAAACTTAATTAAAAACAAAAACAAATGCTGACTAATGGTAAGCATCATATTAAGGGTCCAGCAGAACAATATTTTTTTTCTGGATGCAGGTTTATAGAATCTGATATTTGACTCTCTTTTCCATTTTCATCTACTGAATACTGAAGGCCTGAGCAGAATGCACTTTCTCCATCTAGATTTGTGAGAACACAAGCAAAACTGATTACTTCTTTATATTTGGAGAGATAAAGACTTCATTGAAATTTTTTCAAGAAAAGTTTAATTTCCTGTTTATTTTATTTCCTCCTCCCTGGGCCAATTCAGATATTCCTATGTAGAACAAAACTGGCATTTGGTTATATTCTTGGCATCTGAATCACGTTGATGTTCCAATTTTAGTAATCAAGTTGGGGTAGTTCTGGATAGATATGACACATACTGTTACGTATGTAGGTTTGAAGTCATTGGTTTAGTTTGAACTGTTCTTGTAAAATGTTGGAAATGATTGGTTTAAAAAGTGCGGGGAAAACCCTGCACTCTGATTGGCTGGCAACTGCAGCTGCTGGCTATAAGTAGCAGCCGCAGCCCAGCCAAATTGGGTCCGTTCTGAGCTGTAGTCACTAATAAACTAAGAGCTTGAAGCACTCCGCGTCTGTCTCTTCATGCAAACTTAACACTGGCGATGAAGGTGGGATTCCCCTGAAGAAGATGGCAACGCGGAACAGAAGGAGAGCAAGATGGCTGCACTGAACATGCCCCCAGCCCCGTTCGATCTGACGGCAGAATACTGGGAGTCGTATGCAGATCGTTTCCAAATGTATCTGGAGGGAAACGATCTTGCCAACATTTCCGAGAAGCGGAAGAGGGCGGTCTTTCTCACGCACTGTGGTCCGGCAGTTTTCAAGATGGCGAAGGCATTGGCGGGAGCTGCAGACGTGAAGGTAATGGACTGGCCTGACTTAGAAAAACTGTTAAGAGCCCATTACGCGCCACAAGTATCGTGCCTCATTAAGAGACACGAGTTTTACCATCGTGATCAAGGGGAAAGCGAAAACATAAACGACTTCGTGGCAAGTTTAAGAGACATTGGGGGTGCATGCGAATTTAACAATTTAGAAGAGGCCATGCGCGATTGATTTGTTCTGGGCCTTAAAGACAAGATGCTACAGAGCAAGTTAGGCCTCTTCAGCAGAAGCTACCAAGTCCTCAGCAGCAGCCATGAAGAAAATTAACAAGGCCTCAAGCCATCCTGATGTGGAAAAGTCCACAACAACTCATTGTGAGCAAATAGATTCTGAGTCAGACTGTAGTGAGGTGGAGGAAGGAATTTACAGACTCAGAATGGAGTGGAAAAAGAAAGACCTGGGAAGAAAGAGGCAAGAATTCTACTGCAGAGGTTGTGGGGGAAGCCACCCCCGCGCTGAATGCAAGTTTTTAGACACCATTTGCCTCCGTTGTGATAAAAGAGGACACCTAGCAAGAGTCTGCAAATCATCCAGAACACCACCCAACAGAAGAAAGTTTGCTACAAGCAAAGACAAAGAATTCAGGCCCAACAATCTCAGTGACAAAATAGGGCGCAGCACAGAAGCAAATGGGAAGAATGAAACTCATCAAACAGTAACTATTGTTCATTCATCACCTTTAAGAAGCAGAAAAGTGCATGTCAACGTACTTATTGAAGGAAGGCCTTGCCAAATGGAAGTGGACTCAGGCTCATACCTATCTATGGTGTCATGGGACACTATTCACAGACTTCTTCCCAAAAGCCAGAAGAAGCACTTCAAGAAGCAAGCATTGACTCTTAAAGACTACCGAGGGAACAAGATTCCAATAGTTGGAACAAGAGAATTCAATGTGAAATTCAAGGGCCACACCAAATGCCTACCACTGACCATCATGGACAAGGACCGCCCAAGTCTGCTGGGCCTTGAGTGGTTCAACCCGTTGGGCATCGAGGTGACTGGCATCAATCATGTGAGTACACTGAGTGGGAAGAGGCCTTGAAGTCTGAGTTTCCAGAGCTCTTCAACGACAGATTAGGCAAGTATTTGGGGCCCCATCACATTTAACCTAGATCCCAAGGTACAACCAATCCGTTTAAAACCCAGAAGGGTCCCATTTGCCTTACAGGGAAAAATTGATGCACAATTAGATAAACTAATAGCCCAAGGGGTTTTAGAGCCCACTGATCACTCCAGGTGGGAGACACCCATAGTCACACCTGTCAAGGCTGATGGGTCTGTGAGAATCTGCGGAGACTACAAAGGACATTGAACCATGCGCTACAACAGAGCGCATATCCAGTTCCAGTAGTGCATCATTTATTACACTCTCTTGGAGGGGGCACAGTTTTTGCCAAGTTGGACCTGGCACAGGTATATCAACAATTAACAGTTGATGATGCCACTGCTGAAGCCCAAACCATTGTGACCCATAGAGGTGCCTTCAAATGCAAAAGATTGCAATTTGGAGTAAGCGTGGCACCAGGCATCTTCCAAAACCTTATGGAAAGAATGTTACAAGGGTTGCCAGGGGTAGTGCCTATTTTGATGATGTTTTAATTTCTGCTGAAAATGACACTCAATTACATGAGAGACTCAGGGAAGTCTTAACTAGATTCAAAAAAGCGGGGTTAAAAGTCAAAGAAGAAAAATGCACACTTAGAACAGATAAAGTGGAATTCTTGGGTTACATGATTGATAAACATGGCATCCACCCCACAGAGGCAAAGGTTCAGGCAATCAAAGAAGCCCCCAGGCCAAAATGCAAAACAGATTTGCAAGCATTCTTGGGACTCATTAACTTCTATCATATGTTTCTACCTCAGAAGGCAACCATTGCAGAACCCCTACATAGGTTGCTGGACAAAAAATCTGCTTGGGTCTGGGGGAGGAAGAACAAGCTACATTTAACAATATCAAGAGACTAATCATGTCTGATGCTGTGCGGATACAGTTCTCTGAGAACTTTCCTGTTGTTCTGACTTGTGATGCCTACCCTTTTGGAGTGGGGGGGGTTTGAGCCACATGCTTCCCAGCGGGAGGGAAGCTCCTATTGCATTTTGCTCTCTCACCTTGACTAAAGCAGAGAGGAACTACAGCCAACTGGACAAGGAAGCCTTGGCGATTGTAGCAGCTGTCAAAAAATTCCATGAGTATTTATATGGGAGAACATTTACTGTTGTCACAGATCACAAACCTCTTTTAGGCATTGTGGCAGGGGACAAACCAACGCCCACGATCCTGTCACCAAGAATGCTGAGATGGACTGAATTTCTTGCTGCTGATCCACAGACCTGGTAAAGACATTGGGCATGCAGATACTTTGAGTCGCTGCCCACTTCCTTCACACATTGAGGACCCTGTTCCTGAGACTCACACCTTTTTTCTAGAAACTGTTGCCAAACTTCCAGTACATGCTGCTCAAATTGCCAGAGAGACTGCCAAAGACACTTTATTGGCTCCTGTCATAGGCTGGATTAAGAAAGGTTGGCCACTTCAAGATCTACCTCAACTCGCCCAACCTTTTAAATCCAGGCAAACTGAATTATCTGTATTAAGAGGATGTATTTTGTGGGGTAACAGGGTGGTTATTCCTGCAAAACTACAAAAAGAGGTTTTGGAAATGTTACATGAGGGTCATCGGGAATTGTCAGAATGAAGGGATTGGCCAGGAGTTATGTATGGTGGCCAGATATTGACAAAATGGTTGAAAACTGGGTTGCATCTTGTCCCAACTGTCAGGTAGTCAGGCCTGCCCCACCTCTCGCCCCAAACAGGAATGGGAATGTCCTAGGGCCCGTGGTCCAGGATTCACATTGATTTTGCTGGCCCTACCAGAGGGCACACTTTCCTTATTATAGTTGATGCATATTCCAAATGGCTGGAAGTTATCCCTATGGCATCCACCACAACTGAAGCTGTCATCAAACAGCTTAAAAAGCTTTTGTAACTCACGGGTTACCTGATGTGCTTGTTTCTGACAATGGCCCTCAATTTACATCCAACCTTTTTGAATCATATCTAGCACAACAGGGTATCAGACATGCCCTGACAGCCCCTGGGCATCCTTCGACTAACGGCGGGCTGAATGTATGGACGATTTACCAAGGAAAAACTTCAGCAATTGGGTCCAGGGGATATCACTGAGAGAGTTGAAAAACTTCTCAGTGTTCAGCATATCACTCTCAACCCCTCAAATAATTTAACCCCAGCTGAATTGTTGATGGGTAGGAAACTCAGGTCTCCCTTGACCGCCTCCATCCCACTTACGCACCCAACACACCACTAGATTCCACTAGTAAAATTCGCACTTTCACTGTGGGTGATTCTGTTTATGCTAAGAACCTCATGGGTGAACCATTATGGATTCCTGCTGAGATAACCCAAATCACAGGCCCCAGGTCTTACAGGGTACAAACGGAGGATTGTGTCCTCTGGAGCAGGCACATTGATCAGTTAAGATCCAGATTGCCTCAGGAGCATCGCTTTTGCTCCTCTCTGGTTCCCATACCTACTGCCTCTTCTAGGGGAAGGGAGGATTATGAGAGTAATCAGCAAGTAAGAATCAACCCCATGTGTAACGAGCTAACACGACAGGAACCATCCCAAAACCTGTCACAATACCAACAATCATTTTCACAAATGGAAGATTGCACATCACTACCTGATTTAGGTGTTGACATTGGGTTGGAGATGGATTGGGAGGAGAGACCAGGTTGTAGTAACCAAACAGGTTCTACCATTACTACAAGTCCAAGTAAGGAAATGTCAGCAGACACATTCCTCTCTCACAGGTGAGAACCTTAAAACATCTGAACCATGTAGGTCTCAACGTACACGTAAGAGCCCCACCTATTTAAAAAAATACATTAGATAGGTTGGGGTTTGAGTATGGACTGAACCTAGTGGGGAGGGGTGTTATGTATGTAGGTTTGAAGTCATTGGTTTAGTTTGAACTGTTCTTGTAAAATGTTGGAAATGATCGGTTTAAAAAGTGTGGGAAAACCCTGCACTCTGATTGGCTGGCAACTGCGGCTGCTGGCTATAAGTAGCAGCCGCAGCCCAGCCAAATTGGGTCCGTTCTGAGCTGTAGTCACTAATAAACTAAGAGCTTGAAGCAGTCCGCGTCTGTCTCTTCATGCAAACTTAACACAAACAACTGGAATCTTTAGATATATCAGCATCTAAGAAGGCATAAGAGTGCTGTAGCTGCAAACAAAATACTGTATCAGTAACACTCACTGTGAAGACTTAGGATTGTTAATATGTATGCCCAGAGCACAACTCACTAAAATAAGAGTGTGAAGACAAGTTATCGTTAGTCACTCACACCCACTTAATGTTCTTGGGCTGTCATAGACTTAACCATGCAGTCATACGTACAATAAATGGAAAGAATGTTCATTGCTGAGGATAGAGGAAAGGTCATTCCATACCACTCACTCACACATCGTGTTTGATGTTGGCTAAAAGACAAAGTCTCCCTAATTGACCTTATGAGCATATTTGCTGAAGATGATACAGTTGTCCGTTAGTTCATAGGAAGCCCCTCTTGAATTTCTTCAAGCCCCAGTTGATTACACTGATTGGAAACTGTGAAAGGTGTAGTCTAGCACATCTGGAGGATATCAGATTGGGGAGTATGTGTGAAAGATTATAATTAGCCCTAAAAAGGAGCTACTCACCCTGATAATGTGAAGCCATAGCCATAACCCAAGTTCCATAAGGATATATATATATATATATATTTTCGTAGATTTTCACGGTTAAAGGTATGTAGGTCTTGGTGTATTCGGGTCTTGTCCCGTGTAAGATTGAGAATACCTTGGCAACGTTTCGACGAAATCTCATCCGTCATCTTCAGGCTGGTGTCTTCAGCTTCGTTCTCCTGGGAGAAGTGTGTGATCGTGGCTGTTTTTCCCTTTTAAACTCTAGAGTTGGCTGTGTTGTTACTTCTTGATTGGTTTGTGGAGTTGATGTATGCAGATTGGATGGCTTTTTCCTGAGACCCTGTGTGGCTGAGGTGCTGGCTGTGTGTCTCTCAGCCTTTTGTGTTGTAACGACCTGGGTAATGGGCTGTGTGATGACCTTCTGAGTTCTATTGTTGTGACATCCTGGGTGTGGTGCCTGGGTGTGGTGCTGTAATCTCCTGGGTCATTGTCTGTGCTGCAACCTCCTGATGTTTTGTATGGTCTGGTTTCTGGATGGTGGTTGCCGTTCATCTGTGGCGTGGGCTTGGGTTTGAGTCTGGTGAAGGAGATTAGTGGTGGTGGCATCATCAATCTCCTTCACCAGACTCAAACCCAAGCCCACACCACAGATGAAAGGCAACCACCATCCAGAAACCAGACCATGGCTGCAACACCAGCTGCTACACCCCCCTCCAACCCCCAAACTAAGCAAACTGACACACGCTATAAACACATAGCCAGACCTCAAACTCGGAGCCAAACCAAGGCCCAGAATGCCACATCACAGCCTTCCACCCAGGATACTACATCACAGAACTCAGGAGATCACAACACAAAACATCAGGAGGTTGCAGCACAGACAACGACCCAGGAGATTAGAGCACCACACCCAGGACGTCACAACAATAGAACTCAGAAGGTCATCACACAGCCCATTACCCAGGTCATTACAACACAAAAGGCTGAGAGACACACAGCCAGCACCTCAGCCACACAGGGTCTCAGGAAAAAGCCATCCAATCTGCATACATCAACTCCACAAACCAATCAAGAAGTAACAACACAGCCAACTCTAGAGTTTAAAAGGGAGAAACAGCCACGATCACACACTTCTCCCAGGAGAACGAAGCTGAAGACACCAGCCTGAAGAGACGGATGAGATTTCGTCGAAACGTTGCCAAGGTATTCTCAATCTTACACGGGACAAGACCCGAATACACCAAGACCTACATATATATATATATATATATATATATATATATATATATATATATGTAGGTCTTGGTGTATTCGGGTCTTGTCCCGTGTAAGATCTCAATTTTACATGGGACAAGACCCGAATACACCAAGACCTACATACCTTTACCCATGAAAATCTACGAAAACAAATATGTATATATATATATATATATATATATAGAGAGAGAGAGAGAGAGAGAGAGAGAGAGAGAGAGAGAGAGATAGATAGATAGATACATGGAGAAGCATTAAAGATGGTTGGAAAAGGACTGGTCTGGTTTTCTGCATCTACTCAATGAGCATATTTATAGTCTGCCAGAGGAGGAGGAATAATTGTAAACTTTAATAAAAATCCAGCAAAATAGAATGAAATTTGCAGTCAAGCTAGAGTTCTATTGATAAAGTATAACTATTTTTATTTCAAGTTATGATACTCTAATTAAATCTGCAGTTTTACTAGTATTTCTAGGGAGAAACAAGCATGCTAATTTTCTGATAGGCATGCTGTAGATTTTTGTGCAAAGGAACAGAATGTTCAAAATAAATAATGTTGTTCCTTTTTTGATGTGGTTGATTGTTAGATGTTGGAAGCAGAAATGTAAAGAATTAACTTGGTGGAAAATGATGGGCGATGTCACCAGAATTTCTAAATTAGATCACATAATATTCTAAAGGAAAATTGGCTGGCCAAATTATTAAACCAAATAACTATCTGTCAATCATAAGTACAAGAGATTGAAACAATAAGGTAGGACTACATGGATCAAATGGTAAAACAGGATATTTGCACGCTCCAAAATCTCACTGCTTTTAAGACACCGTGACTTGAATGAGCAATGGTACCTTGAATGCAAAGATCATTCTGATCTGGGGAAAACTTGCCAGTTCCTAAAATCTTATACAGGTAGTCCTTGACTTATGACCACAATGGAGCCCAAAATTTCTCTTCTTAAATGAGACAGTTGTGAAGTGAGTTTTGCCCAATTTAAGAACATTTCTTGCCACATTAAGTGAATCACTACAGCTAATAAGTTAGCAGCCCAGTTGTTAAGCAAATCTGGATTCCTATTGGTTTTGCTTGTCAGAAGGTTGCAAATGGAGATCATGTGACCTTGGAATGTTGACATATCATGTCAGTGGCCAAACATCTGGATTTTAATTACATGATCATGGGGGTGCTGCAAAGGTTGTAACTATGCAAAATGGTCATAACTCATATTTTTCAGTGCTGTTGTAACTTCAAATGGTCACTAAATGAACTGTTGTAAGTTGAGGACCCACCTGAAGTTCACATTTCTCTATTCCCCATCCTGGCAATCCCCAAAACCAGAACAATATTCAAGCTGATATGAAGTAAGTTCAAAATCCGTTTTGCCCAACTTCAGGGAGCAAAAATCTGCTCCAAATTAACCTGCTCTGATTCAGTATCTGCATTTTAGCAAATCTGTGTGTATTTCTTAAAAGAGCTGCCTTTGTCAGAATTTAAGATACATATCTCAGCATATGCAAAGCGGGATAGAATCTATAGTGCTGCCTCTCTGGAAAAGGAAGTTTTACAAGAAGTGAAGAAAATACATTGACCTTGAGTTTGGTAGATGGACCTTATTTGGTTCATGTGTCAGCTGGACTTCACCAATGTTTTTTTTTACTCCAAAGATCTTGCCTTACACTAAATCTTATAAGCCTGTCTCCTATTGTTTTTTTTGCTACTGTCCCTATTGTCATCTTCACTGGAGTCTATTGCATTTATTTATTATGTTTGTTTCTGCTGATTAGAAAATCTGTAATTTAAAAAAAAATAGGAAGAAAAATGCCTTTTCTCTTCATAACAACAGGAAAGATAGAATAGCAATACACCCAGCTCATTTTATCAATGAATGGAAAGTAACTTAATTTAAAACTAGCTTATTATGATGTAATAGAAGTAGTATCACTCAAAACATCTTTGCAATAAATGTGTTCTCAGTGTGTTTACAAATGGCATTGGTTTAAGTTTTTAAAAGCTTAGATCTGACTGGGGAAAAAAAGAGGACAATTTAGTATACTTTAGGTTTTGCCAAATGTGAGAAGAACTGGAACAGCAGGAACAATTCTAGGAAATTTGATTCTGTAATCTTCTTCTGTACAATATCAGATTAAGAGCACCAGTTTAAGTGCTTTTACTAAGTTTAGTTAAGATGGCTGAATTATAATTATTACCCATCTACTTATAAAGCTAAAAGGAAAGTTCAGGTGGACAAATTTACCAAGGCAACAATAAAGGTAAAAGTATAAATTAGTTGGATGCAGAGGTGTCCAGGTAAACTCAAAATATGGTGATCCTGTCCAGTAATCAAAGTTCTAATATGAGGAGAGGTCTTAGATTGCAGTGATGTGGCCACGATCTGGATACTTTTTTTAAATCTCTCCTGTGGACAATCTTTAGTTGGACAGAAATAACTCTGAAAGTTTACAATAATATTGCTACAGGTTTTTCTTAGCTAAAACTTTTTCCAGTTCCTTATTGCTTCTGTTAATCCATTGTTCATAATAAACCTAACAAGACACTTTGTGCAGACACCATATTTATGTTTATATGACTCTAATGTTTTTATAATTGAGGACTAAATGTCCTCAGATAATTATATTTCAGAACTTACAACATTTTCCTTGAATATCTAAGTATTCATAATAGGACAGCTTAATAGAATAGAAATGATGCTGTTATTTTCTCTTTGTTTAAATTCCACTTATGTCATTGTTCCCTTCAAAATCCTTTGATGTTCATTAAATATTACTTACATTGTTACATATTGATTGTGCTTCAATCAGGATCAAAATTATAGAGATGCTGTAACTAGTTTAATGATTACAGAGATTCTCATATAAACTTTTATGTTTTCCATCTTCAATTTTGTTGGCTTTTATTAAGAAGAATCATTAAGCTCTCTCTTATTTTTATAATAAGGATGTCATGCCTTATATTAATTCATTGGGGTTTTTTTAAATCAGGTTGGTGAAAAGGCAGACAAAAATGTAAGAAGTATGACTATTATACTTTATCCGGCAATGGAACTACAGTGCTAGGTGAATTAATTAGTCATGTTAAGAAGACCCAATCACAGTAAAGCACATTTTCAGTGGAATTTGTATTGCTAAGATAATGCAAAGAAGAATATAAGCTTTTAATGGCGCTGTATATTTAATAAACAAATAGGACAAAAATCTGCAGGAAAGTTAGGCAAAGAATACTGGCTGTTCCAGCTTTCATACAAACTGGTTTTCCCATCCCAGGGAAAAGGGTCTTCTTACCACAATGTTTTTTGGAGACCAATAGGAAAACTTTTTTTCCCTTGCTGTACATAGTGACTAGGTATATTGCTCCCTTTGGATAACTTTGAACATGAGATCATGGATGTCTTGTGCAGCCTGTCTCCTTCCTCCCCAAACAAGAAAAAACACTGAGAAACCATTTAGAGCAGCCCTTCGGAAGACCAACTTACGTCTTCTAAAACATCTTCGCTCTCCTCAGTGACAACTGACAGCTGGTAACCTTTGAACCTGGATGGATGAAGTCATGCAGCCAATAGAATTCCCACAGAGGTGAAGGCCTCCTTTGAGATCTATCAAGGGTGACCTGCTCCACCTTTTCTGCATACACTTTTGGCAGCCAAATATCTCTGGGAACCTGCTACTCAATCTCTAAAGCTGCCTCTTTTTCATCTTTTGGTACAGAAACCAAAGCTCTTCATATTCAGCCTGCCTTTTTATATAGAAGCTCCATTAAGCTTCCTGACTAAGCAAAACTCACCTATGCAGCTTGTTATGTATGCAGAGTTTGAATTGATTGGTTGTTCTTGTAAAGTGTTTGAAATCATTATTAAATATTATTATTAAATAATTATTATTAAATAGTTGGTTGATATTTAAATAATGTTAATTCATAGAGATTTGAAGGATTTCCTTTCTATAGATATATTTGAAATACTAGCTGTCTCACTTAGTATTTTAGGAAAGGTATGAAAGAATGTCAACTTTGATTTTTCAAAAATTACTGTTAATCCTGAAGAATTAACTTCAAAAAAATGTATTGCTCAGGCCTACAAACAAGAATCTAGTCCACCAATGGTCAGCACTACATTGGTGCTAGATAAGAGTTAACGGAATTCAAAGCGGGATGGACTTGGAGTATGTATGGACACTTAACGATTCTAGGCTGAGTCCTCTCTTGACTCCGACCCCAGACTCTGCCTCTTCTTCACCTACCCCAACCCCCTGATATTTCTGTGGCTTCTTTTTAATCATCCTGCTCTTCTTGCATGGCTTTTTTGAAATCTGAGTTCGCATGGAAGTTGACAGAGGAGGCAGTAAAGCAGTTTCAATGGACTCTTCCTCCCCCATTTGTGAAATGGCCAGAGACCCCGGGAGGGGGGGGGAATTGCTGGGAAAAAAGAGAACAGCATTAGAAGGCCCTGACCCTTGGAACTTGAAGGCCAGAAGTTCAAAGTTCAGCTTAATCAGCTGCCTGTCTTCCCTTGGTTGGGACCATAGAAACTATAGATTTTGTTCCTGTTCTTATATGCTTCATCATTTTTCCCTATTTGCATGCATGTAATACATGTCCCTTTTAAACATAACTTCTTCAAAAGGGAAAAATATCCTGCAGCATTATAAAAAGGACAGGAGAAGCTATTTATTTATTATTTATTTATACCCCATCCTTATTATTTTTATAAATAAGTCAAGGCAGCTAACATACCTAAACCTCCTTCCTCGTCCTATTTTCCCCACAATACAACCCCGTGGGGTGAATTGGCCTTGGACAGTGTGACTGGCCCAGAGTCACCCACTAAGGCAGGACTAGAATTCTCAGCCTCCAGGCTGCTGGGATTCACAGACCAGAGCACATTTCATCATGAATTACTTCCAGCCATAAAATTATCTTAATATTGAGATATCTTAATATTTTTTTCGCTTTTTGTCATTGCTATTTCCTATATCTTTTTCTGCCGTAAGATTAAAATGCTGCACCCACTGCTTTGAATTGCTTTTGCAGAGATGTAGAAATCTGGATGAAAAGCCCATCTGTGCGTGAAGAATCAAAAGTCTATGCCACAGTAAAACATCTATTCCCATCTATTAATTAACTGGGAATCATACAAAGAAAGTGAATTGCTTTACATTTTGCAAGTAAAGGAATGAATGCTGGGCTGGGCTGATCTCCTGGGGGGAGGGTTAAATTTTAAATGGTATACTGGGGTTTTAACTTAAATTAGACTTGTGACTATTTAATATTGTTTTAAATTAATTTATTGTTATGTTTTGTTTTATTGTGAGCCCCGAGTCTTCAGAGATGGGGCGGCATACAAGTCTAAATAATAAATAAATAAATGATATTTTTACCTAAGTTAAAGTCTAGAAATGAGGACTCCGTTTGGGTTTGTCCCCAAAGAGGACTCACAAAAGTCAAAACTGCAGTGACATCACTGAAGTTCCACCATTTTTGGTATCAACTTTGGTGTTGAAGTCTCCTGGAACACCATGAGTTGTACTGATTGTGAATCTGCTTCCAGGTATGATTTAAGATATTGGCCATCACTTTTAAAACCTTTATGGTTGTGATGGCGAACCTATGGCATGCAGAGCCATTTGTACAGGCACATGAGTCCCAGGCAAACTTACCTCACTGAGCATGTGCGTGCCTCCCAGCTGATTTTTGGGCCTTTTTCAGACTGTCAGAGGCTTGAGGGAAGCCTCTGCAGGCTGAAAATTGGGCCCATTTCATCACTTCCTGTATTTCCAGAAATATGAGAAGTGATGAAACAGGCCCATTTTTTGGCCTGCAAAGCCTGCAGAGGCTTCCTTCAAGCCTCTGGCAGGCCGAAAAAGGCCCGAAAATCAACTGGGAGGTGCAGTGCAGGTAAAGGGGCAGCAGCGTGGGAAAATCCTGTGCACGTGCACGGGGGGTAGGGGTCATGCGCATTGCCTTCTGGGTGCTGGCACATGAGCGCACGAGCACAAACGCACACAATTTTTGGCACAAGATCCCAGAAAGGTTAGCCACCACTGCTTTATGGCATAGCACCTGGATATCTGAGGAACTGTGTTTCCCCAATGTGACTTAGCTCCCTCAGTTGTTCTGGTAGAAAGGATCTGTTGCAGGCCCCACTAGTCATAGAATTTTAATTGGTGTGGTCTAGAAGAAGAACTTCTTTTGCTATGGCCCCCACCATTTGAACAATTAACCAGTAGAACAACTTGCCTCCAGAAGTTGTGGGCGTTTCAACAATAGAGGTTTTTAAGAAGAGATTGGACAATCAAAAATGGAACAGGGTTTCCTGTTTCAGTAGGGAGTTGAACTAGAAGACCACCAAGATCCCTTTCAACTTTTATTCTGTTTACAATAACTTTCTGCTCGAAGTGAGATCTGCCCCAACCCTTCTGGTCTTCAGGAAGAGCCTTAATACCTGGCTGTGTGGGTTGGTATGGGGCCCTAATAAAGAGGTAGGCTGGAGATGGTTGATGCAGTAACAGAGAAGGTGCCACCACCATCAATGCTCTGCCTCAAATTCATAGTTGTTAATCTGTATTTAATCCTTTGCAATTTTAATCTATTTTTAAATATATAATTGTTTTCATATCTCTATTTTTTACTGCATTGTACACTATCCATGGTTACCCTGGACAGCAAGATGATAACTTTTGTAAATTTAGTAAACAAATAAATAAACCGATGGATCATCATACAAATCAGCCCAGAATTGTCATATCTAGGCACAATGACCAGTGTCAAATTATCCTACTTCAGACACATGATAGGAAGACCCAGCTGTCTGGGAAAAGGTGCTGGGAAAAGGCTGAAGAAAAGAGAAGAGGATGATCAGCAGTGAGGTGGATGGACTCAGTTACACTGATGATTTAAAAGAACACTGGGAGATTTGAAAGAACAGATTAGGGATAGATCAGTGAGGAATAAATCTATGTGGCCACCAGGAGTTGAAAATGGCTTGATGGCACCTAATCAATCGATCACACATAAAAGGTGAAGGGCTTCAATTGCACAGTCACAGTTCTTAACTTTTTGGATACACAACACACACACACACAAAGCTCCTGAGGAAATCCATGGCTTCCAGCAGGTGCTGAGATAATGAATCAAGTATATAAATTCACTGTGCGCATCTCTGCAGGATTTGCAAAAAGCATTTACAGCTGCAAGGCGATCAGACAGCAAGAACCTTGCACAACCCTGTGCAAAATGCCGGCAAAATGTCAACTGTGTAAGAAAAATAAGCAGCACCTACAAGCTAATTCATCATTCTGCACATTTTTCCAAGGTATTAGCAAAACATTTCACCAGCCAACAGACTGAGTCAGAACATTGTTTTCCTGTTCTGAGCAGTTTTATATATTAAAGACAGAAGAGTTTATTCAACATTTCAAAGCCTTTAGAAAACTACCTCAAATGTTGCAAAGAAAAGGCTTCATGGAGTACAAAGTAGCTATTGGACAATTTCATGGTTCAAGATGTCAATAATGAAAAGCAACTAATTTCCTGGTCAGTTTATGCCAGAAAACAAAGGAAGGTCAGGTCCAACACCGGATGTATTGTTTAAGGGGATTTATATTGCATTTACTGACAATAATTAGCTGTAAAGCATTTTGTTGACAGAATCAGCTGTAATGCAGGCTACACCCCATATATATAGACATGCATCATTGTATTTGGGATCAGCTTTAAGCTATGGCAGAGGTGCCCAATCTTGGCAACATTAAGGCTTGTGGACTTCAATACCCAGGCTGGGGCTCCCCTGCCGGGTGTGGAATCTGGGTGTTGAATTCCACAAGCCTTACAGTTGCCAAGGTTGGACACCTGTGGACTAAGCCCCTGGCCTGGAGACCAAAGCTTAGGAGGTGCTATCATCACCACTCCTTCTGAATCATACTAAAAATGCAAATCTTGCATTGGTAAGAAATAGCACCATCAGTCAATGTGGCTTCGGGGTGCAAGATAGCTGCAAACCTACACTAATCACAGTGCACCTCTGAAAGGGACAGAGCTTGTACAAGTAGTCTAGACTTACAACCATTTATTAGTGACCAAAGAAACGGTACTGAAAAAATGACTTATGACTGGTCTTTGCACTTACAGCCATCACTTACAGTATCCCCATGGTCATGTAGTCAAAATTGGTTGCTTGGAACCCAGCAGGTGTTTAAGATGCTTACAGCATCCTGGGGTCATGTGATTGCCAACTGCGAGCTTCCCAGATATCTTACAACAAGCAAAATCAATGGGGGCAGCAGCCAGATTTGCTTGATGGCCATGTGATTTGCTTAATAACTGTAATGATTATCTTCACAACTGTGGCATACACAGTCATAAAATCAGGCATGACTCACTTAACAATTATCTTGCTTAGCAATGGAAATTCTGGTTCCAATTCTGGTTGTTATAAAGAGCTGTGGTTAGAATGCAGTAGTGCAGGCTGAACTCCCACTGCCAGGAGTTCAATCCTGACCAGTTCAAGATTGACTCAGCCTTCCATCCTTCCGAGGTCAGTAAAACGAGGGCCCAGATTGTTAGGGGTAATATGCTCACTCTGTAAACCACTTAGAGAGGCTGTGAAGCACCATGAAGTGGTATATGTCTAAATGCTATTGCTATAATTGATGACTACCTGTATCACAACACTGCCGTGCTTATTTTATCACTTCTCTCTCTTGCCTCTTTTGTGCATGTTTATCAGCCACCTTTTGAGGTCCTATATAAAAGCTGAAAGACCCCAGATTTTATCAGGGAGGAATTGGGACAGAACAGAAGTAAGCGAAGCACAATTCAGCTACCAATAGAGCAGTGGTGGGATTCAATTTTTTTTACTACCAGTTCTGTGGGTGTGGCTTGGTGGGCGTGGCAGGGGAAGGATACTGTAAAATCTCCAGTCAGAGATGGTATTTGCTGGTTCTCCAAACTACTCAACATTTCCACTACCGGTTGTCCAGAACTGGTCAGAACCTGCTGAATAGAGCCAGAATCTGGGATTTCATTACACAGTACAGAAATCACATCCTGTTTAATTTTTTAAAAATCATTTATTAACTGCAGGCACATGTGGCCTTAAACTGATGAGAGCCATGTTAAGAAGGAAAGAGGAAAATCTAACCTATGCAAGTATATTTGAAAGCATGACAAGCAAATAACATAAAAAACATCTTTTAATGCAAATGGATATTTAAAAACTTTCCAAAAATGAAGGCATTGGAGGGGAGGGCGCTGAAAAATTGTACCACTATGTATCTCTAATTAAATGAATAAAATCAGAAATTAGAGAATGATGGCATACATTCTCTGTGTGGCATAGTTTAATTCTTAGTTGGTATTAGTGTATTATACTTTATTTTTTATATCAACTCCAAAAACTACTCTCAGTAGATTATATATTTATCATTAAAACAGAATTTAATAAAAGCATAGAATCAACATGCACAATCATATGGCAAAAGCCCCTTGCATACACAGAGATGGGGAGCTGATGTGTGAGTAACAGAAGACAATCTTTGCACTCTGGCATGTATGTATGATGGTTGTGGGCAGGGCAGGGGTCCCCAAACTTATATACATCTATGCTGCCTGGACAATTCTGGGAGTTGAAGTCCACAAGTCTTAAAATTGCCCAGTTTGGAGACCTCTGCCCTAGGGTTATGTGGTCACCATTTCCTGCCAGCTTCCATTAAGCAAAGTCAGGGGGTAACATCCAGGGTAAAAAAAGGTATAAAATTGGGCTGGACTCACTTAATTGCTTTGCTTAGCAATGGAAATTCTGATCCCAATTCTGCTTGTTAAAGACTAGAACTAGATGTTATATTGTGTAAATGTCACAAGTGCTTCATTGTTCCTAAAATGTTTTGTTTAAGACAGTAGCCTCCAATCTTTTGGGCATCACAGACCAGTTCTGAGGAGATGTTTTCCTACACACTGGAGGGGCCATGGTTTTGCATGCTTCCTGCATCCTGCAATAGGGCTTCATTTGTTTGTACGGCCTGATTTCTGGTATGCTGCAGTCTGGTGCCGATCCACAGATGAGGGGTTAGGGACCCCTGATTTAAGACATCAGTGAAGACTCTCAGTTATCCAGGTAGAATTGTCTGGACATTGGGTCATGGCAATTGGGATTCAGTTCCTGTGGTTTCAAAATGTTTCCCTGCTTATCCAAGTAGCTTTTACAGTCTGAGCAAGTTGACTGGGGGAACACATATATGCAGCCAGGGGTGGGATTCAAATTTTTTAACAACTGGTTCTGTGGGCGTGGCTAAGTTGGTGGGTATGGCTTGGTGGTCATGTTATTGTCTGGGCTCGGCCAACTCAATATCACTCACATCGAGGCACGCATCTCCTCGCCTGGCCTCTCATGACTGTGGGGAAGCTGCAACAGTTGTAAGTATGAAAAATGGTCATAAGTCACTTTTTTCAGTGCCATTGTAACTTTGAATGGTCACTCCACACAAGCAAAGTACCAGCAAAGGAGAGGGCAAAAACTCCAGAGACGTTCCTGAGACAGGAAGTCTAGTCGTGCCAAGAATGTAATAAGGGTTAACGGAGCGGCAGCTTCTGTAAGCAACACCAGAATGTTTCCTTCCTGCCTTCCTTATAGGATTAGGCCAGTAATTTCTTCTAACAACTGGTTCTCCAAACTGCTTAGAATGTTAACAACCGGTTCTAGCGAATAGGTGCGAACTGGTAGAATCCCACCCCTGTATGCAACAGTGGGATCTTACCTGTACCACAGCCGGTTCGGTGATCGTGCACATTGCACGCACACCTAACATGCGTGCGCCTAATATGTGCACGCAGCTTTCCCCAGCCTGCAGTGCCAATCAGCTGAGAGGATAAAGAAGAGAAAAGCACAGGGGTAGGTGGGAGGGTCTATCCTGCACTTTTCACTTCTTTATCCTCTCAGCTGATTGACAGGCTTTTTTCCCCTCCTCTCTGCTGATCATGGGAGACTTTTTTTTTTACTACCGGTTCGAGTGAACCGGTGCAAATCAATACCATTCCACCACTGCATATATGTCCTCCAAAGTGGTTTCACGCCTCACTTCATCTGGATAGGCTCCTTAGGAGAGCAGGCAGAGAGTTGTTAGGATGTAAATGTGCCAACTCCTAAATCCTTGACCCTGGGTGGGTCATTAAGTGTGGCCAAGTGTGTGTTCTGCACTGGGCATCTTTTCCAGGATTTTTGTTCATGCTCTCCATGCCCAACTTTTTAAAGAACATTGTTTAGCCACTTGAATCCATGAGAGAAAGCTGCATTGCATTTGCTTTTCTAAGATAAAACAAAAAAAAAGGGATATTTACCTAAATGTACTGGTTACATTCAGGGAACAGCTTTACTTAAATGGGCTTTATATGCCTTTAAATATTGTACTTTTTCAAGATGGCCCTTTTTGATGAAGTGCCGTAATTAGGAACACATTTCTAAATCATGGCTTATCACAGTACATTTGTTTCTATAATTGCGATACAATGGGAAATTCAGCGTTCAATTGCCCCTGAAGCTCACTGTCTTCTGCTTCTCATCCCTGCCCTTTCCTCCTGACATGTCACGTTTTTAACCTACATTTCCATATTAACCTTGCTGTGCTTTTTCACACTGCAGGCAAAACAAAAAAGGGTGTTTGGTTTGCAAGGTGAAAAGGGGGAAGGGGGAATCTCCTATATGTGTTCAAAAGTGAAGACGACATGTAAATGAACTAACCTCCATCACGCTTTCTCTTCTGGGAACTCACACACACACGGGTCATGTACCTGTCAACTCTAATTATGAGGCAAAAATAGCTATTCCCTTGCACAGGGCTGGTCTTGGTGACCCAGTGAAGCAGGCTGCAATCTCCATTCTTCTGTTTTCAAAAATTGAAAAACCTATAAAGCTCTTTGAATATCATGAATAATGATTATGCAATTAAAGACACACAATAAGCCACAGAGAGAGAGAGACACACACACACACACACACGCACACACACACAAAGCAATCTCAGGTTTTGTTTGCAATTTGCTTAAAATGAAGGCAAATTACCATGAAAAAACATTGCCGCACAGCAAGCCTGGAAAAAAAACAGGCCGGCTGTAGCTCACACCAAAATTCACATTAAACTTCCATGGTTTTGCAGGTTGCTTGCTTGTACCTTTTAAAGCTTCACATTCTAAACCGATATACGTTATAAGAGGTGGCACTAACATCAGTGAAATTTCTCAGAAAATGAGTTGATGCTAACCTGACCCACATCCATTTTTTTTAAAGGCTGCATAGAGTTTCTGCATTATCTCCACTTTTTTTGCTTCTTCTTAAATACCCATGTACTGTTAGCACTTAGTAACTACTTGGGAGGAAGAGATGTTCTTAATATGGACATCAAGTTGGAAGAAGAAAATAAAGATGACCCTATACATATCTTTCTCTCTCACTCCAGGTGGGAACAAAGAAAGATACAATTATTACATCTTGTTTGTGGAATATGTAAAGATTGGATTTGCTAGAGATGCACAAGGTTTATGGTTTATTTAATCTTTTTTAAAAAGCTATTTTTGGAGAGTTGGTTTACTCATTGTCAGTGAACTATAAACTAAGGCTTAGAAAATGGCTGGTTAAATATAATCAAAATCATAAAAACTATATTTGGCTTGCTGTGTTGTGTGTAAGAGGTGTCTATGCAGTATCTCATGGGATAGTAAAATTGTATTCATCATCTCTCATTCATTTCATTAGAGAATATAAGGTAAGAGCAACTATAAAATACATGCTACAAGTTTTAAAAGCCTGATGATGGGATAAGAAAGAAAAAACTCATCCAACAGAAGTTCTACCAAGGTCCAGATTATATTTTTCTTGTGCCAAAGAAGCAGTAGCATTTATGCTACATTTATGTAGTTATGTTATTTTCCAGAAGTTATTCTTAAAAATTCACACTATCTTTCAACAATACATTAAGAAGATGCTAGACATTTGGGTGGTGCAAAAAAGCAAACCATTTGTTTTACAGCTCATCTATCTTTTGTTCTGTCGGTTTGACTTAAGTCTAGAAGCATTAGTGACCTATGTTTATTTTCACACCATAGTTTGCAAGTTTTGGAATGGCTAGAACTTCAAGGATGGTCAGAAATGCTACTTACTCAGCATTGTCAGAACTTTGAACAGCTGTTTTATGGGTGATTGTTAACCAAGGACTACCTATTTGATTACTTTAGATTTCATTTTACCTTCCCTTTGTGTCCCAGCATAAAGTTGCCCTAGAAACAGCAGGTTAAAGATGTGACATCATCTCACTTCTTTAAGACACCATCCTCAACTTTTGTTGTGGCCCATTGGCTACCAGCAGAGCTAGCAGCAGAGTCAGATGAGGAGGATGGGGACAGGGAGCCTGGGCTGGCTTCGGAGCCTTTGGAAGGCTCTGATGCGGAAGCAGAATCAGAGGCAGATTCAGAGCTGGGGCCTTCTGTCGCCCCCAGATGGAGAGGCAGCTGTCTTCAGGGCCTGAGCTGAGTGAGGGGGAGGAACAGATGGGGCCCATCCCAGATGTGTGTATGTGTAGAGAGGAGAGGAGAGCAATGGAAGGCAATAAGCCGGCTCTCAGGGAAAAGAGGTTTGTAGAAGCTAGCCAGCCCCTCCCTGGCTGGGAAATAAATAGTAGGAGTTTGGGAGTGGCCTGTTGTCTCAGACAACTGTTCATTTCCCAGTGTACATCAATCAAGTCAGATTCCTTTGCCAGAACCAGGTTTGTCGAAACTAATTGCTCTGTATTTGAGGTGCCAACTGAGTCTCCCTGCTGGGAAATAGTATGTAGTTGCCTCAGCCAGGGTGAGCAGGGACTGTTTCTGCTTGGCTTAATCATTGAAGGACTTTTTTTATCTTGAGTTCTCATGTGTATAAAAACTGCTCCTGTCCTGTTTTAAAAAGGGGGTTGTAAGTGGTTTCTCACTGCTTGCAAAGGCTGGGTCAGAACAACTTACCTCTAGCTCAACACAAAGCAGTTTCTATCTGTCTCCTCTCTCCTTTCCAGAGATTGTATTTTTCCACCTCTGTTGGTGCAAGCCAAGCCAAGAGGTCAATATGTTGCAAATCATCCCAAGGTAAGTGTAGGGGTCAGTGGTATTGGCCACCTGAGGCTATAGCAATGACACACATACACAATCCCTGGCCATTAATTTGTCTTTAGGCTGTGGGAAAATCAGGGACTGAGGGTTTGTCACTGGGCTAAAAGCTGTAATTGTATTTTATTGTAATCATATTAAAGATCAGCTATAACTGGATCACGTTTATACATCTATATATACACATGCATGTTTGCATATCTCTATATATGCACATGCAGATACACATACACATAGATTTCAAAATCACCAAATATTTATTATCACAGTCAAAGACCATACATACACACAAATGTTTCTGAATATCTATAGACTGTCTATAACACAGTCTAGAACTCACCCTAACTTTAAAGAATGTCAGCATTCTGGCCTAAGAAAACTAAGAATCCAAAAGGCAAAGTTTTTTTCAATTGAAACAAAATTTTGATTAGCGTATGATGATCTATTTGGATATTTTTCTAAAGATGGTTTTAGCAACCATCATAAAGTTGTTGCATATATATGTTGCCTTATTGTCCAATCACAGAATTTTGGTTCCTCAAACAGCAGCATATAATTTAAACTTGCATATGACTGAATTACCTAATTCTGTCTCTTAGCCTTTCAACTGAGCATTTCTAGAAGATATATAGACCATGGCTGTCAAGCTCGCGGCCCACTGGCCAAGTGCGTCACCCACTGGTTTAGCAACAGGGGAAAAAGTCACAATATGTCATTGTGATGATGCCATGATGATGTGAGTTTGACACCCCTGCTTATAGACCCTCCTGACCAGAAGCAATTGTTTAACTTCTTCACGTAAATGACTTTTGTCTATGGCAGCATACCTCCAGGTCACATTTGATGGGCACTCGACCAGAAGCATGCCCAGAGGAGTTCTTAGGGTTAAATGCTCAAGATCTCCAAGACCTCCTATATCAAAGTGTTAAAATAAAT
Organism: Naja naja; assembly: GCA_009733165.1. Taxonomy (NCBI): domain Eukaryota; kingdom Metazoa; phylum Chordata; class Lepidosauria; order Squamata; family Elapidae; genus Naja; species Naja naja. The sequence continues at coordinate 19,379,284 of CM019159.1, read as the reverse complement.
GAGATGAATACCGAGAGGCACTCTATTCTAATGCCTCTTCTACCTCTTAAACTTCATTGACTAGGCTAACTCTTTCTTGCCCCATAAAGATTCTGAGCTACAGCATTGCTAACATTTCTATATACAGTGGCATCCATCCTGTGTGAACTAGAAATAGGCATGCATATATATTCTGGGAGGCTTTTAGCATCACTCCAAACTGGTGTGTGTCCAAATGCTGTTATCTGGCAGCTGATTAACTTCAAACTGATCTTTGATATTGTACAACATCACACAAACAAGTTCTCCTTCTGTTTTCAATTATGAAGTTCAGTAGAACTTCTGAACAGGTTTTTTTCTCATTGGTATTCCCCCTACTCTTGTTTTCCAGCTCCCAATCTTCTGTTGGGATGATATTCTATTCATGGGTCTTCAAAGCGGAATGATGACTTAACAGCTTCTCAGATCCTCTTTTAAATTGGCCATTCAGTTTTTGTGAGGATGAGGAGACAAAAGTCAGAGCCTACTCCCTATTAATTCAAACTTCAAATACAAATTCAAAATACAACTGGGACTTAACTGGCCTGTTTCAACTCTTTTTCACACCTGTACAACATATACCCAGGTATATGTTTACCCAGGTAAAGGCAGCTGACGTAAAAGTATAAAAGTTTGCCCTGTTCACTCTTGTCTTCTACCTACCTGTAGTTTGAAGGTTTCCCTTTAGTAGATGCCTAGTGGATAGAGAGGTTGCCATTTTTTCCTTGTATCTTTTGTGTCAGATTGCGCACTAACAAAATGTATGTTTTTTTTGCTCTTGCTCTTCACAGTCCAGTATGTTTATGATGTCAAGCTGCAGGAATACTTTAAAATGCATTTCCTCCCATCCTTCATTCAGGACACCACAAAATGACTGTAACACATGGCAAAAGCACCTGGTTGCAAAATTGCCAGCTTGCTATTCTTTCACCCGCCTAGCCAGCAATAAATTTTTAAATAGTACAAACACAGAAATTGTGGCTTAGTTGCTTCACATCTACTCTTTTATTGCAACTATTTTTTTCTAGTAAAGAACATGCACTGGATGCTAAAAATGCTGATTGTGGATGCACTTGATTTATACTTTTGTTCTTAAACTTTGGAGTGAAACAAAATGGTACGAGAAAGTACCTATTTGGGGACGCAAAATTCTACAGTTCCTGGAAACGCAACCAACAACATGTGTTGAACATGCTTCTCTATTGTGCAGCACAAATAAAATGGCCCTTCATACTTTAAAGAATAATGAATGCTTTTGTTATAGGATGAACTACAACCCATCTCATTCGAAGCTAGGATGCATTTTGGCAATTGTTTTGTATCATACAAGTTGTTATACAAGTTGCTCAGAGTAGTCTTTACAACTTGATGTAGATAGATCCACAGATGTAATGTCCAAAATTCCTAAACAATTTCTGAACAATTGCCATTGGCAGCAGGCATTATATAGAAAGGGATTTATGTATTTTTTTCTTGCATTGTCTCCTTCTGCATAGACTTCAGTAATTAGAATCCCAAATTATCTTTCAGTCATTGTATATATACCCAGTGCAATCAGAAGAGATGCTTGATAAACAAGAGGCATTGATAAACAGACAACAGAATGTCAGTATATATCAAAACTATCAAAATAAAAATGAGACCTAGTTTGGTGCAGTGGTTAAAACACTGGAGAACCACTCAACCAGTGGTCGGATTCAGCTGCTTTGCACCGGTTCAGGTGAACCAGTTGTTAAATTATCACCATCACTCCTGCTGTCAAAGTGAACCCTGGGCGTTGCACTGTGCTGCAATGGGGAAATGGTCAATGGAGCAGCCGGATGAGAAAAGAAGGCTGTTTTCTCTCTTTCTTCTCCCTGTTCCACCTCCGTCCCTTGTGCCAGCACTCCGTTTCTCATTTCTCCACTGCAATGCAGTGCCCAGGATCCACTTTGATAGTGTGTGGGTGGGTAATTTAACAACAGGTTCACCCAGGGACAGGTTGGCCATTGTGGGAGGCTTGTCCTGCATGTGTGGTGGAGCTGGAGGATGGAGATGGGCCACACCTCCCATGAGAGCCAACTTGACCCTGGGCGAACTGGTTATTAAATTATTTGAATCCCACCACTGTTCTCAACTATACATAAATCAGTTCATAGGATCAATTTGTACTCATAGATTCTCTGAAATAAGTCAGCTTTTAGCAGACAGCCAACAGATGGAGCTGATCAAATTTCTGGGGGGAGGCTGCTCCAAAGAACTGCCCTGGTGAGCCTCCAGATCCTCACCTCACAAAAATGGAGAAAGTTCAGCAAGTTTTGCCAGGACTTGTGAATCAGAGAAGAGGATCCTGTAAGCACTTCAAGTTCATTTATATAAATCAGCTACCACAGTGAATGTTCTTAAGACATGGACAAGACATGGAAGTAGATAAAAGTTGTAACTGCCAATCCCACCCAGGATAACATTTGTGCAAAGTCTATTTTACAACCAATATATGCTAAGCTTCACCCCTCTGTTATAAATATAAAATGTGTACATGGGAACTCTACTTTGTGCATTTTGCATAGGTTTTAGCTTTCTGGATATATCACGCTAAATGTGTGTATATATATATACACATTTTGCTTTCAACTGACTTGTATTTTTTCTTTGCTCTATCAACATGTCCCTTTCTTTAAGCCCTCCCCTCTTCAATTTATGGATAATAAACAGATGGTTTAAGATGCTTTTGGATTTTGTAATCTTCAGTTCCCTCAATTCCATATTGTTGACATCAAAATTATTCAGCCAATCTGTAGTATCAGAGGACAAAAACTAATTATCCATATAAACTCTGTGACATATCTCTGCCCAGATTCATGTGACATCAGGCAATTGCTTTAACAATTCTCACATTACAACAGCTCACTGAGCCAATTATACTCATACCAGTCATGTACAGTGGCCTTTCACCCTTGCTATGATGGGTTACAAAGGGTCAAACAGGACCTTATATATGCACATCGTGTTCCATACTGCTTAGAGTAAGCCTTAGGAAGTGAGAAGAGTGGCTGAACATGACTTCTTGGCTTGGGCTAATCTAGGTAGCAAAACTAATCCTGCTTGATCTATTTCTAAGTTCACATTTATTGGACTGCTTATTCTTGTTTGGATTTGCTGGTAGTCGTTTTAGTGAGAAGTCTGTCTGAAATGCAGCCCTTTGTAAAATCTTAAAGGAGCACAGGAAGCATCTGCATCCAAACCACAGTCTGTGACTATTTCACCTTTTCCATACTAAGCACAGAAGAATGCCCTGTTTTTTTTTCAAAACTGCAAGCCCTGATACAAATGATCTAATACTTGATCAATTCAAGCAAGCAACCACTCCTTTGCACAAACTTTCAGAAATGATTACGAACATCAGCTCTCGCCTCTTTATTGCTGTTTCTCCCCCCACTTTCCCAGTGATTGTGTAGAATAAGCACATTCTCTGCCAATGTGTAACCCCTCCTTCCTGCAGTATCCATACAAATAGCACTGCTTTCAATAGAAAGCCTAGAGACATTGTATGCACCATTTAGGGCTTAACAGTGTTAGATGCTGGCAATTATTCCTTGCAGAAACCACTGATAATATTAATCTCTTCATGGCTTTGTATTTCAAACATGCAATGTTCTTCCACTAAAGTGCATAAAATGTTCTTATTGAATGTTTCCTTAACTAAAGCCTTTACTTCTGTTGAATGCTATTTAGGAAGTACTTAAAAGGAACGTATAAGCTGTGTATACCTATAAAATATGGATTGACTGTGTTTAAATTGCATGTAGGCAAAACCCAATACATGACTGGCATTACGGATGTTTAATTCTAGCCATTTTAGCACTACAAACAACAGCTAGCTGTGTTTTCTCCCACTGTCATTTCTATAGGATTTGTAAGGTCTTTAATACCAATATTACTAATTTATTTTTCAATGTTCTTAGTAATCTTTACAACACATTGCCAAAATAAGATAGAATGTAATGCTTGTTTTTTTTTAAAGTAGGATATAATGTTATTATGTAACTCAGATGTGACACAGAGGTTAAGATTTTAAGCACATTGCTCATTCTCATAGTTGTACTCTGGTGGGGACACTAAATTAATTTAGACTTGGTTTTACAAGAAATACAAGAGCTTTTACAAGAATATTTCCTAGGTTTGTATGCTGTCCTTTTTTCTCCTCTTCCAATACTGTTGTGATAAGAAAGCTGAACGATTCTGTTAAGTTTGCATGAAGAGTCAGACGTGAAGAGCTTCAGTGAAGAGTTTATTTAGTGACTACAGCTCGAATGGACCCAACTTGGCTGGGCTACGGCTGCTACTTATAGCCAGCAGCCGTAGTTGCCAGCCAATCAGAGTCAGAGGTTTTCCCGCTTTTCAAACCAATCATATTTCACATTTTACAAGAACAATTCAAACTAAACCAATAACATTCAAACCTACATACATAACATCCCTCCCTACTAGGTTCCGTCCATACCAAACCCCAACCTATCTAATGTATTCCTTTAAATAGGTGGGGCTCTTGCGTGTACATTGAGACCTTCGTGGTTCAGAAGTTTTAACGTTCTCACCCAGTGAGAGGGGAAATGTGTCTGCTGACATTTCCCTGTTGGGACTTCCTGTGAAAGGAGACCCTGTTTGATTGTTAGACTCTGGTCTCTCCTCCCAACCCATCTCCATCCCAATATCAGCTCCCAAGTCAGGTAGTGATGTACAATCTTCCACTTCTAAGGATGGATTTTGGCATTGTGACAGGTTTTGGAGTGGTTCCCGTCGTAATGGCTCGTTACACATGGGGTTGATTCTTGCTTGCTGATTTTCCTCCTGTTCCTCCCTTCCCCTAGAATTGACATCAGGTGGGGAACTGAGAGGAACAAGTGCGATGTTCCTGAGAGAACCTGGATCTAAGTTGATCAATGTGCCTGCTCCAGAGGAGTCCATCCTCTGTTTGCACCCTGTAAGAACGAGGGCCTGTGATTTGAGCTATCTCAGCAGGAATCCACAAAGGTTCACCCATAAGGTTCTTAGCATAAACAGAATCACCCACACTGAATGTGAGAACTTTGGAAGTGGAATCTAGTGGTGCGTTGGGTGTGTAAGTGTGATGAAGGCGGTGAAGGGAAGACCTAAGTTTCCTACCCATCAACAACTCTGCTGGGGATAAGTTATTAGATGGGTTAGGAGTGATGTGCTGAACACTAAGAAGTTTTTCAACTTTCTCAGTGATGTCCCCAGGACCCAGTTGCTTAAGCTTCTCCTTGGTAAAACGTACCATGCGTTCAGCCCGGCCGTTAGCCGAAGGGTGCCCAGGGGCAGTGAGGGCATGTCTGATACCCTGTTGTGCTAAATAGGATTCAAAAGGTTGGATGTAAATTGAGGGCCATTGTCAGAGACAAGAACATCAGGTAACCCATGGGTTACAAAAGTTTTTGAGCTGCTTGATGACAGCATCAGTTGTGGTGGATGCCATAGGAATTACCTCTAGCCATTTGGAATATGATCTACTATGATAAGAAGGTGTGCCCTCTGGTAGGGCCAGCAAAATCAATGTGAATCCTACCATGGGCCCCTAGGACATTCCCATTCCTGTGTAGGGCGAGAGGTGGGGCAGGCCTGACTACCTGACAGTTGGAACAAGATGCAACCCAGTTTTCAACCATTTTGTCAATACCTGGCCACCATACATAACTCCTGGCCAATCCCTTCATTCTGACAATACCTGGATGACCCTCATGTAACATTTCCAAAACCTCTCTTTTGCAGTTTTGCAGGAATAACCACCCTGTTACCCCACAAAATACATCCTCTTAATACAGATAATTCAGTTTGCCTGGACTTAAAAGGTTGAGCCAGGTGAGGTAGATCTTGAAGAGGCCAACCTTTCTTAATCCAGCCTATAACAGGAGCCAATAAAGTGTCTTTGGCAGTCTCTCTGGCAATTTCAGCAGCATGAACTGGAAGCTTGGCAACAGTTTCTAGGAAAAGGTGTGTGTTTCAGGTTCAAAGTCCTCCTTGTGGCAAGGCAGTGGGCAACGACTCAGTGCATCAGCATGTCCAATGTCCTTGCCAGGCTTGTGGATAAGTTTGTATGAATAAGCAGCAAGAAATTCAGTCCACCTCAGCATTCTTGGTGACAGGATAGTAGGTGTAGGTTTGTCTCCTGCCACAATGCCTAACAAAGGTTTGTGATCTGTAACAATGGTAAATGTTCTCCCATACAGATATTCATGAAATTTCTTGACAGCTGCAACAATTGCCAATGCTTCCTTGTCCAATTGGCTGTAATTCCTCTCTGCTTTGGTCAAAGTCAGAGTAAAATGCAATAGGGCTTCTCTCCCACTGGGAAGCCTGTGGCTCAAACCCCCCCACACACTCCAAAGGGAGATGCATCACAAGTCAGTACAACAGGCAAATTCTCAGAGAACTGTATCAGTTCAGCATCAGGCGTGATTAGTCTTTTAATACTGTTAAATGCTGATTGTTCCTTCCTCCCCAGATCCAAACAGATTTTTATCAAGTAATCTGTGCAATGGTTCAGCAATGGTTGCCTTCTGAGGTAGGAACATGTGATAAAAGTTAATGAGTCCAAGGAAGGCTTGCAAATCTGTTTTGCATTTAGGTCTAGGGGCTTCTTTGATTGCTTTAACCTTGGCATCTGTAGGGTGGATGCCATGCTTGTCAATCATATAGCCCAGGAATTCAACCTTGTCAGTTTTAAGAGTGCATTTTTCTTCCTTGACTTTTAACCCCTTCCCTGAATCTGGTAAGGACTTCTCTGAGTCTTTCTTGTAACTGAGTGTCATTTTCAGCAGAGATTAACACATCATCAAAGTAAGGCACTACCCCTGGCAGTCCTTGGAGCATTCTTTCTATAAGGCTTTGAAAGATGCCTGGTGCCACGCTTACTCCAAATTGTAACCTTTACATTTGAAGGCACCTCTACGAGTCACAATGGTTTGGGCCTCTGCAGTGGCATCATCAACTGTTATTTATTTATTTATTTATTATTTGCACTTGTATGCCGCCCCATCTCCGAAGACTGAGCTCTGAATAAAACATGAAACAGTAAATACTTAAAAACTATTAAATTAAATTACAAGTCCAAATATAAAAACTAAAACCATTAAAACTATCCCTCACCCGGGGGTCACAGCCGGGTTGATCGAACAAGCCAAGTTTTTAGCCCATGGCAAAGGTGCGGAGGTCAGGGGCCAGGCGGACTCCAAAGGCAGTTGGTTCCAGAGGTCAGGGGCCGCAACAGAAAAGGCTCGTCGTCGGGAATTACCAATCGGCACTGACCGCTGACAGAATCGAGGAGTCCTTGCCTATGAGCTCGCACAGGGCGGCCGGCATTCGATATTGGAAGAAGCGGCTCCCTTAAATATTGAGGACCCATGTCATGAAGGACTTTATATGTTAACACTAGAACCTTGAACCTCACCGGGCGCAACCGGCAACCAATGCAAGCAGCGCAGGAGGGGGTAATATGGGAGAACCAGGTAACTCCCATCACCAGCGCCCGCATTCTGCACCAGCTGCAATCTCGGATGGTGTGCAAGGGAGTCCTAAATAGAGGCGTTGCAGTAGTCGAGTCTAGAGGTAACAAGGGCATGAGTGACTGTGCGCAGGGCATCTCGGTCCAGAAAAAGAAGTTGTCAAACAAGGCGGAGCTAGGCAAAGGCCCCCCTGGCGACGGCCCCAACCTGCTCCTCCAACCGGAGCCGTACATCCAGGAGGACCCCAGATTCCGCCCTATCCACAGGGGCAACACCTCTCCCCTAAGGCCAAAGATGGACAATCTTGACTGGGCGAGGCGCCGGTATGCACAGCCACTCAGTCTTGGCCGGGTTGAGTCGAAGCATATTCCCACTCATCCAGATCCGTACCGCATCCAAACACCGGGTCATCAGGGAGAGGGCATCGCTGATCTGGTTTGGGGTGGAAATGTACAGCTGAGTATCATCACTGTACTGATGGAACTTCACCCCAAAACCATGGATGATCTCACCCAACGGCTTCATGTAGATGTTAAATAGAGGGGGAGAGGACGACCCTGAGGGACCCACAAGAGAGCACCCTTGGGGACAACCTAACCCCGCCAACACCGATTGCGACCAGAGATAGGGAGAACCACGAAGACGGTGCCCCCACCCAACCTCGGGCAAAGGATACCATGGTCGATGGTATCGAAGGCGAAGAGAGTCTATAGGACCAGGACAGAGGAAAAGCCCCTGTCCCGGGCCCTCCTGTTAGTTGTTGATATGCCTGGGCCAGATCCAATTTGGCAAAGACTGTACCCCTGCCAAATGAATGAAACAGATGCTGCACCACTGGAACTGGGTATGCGCTCTGCTGCAGCGCATGGTTCAGTGTCCCCTTATAGTTTCCACAGATTCTTACTGACTCATCAGTCTTGACTGGTGTGACTATGGGTGTCTCCCACCTGGAGTGGTCAGTGGGCTCTAAAACCCCTTGAGCTATTAATTTGTCTAATTGTGCATCAATTTTTTCCTTTAAAGCAAATGGGACCCTTCTGGGCTTTAAACGAATTGGGGGCACCCTGGGATCTAGGTTGAAAGTGATAGGGGTCCCCTATACTTGCCCAATCCTTCGCTGAAGACCTCTGGAAACTCAGACTTCAAGGCCTTCTCCCATTCAGAGTTGCTCACATGATTGATGCCAGTCACCTTGATGCCTAGTGGCTTGAACCACTCAAGTCCCAGCAAGCTTGGCGATCCTTGTCCACGATGGTCAGGGGCAAACGTTTGGTGTGGCCTTTGAATTTCACATTGAATTCTCTTGTTCCAACTACTGGAATCTTGTTCCCTTGGTAGTCTTTAAGAGTCAGTGCTTGCTTCTGGAAATGTTTCTTCTGAATGTTGGGAAGTAGCCTGTGAATAGTGTCCCATGACACCATAGATAAATAGGAGCCTGAGTCCACTTCCATTTGGCAAGGCCTTCCTTCAATGAGTACCTTCACATGTACTTTTCTGCTTCTTAAGAATGGCTTGAGGCCTTGTTAATTTTCTTCATGGCTGCCGCTGAGGACTTAGTGGCTTCTGCTGAGGAGGCCTCTTCTATGGCCTCCTTCAACGTGATCTTAGGTTTTAATAACAATTTGCTCTGAAGCACCTTGTCTTTGAGGCCTAGGACAAACCTAGCATGGCCTCCTCCAAGCTGTTAAACTCGCATGCACCCCCAATGTCTCTTAAGCTTGCCACGAAGTCATTAACGTTTTCGCTTCCCCTTGATTCCGACGGTAAAACTCGTGTCTCTTAATGAGGCACGATACTTGTGGGGCGTAATGGGCTCTTAAAAGCTTTTCTAAATCAGGCCATTCCATTACCTTCACGTCTGCAGCTCCCGCCAATGCCTTCACCATCTTGAAGACTGCGGACCACAGTGCGTGAAAGACCGCCCTCTTCGCTTCTCAGAGATGTCGGCGAGGTCATTTCCTTCCAAATACATTTGGAAGCGATCCACATATGATTCCCAGTCTTCTGCCGCCGGATCGAATGGGGCTGGGTGGGTGTTCAGTGCAGCCATCTCGCTCTTCTGCTTGTCTTCCGCGTCGTCTTCTCTTCAGGGGAATCCCACCTTCGTCGCCAGTGTTAAGTTTGCATGAAGAGTCAGACGCGAAGAGCTTCAGTGAAGAGTTTATTTAGTGACTACAGCTCGAATGGACCCAACTTGGCTGGGCTACAGCTGCTACTTATAGCCAGCAGCTGTAGTTGCCAGCCAATCAGAGTGCAGGGTTTTCCCGCACTTTTCAAACCAATCATATTTGACATTTTACAAGAACAATTCCAACTAAACCAATAACATTCAAACCTACATACATAACAGATTCTATTCAACCCTTTAAGTTTAACCACAGTGTATTGCATTATTTGAACAGGATCTTCATTAATCTGAACAACTTTGAGCTAAAATGAAATATGAAAAAAAATGAAAGTGGAAACTCCTAATGTCTTTTGTCAGCTTCCCTCCAGAGGAAGAAGGGTTAGCATTAATTAATTAGCATTAGCAAGAAGCTATTATGCCATTGCTGCAACTACTATAACCAGTTAAATTAGTACTAGCCATTTACAAAAGTGACAAAGAAGGTAGGATTTGTGTATAGCACCAAAACATACATTTTTTCCCTTTCTTCTCCTTTTCCCCTCCTGCTGGACAACAATGCTGGGGCTTCCCCTCTTCAGTATTTGCTTCAATGTTGTACTACTGGCTTGGATGAAGAGGTAGAAAATATATTTATCAAATAAGTGGATGATCTCAAATTGGATTCAAAATAATGTTGATATTGATAGGTTAAAGATAAATAACAAATAAGTAACTGAATGAAACTTAACAAAGGGAAAAGCAACAAAGAAGTGCAGAGGTAGAAGATGGGAATGATTTCCTTCTACTCGTGAAAAATATCTTGAAATAAAGGTACTCTGCAAATGCAATATAAACCAGCATTATGATGTGGCTTTAGAAAAGACACACGTGTTTTGAGTCCATATCAATTGAAGCTTATTTTCCAGGCCACACTTTATTCTGCTGTGGTCTGACTCCATCTCAATAACTGATCTGTTTTGGGCACCACACTTTAAGAAAGAAAAATCGGACCAGGTTCACAGAAGGAGACCAGAGGTGATTCTAGGCCTAGAAGTTAAGTCCTGTGAAGGGAGATCAAAGGGGTATATTTAGCCTTGAGAAAAAAGATGACTGATGGAGGATATGATAGCAATGTTCAAGTAGGAAATTCATACAGAAGATTAAGGCCTCTCTTTTGTTGTCCAGAGGATAATATGTGGAATAATGGATTTTAAATTACAGAAAGACATTGTGTAAGTGAATACTAAAATGTCTGTCAGTGTATATGTCTGCGCAAATACGTATGTATATTCTTAACAATAAAAGCAGTTCAGTAGTGAAATCAGTTACCCTGACAGCTGGTTGGGTCTCCTTCTCTGGATTTGTTGAAGTGCAGGCTAAGCAACCATCTGTCAAGAATCCTAATTTGGATTCCTGCACTGAGCCAGTGATTGGACTCTGTGGTCTAAATGCAACTTCTACTTCTGTGATCCTATGCCTACAAAGGCATTCTACGTCTATGCCCTCAATTAACCAATGTCATCTATCAAAACCTTTGAAAGTGCCTTCTCTGTCACAGCACCTGCTCTCTGCAACAGTCTCCACCAACAGATCTGTAGAGCTCACACTGTGATGATGGTCCAAAAGACATTACAAACTTGGCTATTATCCCAAGCATTGGGGTAGGGTGGTTGGTGAATCTTTGTAAGATTTATTAGGAGGGATGGATGGATGGGAGAGAAAAAGGAAAGGAGGAAGAAGGAAGGAAAGCAGGGAGGAACGGAGGAAGGAATGGAGGGAGGGAATGGAGGAATGAATAGAATAGAATAGAATTCTTTATTGGCCAAGTGTGATTGGACACACAAGGAATTTGTCTTGGTGTAAATACTCTCAGTATACATAAAAGAAAGATACATTCATCAGGAGTCGAGAATCATAAGGTACAACACTTAATGATAGTCATAGGGTACAATAAGCAATCAAATCATACCAGGAAACAGTCAATAAAAATTGTAAGGATACAAGCAACAAAGTTACAGTCATACGGTCACAAGTGAGAGGGGATGGGTGATAAGGACTGATGAGAAGAATAGTAGTGCAGACTTCGTAATAGTTGAACAGTGTTGAGGGAATTATTTGTTTAGCAGAGTCATGGCTTTTGGGAAAAAACTGTTCTTGTGTCTAGTTGTTCTGGTGTGCAATGCTTTATAGCGTTGTTTTGAGGGAAGGAGTTGAAACAGTTTATGTCCAGGATGCGAGGGGTCTGTAAATATTTTCACAGCCATCTTTTTGACTCATGGAGTATACAGGTCCTTGACTGAAGGTAGGTTGATAGTAATCATTTTTTCTGCAGTCCTAATTATCCTCTGAAGTCTGTGTCTGTCCTGTTGGGTTGCAGAACCAAACCAGACAGTTATAGAGATGCAGATGATAGACTCAATCATTCCTTTTATAGGAAGGAAAGAAGGAAGGAAGGAAGGGAGGAGGGAGGGAGGGAGGGAGGGAGGGAAGGAAGGAAGGAAGGAAGGAAGGAAGGAAGGAAGGAAGGAAGGAAGGAAGGAAGGAAGGAAGGAAAAAATCCTAGCATTTTCTATGATGGGCAACCAAAAGGATACCAAATAACCTTTCTCTTTGGAAAATCTGAAGCCCAAGACACTGGAGACATAATAAACTAGGAATTCTTACAAAAGGGAAAAGAATCACAGTGTTTCAAAAGCTAAAGAATAACCTACTGTTTTTCTGGGACTTCAACTGAGCCAGAACTAAATTGATTCAGGTCTCAGAGACAGTCAACGTTATGGAATAGCAGGGATGCAGAAACACTTTTGAACTGGCAGTCTTTGATGAAAGTGCTCAGACACCAAGATTTCTTCTTATCTTCCAGTTTTGGACTATAGAACTTTACAACTAAGAATTGACATCAGGTTGATGGCACATAATCAATCAGTCAATAAATTATCCTATTGCCTTATATAGATGGTAGCCATCATTTGTCCTATTGGGGTTTTCACAGAACATATGCACACCTGGAAATTATATTTCAGCTGAATAGAGCCTCTTCATCTTGTTCATTTGTTCATGTTTAATTCCTTTACAGAAACAAGCTTAAAAATATAGGGCTAGAAGTCAAGAAAAGCAGTGTGGTCCTCCCCTGATCTCCTGAAAGCAAGTGGGCAGAAGTCACTGATGATAATCAGGCAACCCATTTTTTTCTCAACCTCTGAAAACCAGCAAAAGGATAAACAGTGGGTTATCCTGTTGATGAGTTTCGTAGTGACAGCAGGAGTTAATGTTTAACTTCAAGGAGGAAGATGGTATGGCAAATCATAGCATGCCCCTCCCCCAGCAAACTTTCTCCATTGTTGAGTAGCAGCCACAGTTTACTATCTCAAATTATATTTAACCATAGGACCATGTTATGATCATTCCTAAGGTGAGTTTTTCATTGTGGTCCCAAAGATCAGTGGTCAATTTTTTTTACTACCGGTTCTGTGGGCATGGCTTGATGGGCGTGGCGTAGCTTGGTGGGCATGGCTTAGTGGGCATGGCAGGGGAAGGATACTGCAAAATCCCATTTCCTCCCCACCCCACTAACCTGGTTTCCAGCTCCGTTCTCCTGTGCAGGGCAACAAAAGAAGACCCAGCCAATCAGCTGGGACTCAGGAGCCAGACAATAGATGGGGGCGGGGCCAGTCAGAGGGGGTATTTGCCGGTTCTCCGAACTACTCAAAATTTCCACTACCGGTTCTCCAGAACTGGTCAGAACCTGCTGAATACCCACCTCTGCCAAAGATGCTTTTTTTTTTCAAGAGGCAGCTGGACAGTTTTTCAGAGCTAAAGAAGCTTCTTCAGAACTGAAAAAGCTTCTTGAATGAGAAGCGAAACATCTTCAGAGAAAAAGCAGAAAGTCCAGTTGCCTCTTGAAAACAAAAAAAGCACCTTTGGGACAACCATGACCTGGATGACTGAGACTCTCCATAGACATTTGTCATTTTAGATGTAGGAAAACCACTATCCATAGGAAGGAAGGAGAAGGGGAGGCACCTCACTTTTAAAGTCTAAAGCATGTGTTGATGTGCTTCTAGTGGAGAGGGCTTCAACTTTCCCACCCACCACTTCTCCTGGACTTGACTAATATGACATATGCAGGTAAGCCCTCAACTTACAATCATGACATGCCCCTGGTGGAGACTGACTCTGAGGGAGAGGTGGAACAGCCGACAGGAAGTGGAAGTGTGGCTCTGGAGGTTGTGGAGGAGGCTGGGGAAGGGCAGAGGCCAGCTGGGCAATCAGAGGAGGACCCAGGCCCATCCCCTCTCCATCCTAGGGCACATAGGGAGGGGAGGATAAGGGAGAGACGTAGTCTATTGGGGTGGAGGGGGCCTTGATCCTCTTCATGGGCTGCAGCTGTGACAACTGAATAAGAGTATGGACCTGTGTACTGGTGAACGCTGGAAACAAAGCGTGGAAATATCTCTAGTTTATAGTTCCTCTCTGCGTTTGGCATCCTTCCCAGTGTGTGTTATCTGTGGATGTCCTCCAGCCCTTATCTTGCCTGGTTGTGGTTGCTTTTTTCCTTCTTCTTGTAACTGTTTGTGTGTGAGTTTTTTTGTCTTCCGTCAAAGATATTCGGAGCTTGAAAGCAAAGTGAAGGAATAAAAGGGGCTTCGCCTGTTTTTTGTGACTGTGTTTGTTCTGTATCCCACCCTGGGTCATCACAAATCATTTGTTTAGAAACCATTTGAAGTTACAATGATCCTGAAAAAAGTGACTTACAACTGGTACTCAGATATACAACCATCATAGCACTCCCATGGACACATGATCAAAATTCATGTGCTTGGCAATTGGCATGTGTTTAGGATGGTTGCAAATCAGAATTCACAATTTTCCCAGCCAGCTTCTGACAAGCAAAAACAATGGGGGAAGCCAGATTTGCTGAAGGATCATTTGATTCATTTAACAACAGTGATTTGCTTAACCGTCCTGGCAAAAAATGTTTATAAAACCAGGGGTGACTCACTTAACAACCACTTCATTTAACACTCAAAATTCTGGTCCCAAATGTGGTTGTAAGCTGAGGACTACTTGTACACTGCTGAAGACATATCACTGTGCAACAACAGCTTGAAAGAAGCAACTGATTAGTCAAATTCTTTTCAGCACTATTCCTTCTTAGTGTTGTGGTTCTCCGGCAGCCTCTTCAGATGGTAGTGGAATTGGACAGTGGGGAAGAAAGGGGATCAGTCCGGGAGTCTGGAAAGGACTTGGATGAGGTCCTGCATCTGGTGCAGAGATGGGGCGAGGACCATCTGGGAGTGGGGTGCTGTCTCCGGAGCCTTCGGAGTCTAGCAGCAGCAAGGCAGAAGATCCAGGGGAGCCTGTTCCCAGTGTGCATGTGCACAGAACTGCTAGAAGATGACAGCAGCTGAAACAAAGGGGTGATTTGGGAGTAAGGCTGGGAGGTGATTGCGCCTCCCATAAGGTATAAAGGACAAGCAAAGATGATGAAATCTTTGCAGGAAGCAAAGTTGTTCATTCGGTTCCAATTCATTCTTGAAGCTCTTTGTACTTCGGCTGGTTTTTGTTCTAGTTTATTTGACACTTCTGTTATTGGCAGCACTTCACAGGAATGAAAGGTGGGTGCTTATCTTGAGGGACTGTTTGAGATTCATTACCGGCTGGGAATGAAAATAATTCCCAGCATTGCAATAAAATAAGACTTGTTTTTAAAATAAGCGTGTGCGTAATTATGGTCTTGGAAGCCTTGGTGAGAACACTTGTCCCTTTTCAGTAGCTGGCATTAAATTGTCTTTCCTTTTTTTAACAGCCACCCTCAGAAGTAATCAGATGTTTCCCCAACAATATGGAAGCCATTTGCCACTATCTTTTTCCAGGATCTTTTGTGTAATCTGCAACCTTGGATTTCATGGTAGTCTCATGTCCAAACATTAACCATGTCCTTATTCAGATCCTTTGGGGTTTTTTGGTTGATCTGAGTGTTTTATTTTAGATCAGTGAGAGTTGATTAGGTACTCACTGCTGTTGAGTTCCATTCAATATTTAGATCTCACAGTTTTCCCATTGGGTGATCTAAAATAACACCTAATAATTCAAAAATTATGAATGATTCACTGCATAAACTCCAAACTACACCTCTAACCATATTTTTCCAGATTATTGGAATATTCAATGGTTGTTAGGATTCTGCTTAGGAAAATAGGTGGCACTATGTCATCTATTGTCTTCTAACATCCCTAAGCACAGCTTTTAGTCATGAAAAAATTCCTAGGGTCTTCAGTGCATCAGTGCAATAATAGTAGTCTAGGTTTGTGTCACTGTAATGAAATTTGTATCTCTGTGACTTTTTCAATGAGACAGAATCATTCATTTAGCCAACATTTGAAGTCACAATGGCACTAAAAAAATGAGTTAAAGTGCTAACACAACTGTTGCAGTAAACACACAATCATGAGATCAAAATTTGGGTGCTTGGCAACTGGAAATTCTGATACCAATTATGGTTGTAAGTGAACTACTACCTGTATGTAGAACAGGAAAACAATAGTATTGGGAAAAATATGGTATAATTGGTGTGCATTACATAGTTTGGAGAGTCAGAGTTGTTAAACCAGTTTTGCTATTTGTGTGGAAGGTGGAAATTAAGAATGTTTGTGCCCATTTGTAAAAGCACTCTGGAATGTTAATACTAACTTTAATAGACCCTGTGGGCTTGCTTTTGCAATCCATATAGTAATTATTACCAAACTATGGATTGTGTTTTGCTATCTTTTGAATTGGATAAAGCTGAGTCGGATAAAGTAAATAGGATGCTACTATCCATGGATTAGAACTTTCTGGTTTGTTCTTGGTGCTGGATTAGCTGGATGTGGCTGGTTTGCTTCCTTTTCTCTCCCTCTTTTAATCCAGCTATATGGGACAATATCACCCAGTCCCAAATCTCCACTTTTGGGGAAAGGTTGATGAAACTCCAAAGCACCTGACGGCCAGACAAGGAATAATGGATGGAAACAGAACAAGGAGGGATTCAACCTGGAAATAAGGAGACATTTTTTGAACGTGAGAGCAATCAACCAATGGAACAGCTTGCCTTCAGAGGTTGTGGGAGCTTCATCACTGGAAGCTTTCAAGGAGAGACTGGACTGCCATCTGTTGGAAATGGTGTAGGGGGTGCTTGGGTGGGGGGTTGTACTAGATGACCCACAAGGTCCCTTTCAACTCTGTTAATCTCTATCTATAAAAAGTATGCAGTTGACAGCTGAGGAGTGATTTAGAAGAATTAGATTACATGGACATCAGGATTCAGACCTGGGCATGGAGCAAAAACAACATTAATTGCTGTGGTAGATGATTTCTAAAGGAGCTAAGTGAAGATCCCACTCCTGAGTATTTTAGATCCCTTGTTAACTTTCAATATAATCAGCCATGGTTTAGGACAATCTGTGGGGTTTGGGGAATTGGAGGCATGCTTTATAGTGGTCCTACTCCCCCTTAGCAGAGAATGGTAAAACAGGGTTAGAGATCAGGTCTGCGGATATGTTAGTGTGTGTTGTAACAGGGTAGCATTTCCCAGCCTTGCCATTTCCAGATGTGTGGACTTCAAACCCTCAAATTCCACAGCTTGCATGACCCTGGATCAGTGGTGACAAACTCAAGGCCCTCAAGCCAAATCTGGCCTACAGGGTGCTTAAATATGGCCCATGGGGCCGCCCTGGAAACAATGAAGGACCTGCCCGTGGTGCCTCTACCAGTGAAAATGGAGCTTGGGTAGACTGCGCATGTCCCCTCCTGAGCTCCATTGTCACTGGCAGAGAGTTGCAGGAGGCCATCACAGCCAAAAATAGACCTTGCAAGGGCCACATGCAGCCCTCCCAAACTTCATTTTCACTGACAGAGGGTTGGAGGAGGCCGTTGCTGATAAAAATGGAGCATGGGAGCCCGTTTTTGCTGGCAGAGTGTTCAGGCTACCACAGGTGCCCCCTATACAAGTGATGTTGAGCTGGCCACATCCACCCTGGCCCCCCAAGGTCAAACACAACCCTGATGTGGCCCTCAATGAAATCAAGTTTGACAACCCTGCCATAGATGAACATGTTGGGGATTGAAGTCCTCGTATCTTGAAGTTCACCAAGTTTAGAAACTCTGCCTAAGAGCTTGGTTCTGCTCCACTGTAACAGAAATGCAGGATCATCATTCAAATAAAGCTCAATTGCACATGCACTATCAAAAATTATTCAGGAAGGTCCCCTAATTTTCAGTACTGGATATTGTGTGATTAGAAGGGGTATATTAGTATAATCTGGACCAATCCTACATGTCTTTCATCAGGAATGTACATAATTGCCAAAATGTAACTATCTCATTTTATTAATTCACACGTAGTTCTCTTGAATGGCCTTGGAAGTCCTTCTCAGCCCTGCTTCACCATTACACAGTGTGCAAAAGGACTTCTAGAAAAATGAATGAGCCTAGACCTCCAGTATCAGTGGCTAATATAAAGACAGTTGGCATTTGATTCCAATGAAAAGAATTAACTTGATTTGAGCACTATGATCTTCTGAGAATGAATACTTTCCATTCCATCCCACTATGTGTTCTATCATCACAGTTGATGTGGGCATTTTCTTCAGCGGATAACAAGTATTTCCTGTGTAACCAATGTAAATGAATACAGGCAGGGGCGGGATTCTACCAGTTCGCACCTATTGGCTAGAACCGGTTGTTAACATTCTAAGCAGTTCGGAGAACCGGTTGTTAGAAGAAATTACTGGCCTAATCCTGTAAGGAAGGCAGGAAGGAAACATTCTGATGTTGCTTACAGAAACTCCTCTCTGTTAACCCTTATTACGTTATTGGCAGGACTAGTCTTCCTGTCTCAGGAACTTCTCTGGAGTTTTTTCCCCTCCTTTGCTGGTACTTTGCTTGTGTGGAGTGACCATTCAAATTTACAGTGGCACTGTAAAAAGTGACTTGTGACCATTTTTCACACTTATGACTGTTGCAGCATCCCCACAGGCATGAGGCCAGGCGAGGAGATGCGTGCCTCACTGTGAGTGATATTGAGTTGGCCATGCCCAACCAATAACATGACCACCAAGCCACATCCACCCAGTCACATGACCACCAGCCATGCCCACCAATTAAGCCATGCCCACAGAACCGGTTGTTAAAAAATTTGAATTCCACCCCTGAATACAGGTGGTCCTTAGTGAACAACCACTGATTCAGCTACTGTTTGAACTTGAGACAGCACTGTGAATGTATGGTAGTTTAACAGATTAACAGAGTTGGAGGTACCTTGTAGGTCATCTAGTCCATCCTCCCAGCCAAGCAGGAGACCCTACCTATACCATTTCTGACAGATGGCAGTCCAGTCTCTTCTTGAAAGTCTCAAGTGATGACGCTCTCACAACTTCCGACGGCAACTTCTGTTCCATTGGTTGATTGTTCTCACTGTCGGAAAATTTCTCCTTATTTCCAGGTTGAATTCTTCCTTGTTCAGTTTCCATCCATTATTCCTTGTCTGGCCTTCAGGTGCTTTGGAAAACAGCCTCCTCTCTGTGGCAGCCCCTCAAATATTGGAACACTGCCTCCCCTGGTCCTTCTCTTCACTAGACTAGCTATGCCTAGTTCCTGCAACCATTCATTGTATTTTTTAGCCTCCAGTGCCCTAATCATCCTAGTTGTTCTTCTCTGCACTCTTTCTAGAGTCTCAACATCTTTTTTATAGTGTGGTTACCAAAACAGGATGCTGTATTCTAGGTGTAGTCTTACTGTTTACTATGCGTCCTCGGAGTTCCAGATGTCACAGACTTCCTGTGGTGACAGGAATCTGTCGTCTTCCCTGCTGGTTTCTCCCAAGCAAAATCAATAGGAAAGCAGGTAGGAAATAAAAAAGTTGCAGTGACATGAAGTCCTCACTTAAAGACTCTCAGTGATTTGCTTAATGATGGTAAGCAAGAGACTGCTATAATTGCTTTTGCTAAGTGATGCAGTCACATGATATTGCACTTTATGACCTCATCACTTAACAACAGAAATTCTAGCCCTAATTAGTGTTGTTAAGCAAGGGTTACCTGTATTGAAAGTTCAGCATTTGGCTTTATTGAATACTTAGGAATGTGCACTGTCTTTTGAAAAGCTCAGTGCCTTGAGTGGTTGCAGGGGATTAAAGTAGCAAATGCCATAAGTAGCATTGCTACTTTAACCCCCTGCAACCACTCAAGGCTTTTATTGCTTAAATTTCTTGTTCAGTTAATTTTCCCATCACTTTTCGCTAATGATGCCTTGTCCCACGCTACATTATACTTTGACGTGACATACAATATCATTGGAAACAAAATAATCAGAGGTAATCTGACACTGCCCCTTATGTACATTAGAACAGCAACAAAATGTTCAGTCACCATGAATAATTGTTAACAAACAAGTGCCTGACTTGATATTAACATGCATATATTAATCATAAACTTGCCAGTACCCTCAAGGATAACTAATGCAAAACCTTATGGTTAGCTTCGACTGAAATTTTTTTCTTCATCAAGCAGACCAAAGTGTTATCCAAAGGTCAGAGTTAGAAAAGCACATTCTGTCACCTCAGCTCTAATGGGTTGCTAAATTTTACGGAAAAATGTGTGATATGACACTGGATCCCACTGCAGTTTTATCATAAATGATCATCCAGGACTAAAGCTTTTGCAGATATTCCCATTTAAGGAAAAAATTAACTGAAAGATTCACCAATACTGTTTGTCAGTTGATCATTTCCGAATTTTCTTTTTCAAGTTTTTATTTTATTTTATTTTATAATGTATAAAAATTCCAATTTCAGTTAAACAGTGTGTTGTCTGGGTACAAATAGTTTTAGGAAATAATAATCAAGATGTTTACAACAGTACTCATTACATTAGCATTGATTATAATAATATTATTAATAATAATAATAACAATAATGTTTGCTTAACCAATTTAAAATACCTTCCTTATATCGCTGATCCTTTCCATATATTTCCCTGTTTCTAGCTCCTGTTTTTGTCAGCTAACCATTGATAAAATAAGCCCCAGGGCAAAAAATATTCAGCTTTTTTCTTTTCCTTAATTGTAAGTGTTAGCCTATCCTATCAATTTCTGCACATTCTAGTATGTTTTTAAATCACATTTTCATCCATTGGGATCTCTTCACTTTTCCATTGTTGTAGAAATACAATTCTAGCTGCAGTCAGTACATGTAAAATCAAATATGAATTCCCTCTATTATACTTATCTGGTAAAATGCTAAACAAGAATATCTCTGGTTTCAAATCAATATGCTGTTTTATCATTTTTCCAGTCATGTGTATTTTTATCCAATATTTTTTCACTTTTTGGCATGTCCACCACATATGATAGTACCAACCAGGTGTCTGATGGCATTTCTAACATTTTGCGGACATATCCTTAAACATCTTTGCTAACCTTGAGGACAGTTTTTGAGTTTTCTGAAGCCAGGAAAATACTTAGCTAACTTTAAAAGTTTTGTTCTTTCCTCTAGCATCTAAACAATTCCATTTAGGGGATGCTTTGTAAAAAAAAAGTTCCTTTTCCATGAAAGTATTGGTATATTTAAGTGCCATAACCTGCACAGAGAGCCATTCATTCAGAAGAGTTCCCCATAATTATCTTTCACTCTATTTAATACATAATAAATATATATAACATGGATGTAATGAGAGGCTTAGTAGTTAAAGGAGACAGAATAACTTTACATTTAAGGAGCTTCAACAATGCTGTTCTTATTGTGCATTTAATTAACTTGGACTCATACTCAAATTTAATTTATAACCAATTCCAGTAGAGCTTTATTAAAGGGGCTCTAGATAACTCTTTATTACCAAGGTCAAAAACAAAGAGACAGTCTAAATAGTTTGTCTAGACTTCAGAATGATTTGCATAAAGTATAAAAAAAACCCCAGATATGTCATTTCTGTCCAAATGTGATTAAGAACGTCTTTATAGTCATGGCTGCCAAAGTCTATTTTATAATTTGCCTTGCCAAAAAGTGTGATCTTGGAAAAGACAAATCTCAAACTAGGTGTGTGTGTGTGTGTGTGTGTGTGTGTGTTTGTGTTTGTGTTTGTGTATCTGTAACTGTCTTGAACACCGAGCAGTGGGTAGAAATTCTTCAAAGACACTCCAGTTTCTGGATGATGGAGAGTTATATAGCTTACAAAGACAACAGCCTAGGGAGGTTGCAAATATTCATTTATGACTGAATCTATGCCTTCTGCTTATACATGGCAGCTTGCAGCAAGCAATGCAACGTGTAAAACATGAGAAAGTCAGTGCAATTCAAAAGAAAAGCAACATTTCAATCTGCCAGTATAAGAATTTAAAAACTTGGTGAACGAGATGTACTATATCCCATCATCTTCCTAAATCCTGCAAAGGGGTAGCCAACCCATCACTTTTGGGGAGTGTGTAACATAGATTGGGAGTCACACAGGAGAATGCACTTTCCTACCTACCGAACATCCTGGCTTCTAACATGGGAGCAGGACATTCTGAAAGGCAGGAACTTGTCCATGTCATAAAGGAAGTGAAATTGGGAGGGATGTGTATCAGGTGAGCTGTATATCCAACCTTATCCTTGATGACAAAACTAAGAGCCACGCAGTGCACTGGCAGCTGGAAGGCTTTGAATTTGCAATGGCAGGGTGACCTAGAGCATGAGCCATCCAGCAAACATAACAGCTGTTTCAAAACATTTGCCACTGGGGCACTTGTCATTTCCCTTTTATAAGCAGCAAGACAGCTGCACTTTGCACTACAACCAGCCAGTTCTGGCTGGCTGCCAATACAGTTTTGCAAGTTTCTACTGTAAGCAGCAAAGCAGGTCTTCCCCCCTGCAAAACAGCCTTTGCGGTCTTTCCAAACTGAACTTGGCCAGGGAGAAGGGGTGGCTGAAGGCAAAAGGGCAAGTTCTAATTGCTGCAATCTCTGCATGAATTGACAACTTGTGATTGTTGATAATCAGGCTAGCAAAAGAAATGTCTAGGATGCTTGCAAAATGAGACATAGGGGAGACCTACATGTCTGCTTACTTTTAGATGAGACAACAGGCAAGACCCTTCCTTAAACAGGACAGACTGGAGAAAGAAATCAAGATCACAGGGTATCAAGTCAGATGCTTCTCTGAGGCTGGGACTTTAGCAGCAACCACAAGATCAGCAGATCTGAGACCAGAGGCCCCATGCAAACTTTTGCACCCATTTTTCATTTAGTGCTTAATGCTACATTATGCTTTTCTATATTTCTACTATTGGAACAATAAGCTCTAAAATGAACAAGTCCTCAGTACTTCATCATGAGGTCAGGAAGGGCTGCTCTTCTGACAATGATAATGTAAGAGAAGTTAAAAAGAACAATTGGTGGACTCTCCTGGTTTCATTTGTCCTTCCACTAAACATCTCCAAATGCTGGGAAAGACATCTACAATTGTTGTCCTTAACAATAAATGAGTTGGAGTTGTGGAGAGGTCAGTTTTGACAGGTGTAATTGACTGCTCTCTGACTGATTCAGGAGATGATTTTGGTACTATCTACCAATTCCTCATCTGGACGCGATGGCTCAGTGGATAAGACGCTGAGCTTGTTGATCAAAAGGTCAGCAGTTCAGCAGTTTGAATCCCTAGTGCTGCATAATGGGGTGAGCTCCTGTTACTTGTCCCAGCTTCTGCCAACCTAGCAGTTTGAAAGCATGTAAAAAATGCAAGTAGAAAAATAGGGACTACTTTGGTGGGAAGGTAACAGCGTTCCGTGTGCCTTCAGCATTTAGTCATGCCAGCCATATGACCACGGAGACGTCTTCGGACAGTGTTGGCACTTCAGCTTTGAAACGGAGATGAGCACCACCCCCTAGAGTTGGGAATGACTAGCACGTAGTGCGAGGGGAACTTTTACCAATTCCTCTGTTTGTTTTTGTGTGTGTGTGTGTGTGTGTGTGTGTGTGTGTGTGTGTGAAAGAACTGCCTCCTCATTAAAAAAAACCTGAGAAAGAAACTTAGAGTTTCCATCTGAAATGTATTGGGAGGGGAAAAATTGGCTATTAAAATTCCTATAATCCTGTTTCTTTTATTCCTATAAATGCCATTAAAAATATTCTTTCACATGAATCAGCTGCCAGAATTTTGATATTTAGACCATTGGGTTTGACATTGTCTGTCAAAATTTGATTTTACACAAGGATTTTCTCTATGTGTATTTATTTTGATATAAGTTTAGTGCTATTTTAGAATGGCACTATTCTAGAACAGAGATACGTCTCAAAGGAGCCTAGAAAAAAAAAACAATTTCCAGGTGACCGAGGGAGTTGAAAGGCAAAGTTGGAAGGCATCCCATCTGTCAGCTGCATTGGGACTGGAAGGTGTTGGGAGTAGATTCTTCTCCAGACACCCCTGATTCCACCCCTGATGCCAGGTGAATAGGATGGGAAGATTGGCAGGACAATCTGGGAGAAATGGAGAAGCTGGTATGAACTGAGCCATTACTTTACCCTGATAAATTTGGTGAAATTGGAGAGCACACACTTTCAAAATTTAACCCTCTTACTTCATTTGCCTTCTCTTTTCTCCTTTCTGTTGGGAGGCAGACATGGAAGAACAATATTTACTCGGAGGCTGACCAGTTTCAAACTGCACCCAGCCTTTCTAAGTCTGAAAAGGGGATTATCTCCAAATCACTGGCGCAAGAGGGAGCAAAATCAGTGGAAAGGAGAACATTTTAAGCCATTCTAGTGCCTGCGGGATTTTCTTATTATTAGCAGCCCTTTCCCTGCATGTGCACACATTCTCTTTCTATCCTTCTCCAATTCCTTATATAATTTGTTTTCTTATGAAACAAGGGATATCACTTCTCTGCATCAGGCTAAGGAGTATTGTATGTTTCCAAGGAGACATATAGAAATTTGTTTATTTGTTTGTGTAAAATTCATGGTTATTTACTCCTGACTGCTGGACCTTTTTGTATTCAGGATATTCCTGAATCATAAAAACCTTGCATCTTTTGCCAAACTGGTAGATTTCCATACACATTTCTCCAAGAGGTAGATGACAAACAAATACAAAGACAATAATAATGAACAAAGACTTGTTGAAAGAGACAGAGCACAAATACAACAGGAAATTGAAGCTTCCAGCCTTATAGTGCCAATGCTATAGTATAGACCAGAGTAAAATTCTAAAGCTATATAGGCCAGGATTTCTTTTATTGTAATAGCTATATAGCAACAGAATCCTGTAAATATGAATATGCTTCCCTTACCCACCTATCTTCATCAGAACTCAGGAAGATCTTCTCTGAGACCTTTTCTCAATTTTTTTGGCTGGGGCAGAAACTTGCTTATCTGGCTGAGATCTTTGCAATGGCCCTTCCTTCTGTCTTTCTAGACCAGGGATGCCAAATGTACGGCCCGGATGTGTCATGCACTGGCCACGCCGATGCCGGGTTTAGCGAAGGGAGAAAAAGTTGTGATGCATCGCGTGATGCCACTGTGACAATGCGAGTTTGACACCCCTGTTCTGGGCCATTCCCTGTTCCTTCTATAGACAAACAGGCACTGGTAGAAAAAAGAAAAATCGCAGAAGTAGGGGTATCTTGATCAGGCAAGATGGAAGCTATAGTCAGAACCTAGATTCAGTTAGAGGTCAACTAAGGCATCATAACATGGAGTAGAGGCAGAGGTGGTGTTCAGCAAGTTCTGACCAGTTCTGGAGAACCGGTAGAAAAATTTTTGAGTAGTTCAGAGAACCGGAAAATACCACCTCTGACTGGCCCCACCCCCATCTATTCTCTGCCTCCCGAGTCCCAGCTGATCGGCTGGGTCTTCCTTGGTTGCCCTGCACAGGAGAACGGAGCTGGAAAGCAGGTTATTGGGGTGGGGAAGGAAATGGAGATTTTGCAGTAACCTTCCCCCAGGAGTGGGGAGGAAATGGAGATTTTACAGTATCCTTCCCCTGCCATGCCCACCAAGCCATATCCACCAAGCCATGTCCACAGAACCGGTAGTTAAAAAATTGTATCCCACCACTGGGTAGAGGTCATCCATGCTTTGCAAGGCAACCTACCAAAGGTAAAGCAGTTCTTCCAAGATTATATTTCCTTCTTTTCCAACAAGTGTCAGATCTTTTCTACAGCAAAATAGAGGACAGTACTGATGAACAGAAGAGAGGGACTGGGGCTCAACTGGCTTAACATGATTAATAAAACAGAGCAGACTCTTATCTCCTGACTGTGTCATCTGAGGGACTGCCTCATTCTAATTACATCTACTCATCCCATCATGTCCAGCAGAAGAAGCATGTTATGGACCCTGCCTACAAAGGAATTTCAGCTGTAGCATCAGGCCTCTGGAACAACATCCCATTCAAGATGAGGTTATCCTCAATTCTTATAAATTTCCAGAAAGCCCTTAAACATGCTCTTTTTTTCAGCAAGTCTAGGATCCCCCATAAGAAGGAACCCACATTGTCTTTATAATAGACATCTATTTTCCTTGTCATCTTCTTGCATTATCTACATTTAGTATTAGTATTGTAGAATGTTTTAGTTTTACTACACACCACACAGAGATACTCCATTTTTATTTGTCAAATTTATATGCCACTCATCTCTCACATCATGTGAG
This sequence comes from Naja naja, assembly GCA_009733165.1. Lineage (NCBI taxonomy): Eukaryota > Metazoa > Chordata > Lepidosauria > Squamata > Elapidae > Naja > Naja naja. Next base: position 19,352,998 of record CM019159.1, on the reverse strand, counting down.
ATGAGTGGCATATAAATTTGATGAATAAAAATAAATAAAATCCCTATCAGCATTGCTGAAATATCACAGATCATGTCATGGAAGGATCTGTGTCAGCTGAAGATATGAAACACTATATTCAAACTTGGACATCTTAAAATGAATGTAAACCTCCATAGGTTTCCATTTCTTTGTCTGAAACAGGTCATTAGACAACTCTTTTTTCTGATGTTTAAAGATTTCCTGTCACTCATCATTGCTGCCAGTTTTCCTGATTCACAATGCTTTCCTCTAAACTGCCACAGATTTATCTTATCAATAATATCAACACTGAACATGCTTGCCTTTAATACCTGATTTTAAAAGACACAACTTTTATTTTATCCTTAAAACATAGAATAATAGAGTTGGAAGGGATCTTAGAAATCATCTATTCCAATTTTCTGCACAAGCAGGAAACCCTATATCATTTCAGACAAGTGGCTGTCCAGTCTCTCCTTAAAGACCTCCAGAGATGTGGCATCCACAACTTCTGAAGACAAGGCATTCCACTGATTGATTAGTTCTAGGTTGCTTCTCTCCTTGATTAATTTCCATCCATTGGTTCTTGTCATGCCTTCTGGTTCTTTGCAAAATAGTTTGCTCCATTCATCTTTGTGATAGACCCTCAAATACTGGAACTCTGCTATAATATCACCTCAAGTCCTTTTCACAAGAATAGACATACCCAATTCCTGCAACCATTCTTCATATATCTTAGTCTCCAGCCCCCTCATATTCATTCTTTCCAGAGTCTACACCTGCAGTTATTCCAATTCAAACAATCCAAGTCTGAAAAGGTCTACAAGTAATAGAAAAAAATAAGGTGGGGTAAAATAATATACAGAAACAATACTAAGTAGTGGTGACACTGAGAATTGTAAGTGGATCAAAATTGGTCACCAGCCATAACTTGCTAAATGCTAATAGATAAAAGTGTACATAAATAATACAGAATAACAAAGTTGGAAGGAACCTTAAATGTTTTCTAGCCCAATCCCCTGCCTAAGCAGCAGACCTTATACTATCCTGGACAAACGGCTGTCCAATCTCTTCTTTAAAATCTACAGTGGTGGAGCGACCACATTTTCTGAAGGAAAACTGTTCCACTGATTAATTGATCTGCTCTGTTCTACTTTCTTCAGCATTCAGTTAACTTCCCTAAACAGAATAGGCCAACTGAAAAATCAGTAAATAGTAAATAACCGTATTAAGAATTTCTTATCCAAGGGGGTAATGAAAAAAGGGAGGGAGAAGAAACCCAAATGCAATTATCCCAAAAAATGTCACAAGAGCCGCACAAATTCTTTGGATCATTTTACCCTAAGGTCACAGAGAATCTAGGCCACACGTGTTCCAAAGTGAGTGAATAGATGACTACATGAATGGATGAGTAAATCATTACACAGACTCCAAAGGGCAATCCGTACTAAAAGCTGCTGAAACACAAAACAGATACCTGCTCATTCTTTGGTTGAATTAGAAAATGCCCAGAAACACTATTTTAAAAATGACATAGATATTAGATGGGTAGATCAGAAGGATGCAAGGATATTGAATATGGCAAAACCAGGGTAGGATTCTACCAGTTCGCACCTATTCGCTAGAACCGGTTGTTAACATTCTAAGCAGTTCAGAGAACCGGTTGTTAGAAGAAATTACTGTCCTAATCCTGTAAGGAAGGCAGGAAGGAAACATTCTGGTGTTGCTTACAGAAACTGTCTCTCCATTAACCCTTATTACATTCTTGGCAGGACTAGACTTCCTGTCTCAGGAACTTCTCTGGAGTTTTTTTTCCCTCCTTTGCTGGTACTTTGCTTGTGTGGAGTGACCAAAGTTACAATGGCACTGTAAAAAGTGACTTATGGCCATTTTTCACACTTATGACTGTTGCAGCATCCCCACAGTCATGAGAGGCCAGGCAAGGAGATGCATGCCTCAATGTGAGTGATATTGAGTTGGCCACGCCCAGCCAATAACATGACCACCAAGCCACCACAGAACCGGTTGTTAAAAAATTTGAATCCCACCCCTGGGCAAAACCCATAGTCAGCTTCATGTGGATACATTGTAGGGTTGCAAGAATGGGAGATTGTGGACAAAGACAAGATTGTGAATGATGATTTATATTCACAAATATGGGAGGAAGTGATGTGGGGGATTTAGAAGAAATGTAAGAGGGGGGGAGAGAAGAAGCGGATGACCAGAAGCAAGGTGGGTGGACTCAGTTGCAGTGGCGATAGGTGCAATCTTGGAAGACCTGAAAAATCAAATTAGAGACAGATCATAATGGACAATATATGATTACTAGTGTAAAAACATCTGCATGGCGCATAATCAATCAATACAATTCTATGTATTATACCTTGTTTAGTATTTAGTTCAAAACATTCAGCAGAACAGATTGATTCATCAATAGCTATTTCACTGACAAAGAATTCCTTAAACCCAGTATTTGTTTTCTCCACTGCACCCCAAAGCAATGACTCTGTCCTTTGAAGTTTTCTTCACTCTATCATCTGAATTGTAACACCAATAACTCTTTGCTAGTATCTTTCTTTGCCCAAATTTTCTATCTTTAATTTTTTTAAAAAAAGAATAGCAAAATGTCAGCCCCAGGAATAAATGTCATTTTAAGCCTCTTAATGAAACAAAATCATGACTCCTTGCTGAAGTGAAGATTCTGATACTTTGAATAGAGCAAAAGATTAGGTCATGAAGAGAACATCTGCCATTACGATTTCTTCAGTGACAAAAATTGGGAGTAGTTATGCAATTAATAGTTGCTGTGATACAATGGAAAAGTTTCTAATAATGCTGAAGCTATTTTCATACCAGATGCTTAACTGGATAGATTGTCCACCTGAGTCGCAATACTCTTTAAATTGGAATTTGAGTTAGGTTTTTGTGGAATGCCTAAAATATGGAAAGACTTTCTCAAGACAACTTAAAACTTCCTCAAATATTGGTAATACACAATTAGAACCCAATTAACAGTTTAATAATCAACAAAAGCCAAATAACAAGCCTAAATGTTAACAGGGAAACCAAGATAAAACAAGCACGCTTACATTTTTTAAAGGAAGACCATCAGAAAAGAAAGTAACATTGGAGCTCTTCTGGATGAGTTGTAAATGAAGGATCAGCCAATGTGATCTTATCAAAGTTAAAGCCCTGGGGCAGCTGGAAGGACAAGCTGGGAAAGGAAATTTGTCTAACTTAGCTCCAAATCATATATAAGATGTTAAAGTCATTCAAAATGTGTTCAGAAACATGCACAGGTTTCTTTCAAAATGGGATTGAAAGCGTTTGTTCTAGCTTTCAACCTCTTTTTTTTAAAGGATTGTGCTTGCATATATGTATAAGAGAGTAGACTTTGTGGCACCTATTTTCTTTGACTTATTTCTTTTTTTAAGTATACATCTACAAGTTCACAAAGTTACTTAGTAACATCTGCTCTACTCTGCTCACCCCGAAGTCTCTGAATTGTAGGAAAGGTCAACATCTTAAGTGTTTTGCATCCAACACACCAAGTGATATTCCCCTGATCATAAGATTTTAAACTGAGTCACAGGATGTGTGCCCTCAGGATGTTTCTTAAACTATTCTAGAGCTGAGCGGATTAGACTGGCATCCTGCCTTTCACCTAAGAGAATACAAAGCCCACGAGGTCAATAATGTTTCAGAGAAGTTAATTGAAATCAACCAAATGAGACAACTTCATTTTGGACAAAAGCTCCAATGTTGGGCCCTTCCTTCTTTATAAACACCCAGCAAAAATGACACGCTCCAAAAATATGGCTGTAGATCATTTAGCCGGGTGAAATTATAAATGCAATCACTTTCACCAGTCATTGATGCTGGTTGCATTAGGTAGGAGAATGTTATAGAAAACTTTGCAAAAGATGTTTATCAACACCGAATACAATTTATACATTTTACAATGCTAAATCTTATAGAAAGTGTGCCCTAAATTAATAATTCTATAGTTGGTGATTTTCTGACTGACTGTTGACATAATATATTATTTTGGAAGTGATTATATACCCAGTAAGAGAAAAATATTACTTGTACTATTTAGTTGTACTTATGAGATCTTAGAAGCTATATAAACAAGGAAATAGCCACAGGATCTTTGGAAGTTAGAAGAATGTAGTTATTTGGTTGTACATTTCACAATTATTTTCCAGTGCCTTAAGTTACATTTATAGAGACATGGCGGCTCAGTGCTAAGACACTGAGCTTATCAATCAGAAAGGTCGACAGTTTGGCGGTTTGAATCCCTAGCACTGCATAATGGAGTGAGCTGCTGTTACTTGTCCCAGCTTCTGCCAACCTAGCAGTTCAAAAGCATGTAAAAAATGAGAGTAGAAAAACAGAGACCATCTTTGGTGGGAAGGTAACAACGTTCCATGCACCTTCAGCATCTAGTCATGCCAACCACATGACCATGGAGGCGTCTTCGGACAGTGCTGCCTCCTTGGCTTTGTAACGGAGATGAGCACTGCCCCCTAGAGTCGAGAAAGACTAGCATGTATGTGCAGGGGAACCTTTACTGTTACCTTTAAGTTACATTTGAAAAGATGAAGAAAATGTTTTCTCTTTAAATGAAATAATATATTGTTATTCTTGGGGATTTTTTAAAAATCCCAACAATAAAGGATAGTTACCCAACAATAAAAGATATTTCACTATTATTAATTCTTTCCTTTTTAGCTGAGCATTTCAGGTTAATTTGTGGATTGTGTAGGCACATTTAGATGAATCACACCTTATATAACATATAAGTAGACACTTGTAGGATGGGAACAAATTTTGTCAGAGATAACTAGAAACTACTGCACAACAGACTTGGGTTTGATGGATCTTTGATCTTAATCTATGGTACATAGATACAAGACAATATATTAGTACACTCCTGTAGGAAACATTTCTTAGCTGTATTCTGTTGCAGCTTTCTCCCATATACTATCTTCTAGATGTGATTGGGATGCCACTTACACCACATCTGGAAGATTCAGGCTGAGGAAGGCTGCCCTATTTTATGTATAATTCATTTCCTTCTTTAAAAGATGAGAACCTCACAGTCACTCTTTAATAATGGAAACCACAGAATATCACAGATTGGACTGTTTGTACGATGTGTTCTCTTTCTTTCTTGTGCACCTGCAGATGTTTACCAAAGAAATGGAACTCCAGTTGCAGTTACACATTAAAGTGCATATCTGATCTTTACATAGTTTCAGTTGACAACTTAGTGGTGATATCCACTTGGTTGATGTCAATAAAAGGTCAGAATCCTGCTAATACAGGCGTTTCTGCTCCAATAGGGCAGGAAAGGAATGAAGCCCTACTGGGCTTGGTTCTTCCACGGTGGAAAGTCTTTGGCAGCAGCCAAAAAAGCTTATACAATCTTGGGTTGTTTAAACAGAGCCATAGAATCAAGATCATGTGAAGTATTAGTGCCATTTTACCAAACCCTAGTAAGACCACACATGGAATACTGCAAACAATTTTTATCATCATACAAAAAAGATATTGAGACTTTGGAAAAGGTTCAGAGAAGAGCAACTAAGATGGTCAAAGGCCTGGAGGCTAAACCATATGAAGGACAGCTGTAGGATTTGGGTCTGGCTCGTCTAAAGAAAAGAAGAATTAGGGGTGACATGATAGCTGTATTCCAGTATTTGAAAGGCTGCCAGAAAGAAGCGAGGGTCAAATTATTCTCCAAAGCACTGGAGGGCAGGCCAAGAAACAATGGATGGAAACTGATCAAAGAGAGAAATTGTTAAGTCTGCATGAAGAATCAGACGCGAAGAGTTCCAGCAAAGAGTTTATTCAGTGACTACAGCTCGAATGGACCCGAGTTGGCTGGGCTACGGCTGCCTCTTATAGCCTGCAGCCATAGTTGCCAGCCAATGGGAGTGCAGGGTTTCTTCCCGCACTATTTAAACCAATACCATTTGACATTTTACAAGAACAGTTCAAATAAACCAATAACATTCAAACCTACATACATAACACCCCTCCCCACTAGGTTCAGTCCATACCAAACCCCAACCTATCTAATGTATTCCTTTAAATAGGTGGGGCTCTTACGTGCGTTGAGACCTTCGTGGTTCAGAAGTTTTAACGTTCTCACCCAGTGAGAGGGGAAATGTGTCTGCTGACATTTCCCTGTTGGAACTTCCTGTGAAAGGAGACCCTGTTAGACTGTTAGAATCTGGTCTCTCCTCCCAACCCATCTCCATTCCAATGTCAGCACCCAAGTCAGGTAGTGATGTGCAATCTTCCACTTCTAAGGAAGGATCTTGGCATTGTGACAGGGTTCGGGATGGTTCCTGTCGTAATGGCTCACTACACATGGGGTTGATTCTTGCTTGCTGATTTTCCTCCTGTTCCTCCCCTTCCCCCCTAGAAGTGACATCAGGTGAGGGACCCAGAGAGAGACAGGGGCGATGTTCCTGAGGGAACCTGGATCTAAGTTGGTCAATGTGCCTGCTCCAGAGGAGTCCATCCTCTGTTTGTACCCTGTAAGAACGAGGGCCAGTGATGTGAGTTATTTCAGCAGGAATCCACAGAGGTTCACCTATAAGGTTCTTTGCATATACAGAATTACCACACTGAAAGTACGAACTTTGGAAGTGGAATCCAGTGGTGCGTTGGGTGCGTAAGTGGGATGAAGGAGGTCAAGGGAAGACCTAAGTTTCCTACCCATCAACAACTCTGCTGGGGATAAGTTATTTGATGGGCTAGGAGTGATGTGCTGAACACTAAGAAGTTTTTCAAGCTTCTCAGTGATGTCCCCAGGACCCAGCTGCTGAAGCTTCTCTTTGGTAAAACGTACCATGTGTTCAGCCCGGCCATTAGCCGAAGAGTGACCAGGGGCAGTGAGGGCATGTCTGATACCCTGTTGTGCTAGAAAGGATTCAAAAATGTTAGATGTGAATTGAGGGCCATTGTCAGAAACAAGGACATCTGGTAACCCATGGGTTACAAACAGTTTTCTGAGCTGCTTGATGACAGCATCAGTTGTGGTGGATGCCATGGGAAGTACCTCTAGCCATTTGGAATATGCATCTACTATAATAAGAAAGGTGTGCGCTGTGGTAGGGCCTGCGAAATCAATGTGAATCCTAGACCATGGGCCCCTAAGACATTCCCATTCCTATGTGGGGGCGTGAGGTGGGGCAGGCCTGATTACCTGACAGTTGGGACAAGATGTAACCCAGTTTTCAACCATTTTGTCAATACCTGGCCACCATACATAACTCCTGGCCAATCCCTTCATCCTTACAATACCAGGATGACCCTCATGTAACATTTCCAAAACCTCTCTTTGCAGTTTTGCATGAATAACCACCCTGTTACCCCACAAAATACATCCTCTTAATACAGATAATTCAGTTTGCCTGGACTTAAAAGGTTGGGCAAGGTGAGATAGATCTTGAAGAGGCCAAGCTTTCTTAATCCAGCCTATAACAGGAGCCAACACAGTGTCTTTGGCAGTCTCTCTGGCAATCTCAGCAGCATGGACTGGAAGCTTAGCAACAGTCTCTAGGAAAAAGGTGTGTGTTTCCGGTTCAAAGTCCACCTTGTGGCAAGGCAGTGGGCAATGACTCAGTGTATCAGCATGTCCAATGTCCTTGCCAGGCCTGTGAATCAGTTTGTATGAATAGGCTGCAAGAAATTCAGTCCACCTCAGCATTCTTGGTGACAGGATAGTAGGTGTAGGTTTGTCTCCTGCCACAATGCCTAATAAAGGTTTGTGATCTGTAACAATGGTAAATGACCTGCCATACAGATATTCATGAAATTTCTTGACAGCTGCAACAACTGCCAATGCCTCCTTGTCCAGTTGGCTATAATTCCTCTCTGCTTTGGACAAAGTGAGAGTAAAATGCAATAGGGCTTCCCTTCCACTGGGAAGCCTGTGGCTCAAACCCCCCCCTCCAAAAGGGGATGCATCACAAGTCAGTACAACAGGCAAATTCTCAGAGAATTGTATCAATACAGCATCGGATGTGATTAGTCTCTTAATACTGTTAAATGCTGATTGTTCCTTCCTCCCCCAGATCCAAACAGATTTTTTATCAAGCAGACGATGCAAAGGTTCAGCAATGGATGCCTTTTGAGGTAGAAACATGTGATAAAAGTTAATGAGTCCAAGGAAGGCTTGCAAATCTGTTTTGCATTTAGGTTTAGGGGCTTCTTTGATTGCTTTAACCTTGGCATCAGTAGGGTGGATGCCATGCTTGTCAATCATGTAGCCCAGGAACTCAACTCTGTCTGTTTTAAGTGTGCATTTGTCTTCCTTGCCCTTTAACCCCGCTTTTCTGAATCTGGTAAGGACTTCTCTGAGTCTTTCTTGAAGCTGAGTGTCATTTTCAGCAGAGATTAACACATCATCAAAGTAAGGCACTACCCCTGGCAGTCCTTGCAGCATTCTTTCCATAAGACTTTGAAAAATGCCAGGTACCACGCTTACTCCAAATTGTAACCTTTTACATTTGAAGGCACCTCTGTGAGTCACAATTGTTTGGGCCTCTGCAGTGGCATCATCAACTGTTAGTTGTTGATATGCCTGGGCCAAGTCCAATTTGGCAAAGACTGTACCCCTGCCAAGTGAATGTAGCAGATGATGCACAACTGGTACTGGGTATGCGCTCTGCTGCAGCGCATGGTTAAGTGTCCCCTTATAGTCTCCACAGATTCTTACTGACCCATCAGCCTTGACTGGTGTGACTAGGGTGTTTCCCATCTGGAGTGATCAGTGGGCTCTAAAACCCCTTGAGCAATTAATTTATCTAATTGTGCATCAATTTTTTCCTTTAAAGCAAATGGAACCCTCCTGGGCTTTAAACGAATTGGGGGCACCTTGGGATCTAGGTTGAAAGTGATAGGGGTCCCCATATACTTGCCCAGTCCTTCGCTGAAGACCTCTGGAAACTCAGACTTCAAGGACTCCTCCCATTCAGAGTTGCTCACGTGATTGATACCAGTCACCTCGATGCCTAGTGGCTTGAACCACTCAAGTCCCAGCAAACTTGGGCGATCCTTGTCCACGATGGTCAGAGCAAATGTTTGGTGTGGCCTTTAAACTGCACATTGAAATCTCTTGCTCCAACTACTGGAATCTTGTTCCCTTGGTAGTCTTTAAGAGTCAGTGCTTGCTTCTGGAAATGTTTCTTCTGAATGTTGGGAAGTAGCCTGTGAATAGTGTCCCATGACACCATAGATAAATAAGAGCCTGAGTCCACTTCCATTTGGCAAGGCCTTCCTTCAATGAACACTTTCACGTGTACTTTTCTGCTTCTCAAGGGTGAAGAATGACCAATAGTGATTGTTTGATGAGTTTCATTCTTCCCATTTGCTTCTGAATTGCGCCCCATCTTTTCAAGGAAGTTGTTGGGCTTAAAATCCTTTTCAGGAAATTTCTTCCTACTAGGTGGAGTTCTGGATGATTTGCAGACTCTGGCTAGGTGACCCCTTTTCTCACAACGTAGGCAGATGGTGTCTAAGAACTTGCATTCAGTGCGGGGGTGCCCCCCCCCACAGCCTCTGCATGATACTTGTGGGGCGTAATGGGCTCTTAAAAGCTTCTCCAAATCAGGCCATTCCATTACCTTCAGTTCTGCAGCTCCCGCTAACACCTTCGCCATTTTGAAGACTGCCGGACCGCAGTGCGTGAGAAATACCGCCCTCTTCCATCTCTCGGGAATGTCGGCGAGGTCGTTTCCTTCCAGGTACATCTGGAAGCAATCCGCATATGATTCCCAGTCTTCCACTGTCGGATCGAACGGGGCTGGGGGGGTGTTCAGCGTAGCCATCTCGCTCTTCTGCTTGTCTTTCGTCTTCTCTTCAGGGAAATCCCACCTTTGTCGCCAGTGTTAAGTCTGCATGAAGAGTCAGACGCGAAGAGTTCCAGTGAAGAGTTTATTCAGTGACTACAGCTCGAATGGACCCGAGTTGGCTGGGCTACGGCTGCCTCTTATAGCCTGCAGCCGTAGTTGCCAGCCAATGGGAGTGCAGGGTTTCTTCCCACACTATTTAAACCAATACCATTTGACATTGTACAAGAACAGTTCAAATAAACCAATAACATTCAAACCTACATACATAACAGAAGCAACCTGGAATTAAGGAGAAACTTCCTAACAGTGAGGACAATTAACCAGTGGAACAGCTTGCCACCAGAAGTTGTGGGTGCTTCTTCATCACTGGAGGCTTTTAAGAAGAGACTGGACAGTCTCTTATCTGAGATGCTATAGGTTGCCCTGCTTGAGAAGGGGGCTGGACTATAAGACCTCCAAAGTCCCTTCTATTCTATTCTATTCTATTCTATTCTGTTCTGTTCTGTTCTGTTCTGTTCTGTTCTGTTCTGTTCTGTTCTGTTCTGTTCTATTCTATTCCATTCCATTCCATTCCATTCCATTCTGAATGAAAAAAACATGAAAAATCCATCTTCCTCCTTTCTTTCTGTGTCTGTTTTTTGAGACATGACTTTTTCATGATGACACAAAATGTGATGCTTCCAGTTTAACCAGAATAACCAAAGATTAGCAGCAAAGTACTCTTTCATTTTGGCTCCAGGAGAGAGGGGAAAATCTAAAACATCTATTTATCATTATGTATTAATCCATTCATTGCAGTGGCAATGAATATACCACTGGAAGATCTGAAAGCTCAGGTTAGGGACTGATTGTCATGGAGAAAAATTATCTGTGTGGTTGCTAAAATCTTCATGACACAAGATGAAACAATCCATTCATTCATTCGGTTGTGTATCATTTTCTGTACCAAAGGTATCTTGAAACCTCTGTATCAATAATAATATTAATAAATAAAAGGTTTATATAATTACCATTGTGCCAATAAACACATATAATACCGGAGAATGGAAAGAAAACACAGTTTACAACAGGGGTGTGAAACTCAAGGCCCACAGGCCAGATCTGACCCATGAGGTGGTTAAATCTGGCCTGAGGGACCGCCCAAGAAACAATGAAGGACCGGCCCACAGGGCCTCAGCCTGAACCAAGCCAACTAGGTGCTGATCTTCAACCTGGTGTTCGCTATCTGGGCCAGACCATGGCCAGCCTTAGAGCCATGCTGCCACCTCAGCCCTACCCCTTGGGCATGCGTGCGTACAGGAGGTGGTGAGCATGCAGGGCCTGACGTCCCTGGGGACTGTGTTCTCAGCACTTCCCTTTCACCCAGGACACCAGCCCTCATGCGCTCACCAATGCTTTCAGGCAGCAGCCGCACCACCCCCTGCCTCACCTCATCTTATCCCATGGGATGAGCCTCCCACCTGCTGCCCCACAGGCCAGAGACCTCTGGATTCCCTCCCCAACTTCGCCCGTCCCCCACAGATGCTCCTCATGTGAGTGACAGTGAGCTGGCCACATCCCCCAATCCACGACCACCCCGACCACACCCATCCCCCTTCCCCGGCCTTCTGAGGAAGCCGCAGTGCTGATCTGGCCCTCAATGAAAATGAGTTCCACAACCTTGACTTACAACATATAATATATGAAAAAGAAAGGTCTATGATTAATACAAGCAGGCATCAATAATAGACAAGCAATACATTTCCTCTGTAACTTTCCCCTCATAAGATAGAAAGGATAAAGTGCACTGAAGAATGTTTTCAACTAAAACAAGAACACTGTGAGTCTAAACATGAGCCCTCCAAGCTTCTTCAGTGAGATAGATGCTGGAGTAGCATGCAAGAGTTCAAATGGTTCATGAGGGGATTGGCATCAGGCAAGAACAGTGAATTTTTAAAATAATAATAACAGTTATACGTGTAAGCAGTAAATTTCACGGCATCTTCAAGAATGCCCTTTATTTAAAGTTTTTGAGCGGTAACTGACAATGACAAAAGCCTGTGCCTTTGAATCTACAGGGAAAGTTTTCACTGCTCTATTATTGTGGTGTTTATTTTCTCGCCTGGTTTACTTCCTACTAGAAGTCAGTTGCAAACATTTTGGCTAGCTTTTCCCTATCCCTATCCCACTACTTATTCAATGTTTTTTGGAAAATGACAAGGGTTATATATTTCAACTGTCTGAGTTTTTAATACAGGCAGTCTTCGACTTATGGCCACAATTGAGCCCAAGATTTCTGTTGCTAAGCAAGACAGTTGTTAAGTGAGTTTTGTCCCATTCTTATGACCTTTCTTGCCACAGTTGTTGAGTGAATAATGGCAGTTGTTAAGTGAGTAACATGGCTGTTAAGTGGCTTCCTCATCGACTTTGCATGTCAGAAGGGTACAAAAAGTGATCCCATTGCCCTGGGACACTGCAAATGTCATAAATATGAACCAGTTGCCAAGCATTTGAATTTTGATCATGTAACCATGAGGACGTTGCAATGGTCATAAGTGTGAAAAAGGGTCATATCTCTGGATTTTTTTCTGTGCTGATATAACGTCAAATGGTCACAAAATGAATGCTCATAAACAATGGTGGTATTCAATTTTTTTTTACTACCGTTTCTGTGGGCGTGGCTTGTTGGGCCTTGTGTGGCTTGGTGGCTGTGGCATGGCTTGGTGGGCGTGGCATGGCTTGGTGGGCGTGGCTTGGTGGGCATGGCAGGGGAAGGATACTGTAAAATCCCCATTTCCACCCCACACCAGGGGAAGGATACTGCAAAATCCCCATTCCCGCCCCACCTCACTAACCTGCTTTCCAGCTCCGTTCTCCAGTGCAAGGCAACAAAAGAAGACCCAGCCAATCAGCTGGGACTCGAGAGGCAAATAATAGATGGGGGTGGGGCCAGTCAGAGGTGGCATTTACCAGTTCTCTGAACTACTCAAAGTTTCCGCTACCAGTTCTCCAGAACCTGTCAGAACTGGCTGAATATCACCTTTGCTCATAAGTCAAGGATCACCTGTATTCATTTCTCTCTTTTGAGGAAGAGTTAGGCAGAATTTATTTATTTATCTATTTCTTTATTTGTTCATTCATTCATTCATCTTCTACTCCACCCATCTTGCTGAGGTGACTGTAGGTGGCTTACAGTCGTATCAATGAAAAACAATATAAAACCTTATGAAAAAAAACCCAATACAGTTAAAATTCAGTTATATTTCATTTAACTAAGATGAGAGGAAGGGAGAAAAGTGCACATGGGGAGAAAATGGAGGTCTGTCTGATCCATTCAGCACCTCCAAGATGCCATACACACACCCATTGGGACCCCAGACCAATTGACAAAGCCAGGTCTTCAAACCCCTTCAGAAGGCCAGAACACTGGGTGTGGCTCTTACCTTGGGAGGGATGGAGGCCGGATGTTCCAGAGGTCATGGCAGAAAAGGGTCATCTCCTAGATTCCGAAATTCATTACCTGACAGAGTCTGCAATATGCCTCTTCTGCCAGTATGGGTGAGGGAGTCAACTCTATGAGATGAGCTGCTTTCTTGGATACCCTGGACCCATGAAGGGTTATAAAGGTGGTAACCAACACCTTGAATTGAACCTGGAAGAAAACTGACAAGCAGTGCAACTCACAGAACAGCGAGGTAACATGGGTCCCCCTTAGGTCCCTGCCTGTGTAGCTGTTCTGCACCAGCTAAACCTTCCAGATACTATTCAGGGACCACCAAACTCATACTTTTAAATCCTGAGGATCACTAATACAAAATTTTTTTAAAAGATAATATAATATAAAATTTTTATCTTTTATATTAAATATAAATTTAATATTAAAAAATTATGTATGTATGTATGTATGTATGTATGTATGCATGTATGTATGTATACATATAAATACCCGTGAAAACATAAGAATATATATATATATATATATATATATATATATATATATATATATATATAGTGTGTATGTGTGTGTGTGTGGTGTGTGTTTTCTGAGGTTTTCGTGGGTGTTTGTATGTAGGTCTTTGGTCATTCAGGTTTTCTCCCATGTAAAATTGGAAGTATCTGGGCAACGTTTCGACGAAATCTCATCCGTCATTTTCAGGCTGGTGTCTTCAGTTTCGTTCTTCTGGGAGAAGCCACTATCACACACTTCTCCCAGAACAACGAAGCTGAAGACACCAGCCTGAAGATGATGGATGAGATTTCGTCAAAATGTTGCCCAGATACTTCCAATTTTACTCAGGAGAAAACCCGAATGACCAAAGACATATATACATATATACATACATACATACATACATACATACATACATACACATACATACACACACACACACACATATAACTGCTTATTTAATTATAACAAAATCATAAACGCTAATCATAATTGTGGGGCAGAGCAAAGGGAAAGGAGGGGCCTTTCTCATCCTTTGGGAAGAAAGAGGAGCCTGGAGGCTGGGAAGATCTGGATGGGGAGGAACTGGCTCCCGCTCAAATGGAAGGAAAGCAGAGTCCCCCCAATCTGGTCTCCTGTCATTTCATATCTCCCCCAAGTCCAAGGAAACCTCTCTCTCCTTTGCCAGGTGTGGAGGGAAGGAGAGACGGGCTCCTAATAACCAGGCAACACCCCGCCTTCAGCCTCCACACAAGAAGACTCCCCCCCCCGAGGCTAAGCTCCAGGTTTCTCCTGCTGCTTCCAAGCTGAGAAGGATCCCTCCCTGTGTGGAGGCTGAAGGGGAGGAGTGTCAAGCCCAGAAAAGCTAGAGGTCTCACCTGCACAAACAGGCTGGTTATTAGGAGCACGTCTTCCTCAGCGCTCTTTTGGTCTGGGCATTTGGTTTCCCCCCCACCCCACCCCATGCCAAAGGAAAGCCAGCCAGGCTTCTCCTTCCCTCCTACCCTTCCCTCTGCTTCCTTCCCCCCACTCAATCCTACTTCAGGACAGAGGAGAGCACACTGAAAATGTGTGTTGGCATTTCCAACACACATTTCTCTGGCACTCGCCCGCAATTCTTCACATTCCTCCAGGCCTGGCTTGCTGAGAAGGGAGAGCAGCCCTGATGTCTCTGCTGTCCCCAGCTCATGGCCTGATCCATCGCTGCCCAAGGGAGCACAGGAAAAGAAAGTGAACAGAAACATAGCTCTCGCTGGGGCGAAAGAGTGGAGATCAGAAGGCACAGGCAACAGAAAGCGGCGCTTTTCAAAGGCGGCAGCTTCCATCTTCTCTTGCCTGTGCCTTCCTCAATCGCCACTCTTTTGCCCTAGTGAGAGCTATGTTTCTGCTCGCTTTTCCTGTGCTTTCCCTGGGCAGCGATGGCTGGGGCCATGTGGGGGGAGGTAGCAGAGCAGAGTGCCGAGAGGGACAAGAAAACTGACACTGCCGATGTCGCCCCATTCTGGACCTCTGAACTGGATGGGGAGCGCAGACTTGCCCACTTTGCCCCCTCCCACCACCACTATCCAGTACTTTTCCTGCCCTGCAGCCCACGGCCATTGAGGAAGAGGCCAGGCCAGGAGAGGTGAGCTGGAAGGTGCAGGAGTACCACGCAAATGCAAGTAGTGTGGTGCTCTGGCACCTTCCAGCCATCTCCATCACTGCTTCAGCCCACCTGTGCCTCCAGCCCCCTCTTGCTGCAACAGCACCATCACTTGTCCTGGCTGGTGAGGGCTGTGCTGCTTTTTGCAGGTTTGCGCTCGGCTGAAGGGTGGGGGCCAGCGGGTGGGCGAGCCATGTGGGTGGTGCAGCTTTGTGTTCCCGCGCAGCCTGGATTAATTGCTTTGGGGTGGACATTTCCCTGCGACCCACCAAAATTTTCTCATGGACCACCAGTGGGCCACAGTCCACCAGCTGGCGACCACTGGTGTAGAGCACTTTGCAATAATCCCCAGGTGACTGGGGCTTGAGAGACTGAGCACAGGATCTCATGATCCAGGAAAGGGCACAACTTTGCACAGAACACAAAGTTGTGAAAAGTCTTTCCTAGTCACAACTGCCATCTGTTTATCAGGTCTGTGTAAGCATCATATCTCTACCAAACCACTTCTGAAACTTCTGAGTTTACATGTAGGAGGACATGGATAACTGGAGTGAGCATGATCCTTGCTTGTTCATCAGTGGTGGGATTCACCAGTGGCTTGGTGGGCATAGCAGGGGAAGGATACTGTAAAATCTCCATTCCCACCCCACTCCTGGGCGAAGGTTACTTCAAAATCCCATTCCCTCCCCACTCCACTAACCTGCTTTCCAGCTCCGTTCTCCTGTACGGAGCAACAAAAGAAGACCCAGCCGATCAGCTGGGAGGCAGAGAATAGATGGGGGCAGGGCCAGTCAGAGGTGGGATTTGCAGGTTCTCCGAACTACTCAAAATTTCCACTACTGGTTCTCCAGAACTGGTCAGAACCTGCTGAATACCACCTCTGTTGGTCACCCATTCAGTCCACAAGTAAAAAGTACCCCTGACATTTGCTTTCAAGTGCAATATACGTCACATTTGTCATTTGCCCTCAAAGAGATTCCTGCTATTTTCAGGAATGGTGTAAAAAGAATGAAGGTCAAACTACTTGCTATAGAAAAGAAGGACTACTGAAAATTCAGCAACTCCCTCATTTCTTTTCTTCACCTTTCTTTCATCTTCTTTCCCGTTCAGTCACTTATTGGCATATGTTAATAGAATCCTGTCATGCCAAGTGCAACATTAATAATAATGTTTCTCTTTTATATGCTCTAAGTATCACTTAGGATTCCTGAGTTTCAAATCATTTGTTCCTGGAGGGTACTCAGAGCTCGATAAAGCACCATTACTGTAAGTCATCGTAAGACTGCTCCCTTCTGGCTGACAGTCTTGCATGTGACAAGAAACTGAATTATAGGGAAGACAAGAAACTGAATTTAGAGCAGGGAGATTCCTGCTCTAAAGCTGCTTCCACCAGCCCTATTTTTTTTATGAAGCTGGTTTTGTATCACACAATGATTGTTGCCAGCACTTAGATCATACCTGGGGCCTGGTCCACCCCTCATTCTCCAAAGCCAGAGTTGGAATACATTCAAATCTCATGTGATTATGTTCTAGCCATGCCATGCTCCATTTACTTAAGCAGAAACATACTGTACTTGGGGAAAATATTTTGTAAATACCACCAGCAACACCACTGGGAAGTGCTGAAATGGCGTCTAAAGAATTTTTATATGTTGATGTTGCTTTTTAATTGCCTTAGCATAACTGGGTAGAAGATTTCATTATCTAATTTCACAGGAATATAACAATCTTCTCAGGGACGGGGGGCAGGGGAAGAGGACAAAGAAAGAAGAAGGGACTGCAAAATGCAAGGGAACATTATGTGGAGTTAAGAAATTGGAAAGTCATATTTCACTTGGTGTTAAGCAGCGCTTCAGCACCTGTAATTAACTGAAAATCACTAGGTGGAAGTCAATCCTCCCACTTTATTAAACCAGGCATGTTTAACATTAATAACTGGGAGTGTAATACTAGGTGACTCAGTCTTATTAGCTAAATCAAAGAAATTTCCTGCAAGCTCTGAAGCTTTTTTAGTCCCCATCAACTCAGAATAATGTGCTTTTTCTTACAAAAGTAAACCATTGTTGATGATATATGGATGTCTGTGTATGTAGGCATGGCACTGCATCACAGTAGATGAATGCAATCATCTGTCACTGTGACTTTAATGGGTGAGAAGTTTCCCATAATCTATTTCTGGGTTAAATTTCCTGGAAAATAGAGCAGAATATGTTTTCTTCCATGTTGTGACACTTTACTCATATAAATGACTGAAAACACTATCAGAAATGAATGTGTATGGGTGTAATTCCTTTCCCTTTTAAAGAGGCTTTGATCTATGTTCTCTTCAAGAATCCATTGCTGGACCTCACAATACTGGGGGTAACTAATCTCCCCTTTTAAGGGTAGTTGATTGAGAAGACAGTTTGGGAACAGCTTCAGAAGATCTTGGATGGACAGTTTAACTGGCTCCTTTACAATCAGGTTTCAGTTCCCAGATATGGAATGGAAATAGCATTGGTCACGCTTATGGACCTCTGAAATGGGTGGGGAGGGGTGGCTATGTGGTTGCCTTACTTCATCACTCTGGGGCTTTCAATACCATTGATAATGGTATCCTTCTGGATCAACTCATAGATTGGGAGTCTTTGGCACAGTTTAGTTGTGTTGTTTCTCCAGGGTTGATTCCAGTCTGTGTTTTTTCTCTCTCTCCTATTTGACATCTACATGAGACCTCTGGATTGAGTTCATCTGTCATCATGGGATGAGGTTATAAAAGTATGCTGATAATACCCAATTGTATGTCCTCCACCCTTGGTGAATGAAGCAGTGCTGTGGACATCATACTCTGGAGGTTGTGAAGGTCTGGATAGGGGGGAAAATGTTTCAACTGAACTATGGCAAGATTTAGTGGCTCTGGCTTTTCAGGCTCTCCAGGCCTAGGACTAGAGAACTTTGGTATTAGATGAGGTTGGTTTGCCCCATATAGACCCTATGGCAATCTAAGGATCTTCCTGGGCTTATTACTACTGTTCAGAGGGACTTTGCACAAGTTTGTATTGTACCACAGTTGTTCCTAGACTGAAGGTCACTCATCCCCTGGTCACTTCCTGCAACATGCTGTATATTAGGCTGCCCTTTAAGAGTATCTGGAAAGGTCAATTAGTGCAAAATGCAATGGCATGAGCACTTATATGTGTTTCTTGCAGACTACAGGTTGTTGCTCTGCTTCATGAGTTGCAATGGTTACCAGTTTGTTTCCAACTCCAATTCAATATGACAGTGTTGATCTTTCATCAACACTGGTTATTTAAGGGAATGCCAGCCCCAATTTCATCTGCTCATCCCACAAGAACCAGCCGAGAAGGTGTGTTAATAGAAGCCTACAGTTAGACTTAAGCGTAGCACACAAAATTATCTGCTATAATGTCCTACCAGTCAATAACTACTTCAGCTTCAACCACAACAATACAAGAGCACACAACAGATACAAACTCAATGTAAACTGCTTCAAACTTGATTGCAGAAAGTACGACTTCAGCAACAGAGTGGTCAATGCCTGGAATGCACTACCTGACTCTGTTGTTACATCCTCAAACCCCCACTCCTTTAACTTGAACTATCCACTATTGACCTCACCCTATTCCTAAGAGGTCTGTAGGGGGCGTGCATAAGTGCACCATTGTGCCTGCCGTCCCTGTCCTATTGTCCCCATTTATTCGTACCTATTTCCTGTATTCTTACTCATGTTTATACTTATATCTGTTACCTTGTAAGCGATTAACAAATCAAATCAATCAATCAATCAATCAATAAATATGTTACAGGTTCTATATCTAGGAACTACATTTAAGACTTGGGCTTCTCTACAATTGTGCTTGCATTGTGCAATTTTCTCCTTCTAAGGTGAGGTTAGCCTCATCTACTCTGAGTATTACTGCCTTTTTCCACCTTACTATCTGGGGGATACTTGGAGGAGTTCTGTTTGACAATACAGGAAGACAGCATTCAAGAGAGGATCTGTCCCATGCTGTGAAGCTACAGTAAGCTACAACATGTGCCATGCCAATGATGATATAGAACTGCCTTAAATTCTGTTCAGTAAAAATCCCTTACAACTTTAATTAATTAATTCCTTCTGGTGATTGTTTTCTCTAATAGTTTTATCTTCTGAATGAGTATACATTGACAATATATTATTGAACTATATTATATAATCACTGCTGCTTACCAGAGTATCTTTTTCCTTTTCTTCAATAGTAAGATATAGGGTTATTTAACAATATAATATGTGCTGGTGCTATAGTTGCAGGTTCTTCTATTTAACTATTTGGGTTACTAGAATTTAAAATTACTGAAAGAATCATCTAGGTTATGGTACCCCAATGTGGTCAATATCGATTCCCAAAGGTTAATGGACTACCCAAGGTGTCAATAAATACAAAGGGGATATCAAAAGGGAATCAGTAAGTATCAGGGGACCTATAGATGATTATATCAGTTGGAGTCAATTAATTTTGGGTGTTTTCAGAGCTCCATGCTAATCCCTAGTTCTGAAGTTATGGTGGTTATCAGAAACATCAACAAGACATCAACAATATTAATGATACTAATAATTATGGTCATCTATTTTTCCTTCTAGCAACTGTTTTGTCCCACAAATTCTTTTTCTATGCCAGCACACTGGAACAAGTATTTCCAAGTGTTGATGTTCCCTGGAGGAACTATATCTGATACACCTATAATAGACATTCTTGGTAAGGTACATATGAACATTTGGAATTGAAAGACTGCCAAACATGGATATTAAAAACAAGGGCATCTGTTTAAGGCAAGTGAGACCAGTTGTATGCTATTCCTGTTGCATACTATTTTGGTGATATCATCATGATGCATTTGACATCATTGTGGTTTGAGGTAACTGCCTATGATGCCAGACTAACTGACTTTAATCCTAAAAACAAAATCTAGATTAGGAAATATATGTGGGTATGTGTTAAAGGAGTGTAATTTGGGAGTTAAAGAAGCATATCACATTGTCTACATTGTAACAGTATCACTTTTTATGACAAGATCATCTGCAAGTATACACTGATAATTCAAAAGTGTGATTAAATTTATACCACTACCCATATTATTTATAATGAAACTTCAGAATAAACAAGTTATGGATCGTTCAGATACCATGTTGACTCTGCTTAAAGAAATGCAGTTGAAGTCGGCTGCCCTTTTGGAAAAACACAATAGTCAAAATGGAATGGAATCTGAGTCTCACTTTTCTGTTCTATTTTCTTTCCTTTTTTTTTCTTTTCAAAAGCTAGTAAATTTTGCTCAGCTTCAGGTAGCATGACATTTGGGATGATAAAATATCACCCCCCAATAGAATTATGAAGTAAAGAAGTTTCTAAATTTATTACTACTCCTTAATTATATTTTTAAAAGTCTGTCTTCACTTCTAACAATAATGTGGAGATTTACACACCACTACGCCACAAAAGAGGAAACTTCAAAAGAGGCATATACTTTTATTAGGACATTTCCATCAATAACTGAAAAGAAAAGAGAAAACTTCATGGAGGAAGATGCTTGTGCTTTGGGCTTCCAAGTACCAATTGCTGGATAACCAGTGTGGGAGATTATTATTTTCACCATCATATCCAGCTTCTACACTCCTTTAGAAATCTAGTTGGCCACTATGGAGAACAGGATGTTGGACTTTATTGGCTTTTTATCTAAATCATCATTTCTTCTCCCCAGAATTACCTTGACATCTGTAGTCTCTCATTCTAGTAATAGTAATCATAATTTTTCTTTGAAGAAGTCCTCAGGGAACATTAAATGATGCTTTCCCTTTGGTTCCAAGCCTGGGGAATAAAGTTAGAAGTCTCCCCCTCGCTCTCCCACTCCTTCCCTCTCTCTCTCTTCCCTCCCCCCTCCCCACCTCCCTCCCCCTCCCTGTCTCCCTTCCCTCTACGTGTGTGTGTGTGTGTGTGTGTGTGTGTGTGTACAGCCTTGGTTACCCAATGACAGGCAATTTGTTATTCACACACACACCCAGCTTCCTGTCATATCACTAATTTTCATAGCTATATCTTACCAGTATTTGAGTAGAAGTCTGCCTGAACACAGGAGTGAGCTTTATTGTCCAATCTGGCCTTCACAAAGATACACTCTGTCACTGAACTATGGACCTCCTCCATGAAAAGAATCCTGAGAGCTGAGTTCAAATAAAGAAAACTGCTCCTTACATACATCTCCTGCTTAAATCTCCAACTGAGGGCACTTTTGCACACCCACCAAAATTAATCCTGGTTTCCAAATCCTTACAACTGTACTTGCATTATCACACAAAATTCCCCAAGCTCTGCTTAATGGGGAGCCTCTTAAGCCAGCTTACATACATACCTTATATCTCCACAGATAGTAGAGCATCAAAGTAAAAGTTCGAGCAAACATGCTATTCCCTTGTACTCTATGTCACCATCCCGTCATTTTTGGAGCAAGAAAGCAAAACAAATGACCACTGTCCAGGGGATCCTGGAAAGAAGGCTCAGTTGGCAAGGCTGAGTCTCACTTGTTTGCCCCAAGTCGTCCTATCCATTTGATCTCGGGAAGGAGAGGAAACTGGTAGAAGCCTTGTGGGAAAAGACACGAGACTTTCTGCTGATAGTCAATTCCACCCCAAAACTTCTGAGAAAATATTTTCACAACTTGTAAACATGTGAGGTTCACAGTGCTTTGAGGACATAGAGTGATGGTGCAGATCTCAGACTGACTCAGTCTTTAGACATCCAAAGGGTGAAAATCTGATATAGTCAGGGGTGGGATTCAAATTTTTTAATAACAGGTTCTGTGGGCGAGGCTAAGTGGGCCTGGCTAGCTGGGCGTGGCCATGTGACTGGGTTTTGCAGCATCCACTCCCCGATTTTTTTGCCTCCTGGGTCTCAGGGAAGCCTCATTGGGGGGAGCATTTTTGCTCCCAGAAGGCTTTCCTCAGCCCAGGAAGGCAAAAAATGGAGTGCGGGGGGGGGGGGACGCAGGCCCTTTTTGCCTTCTAGGTGAAGCAGTAAGACAGTGAGAAGGATCCTAGAACAGCTGGTCATCGGAATAGCTGATCATCCAGAGGGGAGAAAAAAAGAAATACCTTAAGGAGCGACTGGGCGAGTGACAATGCAGTCAGCAATATCGGGCATGCACGCGATGTCACGCATGCATGATAAGGACTGACTGGGGGGAAGGGGAGGGGCGGGTGAAGAAGGGTAGGGCCATCCAGGGGCACAATTTGTCAGTTCTCTGAGCTGCGCAGAATCCTATCAAATCCTATCAAATTGATAGAACTGGTCCGAACTGGTAGAATCCCACCCCTGGATAACAGTCTCTTATCCTGGAATGCAGCTTGGCTATATCATTTTAATTCTTAAGCTTTTCTATATTTGTTATTATCCTGGCAGTAACTCTAAAGGTCTTTTCCCAACTTGTTCTGATATACCCTGGGGACATCTTCCTTTGGCTTCTTAGCCATCCATCTACCTCATAGAGGAATGGTTATTCTGGCACTTTCCAAAATTCAGGATGTGCAAAATCAATTACCATATAGCTAGTTAGTCCATTTCATCTTGTGGCAAAGCAAAGTAATGAATAATTTGAAACAGGGGCAGTAGAGTGTAGGAAGCCACAGAGATGCTTGGAGAAACTATTCAGAGATCTTAAGCAAAACAACATGTGAAGAAGTATGCATACTTTGAGCTCTGAGGAAAGGGGGAGTATTAAAAAGAGACTCCAACTTGCTCTTCCCCAGTTCTCTGAAGGAAAGTTATGCCACTCTCAATAAAATATTATTCAAGATTTTTTGTGGAATTGATTTCTGATCCAGACAAACTTTGGCTGACAGAGAAGGACTGGTCCAAAGTCACCTAGCTAATTTTGTATGCCTCAAACAAGACTAGAACTCATCAACTCCTGGTTCCTAGTCTGGAGCTTTAATCTCTAGACCAAACTGGCTTAGAAACCAACTTGATTTTAAAAATCCTCAGTAACCGGTAAGTTTTCACTGCTCAAAGTGAAACAGACAAAGCAATGACCAAAAGATAACCTCAACACTGTAAAAAAAAGCACTAATGAGGAAGATGTGCATACCGTCTATGTTTTACTTATACATGAGAAAGAAAATGCCACTGATGTTATTCCAATCATTTGTTTATAGTCTTAAAGTTAAGTTCATAGGATGCGAAGTTCAAATTTATATATTTAACATGAACTTCTACTTCCCCTTTTAGCCACTGGCCAACATATGAGTCACTATACAACATTTTACTGATCAGAAACTTCAATCTAAATAGAGAAATCAGCACTCGATGTACTTATTTCAAAATGCCTGATTCTACTTGGTTAGTCATATGGAAATGACTAACATTCCCCGTACACAGAAAACATGACTAAGGGAGTTGTGCAATTGGCTACCTTTGACCTTAGTGGATCAAGCTTGGTTGACAGTGTGCAGCACTGATGGACATAGAAACCTTACTGGAGAGGGAACATGGAAAAAGGTGTATGCTGAAATATATATGTTATGTTATACATCTGTTGACTACACAATCAGTGAAATCTGTCTTGCTGGTGTGTGCATCATTAGGAAGCTGCACTATCTAGTACAGGGGTGTCAAACTTGCGGCCTGTGGGCCAGATGCATTACACACAGACCACATCCACTCCTGATTTAGCAAAGGGGAAAAAGTCACGATACATCATGTGACAACAATGTGACGCCATGAGTCACATTGGAGAGCTCCGTCTGGCCCCTGATCTCCGCACCTTCCGCTGCGAATTAAAGACCTGGTTGTTTGACCAACCCTGGCTGTGATCCTTCCTTGGGGGGCGGGATGGGTTTTTAATGTATTTTATTGTTGTGTTTTATATTTGGGCTTGTCTGGTTCAATGTCTTTTTAAATATTTATTGTTCTGTGTTTTAGTTGTGAGCCCGAGTCTTCGGAGATGGGGCGGCATACAAGTTCAAATATAAATAAAAAAAATAAAATGAGTTTGACACCCCGATCTAGTATAACTCTAATGGCCTTTCTACAAATCTTGATGTGTTTCTATCTTGTATGGTCTGTGATATGAGTGTGTATATGGGGGATCTTCTTCCTTCCTTCCTTCCTTCCTTCCTTCCTTCCTTCCTTCCTTCCTTCCTTTTCCTTCCTTCCTTCCTTCCTTCCTTCCTTCCTTCCTTCCTTCCTTCCTTCCTTCCTTCCTTCCTTCCTTCCTTCCTTCCTTCCTTCCTTCCTTCCTATTAAAGCATAATCCCATGAATTTAATGATATCTCTAGGATCAGCTGGTTTCCTGCCACCATCAAATCTTTTCCTGATTGAATTTTTTCCCCTATATATTGTTTATGTATCGGAGGTAATATGATCTTAGTGGGACATAGGGAAGATATAGAACAGAACAATCAGTTTGTTAATGTTTAAACACTCAACCAAATTGTTTTTTTCTCAATATTTAAATGGATTGTAAAGGCATTGTCTTAATATTAAAAAGAATCTACAGAATGGGTGTCAAACTCGCGTCGTCACGGTGGCATGTGACATATCAAGACTTTTTTCCCCTTTGCTAAACCGGGGGATGGGGGGCAGCATGCATCTGGCCCGTGGGCCGTGGGTTTGACAGCCCTGATCTACAAGATCACAATCCTTACCTTCCTGGAACTAAAGTAGATTCATAAACCCTCAGACAAATGGAGGTTTTCCCAGGGCTAATATTCCAACTTTCCCTCAGACCCTGGGCATTTTCTCCCCCCTTTTCTTCAGTTTCCCTGGAAGATAAATTGGGAGGAGATACTTTGCTTTATCAGCTTTGATTGACAGTTCCAGTATCCAATCCTCACAGTTTCTTTCTAACTGATAGATCCTTGCCAGCATAATACACCACTAAAAAATCTTCAACTGTGTGACTGCTAAGTCATTGTGTTTCTTTAATCCCAATGCATGATTTATTTTCAAGAATCAGCAAATCACCAGGGCAGGGGGAATGGGTAGTGAGAAAAGGGGAGGCACCTTCAAAGACTTGTTTTTGTAGCCTCCCATGATGCTTCAATCAGCCTTTTTCTAGGAAATAGGTCTGCTATGAACAAACAGCATTATTAGAGTTCATTAACCTGCTTTTAAATCCATTCCATGTGTGGTTTCCTGGATATGGTGTCATAGTGGCTGCAGGGAAGGGAGTCAACAGGTCAACATTCTAAAGAGGACAGTGGGAGATTCAGTCATTAAAAAAACAAGGGTGAATAATCTCTTGTTTTATTTAAATAAAATAACTATACTTATTTTTCTTATAAAACTGAGACAAGGAATAGTGATGCCCCTCTCCCCACATACTCATGGAGGATTTTAAAAATAGATGCCTTTGATTGAGACACACTAGTTCAAACATATCAAGCTCTCTCAGGAAAATCTCCATTTGACCTTTGGCCTTGCCCATTTAGAGGATGTTTGAGAGCTAGTTCAGTGTAGTGGTTAAGGTTTCACACTGGAAAGTGAGAAGCCAAGCATTCAGTCTATAGAGATTCTCAGTCATCCAGGTCATGGTTGTCCCCAGGGTGCCTTTTCAGGAGGCAACTGGACTTCCTTGCTTTTTTCTTTAAAGACATTTCACTTCTCACCCAAGAATCTTCTTCAGCTCCGACAGGATAGTGGGGAATGGAAGGGTTTCTATTCCTTGCAGACAGCTGGTCATTTGCATCCTTTTAGAGGGTCACTGAAGCACTTGGAAGTTTATCTGTGTCCTCAGGGTCACCTGAGTAATGATCCTGGTTCCTGTAGTCTGCAATTTTGTAAAACAAACACCCTTCGAATATGACATTCATTCATTCATTCATTCATTCATTTATTTATTTATTTATTTATTTATTTATTTATTTATTTATTTATTTATTATTTATTGGATTTCTAAGCCTCCCCATCTCCCTAAGGACTCGGGGCGGTGTACAATCATAAAAACAATACAAAATATTATACAATTAAAAAGAATTAAATAAGAAACCCAATTTGCCATCTAAAGCAATAAAAACAATCATTAAAACTCCCATCCCCCACCTCAGTCCAGGTCAACAAGTTGGAACAACCATGTTTTTAAGCCCCGATGGAAAGATCGGAGGTCAGGGGCCACCCGAAGCTCCAGGGGCAGTTGGTTCCATAGGGTGGGTGCTCCCACAGAGAAGGCCCTACCCCTAGGGGTCGCCAGCTGACATTGTCTGGCTGACGGAACCCCAAGGAGGCCCTGTCTGTGAGAGCGCACAGGATGATGGGAAACAGTTGGTGGCAGCAGGGTCTCCCGTAAGTGTGAATAATGTGATAGTATGAATGGATTTCCAGAGGGGAAAAATTGAAGACTACAGGAACCTAGGAACACTACTCTGAGGATACAGATAAACCTCCAAGTGTTTCAATGACCCTCTAAAAGGATGCAAATGATCAGCAGTCTACAAGAACTATAAATCCTTCCATTCCCCACCATCCAGTTAGAGCTGAAGAAGCTTCTTGGATGAGAAGAAAAACATCTTCAGAGAAAAAACAAGAAAGCCTCCTGAAAAAGCATCTTTGGGACAAGAATTTCAGTCCCACCTTAGGTGCAAACCCAGCTGGGTGACCTTGAACTAGTCCTTCTTTCTTTGCCCTAGGAAGACGGAGGCAATGGAAAATCACTTCTGAACAACCTTGCCAGGAAAACTGCAGGGACCAGGCCAGGTAGCCACCAGGAATCAAAAACTGACTGGAAGGCACATAGAAACATTTTGAGGAAAATTATGAAGAAATCATTGTGATATCACACCATACTCATTACTAGTTCAGCTTTGCACCAGTAGAGTCACTGCTAGCCTTGCATTTCCTCTGCTTAGATATTGACTTCTTACAGGGCAATTCAATTAATTAATCTATATTTAAAGTTGACAGTCACTTCAAGCTGATCAATGGCAAACCAATGCCGTTGCTAATCGGCTGTAACTAAATAACAGCCAGTTAATCGGTTCAGTGAGCTGCTGATTTCATGCAAATAGATAGTGAGGTCCTCTTTTGCCTTGTTTTTTTGAAAATAGGTTCTGGGACAAAAACATGGAAATGGCCCAATGGCTTGGATCTTTTCAATTTCAGAAAAGACACTTCTAAGGAACTTCTTAAACTTCAGGTTAAAACCCTGCACAGATTTACCTTTGGGTGTATAAGCAGGGGTGGGATTCTACCAGTTCTATCCAGTTCTATAGAATCCCTTGTTAACTTTCTAAGCAGTTCGGAGAACCCGGTAGTTAGAAGCAATCTCCTTTTGTTTTTTTCCACCCTCATTATATTCTTGGCAGACAGCCTAGACTTCCTGTCTTGGGAGCTTGTGAGGCTTGGCTTTCTTAAAGAGGAAGGGTTGTTTTAAGATTTTTACACTGCTGTTGGGAGGAAATACTTGCCTGGACAATCAGCACTTTGAAGAAATAATTGAAAAAGAAGCAAAGTTTTTAGTGACAGGGAACCAAGATGAGTGACATTTGGCAAGGCTTCTTGGTCTAAAAGTGGTTTTTAGTGAAGGTTAATTCTGTGCTTGGTGAAGTTTAATCCTGTGTTTATTGATGGGATAATTTTCCCTTTGTAAGGAAAAAATATGGAATGAAATAGGTTATGTAATTAAAGAGATAAGACAAAAACATTCTCAAATCAAACAAAACACCTACAAATTTCAAGGGTGCATTCATGTAGTATTGATTTGACATTGCTTGCTTTCAGGATATTTTAATTTCCCAATCTTTCTAAACACTAACACTAACACTAACTGGTTGGTGGTTGTTGTTGTTTTTTGTAAAGCCAAGTTTGATTAATAGACACCATGTTTTTTATTCATGTAGTAATGTTAGTGTAATAATATCAAATGACTATGCATTATGATGAACCCATAACTCTATAGATCAGATCACCCTCAAAGTTCATGTTGAGAAATATCTGATTGAAGGTGCCTCTAACATGAATATAACTGTCACAATTCACAACTAAGATCTTACATTCTTACATGAAACAACTTTGACCAGAGGCATTTTCAACATTTTTCTAGGTAAAATTTGAATCTGATTCTGTTTTGCTTCACTAGTGTATCACTATTCCAAATGGCAACCATCCTGTTAGTTGCTGATCAACCATTAGCTTACATAATTAAAAATGATATAATTGTGTCATAACTGCATGGTTGCCACTTCCCTACCGTTTCCTTTTGATATGCTCTAATCCAAACTGTGATAACCTTGAAACCAATAAAAATATTTAATGATCAAACAACGGAGTATGCATTAAAAGGTTTTTGCTAGGAGAGAAGAAAGCTAGTTTGGGGTAGTGGTTAAGGCAGTAGGCTAGAAACCAGGAGACTGTGATCTAGACCAGCCTTAGGCACAAAGCCAGCTGGGAGACCTTGAGTTGATCATTTTCTCTTGACCTAGGAAGGAGGCAATGGCAAACTATTTCCAAAATCTTGCCAGGAAAATTTCAGGTCCCTATATGCTTTGGATAGTGAGATAGGTTGTATATACATTTAATAAACACACACACACACACACAAATTTAATAAATAAACATACACACACACTGACTTGAAGACTTCTCTCTCCTTCTCTCCAAAAATGCTCCAGTGGTGCGATTCAATTTTTTTTACTACCGGTTCTGTGGGCGTGGCTTGGTGGGCATTGCTTTGTGGGCGTGGCAGGGGAAGCATACTGCAAAATCCCCATTCCTTCCCCATTCCAGGGAAAGGGTACTGTAAAATCTCCATTCCCACCCACCCCACTAACCTGCTTGCCAGCTCCGTTCTCCTGTGCAGGGCAACAAAAGAAGACCAAGCCAATCAGCTGGGACTCGGGAGGCAGAGAATAGATGTCAGAGGTGGTATTCGCTTGTTCTCCGAACTACTCAAAATTTCCACTACTGGTTCTCCAGAACTGGTCAGAACCTGCTGAATACCACCTCTGAAATGCTCCATAAGCATTTTCTTTGTTAACAGAATGAAAACACTGTACAGTCAATATATGGTATCTATCTAGACACTAGTGCACATATGTCTTTGACAGGCATCACCTCATGGCTTTACAAATGTCTTTACCAATGATCATAAGAAAGCTGCTGTAAAGAGGAAGCCTTCTGTGCACATTATGCATTGCAGCATGCAAACAGCCCTGGTTTTTTGATAGTTCTTTTTCAATGTGGAGGGAAACTTGGTGTGTGCATACAGTTAGAGGTATGTGAGAAAAATCACAATGACCTGATGCTTTCATACCAGTGACACCTATCAGGATGTCATTACATAAATGATGCATGTCATGATATGCCGTGTCTGATTTTGATTGCAGAATTCACTTATTTATGTGGCATTGCAATGATACTTGTCCCAATGCCACTTCTGTGAATTGTCCCATATTCAGTCAACTCACATAGCCACCAGATCAGTGGTGGGATTCAAAATTTTTTACTACCGGTTCTGTGGGCGTGGCTTGGTGGGCGTGGCAGGGGTAGGATACTGTAAAATCCCCATTCTCTCCTCACCCCACTAACCTGCTTTCCAGATCCATTCTCCTGTGTAGGGCAACAAAAGAAGACCCAGATGATCAGCTGAGAGGCAGAGAATAGAAGGGGACAGGGCCAGTCAGAGGTGGTATTTGCCGTTTTTTTTAAAAAATTACATTTGTATGCCGCCCTTCTCCAAAGACTCAAGGCGGCTTACAATTTTTGGGATACAACCCAGTGTGCTCAGCAATAGCCTTCATTCCATTGTATATGCCTGCTTATTACTAAGCGGCATTTTTACAAAGTCAGCTTGCCATAGTTCTCCGAACTATTCAAAATTTCCGCTACCAGTTCTCCAGAACTGGTCAGAACCTGCTGAATACCACCTCTGCATCAGATGCATGGCTGAGGAGGACAATGCAGGAAATTGCATTGGCATCTGTATTTCAATAGTGGTCCAATCATCTTCTGAATCATTGACTTCAGTTAGAAAAATTTGGGGGTGGAATTACAGCTACACAATAGGTTTATATATTGCTAACCCAACTGTTAGGTGACTATCATTCCTAACAGGAAGGTTCTGGAGAAAACTCAGGGAGGACTGAGTTCTTCAAAGCCTCGAGAAACCCTGAGAGTGAAAACGAGGTGATGCAAGGGGAGGCAGAGTACAGACAATGATTTTATTTAATGAAAATACCAAAAGGTTGGAATGATTCTTCTCAACCACCCCAAGCCCACTGTCTCACCTACATTGCCAATGAATTACATCTTCCAGATGGGAAAACGTCAAACAGAAACTCTATGGCAGTGGTGGTCCCCAAACCTTTTGGTACTCGGGACCAGTTTCATGGAAGACACTTTTTCCACAAACATGGGGAGGGGGTGGTTTAGCTTTTGGTCGCTCACCCGCTATTCACCTCCAGTGTGCTGCCCGGTTCGTAACAGGGGATGATCAGGGGATGGGGACCCATGCAGGGGTGGGCTTCAAATATTTTAGTAAAGGGTTCTCTGCCCGGTTGCTGGGTGGGTGTGGCCATGGTGGGCGTGGCCTAGTCAGCCTCCTGCACCATAGCTGGGGGGCAGCATTTTGCCCTCCCCGGGCCCTGAAGGCAGTGGTGGTGTCCAGCAGGTTCTGACCAGTTCTCGAGAACTGGTAGCGGAAATGTTGAGTAGTTTGGAGAACTGGCAAATGCCACTCTGACTGGAGATTTTGTAGTATCCTTCCCCTGCCACACCCACCAAGCCACGCCCACAGAACCGGTAGTAAAAAAAAATTTGAATCCCACCACTTTCCGGAGGCTTTCCTCGAACCTCTGTGAGGGTGAAAACTGCCTCCCTGGGCTCCAGAGACTCTCTGGAAGCCGGAAATGGGTCATTTCCGGCCTTTCTGAACTTCCGGGAGGCCCGGTTGTTTGCCCTCCCTGAGCCTCCCTGCGTGCCCTGCACTTACCTGCATCCAAAATGGGCCACGTGGGGACTCCTAGGAGGGGAGGAGCGGGTGGGGCCAGTCAGGAGTGGGATTTGGGGTTTCAGCACAGAATCTTAACTAGGGGCTCTCTCAATCCCCTGTGAACCCCACCAGCCCACCCCTGGATCCATGCTCTATGGGACAGCAATTTCATGTACCAAAACAAAAAAGTCTCTTAAGTACATTGTCTCCAGAATAGTCAAGTTTGGGAATAAATTCTGCCTTTTTCTGCTAATCTGCTAGCTCTGCTAGAAGCCAAAGACCAACATAAAGTATCAGGAAGGCATCAGGGTCATGAACATTGACCTAGTAAGCAATAAGCACTCATTGAAAGATTTTTTTTTTTCCAAAACAGCCTTTCTGGGAAGAAACAGTTATAGGGATAGTGTAATTCGATTGAGAAATGTCGGCGTTTGAACTCTATTTTGCCATTCTGTCAGTGACTTGTTTTGTCCAGATGCTTGCCAAAGGGCATGGAAAAAAAAACCCTCACATTCCTTTTTGGTCTCATCTTGTTTTGTTTTGTTTCCTGAATACACACTGTCATGTGCAGCTATAGCAGGTGATTTAATACCAGCAGGAGAAGAAAATCTTCCCTTGATTCATTTCAGTTTAACTCTGAGCTGTTTCAAAAGCCATTACAAGACTTGTCCAAGCCAGAAATATGAAACCCCTCCTGTGAATCAAAACTCCAAACTGCCTCACTGATAGCTACAACAAATAAAGGCAAATGTATTTTATGGTAATTCCACCCGCATTCTACTTCAATGCGTCCTTCCAAAGTGACATTTTGCAGTTCAGGTCCTGACAGTTTTTGCAATATAATCTGTTTGGGTCAGCACCTCTGCTCCACTTTATTTCATTTTTTTTAATGCCGCTCCAGTTGATTGAAAACTGTAGCGAAGTTGTATTTGGTTTGCATTACAATTTAAGCTTAATTTTCCCTGAGCTGCAAATTCCTAGGAGATTCCTACAATAGCTATGCAGATTCTCTCTGACTAATTTATGTTCTCATTGGAGGCAATTTTTGTCCCACCACACTTTCTGAGTCATTAGCTCAAGTCAGCCATTTTACTCAGCAGTTGCAACCAAGTTTATCTCCTCAACTCGGTGATTCAGTGTCTTGTTCCTAGAGTTTATCTCTTTGATCTGCAGATGTAAAACTTATCTTCTTTCATTCTTTATTGACTCCAAATCCAACCACTCTGAAAATATAGAGGCATGGTCCCAGCTGTTAAGAAAAATAAAGATAGAAGTAAAAAAGAAATCCTTAAATGAGACTCAATTCTTATTGACTACCTGGTCATAATTATGTAGTTTTCTTGGAAATATCCTGGGCGCAGTTTGTCATTATCTTTTTCTGGGTTGTTTTCTGGTCTTCTCAGTTTGGCCTACACTGTTAGGCTTTCCTGGTATTGACCAATCCAGATCAGGTGACTTCCCATCAAAAAGTGCTTGGATGCAGAATTGCTGGGCAGTCCATTATCTCAAGTCATAGGAGCCTTTTAATGAAACAGAGAACTGCTCACATGGGAAGTCTTTTGGAGTTGTTAATGGATTACCTTACTTTGGGGAGTACTTTTTGCAATCTGCCTTTTTCTATGGCTAACCTCATAGCTTCTCTCTGAAAATCTGGGTCGCCTTTGGTGAAGCAGTGCCATCTGACAGGCCCCAAGGAAGTGTGTCTTCTCAGTACTTACTTTATGGAACAGCTCCCACTCAGAGATGTGGGTAGCCCTAAGTCTACTGGCCTTTCAGAAGGCAGGGGAGACCTGTCTTTTCCCAGGGACAGGACTTTAATTCATTGTATGGGAACAGATTTTTATATAAGTATCAACAAAGAAGTGGGCAGTTTTTTGGCATTTTGGATTGGACATGTATCCACGCTTTTTCACTGCCTAGGGTTCCATTGGATAGATGGACAATCTTATTTTTAAACTATTATTTTCCAAACCATCAGACAAATGGATACAAATGCAAGTAAAACCTGAAGAACTGGTCTCTTTTACTTCTTTTTCCTTTTTGTTCATGGGACACGGTGGCTCAGTGGCTAAGACACTGAGCTTGTCAGTCAGAAAGGTTGGCAGTTCAGTGGTTCGAATCCCTAGTGCCGTGTAACTGAGTGAGCTCCCATTACTAGTCCCAGCTTCTGCCAACCTAGCAGTTCGAAAGCATGTAAAAATGCAAGTGGAAAAATAGGGACCACCTTTGGTGGGAAGGTAACAGCATTCTGTGTGCCTTCGGCATTTAATCATGCTGGCCACATGACCATGTCTTCGGGCAGTACTGGCTCTTTGGCTTTTTACGGGAGATGAGCACCACCCCATAGAGCCAGAAACGATTAGCACATATGTGCGAGGGGAACTTTACCTTTTACCTTTTTGTTCTTTTGTGACTCGCAGTAGATCTGTGAGGGAGGCATTGGGGTATTGATCTTAATCAGCTAAAGGGGAAGAGGGAGGCCATTGCTTGGGTCAGAGTGTTTTCTGAAATCATTCCAAGCACAAAATCTAGATGCATAAACAGTGAATGGAGAGGTTGTGTGTCAACAGAGGGCTGCAAATAACGTGTGGATTTCACACAGATCTCTAAAGTGTTGGGAAGTAGAAATGCTGGTGGAAGTGGGATCAGAACAGGATCCTGTTTCTTTGATTAGTCCCACTCCCCCCCTTTTTCTTAAAGGACAAAAGTCCTTGTTCCAAAATGTGACTTAAGTTACCAGGGTGACAATTCATGTTCAAACAAGAAGAAATGATTACTGGATTCCGGAGATAGTTTCCAAAATATGGAAACTATTTTGGGACTATAAGTTTATAAACGAGCTTGTAACACATCCAAAGTTTTTTTTTCTTTCCTTTTATAAAACTGTCATTTTGAATCTATTTATGATTTGTTAAACTTGCCGAATTTCTCAGACTGAGCAATTTTTTAACAAAAAAAACTTTTATAATTTGAGTCATGCTGGTTATAGTTATATAATAACAATTGATTATTGTATAACTGATTTTAAGATTAATATAATTAATGTTAACTTATTTTCATATTGACTTGAAATTTAAATTGATATAAAATAGCCAAACACAATTTATGAAGAGGGCATTTTGCAATTTTTTTTAAAGGTGACTTTATAATTTGTTAGTGCAAACGGGTGAGGCAAATCTCTGTTCTCAGTTCTCCCAAAACAATATCTACAATACTTGTAAATCTTCTGTTTCTTTTTTGTTCTTTTTATTTTGTTCTTTGCTTTTTCTGTTCTTGAGCCCGTAAATCTAATAAACAGAGGGAAAGAAGTGTATTTGTGTTCTGTGGTGGCACAGTGGTTAGAATGCAGTATTGCAGGCTAATTCTTCTGATTGCCGACTGCCAACAATTCAGGAGTTCGATTCTGACCGGCTCAAGGTTGACTCAGCCTCCCATCCTTCCAAGATCCCAGTCAGGACCCAAATTGTTGGGGGCAATATGCTGACTCTGTGAACTGCTTAGAGAGAGCTGTAAGTAAAGCACTGTGAAGTGGTATATAAGTCTAACAGATATTGCTATATGTGTGGGTGGGTGTTTCCAGGGACAGGAAAGCATCATAATTAACTCTTGATCTCACCTCAACTTCCAATAGATGTTATTTTAGAAGAATTCTCTCTCTTCATAACAAGTTTACTGGCATCAGCAAGGAGAGAATCTTGCTGTTTGAATTTATTTTACTGGATTCGATGTATTAACTTTAAAAATCTTGGCCTGAACATCTCACGAACCTGCCTGCATGTATATATGCCTACAGCAATTTTTAGCAGCTACCAAACCCAGCACTTTGATACCACTTCAAGTAGAACTGTTTTTAATGTGCCTTTGTTATTCCAGGTCATTTTTCTCTCCTTTGGAATCCAATTTTAAAATATTTATTTATTTATTTATTTATTTATTTTTATAAATCTAGAAGACTGTAAAACAAACACAATAAATATTTTAGAATTAAATTTGGTCCCAATTAATACAAAACTGCAAACTCTAGGTCACACAATAACCAGGTCTTCAAGTCATGGGGAGGGAGGTCAGAAGGAGGAAGTGATTCCAAGTTCAGGGAACAAATAGACACAGCCGGCATTGCTGATGGGCAGTCCCTGTCTGTGATTCGACAGGGAGTTATATTTGTCCAGCAGCCTCCCTGGAACATGTGGGACTTTGTATGTTAAGTTAAAAGAATCTCAGCAACCGGCAACAATGCAAGCTCTTAACGAGAATGGAAAACATTTGATTTCTTTGATTTCTTTATTTTTTAAAAAAAGGAATTGAATTATGAGAGAAAGCAAAACTGAAAGCTCCATGGATCAGACAGCTCATGCAGTCTAACCAAATCAAATATTTCTTTTGAATCTCACTAAATGACTCTTGCACCTTGTTTGCCCATTCCAGTTGCCAATTTCAAAATGGTGCCCATGGTATGCCTGGTAAGGATGTGACATTGCTCCAGTTCACCTCAGAGTGAACAGAAAAGCTTCCCCTTCCCATCCAATTACCTTTTGTCCTGTTCTTATGCACTATAAACTAGCTGAGCTTATTCCCATCTTTGCCTGTCTCGTTTATTTTAAACCGTTGTCTCTTTGTGCAGAAGCTGTGTTGCCTTTATACTCTGCACATCCCCAGAATACTGTTGGAGGTAATACTTCTCTAGGACACTTTTATAGGAATAGGAAGATACATCAGTGCCATCTAGTGGAAAAAAAACATATTTTCTTTGAAGGGTGCCAAAACAAATATTTTTTTCAGTGTGCTTTATGGCAAGAAAACAAAATTGCAAAGAGTGGCACTCTCTCTCTCTCTGTGCCCCTCTCCCTCTCTCCATAAAGAAAAGTATTGATGAAACTACAGTGCATTTGGATTAAATATTCTTCCTTACGTAATGTTCTGCTAAGTGTCTGTGTAATGATAAGAAATCTTGATTTGTATCTATTTCATTAATAGTACTAACAGCAAGGCATTTCTGAAATATAACCCTTGTTCCAACTTAAGTGCCAAATGTCCAGTTTAGTTGTATTCTTGCATTTGCCGGTTGTTTCAAAACCTGATTCCCAAGTTCACCTTTCCTTTTGTGAGTTTGATTCAAAATGTGGCATAACGGAATTGGAGTAGAACTAGAGAGACACAAAGCCATGGAAACACAGAATGTGACTTTGGGCTGGCCTCTCTCGGACCATCTTATAATGTTGTGGAGACTGGCTAAAAGGTGATTTTCATGTAATGTATCTCAACAACCAGCACGCCCCCCAGGTAGGGCATAAATTATCTCTGTATCTGGAATGTCCTAGATTGGGTCTTCAAATTTGGCAAGTTTAAGACTTG
Organism: Naja naja; assembly: GCA_009733165.1. Taxonomy (NCBI): domain Eukaryota; kingdom Metazoa; phylum Chordata; class Lepidosauria; order Squamata; family Elapidae; genus Naja; species Naja naja. The sequence continues at coordinate 19,316,252 of CM019159.1, read as the reverse complement.
TGGACTTCAACTCCCAGAATTCCTGAGCTAACATCACTGGAGGAGAAATTCTGGGAATTGAAGTTCACAAGTCTTAAAGCTGTCAAGTTTGAAGACACCTGATCTAGATATTCAAATGGGAGCCAGTCTGGCTTACTGGTTAAGGCACCAAGCTAGAAAGGAGGACACCAAGTCCCATCTTAGCCCTGAAAGACAGTTGGGTGACTTTAGGCCACTCATTCTCTGTCAGCCCAACCCACCTCACAGAGTTGTGAGGAAAAATAAGAGAAGGGTGGTATGTTGGATATGTTTGCCCCCTTGCATTATTTGTAAAGATAATAAAGATGGGATACAAATTAGATATTAAATCCTGTGTTGTTTGGAAAAGTGGGATCTCTGTTCATATGTAGTTATGGTTTGGATCCAGTTTATCTTAAATTTTATTTCAAATCAGCTAAGGAAAAATAGTGAGAGTTGTGGGTGAGCTCATCCAGTGTGATAAAGGTGCTGATCTGTTTCTTGGGGGAGGGGATTTTCATGCCAAGGATTGAGGGAAAGAAATCTAGAAAACCCAGTTAAGAAGGCTGAGCGCTGGAAAAAATCTAGTGCCTCTTTCTGGATAAATGCTTCACGGTACAGTATAATGGTGACTACTCATCTCTAGAAGAGAGTAGAAGCTACTCTAGATTCTAGAGTAGAAGCTACTCTAGAGTAGATCCTACTCTAGAATCAACTATAGTACAGATAGACCTCTACTTACAACAGTTTGTTTAGTGACTGTTCAAAGTTACAATGGCACTGAAAAAAGTGACTTATGATGGTGTTTCACACTTACGACTGTTGCAGCATCCTGATATTCATGTGATCAAAATTCGGATGCTTGGCAACTGTCATGTATTTATGACAGTTGCAGTGTCCTGGATTCATGTGATCACCTTTTGTGATCACATTTTGTGATCTTCTGATGAGCAAAGTCAATGGGGAAGCCAGATTCACATAACAACTATGTTACAAACTTAACAACTGCCGTGATCCATTTAACAACTGTGGCAGGAAAGGTTGTAAAATGGGGCAAAGCTCACTTAACGTCTTGCTTAACAACAGAAATTTTGGGCTCAATTGTGGTTGAAGGTCAAGGAGTATCTGCACAATGCTCTAACTCGCATTTTCATTGGTAAGAAACTCTGATTATTCAAAAATGGAATGAGATACTTTTCTTAAGCACACTTTCAGCATTCTTAGTGGGATCCACTTTCACTCTTCCGCCTTACAATAGGCTATAATGTTTACACAACACTGCTGACCAAAAGGTAAGCACCTTAATTCAGGACAAATTCTAATCTGTGTTTGATGAAACGATGCTCTGATGAAAATAGCAAGATGTGGAATTTTTTATTTATTTATTTGATTTGTCAATCGCTTACAAGGTAATAGGTAAAAGTATAAACATGAGTAAGAATACAGGAAATAGTTACGAATAAATGGGGACAATAGGACAGGAATGAGAGGCACGATGGTGCACTTATGCACGCCCCTTACAGACCTCTTAGGAATGGGGTGAGCTCAATAGTGGTTAGTTTGAGATTAAAGGAGTGGGGATTTGAGGATGTAACAACAGAGTCAGGTAGTGCATTCCAAGCATTGACCACTCTGTTGCTGAAGCCGTACTTTCTGCAATCAAGTTTGAAGCGGTTTACATTGAGTTTGTGTCTGTTGTGTGCTCTGGTATTGTTGTGGTTGAAGCTGAAGTAGTCATTGACTGGTAGGACATTCTAGCAGATAATTTTGTGTGCTATGCTTAAGTCTAACCGTAGGTGGCACAGTTCAAAGTTGTCCAAGCCCAAAATCTCAAGCCTGGTGATATAGGGTATTCTGTTGAGAACAGAGGAGTGTAGTACTCATTGGGTTGTAGATGGGAAAATGATAGTCTCTTGTTCTCTATAGAAAAAGGGAGGATATATCCAGGACAATGGCATTTTGTTCAAAGCAGGAAAAAGCTGCAATATTTTGCAAGTAACACCACAGATGCTTAGCCCAACTGTACCATGATTAACACTATAACTCAAGGCCTAAGATGTGGGGTCTGTTGTGCTAGACGTTTGGCTCATTGTCAAATTAGTGTAATTATCTTTATGTAGAAGAAAGAGGGGGGAGATGGTAATTGAATTGTCTTGTTCTATTCTTGGCCAGCTTATGTATATACAGTATATGTATATGTATGCATGCAGGGGTGGTATTCAGCAGGTTCTGACCAGTTCTGGGGAACCGGTAGTAGAAATTTTGAGTAGTTCAGTGAACCGGCAAATACCACCTCTGATTGGCCCCAGCCCCCTCTATTCTCTGCCTCCCAAGTCCCAGCTGATCAACTGGGTCTTCTTTGGTTGCCCTGAACAGGAGAGCGGAGCTGGAAAGCAGGTTAGTGGGATGGGGAGGGAATGGGATTTTGCAGTAACCTTCTGGAGAAATGGAGATTTTACAGTATCCTTCCCCTGCCAAGCCCACCAAGCCACACCCACAGAACCAGTAGTAAAAATTTTTGAATCCCACCACAACAGGGAGGGAGGGAGGGAGGGAGGGAGGGAGGAAGGAAGGAAGGAAGGAAGGAAGGAAGGAAGGAAGGAAGGAAGGAAGGAAGGAAGGAAGGAAGAGCATCTCCAGCCTTTTCCTGTCTTGTGTTCCGCTGGTCCAGAGGTTCTCTGAATGAGCTTCCTTTAGAATGGGACTAGCAGTCCAGGACAAAATACCCTGTAGGCAGTAACCAGTGGTCAGAGAGATTGAATATTCTGCCATAACACATAATCACCAATTAGAATGTGGGGTGCTAGCTCAAGGGAATATAGCACCCCACATTGATTGATGGCACCACTTCCTGCTGATCCAAGGGTTTTCTTTAAAGTGATTCAGAAGATGTGGTGGCATAGGCTCTCCTTTAGCTGTCTAAGCCACTGATTAAAGCCAGCTGTGCCTTCAATAAAATGAAAGTGAATGGATAGAAAACACTAATTCTGACACACCGGAGCAAAAGAGTTTATCTTCCTAGCTAAGGGAAGGCAGGCAGAAGACAGCATCCTGTGTTCTGCTATCAAGAAAGGATAAGTGGCCTATACTTGCATTGGGGCAATTTGGTTGTGTGAATTGGTCCCAAATCCATCAAGTGTATCCTTAGTGACCTAGTATATATCTCCAAACTTGGCAACTTTAAGACTTGTGGATTTCAACTTTTGGTGGTGCAGGCTGTTAAATGCCTAGCACTTAGTTCCAGCTGCCTGCAATTAGTGCAGGCTCGAATCCCACCAGGCTCAAGGTTGACTCAGCCTTCCATCCTCTCGGGGTAGGTAAAGTGAGGACCCAAGATTGTTGGGGACAATAAACTGACTTTGTAAAAATGCCGCTTAGTAATAAGCAGGGATATACAATGGAATGAAGGCTATTGCTGAGCGCATTGGGTTGTGCTCCAAAAAAATTGTAAGCCGCCCTGAGTCTTCAGAGAAGGGTGGGATATAAATATGAACTAAAAAAAAAAACTCCCAGAATTCCCCAGCTGGCCTGGTCTATATGAAGTATCCTCTGTAGACAGAATCTCACCTTTTATACCCCCATCATCCACCCCTATGATTCAAGCATAGCAAAAACAGGCCAGAGTTTTCGTTTTCCTTTGCTTATTGGTCAGCTCTCAGGCATAACTTCTGAGCAAGCATTTCTTTCTTATGTATTTTGAAGACAGAAAAGGCAACTGTGCAAACCCAAGCCATTCATGCCTTTGAAATACCATTGTTGCAACATAATCCCAGCAAGCAAGTGCAACAAATATATACGTGTGTGTGTGTGTGTGTGTGTGTGTGTGTGTGTGTGTGTATCTCAGGAGATTTGTTTGGATTCTCTGCACCAGCCCAGATTTGCTAGAGAGAGAAAAAAAATTGAGCAATGCACTTGCCCTTTTAAAAGCTCACTTTAAAACCTTTCCATTTTCTGGCTGGAATTAACAGTTCATATACTTGCAAAGCCAAGACATAACAAAATATTCCTTCAGTGGTGAAGCTGTTAATTCTTTGTGCTGTCCAGCCACACAATAATAACAGCATATAGTCATAAAGTCTTTGCTTCGTTATAGGTGTCTAGATTTCTTTTGCACAATCTTGGATTAGCAAATCCATCTAAACATTTCAATAATAAAACCTCTATTTAAATCCTACTGGTAGGAAGTGCTGTAAGAAAAGATGTTTCACCTGCTAGCCTGGCTCTTATAGAAACAGAAGAAATAAAGTTCTATACTGAGATGACAGAAATGGAAGAAACAGCAAGGATAACAGATTATTGAATATAGACCCTGTTTAGAGGAACTCAAACATACTGATTCTCCAGTGGGAGACAATTTAGTAGACAAACTAGACATTCCAAGGACTGCAGAATTACAAAATATTTATTTATTTATTTATTTATTTATTTATTTATTTATTTATTTATTTATTTATTCGACTTGTATGCCGCCCCCTCTCCAGAAGGACTCGGGGCAGCTCACAGATAAAATATGAAAGGTATATTAGATTTAAAAACATAGGATTGTCAGTCTTGTATCAGAACCAGCCCCAAGTGCCAAATCACAACACAGACTTAAAGAATGTCGTAGAAAATTCTCTAAAGATGCAAGAGAAATGCATCCACCTCCAAATAATTGAAATAGAAGGAAGCAATCTCTCAATTGCTTTATGTGTGGTGGTTAGGAAATAGTTGTAGGCATTTCTTTCCATTGAATACAGGCAATATGTATAGCCAGCCGGACCAACAGGTTTAAAAACAGCTTCTACTCATGGGCTGTCGGACTCTTAAACACAGTCACAATCACTCCACGTACATATGGAAATGTATGAGTAGTGTTTCCCCCTTCCCCCAATTACTAGTATAAGGATTATTCTCTATATTATTCATGTTGTCTTGTATTCTTGTATGGACTGCACCAGTAGTGGCTAAACCAATTTTGTTGTATACATGATATACAATGACAATAAAGGCTATAATAATAACAACAACAACAATAACAACAACAACAACAATAACAATAAGCTTCTCACTGGCATAATTGCAAATCAAATTTATGGATACTTGAAAAGGAAAGATCTGCTCCCAGTGGAATAGAAAGGGTGTTGCAAAAACTCAAGAGGAACAAAAGACCAGATGCTGATTGACAAACTAATTCTGAAGAATTTGAAGGAAAGGCAAACCAACTTGTTCATGGCTTGGATAGACTACAAGAAAGCATTCGATTCAGTCCCCCACAGCTGGATTAAGAAATGCCTGGAAATCTTTGGCATCAGCAGAAACATTCGAAAATTCATGGAAATTTCAACGAACCTCTGGAAAACAAAGCTTATGAGTAATGGAGAAGAACTGGGTGAAGTTGAAATTAAAGGAGGCATCTTCCAGGGTGACTCCCTTTCACCCCTATTTATTCTGTCAATGCTACCACTGACAACCATTTTAAAGAAGGTGAATTGTGGATACGAACTTGCAAAGAAAGGACTGAAAATTTCACATTTGTTGTACGTGGATGATTTAAAGCTGTTTGGTAAAACAAAAAATGAACTGAATTCACTAATTGAAAGCACAAAAGAATTTAGCCAGGACATCGGCATGCACTTTGGAATTGACAAATGTGCAACAATGGCAATCAAAGCAGGCAAGGTCATAGAAGATGATGGAATAGAACTTGAAAATGAAGAAATGATAAAGACAATGAAACCAGAAGTAGGCTATAAGTACTTAGGATTTTAGAAGCCTCTGATTTAATGTATAATAAAGTCAAGGAATCAACCTCAGCCAAGTACAATCAAAGAATTCGCAAGATTTTAAAGTCCAAATTGAGTGGTGGAAACATCATAAAAGCAACAAATACCTGGGCTATACCTGTGATTCGATACTCTACAGGAATAATTGACTGGATGGAGCTGGACAATTTGGACAGAAAAACAAGGAAGCTTATGACTATGAATCATGCCTTGCATCCTAAAAGTGATGTTGATCAATTATATTTACCAAGAGCAGAGGGTGGTCGAGGTCTCCTACAAGTAAAGCAGACTGTAGAAGAAGAAAGACACAGCTTGAATGACTACATCCAGAAAAGTGACAAGCTAATGATTAAGGAAGTACATAAAGGAGGCCTTTTGAAGACAACCAAATCAAAAGCTGAATACAAGAAAGAAGTAATTGAAAAGCGAATTGAAAATTGGAAAAGCAAAGCAATGCATGGCCAATACCTGACAAGTATTGAAGGCAAAGCTAACCAAAAGCTTACTTGGAATTGGCTAAAATCAGGAATACTGAAAAAAGAAACTGAAGGCTTTATTTTTGCTGCTCAAGAACAAGCCTTAGCCACAAATTGCATGAAGGAAAAATTTAGCATGTCACCACCAACAGCAAATGCTGCCTCTGTAATGAGAAAGATGAAACAGTTGACCATTTAATCAGGTGGTGTAGCAAAATTTTACAAACTGACTACCTAGAACACCATAACTGAGTTGCTAGAATCATTCACTGGAAACTGTGCCAAAAGTTTGGATTTGAGTATAGTAACAACTACTGGGAACATCAGGTTGAAAAGGTTCTGGAGAATGAAACAGTCAAGATCTTGTGGGACTTCAGAATTCAGACTGACAGGCAATTGGCCCACAACACAACTGACATAACAATAGTTAAAAAGAAAAGGTCTGGTTCATTGATATTGCAATACCTGGTGATGCACGAATTGAAGACATGCAGCAAGAAAAAATCACAAAGTTTCGAGACTTACAAATTGAAGTTGAGCAACTTTGGAAAAAGAAATTGTGTGTTATCCCAACTGTAATTGGAGCCCTTGGAACAATACATAAAGGGCTACCTTGCTGTTTGGAAATTTTGAATTTATCAGATTTGAATACACTGATTCTACAAAAAAACCACCCTACTTGGAACAACTTATATCCTCGGACACTACTTAACAGTTCTTAGGTCCTTGGTTAGGACTCGAGCTGTTGAGCTATCAACCAGCCCCAAAGGCTGTGAATCTCACTAAAGATTAACCAATAATAATAATAATAATAGCACTACATGGCCAGTACATTAAAAAAATAGCAGGGAAAGCAGATAATAACAAGACCTGGCAATGGCTAAGAGCAGGAAAGTTAAAGAAAATGACCAAGGGATTAATTCTGGCTGGCAAGACCAAGCCTTAAGGATAAATGTATACAAAGCCAGAATTGAGAAGAAAGGAACAGACAGTAAGTGCCACCTATGCAAAGAAGCTGAAAAAACAGTGGATCACCTGGTAAGCTGCTGCAAGAAGATTACACAAACTGACTACAAGCAGCGGCATGACAAGGTAGCAACAATGGTGCATTGGAGGATCTGAAAGAAATATCATTTGCCTGTAAGCAAGAACTGGTGGGACCATAAAATAGAAAAAGTTATAGAAAATGAAAACATTAAATTGCTCTTGGACTTCAGAATCCAGACAGACAGGCACCTGCCACATAACACCCCAGACTTATCGATAAGAAAGACAAAAAAGTCTGGATAGTGGATGTAGCAATGCCTGGAGACAGCAGAATAAAACAGAAAGAACTGGAGAAGATAACAAAATACAAAGACCTACAAACAGAAATAGAATGACTATGGCAAAGACAAGCAAGGGTAGTACCAATAGTAATAGGTACCTTGGGTGCAGTCCCAAAATTACTAGAGTGCCACTTGAACACTATAGGCATTGACAAATTTGCCATCAGTCAGTTACAGAAGGCAGCTTTACTTTGAGCAGCTTCCATCTTGTGGCAATATCTGTGACACCATCAAACATCCAGATTTCCCTATCCCAGGTCCTTGGTAAGGACTCAATAGGTAGACAAAAATGCCAAACCCAGTCTGAACATCTGGCTGACTGTGCAATGAATAGTAACAATAATAGAAGATAATCCAGGGTTCAGGGTCTATTCGAAGTCTGGTTGACAAAATGGCAGCATATATTCATTTTCCCCAGAAGTCATTTCTCCAAAAAAAAAAAACCCCACATCCATTCTCTAATGCTGATTCTCTATTTTTATATAGGTGTATCTTGTATTTTTCTAATAACATTGTGTTGTACCTTGGCTGTAGGATCCATTTTGCTGCGGAGGAAGTGCAGCAAACTCAAGAGCTTTGTAAACTGTTTGAAACAAAAATAACACCTTCAGAATTGGGCTGCAATGATAAAAAGCAGGATTGGGCAACTATGACAACTTTACAACTTGTGGATGTCAATTCCCAGAATCCCCCATCCAGAATGGCCGGATCAGAAATTCTGGGAGGTGAAGTCTATAGTCAAGAAATCATCTATGAGAATTTAGTACTTTTACTCTGAAGTCAATTTTTTTTCCTATTCTACAGGATAAAATAATAAGTAATTTCTGCTTAAGAATGGTAATTGGGATCAGAATTTCTATCTCTAAGCAATGCAGTCATAAAGCATAATATCACATGACAGCACTGCATAATGACAGCTGTCTCAGCAATCCCTAATTACCGCTATCTAAGGGATAACCATTATTGTGACTTCTGACTTCCTGTTGGCTTTCTCATTGTCTTTGCTTGTGGAAAGCCAGCAGGGAAGATCACAAATGGTGATCATGTGACTGCAAGAGGCTGTGTCAGTTAGAAACCCAAGCTGGTTGTGAGCACCTGGATCATGATAATCATGGGCATGCTCTAATGTCCAGAACTTTGAGGTCTGGAGGTGACTATCACTTGTGCCATTGCAAGTTCGAGCAGAATGGTTGTTAAATAAGAACCACCTGTGATCACTTTATCCTAAATCATGGATGTCAAACTCAAGGCCCAGGGGCTGGATACAACCCATGGGTTGCTTAGATCTGGCCTGTGGGGCCGCCCTGGAAACAGTGAAAGACTGACCTGTGGTGCCTCTGCCAACACAAACTGAGTTTAGGAGGGCTGTGTGTGCCCTTCCCAAGCTGGCCATGCCCATGCTGGCCACATTCAACCTGGCCTCCTGAAATCAAACACAATACCGATGCAGCCCTCAATGAGCCCTCAATAACCTGGCCTCCTGAGATCAAACACAATGCCAACACAGCCCTCAATAACACCCCTGTCCTAAATCATTGTAATTATAGAATCTGCCCAATAGTTCTATCCTTTACTTGGAACATTGCAGCCCTCCTTTAATACGGCTACCAGGTATCTTTGCTTTCTGCCTGTACACGACCACTCTTTCAATTTCCTCTGAGGTTTTGCTTGATCTCCAAGACTGTTGTTTGTAATCTTCTCCTGAGCATTAATTGAACTCTATTCCTGGCCCCGGCTTTCCACATGCCTCATTGAGTAAACCTCTATATTTGCTCAGAGAGATTTGTTTGCCTTCAACATCCAAAGTGATACTAAAGCTCAAGGCCTCGTTCCCTGCTCAGCATGACATGACCCACAAGCTCCCTATTCCTGTTTTTGTAGCTTTGGCATTTTGTGCTCTGTGTGGGCTTTTGCTTTTGAACAATGCTCAGGGTATTAAAACGTGTTGGAAGTTGCTCTCAAAGCCCTGGAGGAAAGCGCAATCATTTAACCCCCTTTTAAATCAGGTTTTGTATCAAATTATTGTGGCTCCAGGGTCTGCTCTTCAGTTTTCCCATCTTATCATAAATCTAGGAGTCTAGTATTGGCTCTTCATCAACAACATAATTCATTGCCTGGGCTGTGTGAATTTGTTTTGCCCTTTCAGAATCTATAATGTAATTCAAGGAGACTTAAGGACAATCTCTACTCCCTTATTTTTTTGAAAAAAAAAAGCATTACCAATCAGGATATAAACTTTTTGTTTTCCTCTTGCTCTAAAACATATACTTATAACTGTTTATGCTGTACTTCCTCTCTTTTGCCTTCCAAAATCAATTTGTTTTGCACTTGAAGTAACGGATGACACTCCTTTCCGCAAATATTAATGTAGTTTTAAGAACTCTTGGAGTTACTGGTGAACAATCTAAGTTTGGCTGAAATAACTTCATTTTTATCTTTTCCTTGGTTTTGGGAGACAGCAAGCAACCTAGCATTGATTGTCTTGTCAATCTAATAGACGAGTAGAATGTAAAAAGAAAGCAACTTTATCACTACCTGAGAGTGGGAGAATAGAGACTACAGATGGGTTGGCACAGAATTTCTAGGTAGCATTTATCGATGGAGAATGCAGACAGTGAGTTTGAGGCATGCACGTTTATTCAGTAGTTTCATTGCCCTGAGTTCATTCAGGAAATCCAGAGATGTTCAGCAAGGCAACCTATTGGCTCCACCAGAGGGTGCTATGGGCGCAGGCAGTGCTTCCTCCAACTGAGTTGAGTGGAAGTTTATCAGATTCTTTTCTTGGCCACTTGTCTTTGGAAAAAATATGACATGGAAAGGAAATCCATGGATTAGGTTTGCCTCTGTAAATGGATGCCATGACCGTGACCAAGGGTCCTGTTTCTGGAGTAGATGAGGCATGTCACTGTTGTGTGCAAGATACTAGAATGATAAGTAAGGTTTTGAATGAAGAGATGAAGAAATGCTGCCTAGGGAATGGTCAGATAAGAGAGAGCATGGCCCATAGCTGCATAGTGAGCTCAGAAGGAATCCTCCCTAATGCAAAGTCCTACAAAAGTAGGACAAAACTCCAACCCTTAACTGAATATTGGGAAGAGAATAGGTGGTTCTCCTTCATCTGTGACTAGTTTCAGCCTATCCCAAAGATGCTTTTTTTCAAGAGCCCGGTGGACTTTCTGGTTTTCCTTTGAAGCCATTTCGCTTCTCAACCAAGAAGCTTCTTCAGAGCTGAAACATCTTCAAAGAAAAACAAGGAAGTCCAGTTCCCTCTTGAAAAAGCACCTTTGGGACAACCCTGACCTGGATGACTGAGAATCTCCATAAACAGTTTCAGCCTATGTTTGTAGGGGATTAGAGTCCCAATCACAAACCCCTGATTTGTAGGGCACTTCAGTGCTCAACAATCTTGTCTCTTCTGTTTAACAGAAGAGACATTAAACTACTGGGCGAGATTATTTGTCATCGTATGCTGATGATTTTCAGCTACACCTCTTGTCTCATGGTTGGCTCAGTAATGCTGTCAAGGTCATGTCTTGAGGTGTGGATGCTGTCTGGATCAGGATAAGAAGAAAAGACTCAAGCCCTATGGGTTATAGTTGCATGGTTCTTCTGGTCCCAGTCAATCTTGGTTCTTAAAGGGGTAGTGCTCCCTTGTTCAGACCTTGTGCAATATTTGAGGATCCCTTCTGTGGAAAGACTCCCACTTCCTTCTTGAAGAGAACCGAGAATTATGACCCACTATGCCTTTTTAATACCTCTACTTCATGAGCTTCAGGGACTGCCAGACAACTTCTGGATGCAGTTTATTGCCTGTAAAGACCAACATGGTATAGAGCAGGGGTGTCAAACTCACGTCGTCATGGCAGCTTCATGTGACTCATCGGGACTTTTTTCCCCTTTGCTAAACCGGGTGGGGGAGGGGCCAGCACACAACGCATCTGGCTCATAGGCCATGAGTTTGATACCCCTGGTATAGAGCCTGCTACCTGAGGACTCCCCTTTCCCATTATTTCTGCCTGCCCCATAAGATCTGCAGGGTGAGTGCACTTTGTGCCCCACTGATTAAGAACAGAAAAGCCTTTTGCACATGCTTAGTGACTACTGATGAGAAAATGTTTGGTTTTGAACATAGGTCCACAATGGCTGTTCCCATTTTTGTTATCATGGCTGCCCAGAATTTTATTCCTAATCTGCTGGGCTGCAAATCTGTTTGATGCATTCCCTGGAACATTCTTCTAAATTCTTTAAAGTATGTAAAATAAGAAAGCAGGATTAAAGACTGATTTAATTAAGTTAAATACTCCATGCAATACCAACTTTCAAAACAAAGTTGGAAACCCCTTCAGAAATTGACAAGTATTCATCTTCTGCATTTCACACCAAGGAAACCATTAGAAAACAAGAAATAGGATGTTAAAATGGACATAACTGAGTTTTACTATACATTAGAGAAGATATGAGGCCCAGTTTGGTATAGCGGTAAAAGGTGTTGGGCACTTAAATACTTAATCACTTAAATGTGAGCCAGCAATGTGCAGCCACAGCTAAAAAAGCCAATGCAATATTAGCTTTCATTAACAGAAGCATAGAATCACATGAATTATTAGTACCACATTATAAAGCTTTAGTAAGACCACATCTGGAATACCACATCCAGTTTTGATCATTATAAAAAAAAGATGTTGAGACTTTGGAAAGAATTCAGAGAAGAGCAACAAAGTTGATTAGGGGCCTGGAGACTAAAACATATGAAGAACAGTTGCAGGAAGAAGAAGAAGAAGAACTAGGGGTAAAATGATAGCAGTGTTCCAATATTTGAGGCTGCCACAAAGAAGAGGGGGGTCAACATATTTTCCAAAGCACCAGAAGGCAAGACAAGAAACAATGGAGGACAACTAATCAAGAAGATAAGCAACTTAGAACTAAGGAGAAATTTCCTAACAGTGAGAACAATTAACCAATGGAATGGCTTGCCTTCAAAAGCTTCATCGTTGGAGGCTTTTAAGAAGAGGCTGGACAACCACTTGTCTGGAATGGCAGAGGATCTCCTGCTTGAACAGGGGGGGTTAGACTAGATGACCTCCAAGGTCCCTTTCAACTCTGTGAGATAACTAAGTGTTTTTATGGACCCTGGCTTTGATCCAACAGTTTTCATGTTCTTCTCTGAACTTTACTTGAACGTTTAGAAACATCGACTCCAATCAATCACTTAACACAAGGTGTGGAAAAGGGCACAAATTATGCTAGTAGTCCACTTCTGAATATTCTGTATACAGCCTATGTAATTTTTACACATTGGCTTTCCCACAAGATTAGAAAATCAGTTTCAGAATAGCTGGAAAAGCTCTTTATCTACAACATAGAAATGAATGTGCAGAACAGCCAGATCAAGATGTCCTTAATAGAACAGAACAGAATAACAGATTTGGACGGGATCATAGAGGTTTCCCACTCATCAAGCAGGGGACCCTATACCAGGGGTCTTCAAATTTGACAGCTTTAAGACTTGTGGACTTCAACTCCCAGAATTCCTTCTCTAGTCATGTTAGCTCAAGAATTCTGGGAGTTGAAGTCCACAAGTCTTAAACTTGCCAAGTTTGAAGACCCTTGCCCAATACTATTTCAGATAAATGGCTGTCTAGTCTCTTCTTAAAAGCCACCAGTGATGGAGCATCCTAATTCTCTGAACCACATTTTAGTTGATAAACAAACAGAAAAAAAATATTTATCACATTGGAAATTACCTAAGCCTTTTACTGAAGCGGTTAAACCAATAATAATCCCGTGCTTTCTACTGAATTAACAAATGGGGATAACTTGAAAACATGCTTTGCCTACCTCTCTCATACAGATGGACTTCAAATGATAAGCCCCAGACATCTCTTTAAATAGGGAAGTGTCATGTCATCTTGTTCTAGAGATTATCTGCATGAATCACACACCTAAAATCATCATCAGCATGCGGAATGAGGCATCCTTCATAACAGCAGAAATTTATTCCTGACAAAATATATTCAAATTAACTTCCCTCTTCCAATTGCTAGCAAAAAATAATAATAAAGTATTTGGAGATTCATTGCAAGTTTTCAGAGAGAGATGCAAATGACAGGTGGACAGTTTTTAGTATTTCTAAAAGTAAATAAATAAATAAGATCTGATCCCACCAGAGTCTACATCACAAATTAGAGGAGAGAGAAAGATGCATCCCTATTTCTGTTTGAGATCCTTCTGCGCCCATTGTGGTTTTCATTTAAATGACACTCTGTTCAATCCCTGAATCTCCTAACAAAGTATTGCAAAGGGCTGATGCAACTTTGCAGATCCATTGTTAATCATTTATACATTCCTGACAAAAGCCTGTAGCCTTGCTATTTATGTTGTATAGTCATTTCTGGTAAACACAGAATTAACATTCCTTCAATTACTTATCTATATAATAAGACTTAACATTCTTTCCAGGATCTATAGTTCTTAAGGCATTTTATCTCAGCAGGATACTGTTGTAAACATGCTTTCTCTTGCTAGGGCAACACTAATTTCCAGAAGTCATCCAACCAAATTATTCCAAGATTTATAGTCCAGTCTGCCATGGATATTCAGAATTAGACCATCTATCACCATCCTCTAAACATCGTGCCATGCATGCATTTGTTAACTGCACAGCAGATGGGTTTGTTTTCCTACGCTATAGACACAATTTTGCATTTATATACATACACTGTGTGACATCTAATTAAGAGATAAAAATTACTCTTGATTTTTAAAAACACAAATCCAAGCAAGTCGGCATTAGTGAAAGAATGCAGTGTGCTCTCAAAGGTTAATGTCATAATGAAAACACAGTAGGAATTCACTTGAGTGATGTCTGCAGCTATCATAGTTGGCTTTAATGCAGCTTGGTTATTCTTTGCATAGTTTAACCACCCTCTTAAAGTATGCATAATGAGAGAAGGGCTAAAAAGAGTGAGGAAAGGATGGGGGCAGGATAAAATGATTACCAAGGCATTTAAAAGGGTGGAGTGGTGATTTTAATCTGTGTGAGAAAATAGCCTGTGTTAAGTAACCTGGAGAATTACCATAACATCATACACCGTTATATACACACACACATTGGAATGCAGAGAGCAAAAATAAAAATCATTTCTTACACTGTTTGATACTATGGATAATTGCCTGATCAATGTGCTAAAGAAGTTTATATAAACTGTACATTTTAGCCACTTACTTAAGGAGGAAGATCTTTCAAAAGGCCAAGAGGTTCAGGGAGTGGTGGGCTCAGTAGTGCGATTCAAAAATTTTACTACCAGTTCTCTGGGCATGGCTTGGTGGGCATGGCATGGCTTGGTGGGCGTGGCAGGGGAAGGATACTGTAAAATTTCCAGTCAGAGGTGGTATTTACTGGTAATCTGGACTACTCAAAATTTCCACTACTGATTCTCTAGAACTGTCAGAACCTGCTGAATCCCACCTCTGCTCCTCACTCCTGGGGGAAGGTTACTGCAAAATCCCCATTCCCTCCCGACCACACTAACCTGCTTTCCAGCTCCGTTCTCCTGTGCAGGGCAACAAAAGAAGACCCAGCCAATCAGCTGGGACTTGGAAGGCAGGGAATAGATGGGGTTGGCGGGGCCCATCAGAGGTGGTATTTGCCAGTTCTCTGAACTACTCAAAATTTCCACTACCGGTTCTCCAGAACTGGTCAGAACCTGCTGAATACCACCTCTGGGTGGGCTGCTGAATGGTCAGCGAGGTTCAAGAGAACCCCTTGCTGTGATCTCTGGCTGGGCCTCCCCACCCTTGTGCTCTACTTTCCCTAAATAACTAACTTTTCCCCTGCCCAGTCAATTAGCTGCCTGTTTGAAGCTGCGTTGCATCCCCAAAGCAGCCCATGCAAGTGAAGCGAGCACCAGCACACACACTTACAACCAGCAAACTCCTTGCCAACAGAAATTCAGGCTGCTCTAATCTTAGGAAAGAGGTTGTTCGGGAAGGGAGATGCTATATACCCCATCCAGGCCCCTACAGCTTCCAGGCACCATGTCAAGCTTCCAAATAAATCAGACAGGAAATGACTACAGGAGCAGGAGCCCTCGTTCACTTAACTTTTAGAGCCCCAAAGGTGCTTTTTTTCAAGAGACAACTGGACTTTCTGGTTTTTCTTTTGAAGATGTTTCACTTCTCATCCGATAAGTTTCTTCAGCTCTGACTGGATGGTGGGGAATGGAAGGAAGTATATTTCTTGCAGACCTCATTAAGTTCACCTGAGTGTTGCAAATGGGTGTGGAGCCTTTTTGGAACTGTTGAAAGGGCTGTGTTGTAGACTGGAGATAATTGATGTTGTATCCCTCCCCCTCTGTTGACTTGTGGACTTTGCTGTCTTCAAAAGAGTGGCTTTTGTATTTTAAATGTAGATGGACCGCTGAATCTCCCATGGCCCATGGGAACACAAGGCTTGTGTTGCTTGCATTGCAAACAACATGAGGTAATGAGGGGAGGAGGGGGAAGGGAGGAGGGGGGGACTTGCCCCACTCGCCCCATGCACCTGGCCTGGCCACCGGGCTGCTTCTTTCTGCTTCTTTCTTCTTCTGCTTTTGGCTGCACGCAAGGAAATCAACTAAAGTCTTTCTTTCTCTCCCCCAAACTCCACAGAGATGAGTCTTTGGGACCCTGCAAGGCCTCCTGCTCCAAGAGGCTGCACCGGCAAAGACTCATTTCTGGCAGAGTTTGGGAGAGAGAAAGAAAGACTTCTGCTGCTTCTGCTGCTTTCCTTGCACGAAGCCAAAAGTCTCTCTCTCTCTCTCTCTCTCTCTCTCTCTCTCCCCCTGAGAACGGAGCTAGAGATGACATCCTAAGATCCCAAATAAAGAATGATCGATCAGTAGGAAAACGGGGTGGGGAATTTTCTTGCAGATGTTTTTTGAGATTTTCCCAGGGTCTCTGGTCCTCGGGATTTAAAATTATGAGTTTGGTAGTCCCTGAGCTCCAAAAGGTTGGCAACCCCTGATCTACAACATACAATGTGAGGACTGTAACAACCATTATGTAGGACAGACAAGCAGAAGATGGAGTGCATCTATGAACATCAACTAGCAGTCAGCAAATATGATGACAATTGCATGAAAACACATAAACTGACTTAGCCATAATTTCAACTTGGAAAGTATGAGCATCCTAGATCATGTCCAAAAATGCTAGGGGATTGCTGTAAGCACTCAGACAAATCAGGCATCAACAGGCACACAGGGATGAACACAACATTCAAAAGAGATGATTTAAAAAACTGAAATGGAAACAAAGGGATAAAACCACCTTCTTGCCAGAAATCAACACCCAGATAAGCAGGGATTAATACCAGGATTAATAACAGAACAAAAACTGGGTAGTAAACAATACTTCAATTAAGGAACTACTAACTCAGACAAACTGTAAACAACAGCATAATCAAGGATCGTTGAGCAAGCCGCTTTATATAAACAGCCACCAAATCTTCTAGCTGTGAAGATGTTATCTAGTTGCGTCATGAAACAGTTACAAGAAAGCTCAGAGACCACCAAGGACTCCATAGTTCAACTCGGAGCTAAAACATTCTCTTCTATTGAAACATCTGTTCACCAGAAGTAAACTAGCAAGATTGCTCTTTACTATCTCTTTTAATCCCATCTGCTTTCCTTCCTACTCGCAGCCCTGGAAGGCAAACACAATTCCAAACAAAGCATTGAGTTCACACCACCCCCTATTTTTATTCCCTAATAAAATACATGCCAGGGGCTTGTAAGTGTGTCCGTTTCTTTTTTCCTTTTGTCTTAATTTAAAGAGCCTTTTAGGTCTCAGATTATTTGCAAGCATGTTGGTGTTCAGGCATATTGTATTACGTCTCAAGAGTACCTCAAGGTTCGGTTATGGGCTCAGTGCACTTCAACATCATCATAAATGAGGGCATGAAGGAGAACTCATCAAATTTGACACTAAGCTGGGAGGAATTGTCAACATTTTAGAAGAGAGGTTCAAGATTCAGAAAGATTTTGATAGACTTGAGCATTGGGCCTTATCCAATAAGGTATACTGTAGTATTGTGGCCATTACCACTATCATCAAGAAAATTTGTCAACCTTCAAACAAAGTTTTGCTAAGGTCCATGTCTAATCAGGAGATTATCTACCTACTAGGGCCAGATTTAGCTATCACTACTTTCTCTGTACTCTCAAATTGCAATATCGAGGAGTTTCCTGAGAAAGAGGGGATCACCGTTAAATCACTTTTAAACTGCACTCTGGTTAGTAGAAACACAAAGGTTCACCAAAGCAGTCCAGAACATTAGTATCTATGAATGCAGCACACAATTCTGTGGCATTCCTTGGAGAGAAATAAATGCCTGTATCAGCAGGCATGACTGCACAGCAATCACTATAGTTTTACACAATTGCGCCACATATACACCTCCACTATTTTATGAACAAACAAAGGGCTTATAAATCTTGATACCTTCTTTATAAACCTATGCTCATTTAAGCTTTTAAATTAAAACTTTTGGAAGGACTTATAACGCAAAACACAATCACACCTCTGTTTCACTTCATTATTTAAAAAAATAAAAATAAACTGAAACTGATAATTACTGCTGGGGATTTAGCCAAGACTCTCTAGCAAGGGGTGTCAAACTCGTGGTGTCACGTTATTGTCATGTGACATATTGGGACTCCCCCTTTGCTAAACTGGGGGCGGGCATGGCCAGCGCATGACACATCTGGCCCATAGGCCACAAGTTTAACACCCCTGCTCTAGCATAAAGATCTCTAAAATTATGATATGCCAAGTTTGATCGAAAGAGTTCAGGATTGATTCTTGTGATTGTAAAACCTTATTAAATTATAATCAATATGCAATGAAATCACAAATCTACATGACTTGAGTCGTCTTTTTTTTTTGCCAGCATTAACTTTTTAAAAAATACAGTCATCTGTTCAAAGGACAGTCCTTAGTTTCTAAAGAATTGTGGCATACAGTACAAGTTGTCCTTGATTTACAGCAGTTCATTCAGTTAATCGTTTGAAGTTACAACAGTAGTAACTTATGATCATTTTTCGTATTTACACCCGTTGCAGCATCCACATGGTCAGGTGATCAGAATTCAGACACTTGGTAACTGACTCATATTTATGACCGTTGCCTTGTTTGGCAGGTTATGTGATCACCCTGTCAGCCTTCAAGACTCCTTTCCTTTCTCTCGCATCTTTCGGCTGCCATAGTAACGGGGGGGGGGGAGGGTGAAATAATTGGGCTTTGTGGAGGTGGGAAATGTGCTGGAGGTTTTAGAGAATGAACTGTATAATTTGGGGAAAAACCTTATTGTTTATGTTTACTTGCTTGCTTACTGTGCAACTGCAGCTCTTTATCAAATTAGGCCAAGGCCAATGGCCAGATGTCTGCATCACCACTTGAAGATGCCCCACATGACATTATACACATCTTCAATTGGACGAACTCTTTGAACTATTGTGGGTGGGAAAGTTGCCATCACTTTGTATATGTGTTTTTCATGTGTAAATCCTCAGATCTAGAATTCCTTGGATGCTACCACTTGAGTTCCAGTAAAAGTTTCTTTTCTCTATAATAATGGAGTCTAAGAGTGTCTTTCTTGGATTTTGAATGGAGCACCATCTGACACACCCTTTGCAAACTTCTAAAAAGCAAAGTCAATGGGGAAGTCAGATTCACTTAAGAATTGGGTTACTAACTTAACAGCTGCAGTGATTCACGTATAACAGTGGCAAGAAAGATAATAAAATAGGGTAAAACTCACTTCATAATTGTTTTGCTTATCAACAGATATCTGAGGCTCCCTTGTGGTCATAAGTCAGAGGATTACCTCTACATGTTCTCTTTTAAAAGGAGGAATATGGAGCTGTACAGTTATAGAATATAAAGGAACAGCAGGCTTTTATTCATACTGTAGACATTCTACCCTGATATACGTGCTTTCATTTTTCATCATTCAGTAGTCAATCTCAGTTGAAAACACTATGTGTAAGCAAACATTGACTTTTATGAATATTACCACCATTTATCGATCTTAAAGCAAGTAGAAGCATTTGATTTATTTAAACTCAAAAAATCTTGGTTATCCTTGATTAGTACGTGAACTTGAATATTTCTTAATCAAGAAATATCAGAGTTGATTTCCCAGACTAGGAGTTTGGAAATAAAAATTCCAAAAGAAAGTAATAGAAAGCCACATTGTAGAGCTATCAAGACATGACATAGATACATCAATGTACAGTAGACACTAAATGTTTTGCCTGCTCTCTGTTATTCCTGTAAGAAGTTGTCTTTGCTATGTGCTCACTGCAGAAAGAATATGATTATCTATGTTCAGTAGTGGGATTCACCAGTTCGCACCGGTTTGAACAAACCAGTTGTTAAATTCTCTCTCTGTCTCTCTGTCTCTCTGTCTCTCGGTCTCTCGGTCTCTCTCTCTCTCTCTGTCTCACACACACACTATCAAAGTCAGGTCGCTCAGGTTGTGATGGGAGTATCCTGATACTCCTATGTTACACCGCTCCTGCGCGATCTGCATTGCCTGCCGGTTGCCCTCCAGGTGAGCTTCAAGGCGTTAGTGATAACATACAAAGTCCTACATGGCTTGGGTCTAGGGTACTTGCGGAAGCATCTCCTGCCAGCGTCGACTTCCAATTGCCCTGTGCGCTCCCACAGGCAGAGCCTCCTTGGGGTGCCGTCGGCCAGACAATGTTGCCTTCTCTGTGGGAGCACCCACCCTGTGGAATCAGCTCCCCTTGGGGCTCCGGTTGGCTCCCAACCTCAGTTCCTTCTACCGCGACCTAAAGTCCTGGTTGTTTCAACAGTCCGGCCTGGACCGAAGGGTAAGGGGTGGGGTTTTATTTTATTTTAAATTTTATTGGGTTTTAATTTTTATTGGGCTTAGTTCACTTGTTTAATGTATTTTTAATTAATTGTATTGCTATTTTTTATTGTAAGCTGCCCTGAGTCCCTAGGGAGAGAGGGCAGCATATAAGTCCAATAAAACTAAACTAAACTAAACTAAAGTGGACCTTAGGTGCTGTGCTTCACTGTGCTGCAATGAAGAAATAGAGCGGCTGGTGCAAAGGAAGGAGGAGGCCGCTTTCCCTCTTCTCCCTGCTCCTCCTCCTTCCCTCATGCTGGCCACTCCATTTCCCATTTCTCCATTGCAGTGGTGCGCCCAGGATCCAGTTTGGTGGCAGGGGGCATGGGGAGTAATTTAATAACTGGTTCACCCAGGGTCAGGTAGGCCATTGCAGGAGGCTCGTCCCGCATGTGTGGTCGAGCTGGAGGATGGAGATGGGCCATGCCTCTCATGACAGCCAACTTGACCCTGGGAGAACCAGTTAAACTATTTGAATCCCACCACTGCCTATGTTCCTTTATACACTAGTAGTGTTTAAGATTTCTCTCGTGGTTTAGCAACAATTTTACGCCCTCAGTAAGCTTTCAGTTTAAGGTATCAGCCTAAATCTGTTCACATAACAAGAAGTAAAGGAATTTAAACTTTGCAACAGCAAGTATCCAACCCAATTCAGGACTTACAATGTTCTTTGGAGGCCTTTTTCTGAGAGGCTTCAAATGAGAGTCTTTTCTAAAGGGATGGCTTCTTTGGTGACGACACCCAGTCTTAGCAAGCAAATTGCTTTTTATTTTCCTTGTCCTTTTAATCTGTTGTAGCTTTGGACTATTTTTGCTTTCAGAATTGTTCCAGAGGAGGAAAGAAAAAACAAACCAGCTTCATTCTTGGAAGTTTCCAAGAGGTACAGATGGTATTGTCTTCTATTTGCAACCCTCTTGTTATTTCCATCACTTGTTATGTGTATGTGTGGGTGTTTAAGCAAATAAGAATTCCACTGAGGTGGAATAATTCTATACCATGGAGTCATTAGGAGCAAGCTCTATTCCTGGACATCTTTCTTGATTCATTCTCTTCAATTCTAATTAAAAAAAACCAAGCATATTCTTGAAGTTTAAGGTTTACCTTTGATTGGTTTTCAGAATTCTGATATACTGAATGATTTCTTGCACACTCAAAGAAGTGCTCCCTCCTGATGCAAATGTTTTTAAGAATGCTTCTCATTTTAATGTGGATCTGATATTGATGATTAAAAGAGAAAGAGGAAGGCTATGAACCCTCAAACCTAGATTTTTTTTTAATTCATATTTATATGCCACCCTTCTCCGAAGACTCAGGGTGACTTACAATTTTTGGAGCACAACCCAATGCACTCAGCAATAGCCTTCATTCCATTGTATATGCCTGCTTATTACTAGGGCTTTTTGCCCCCCACCCCAAGCGGCCTGGTTTTCATTAAGATCCTTAAGGGATGAACTTCTTAAAAGAACAGCATGAAGGAAGGCATTTCTTTTAATGATAATATTTATTTTTAAAGCCTGAATTAATGGAAACAGAATTCAAAATGGTTATTCCACCGAAGTCCTCTTTTTGGGGAAATTAAATGAGAAGAACACATCAAGACTAACTTCTAGACTATTGCTGTGAGCCACACATTCATATCTATAATATTCCGATTCAGCTTAGATTTCATAGTTTCATATGGTAAATCAATGCTTACTTTTCATCTGTGTGTGTGTGTGTGTGTGTGTGTGTGTGTGTGTATGTTTGTGTATGTTCGTATATTCTAAAGAAACACCACTATCAAACCTCTTGCAGATAGAAAGCAAGCAATTTGGGATATGAACTAAGTTCTTCTTTGAGACATCATGTATTAAAGCCTGAAGATGGACAGTCCAAGAGGATCTATATCACACAACTTTTCTAACTAGTCAAGTCACCATTAGGCACCTTCATCATTAGATGCCAATGCCCATTAAAATAAATGCAAATTTAGTCAAGGGAATGCTTGAAGAATTGACTAATAAATAGAAGGAAAGGGAAAGTTCAAACAGACTTAGCCTAACCACTTGGCAGAAAGAAAGGGAATGTGGAGAAATATAAGGTCATACATATAGTTAAGAAAAAATGAAAAGAACATGCATAGAATGATGGAAAATCTTGCTCAAGAACAGCACATGTGAGAAGGACTTGGGTTTCCTACTGTATCAGAAACTCAAAATGTCTCAACAGTGTAATGCAGCTGCAAAGAAGGCCAATGACATTTTGAGGAATGCTGAAAGAAGCATAGAGAGTAGAGTTCAGATTGCAAGAATTATTTATCCCGGTCTACTCTTGGTCAGGCCTTGCATGGAATTCAGTTCTGTACACCCCACTTAAAAAAAACATTGATAAACTGGAGCAAGTCCAAGGAACAGCTACCAAGATGGTGAAAGGACCAGAAACTAACTTCTGTGAGGAACAGTTCAAAGACCATGATGTCTTTGGCTTTAGTTTTATAGAAGATGGAGAAGGAACATGATAGTGCAGGCACATTTTACAAGGTTCAGACTCCCAAGAGTTAGACTATAACTAATGGAATGAAAACTTCAATAATGTAGATAAAGATAAAGACATTAGGAACATATTACCATATGTAGTGGACTTGCATAGAAGCTAAAAGATATGGACTAAAATGCACACATGGTTGGAAATTTTTTTTAAACAACATATAGATTTGAAACCTGAAATATTTTTTTATTAGGAATGGTACCTGAAGGTTACAGTAAAGAAAAAACATACTTAATCATACATGTATTAACAGCAGCTAGAATTGTATTTGCTCAGAATTGGAAAAGTGATAAGATACCGATGGAGGGAAAAGTAATTGAAAAAATATTTGAATATGCAGAAATTAGTAGATTAACATTAGAAATTAAAGAAAAAGAAGAACCTGCATATTACATGGTATGGGATTTGTTTTACCAATGGTTAGAAAATAAAACAAATTAAAATGGACTAGATATATTTATAAAGCAATAAGAGAAGCTTGTGAAATAGATATATTGGATATTATATGGGAATTTGATTATTGTTATATTGTTATATTGATAAGAAGAGTATTGATTATTAATTGTAAGCACATGAAATATGTACCTAATTGACACAAAATTGAAATGGAATAGATTTATTGTATGTAAAAAATTAAAAATTAAAAAAAAATAATGTAGGTAAAGATTAGACATTATGAATACTTTTTCCTCCTCCTCCTCCTCCTCCTCCTCCTCCTCCTCCTCCTCCTCTTCTTCCTCCTCCTCCTCCTCCTCTTCCTCTTCTTCCTCCTCCTCCTCTTGCAGAGAAATAAATAAGAAACAGTAAAACAGGATGAAAAAAAGCCAGTTACAACTCTTTCTCCCACAAATATTCTTAGATGTTACTGTTTGTCCACCAAGTTCCTATATGGACTTTCAACAGTTCTTAAATACTTACATGGTTTCCCTTTGCATAAATACAAACCCCACCCGCCAGGTCAGGGGTCAGGGGTGGGATTCTGCCAGTTCGGACTGGTTTGGACAATCCCCTTGCTCCGAAGATCATCTGTCTCTGAACTGTCTTTTATCATCCCAGCTGATCAGTGTGGAAAACTGGATTGGCGCTGCTCAGCTGTGTTACTCCCCTGAAGTAACATAGTAGGTAATGACTTTTGCATTGTGTTGACACGCGCACAGCGTGAGCGAAGCACGCGATCACTGAACTGGTTGTTATACCAGCAGCATCCCACCTCTGACCGCATCTTTTTCAATTTTCTGCTTTCAATGGCAAGACTTACACTTTAGAGAGGTGCAGGCCACCTGGTGTTCTCAACATGATTTTGGCTTGAGAGCCATCAGTCTCAATTAGTATGTTTTGTGACAAAAGGTTCTCAGACATGTACTCCAAACCACCTAAAAAACATCTAATTGTATATCAGGTTTGGAAATAAAGCACAGCATCAACTATTGGTTCTCTAGTGATAGGATTTCAACCTGTGAATTTTGAAGCACTATCAGAGCAAACAATTCTGGCAAGATGGACTAAAAGCTTCACTGTTAAACTATGTGATCAGGCTTAGTATTTGGGAAGGAAAATAAGGGGAAAAAACCTCTACCTCTGCCTACCAGTATCCATCGGTATTCATCTGGCTAGCCTCCTGTCAGTGTGTGAGAGAGTTGAAGGCTGTTTGGAAACTGAAACAGTATTTGCTGTGTGAGCAAGAAGGAGACAGCAAGGAGCCTGGGTGTGGCTTAGCTCATCTGTTCTGTACTAAAGCTGCTTGGTGCTGGGAAACTAAAAGTGAAACTGAAACTCCTCTCCTCTGCTTGTGTTTTGCATTTGGCACAGATTTCTTTTCAGGTGGGGAGGGGGAGTAGAACTCCTTAGCATCAGGGTGTGTTAATAGTATAGGAAATACTAATGCTCTGATGGTCATTTCGAAAAATCCTTTCTTAGTGAGCACCTAGAAACCAAGAGGAACATACGTTCCGAATTTCAAGTTTGTAGGCTTTACAGTTCTGGAGATTTTGTGATGATGCGTGAGTAGTATTTCTCTTTGATAGATAGATAGATAGATAGATAGATAGATGGATGGATGGATGGATGGATGGATGGATGGATGGATAGATAGATAGATAGATAGATAGATAGATAGATAGATAGATACGGCATATTATGCTTTATCTGCCATATAAAACGTAAAACACATAAAAATAATTTACAAATAAATAGTAAAGAGATGTTATTTTTCCATATTGTGGAAGGTTGTGGGGAGGGGGTCAGATTATCTGGAGAATTGAACTAAGTTGCTGGTCTCTGAATGGCAATAGCACTAGTCCAGAACTTAGCTAGCTTTCAACAGGTTTCCACATATATGTTGGACTATGGGAATAATGCTTTGTCCTGATATGACCTGCCAAAACAGCAGCAGGCGATTCTTAGAAATGAGCACCAGCCTATGTAGAATGGGCATTGCAATAACACAAAGGCACCCAACTGGCAGCAGTTTATTCACTCCTGAACTAGATTAATGGAGAAAAATGTCCCAGAGTTTATCTAATTGGCATTGCAGTATGTTGATTCCATATCATGATTAGAAGTTGAAGCCTCTGATTGATAGGTATAGCAGCAGTTTAGGCCAGCATCTGTTCCAGGAACTGAATTTTTAAAAAATGCATTTAAATAAATCAAGGTCATACATAAGGTACCTTTTGAGCAGTTATTTTAGGGTAGATATGTAGCACTGAATACAGTTTAGTATAGATAGTATCCATAGTATGGACTCAGTATGTTTCCCAGTTAAAACTTTGTCCTGAGTGAGTCAAACATATTTAGCGCAGGTGCTAAAGGACAGATACTTGATGGATCAACTCTAGCAACTTTCTGAAAGACTGGAAATGTGATTAACTTCCATCAGTCCCCGGGGATCAGAAGACAATAGTCAACAAAGAAAATGATCTGTTGAAGTGAATGAAGAGTCTGGAACTGGAGCCCAACATTTAGAATTGCCCTGAGTTCCTTTCAAGTTAAAGGAAGTTTATGAATCTAATAAACTTTGGTTGTAAGACGGGGGCAGTTCAACAAGTTACTTAAGGTAAAGGAAAAGTTTCCCTCACACATACGTGCTAGTCGTTTCCGGCTCTAGGGGGCGGTGCTCATCTCCATTACAAAGTCGAAAAGCCAGCACCGTCCGAAGACATCCCCATGGTCATGTGGCCGGCATGACTAAACACAGTGCACGGAACGCTGTTACCTTCCCACCAAAGTGGTCCCTATTTTTATTCTTGCATTTTTACCTGCTTTCAAACTGCTAGGTTGCAGAAGCTGGGACAAGTAACGGGAGCTCACTCCGTTACATGGCGCTGGGGATTCGAACTGCTGAACTGCTGACCTTTCTGATTGACAAACTCAGTGTCTTAGCCACTGAGCCACCGCTCAGTTACTTAGTTAAGTTACAAGTTACTTAGAGCATCCCTAATCCTCTCACCAAATATTCAATTCAATTCAGAACAGAACTGGAAGGGACCTTGGAGGTCTTCTAGTCAAAACCCCCACTCAAGCAGGAAATTATATACTATTTCAGACAAGTGGCTCTCCAGTCTCTTCTTAAAAACCTCCAGTGATGAAGCACCTACAACTTCTGATGGCAATCTTTCCACTGGTTAATTATTCTCACTGTTAGGAAGTTTCTCCTTAATGCCAGGTTGCTGCTTGATTAGTTTCCATCTATTGTTTCTTGTCCTGCCCTCTGGTGTTTTGGAACATACCTTTACTCCCTCTTCTTTGTGGCAGTCCCTCAAATACTGGAATACTGTTATCATGTCACCCCTAGTCCTTCTTTTTGCTAGACTAGTCATACCCAAATCTTGCAACTGTTCTTCATATGTTTTGTCTCCAGACCTTTAAGCATCTTAATTGTTCTTCTCTGCATTCTTTCCAAAGTCCAAAGTTGAAGAGTACTGGGCTAAAATGGAACCTTGTGGTAGCTCAGTGCTTCTTTCCTTCCATGAGGATGTAGTACTATTAAGGATTACTCATAGAGTAAGGTTTGTTAGCCAGGTACAAACTTCATGAAGAATTGATCTAACTGGTGCAGCAGAATTTTTTTTTTGAGCAGAGAGTTACCAGATACCAAAATATCAGGGTTCATGTTGTAAAAAATCCCATTAAAGCAGCCAAAGTCTCATTTGCTGTATGGTGTTGGGGAATCCATATTGGCTTGGATGACAGATATGCTTTTTTTTCACATTTATATGCCACCCTTCTCCGGAGACTCAGGGCGGCTTACAATCTTTTGGAGCACAACCCAATGTGCTCAGCAGTAGCCTTCATTCTCTTGTATATACCTGCTTATTACTAGGGCTTTTTGGGGCCCCCAAGTGGCACTTTTACAAAGTCAGCTTCTTGCCCCCAACAATCTTGGGTCCTCAATTTACCTACCCCGAGAGGATGGAAGACTGAGTCAACCTTGAGCCTGGTGGGATTTGAGCCTGCACTAATTGCAGGCAGCTGGAGCTAAGTGCTAGGTGTTTAACAGCCTGCACCATCAAGGCTGCTTAATAAAAGAAGCAGGAACAGTTAATTAGGAGAACAAAAAAAGCAGCAATTCACTGCTGTTGGTTTTAACTTATTGCTTTTATTGTGTTTTTAACTATTAGCACTCCAACATCAAGCAAATGAGATGGGTAGTCATACAAAATAAATAAAGTGGTAGAAGAAGCAATGGTGATTTTTTTATAAACAGAGAGCTGTGACTACCTTTTATCCTCTGATGCAAATCACAAAGAAGCATGTTTATGATTGGGCAACCATTATGGTGCCTTAATAAGTTGTAAGGTATCCCTGTGGGTTCCTTTAACTAAAACTTCCACTTCTTGTAAAAATATATTTATCAATTCAGAATTTTCCTGTGAGGAAGGCCTGAACTCAGATGCAAATGTGCTGATGCCAGCAACAGTTATGGAAGGCAGGTTTCAAAAGCCTTTCTATAATTTACACCATGTGAAACAAATGCAGTTGAGGATTTCCCTCACTTTTTACTTCTCTTCCAGTTTTCTGCAAGACCGTTTGAGAAAAAAAAGTTGTTAAGTTTGCATGAAGAGACAGACGCGGAGTGCTTCAAGCTGTTTGTTTATTAGTGACTACAGCTCAGAACGGACCCACTTTGGCTGGGCTGCGGCTGCTACTTATAGCCAGTAGCCGCAGTTGCCAGCCAATCAGAGTGCAGGGTTTTCCCGCACTTTTTAAACCAATCATTTCTTACATTTTACAAGAACAGTTCAAACTAAACCAATGACTTTAAACCTGCATACATAACACCCCTCCCCACTAGGTTCAGTCCATACTCAAACCCCAGCCTATCTAATGTATTCTTTTAAATAGGTGGGGCTCTTAATGTACATTGAGACCTCGTGGTTCAGATGTTTTAAGGTTCTCACCTTGTGAGGGAGGAAATGTCTGCTGACATTTCCTTACTAGGACTTGTAGTAATGGTAGAACCTGTTTGGTTACTACAACCTGGTCTGTCCTCCCAATCCATCTCCAAACCAATGTCAGCACCTAAATCAGGTAATGATGTGCAATCTTCCATTTGTGAAAATGGTTGTTGGTATTGTGACAGGTTTTGGGATGGTTCCTGTCGTTAGCTCGTTACACATGGGATTGATTCTTGCTTGTTCATTACACTCATGATCCTCCCTTCCCCTAGAAGAGGTAGTAGGTATGGGAACCAGAGAGGAGCAAAAGCGATGCTCCTGAGGCAATCTGGATCTTAACTGATCAATGTGCCTGCTCCAGAGGACACCATCCTCTGTTTGTACCCTGTAAGACCTGGGGCCTGTGATTTGGGTTATCTCAGCAGGAATCCATAATGGTTCACCCATAAGGTTCTTAGCATAAACAGAATCACCCACAGTGAATGTGCGAATTTTGCTAGTGGAATCTAGTGGTGCATTGGGTGCGTGAGTGGGATGAAGGCGATCAAGGGGAGACCTGAGTTTCCTACCCATCAACAGTTCAGCTGGGGACAAATTAGTTGAGGGGTTGGGAGTGATATGCTGAACACTGAGAAGTTTTTCAACTCTCTCAGTGATATCCCCTGGACCCAATTGCTGAAGTTTTTCCTTGGTAAATCGTACCATACGTTCAGCCCGCCGTTAGCGAAGGATGTCCAGGGCTGTCAGGGCATGTCTGATACCCTGTTGTGCTAGATATGATTCAAAAAGGTTGGATGTAAATTGAGGGCCATTGTCAGTGTTATGTATGCAGGTTTGAATGTCATTGGTTAAGTTTGAACTGTTCTTGTAAAATGTCAGAAATGATTGGTTTAAAAAGTGCGGGAAAACCCTGCACTCTGATTGGCTGGCAACTGCGGCTGCTGGCTATAAAGCAGCAGCCAAATCGGGTCTGTTATGAGCTGTAGTCACTAATAAAGTCTTCACTGAAGCACTCCGCGTCTGACTCTTCATGCAAACTTAACACTGGCAACGAGGGTGGGATGCTTCCGAAGAAGACAATGCGCGGAGAACAAGCTGAGAGAGATGGCTGTGCTGAACACCCCCAGCCCCGTTCGATCCGGCGGCAGAAGACTGGGACTCGTGTGCAGATCGTTTCCAAATGTATTTGGAGGAAGCGATCTCGCCGACATTCCGACAAATGGAAGAGGCTCTTTCTCACCCACTGGTCCGGCCATTTTCAAGATGGCGGCATTGGCAGGAGCTGCAGCGTGAAGGTAATGGACTGGCCTGACTTAGAAAAGTTATTAAGAGCCCATTAGCCACAATCGTGCCTCATTAAGAACACAAATTCTATCATCGGGATCAAGGGGAAAGCAGCGTTAATGACTTCGTGGCAAGTTTAAGGGACATTGGGGTGCATGTGAATTTATCAACTTAGAAGAGGCCATCTTGCGTCGATTTGTTCTAGGCCTAAAGACAAGGTTTTGCAGAGCAAATTATTAATGAAACCTAAGATCACGCTTAAGGAGGCCATAGAAGAAGCTTCTTCAGCGGAAGCTACCAAGTCCTCAGCAGCAGCCATGAAGAAAATTAACAAGGCCACAAGCCATCCTGATGTGGAAAAATCCACAACAACCATTCGAGCAAATAGATTCTGATTCAGACTGTAGTGAGGTGGAGGAAGGAATTTATAGACTCAGAATGGAGAAAAAGGAAAGACCTTGGAAGAAAGAGGCAAGACTTTTATTGCAGAGGTTGTGGGGGGGCACCCCGCACTGAATGCAAGTTTTTTGATACCATCTGCCTCCGTTGTGAAAAAGAGGTCACCTAGCAAGAGTCTGCAAATCATCCAGAACTCCACCAAGCAGAAAGAAGTTTCCTGACAAAGAATTCAAGCATAACAACTTCAGTGAGAAAATGGGGCAATACAGAAGCAAATGGGAAGAATGAAACTCATCAAACAGTCACCATTGGTCATTCTTCACCCTTAAGAAGCAGAAAAGTACATGTGAAGGTACTAATTGAAGGAAGGCCTTGCCAAATGGAAGTGGACTCAGGCTCCTATTTATCTATGGTGTCATGGGACACTATTCACAGGCTACTTCCCAACATTCAGAAGAAACATTTCCAGAAGCAAGCACTGACTCTTAAAGACTACCAAGGGAACAAGATTCCAGTAGTTGGAACAAGAGAATTCAACATGAAGTTCAAAGGCCACACCAAGCGTTTGCCCCTGACCATGGTGGACAAGGACCGCCCAAGCTTGCTGGGACTTGAGTGGTTCAATCCACTAGGCATCGAGGTGACTGGCATCAATCACGTGAGCAACACTGAATGGGAGGAGGCCTTGAAGTCTGAGTTTCCAGAGGTCTTCAGCGATGGATTGGGCAAGTATATGGGGACCCCTATCACTTTCAACCTAGATCCCAAGGTGCCCCAATTCGTTTAAAGCCCAGAAGGGTCCCATTTGCCTTAAAGGAAAAATTGATGCACAATTAGATAAACTAATAGCTCAAGGAGTTTTAGAGCCCACTGACCACTCCAGATGGGAGACACCCATAGTCACACCAGTCAAGACTGATGGGTCAGTAAGAATCTGTGGAGACTATAAGGGGACATTGAACCATGCGCTTCAGCAGAGCGCATATCCAGTTCCAGTGGTGCATCATTTATTACATTCACTTGGCAGGGGCACAGTCTTTGCCAAATTGGATCTGGCCCAGGCATATCAACAACTAACAGTTGATGATGCCACTGCAGAGGCCCAAACCATTGTGACTCATAGAGGTGCCTTCAAATGTAAAAGGTTACAGTTTGGAGTAAGCGTGGCACCAGGCATCTTCAAAACCTTATGGAAAGGATGCTCCAAGGACTGCCAGGGTAGTGCCTTACTTTGATGATGTGTTAATCTCTGCTGAAAATGACACTCAATTACAAGAGAGACTCAGAGAAGTCCTTACCAGATTCAAGAAAGCGGGGTTAAAAGTCAAGGAAGAAAAATGCACTCTTAGAACTGACAAGGTTGAGTTCTTGGGCTATATGATTGACAAGCATGGCATCCACCTACAGATGCCAAGTTTAAAGCAATCAAAGAAGCCCCTAGACCAAAATGCAAAACAGATTTGCAAGCCTTCCTTGGACTTATTAACTTTTATCACATGTTCCTACCTCAGAAGGCAACCATTGCAGAACCATTACACAGATTACTGGACAAAAAATCTGTTTGGGTCTGGGGCAGGAAGGAACAATCAGCATTTAACAGTATTAAAAGACTAATCACGTCTGATGCTGTACTCATACAGTTCTCTGAGAATTTACCTGTTGTACTGACTTGTGATGCATCCCCTTTGGAGTGGGGGGTTTTGAGCCACAGGCTTCCCAGTGGGAGGAAGCCCCTATTGCATTTTACTCTCGCACCTTGACCAAAGCAGAGAGAATTACAGCCAATTGGACAAGGAAGCATTGGCAATTGTTGCAGCTATCAAGAAATTTCATGAGTATTTATATGGGAGAACATTTACCATTGTCACAGATCACAAACCTTTGTTAGGCATTGTGGCAGGAGACAAACCTACACCCACTATCCTGTCACCAAGAATGCTGAGGTGGACTGAATTTCTTGCTGCTTATTCATACAAACTTATCCACAAGCCTGGCAAGGACATTGGACATGCTGATGCCTTGAGTCGTTGCCCACTTCCTTGTCACAAGGAGGACTTTGAACCTGAAACACACACCTTTTTCCTAGAAACTGTTGCCAAGCTTCCAGTACATGCTGCTGAAATTGCCAGAGAGACTGCCAAAGACACTTTATTGGCTCCTATTATAGGCTGGATTAAGAAAGGTTGGCCTCTTCAAGATCTACCTCACCTTGCCCAACCTTTTAAGTCCAGGCAAACTGAATTATCTGTATTAAGAGGATGTATTTTGTGGGGTAACAGGGTGGTTATTCCTGCAAAACTGCAAAGAGAGGTTTTGGAAATGTTACATGAGGGTCATCCTGGTGTTGTAAGGATGAAGGGATTGGCCAGGAGTTATGTATGGTGGCCAGGTATTGACAAAATGGTTGAAAACTGGGTTGCATCTTGTCCC
Source organism: Naja naja (assembly GCA_009733165.1). Lineage (NCBI taxonomy): Eukaryota > Metazoa > Chordata > Lepidosauria > Squamata > Elapidae > Naja > Naja naja. The sequence continues at coordinate 19,283,732 of CM019159.1, read as the reverse complement.
AACTGTCAGGTAGTCAGGCCTGCCCTACCTCTCGCCCCCAAACAGGAATGGGAATGTCCTAGGGGCCCATGGTCTAGGATTCACATTGATTTTGCTGGCCCTACCAGAGGGCACACTTTCCTTATTATAGTAGATGCATATTCCAAATGGCTAGAGGTAATTCCTATGGCATCCACCACAGCTGATGCTGTCATCAAGCAGCTTAAAAAGCTTTTGTAACCCACAGGTTACCTGATGTTCTTGTCTCTGACAATGGCCCTCAATTTACATCCAAACTTTTTGAATCCTATCTAGCACAACAGGGTATCAGACATGCCCTGACAGCCCCTGGGCACCCTTGCTAACGGCGGGCTGAACGCATGGTACGTTTTACCAAGGAGAAGCTTCAGCAACTGGGTCCTGGGGACATCACTGAGAAAGTTGAAAAACTTCTTAGTGTTCAGCACATCACTCTAACCCATCAACTAACTTATCCCCAGCAGAGTTGTTGATGGGTACGAGATTCCACTTCCAAAGTTCGCACATTCAGTGTGGGTGATTCTGTTTATGCTAAGAACCTCATAGGTGAACCTTTGTGGATTCCTGCTGAGATAACTCAGATCACAGGCCCTCGTTCTTACAGGGTACAAACAGAGGATGGACTCCTCTGGAGCAGGCACATTGATCAACTTAGATCCAGGTTCTCTCAGGAACATGCCCTTGTTCCTCTCTAGTTCCCTCACCTGATGTCAATTCTAGGGGAAGGGGAGGAACAGGAGGAAAATCAGCAAGCAAGAATCAACAAGCCATTACGACAGGAACCATCCCGAACCCTGTCACAATGCCAAGATCCATCCTTAGAAGTGGAAGATTGCACATCACTACCTGACTTGGGTGCTGACATTGGAATGGAGATGGGTTGGGAGGAGAGACCAGATTCTAACAGTCTAACAGGGTCTTCTTTCACAGGAAGTCCCAACAGGGAAATGTCAGCAGACACATTTCCTCTCTCACTGGGTGAGAACGTTAAAACTTCTGAACCACGAAGGTCTCAGCACGCAAGAGCCCCACCTATTTAAAGGAATACATTAGATAGGTTGGGGTTTGGTATGGACTGAACCTAGTGGGGAGGGGTGTTATGTATGTAGGTTTGAATGTTATTGGTTTAGTTGAACTGTTCTTGTAAAATGTCAAATGGTATTGGTTTAAATAGTGCGGGAAAAACCCTGCACTCCCATTGGCTGGCAACTACGGCTGCTGGCTATAAGAAGCAGCCGTAGCCCAGCCAAGTCGGGTCCATTCGAGCTGTAGTCACTGAATAAACTCTTCACTGAAGCTCTTCGCATCTGACTCTTCATGCAAACTTAACAGTAAATATTTTCAAATTATTATTATTTTAAAAGAAGCAGGCAAAGTTTAGGCAAGCATGTATCTTTATGTGAGTATTTTTCTACAAAACAGAAATCTGACAAGCAAAAGGTATATTCTTTTGTCTTTTATTGTAGCACAAGTGTCAGTGTTTTACATTATAGCCAGGTCATTGCACAAAATCCACAGTCAGAATGGGAAATTAAAAAAGATCAAAGCAGAAGGCCCTTGTAAACATTCAAGAAAAGCAAAATATTATTAAAACATAACGACACACTAGGAGTACTGTTTTGCCAGGAAAAAGAGGGGAAAAATCCTTGGAAATATTTATTTCAAAAACCAAGTATCAGAACTCAGCACAAACGAATAATGAATAGCTCTGGTTTTGTTCCTTGGTGGAAGCTCTGGCTTTATCTTATACCTGATTCTTACCCTTAGAGCAAGGATCATTATTACTATTCACACAAGAAAAAAATTAACTAGATATTCTGGTTCACTGTTGAGAAATCCTGAATAAGGAAGAATGGGAATGTTGGAATTTAATAGGGGTTTTAAAAAGATTGTCAGTGGCAGAACCAGAGGTGGCATTCAGCAGGTTCTGGCCAGTTCTGGAGAGCTGGTAGCAGAAATTTTGAATAATTCGGAGAACTGGCAAATCCCACCTCTGACTGTCCCTGTCCCCATCTATTCTCCGCCTCCCAAGTCCCAGCTGATCAGCTGGGTCTTCTTTTGTTACCCTGTACAGAAGAACAGAGCTGGAAATCAGGTTAGTGGGGTGGGGAGGGAATGGGATTTTGCAGTAACCTTCCCCTACCATGCCCACCAAGTCACGCCATGCCCACCAAGCCACGCCCACAGAACCAGTAGTAAAAAAATTTGAATCCCACCACTGGGCAGAACACTACAGAAGAGGCATCCCAGAATCACAGTTGGCAACCTTGTCCTACACAATCCAATGATTTTGCAAAGCAAACTCAGTGGGGCCCCATAAATACACATAATTAACTAAAGAGAGCTGGTCTCTTGCTAGCCCATTTCATTCATTTTATCTCTTCACAGCAAGTACTGGGCAAACAAAGTTCAGGGAGAACATACAATAAAACAAGGTCTTTTGTCCTGGCCACTGGCTGCTATTTCTCAACAAACAAACAATGCCAGCCTAATCATCCATGTTCTGATGCACAGGGAACAGTTTTTAGAAGGCACAGCAGAACTGCTCATTCCAAATAACTGCTGGCTGTGACAACTGCATAAACTCAGGAGACCAATCTGTTTTTCAATATTCACAGAGCATCCCTCTTTAGGAAGAGCCAAGGCAAGCAAACACACAGGGAGAAAAATGTCAAGGTTAGACAATCAACCACTTTATTATTTGCTCATTTATCTCTCTGTCTGCAAAGAGCAGTCAGGCCAATGCAACCCAGACAATAGCTAACGGTTTCTTGCCCAGTATTACCAAGCACTCCTTCAGAGTCCCAGTTCTTCAAAAAATCAAGATGTTTTCCCAATTAGGTGGGGAATATGAGTGAATATATCTGACCATTTAAAGCTATCTCATTTCCTTCAACTCTGAGGATTTCCAAGAAATCATGTGACTTCCTCACAATGGCATTTTTTCTCTGTGGATGGATCAGGATTAACTAGGCATTTGCGTTTCTAGAAAAGCAGGAAACTTGATATGTTTCATTGAATTATCAAATTATGACAGATAAAATATGGAGGACATCCCAGTGCAAGATGACCAGATACTGAAATAATTAAAGGAAAGTTACCTGATTACCTGCCCATCCAAATAAGAGAAACTCGTGAAGTTGAAATAGTTTAGTTTAGTTTAGTTTAGTTTAGTTTAGTTTAGTTTAGTTTAGTTTAGTTTACTTTACTTTACTTTACTTTACTTTACTTTACTTTACTTTACTTTACTTTACTTTACTTTATTTGGACTTATAGGCCGCCCTCTCTCCTGAAGGAGTCAGGCGGCATATAAAACGAACAATACAAAAATTAAAACAATTAAAAAAATATTAAATTACAGCCAAATAAACATTCCAAGTTAAAACCCTGATCCCCTGTCAGTCCAGGCCGGATTGTGAAAATAACCACGTTTTAAGGTCATGGCAGAAGGAGCGGAGATAAGGGGCCAGGCGCAATTCCAGGGGTAACTGGTTCCAGAGGGTGGGTGCTCCCACAGAGAAGGCCCTCCCCCTAGGGGCTGCCAGCCTACAATGTTTAGCTGACGGTACCCCCAGGAGGTCCCGTTTGTGGGATCGCACTGGGCGATTTGGTGTTCATCGATGGCAGGAGACGTTCTTGCAAGTACCCCAGACCCAAGCCATACAGGGCTTTATAGGTTGTTACCAGTGGAGACCCAATCAAATGTTCCCTTCTTGGTATGCTTCTTTAAATAATATTAGGGGCCTCATACTTTTCACTCTCTTTTCCTTTTCAAGAAAGAGGAAAGCAAAGATACAGGTATGCACAGGGGTGGGATCCAACAGGGTTAACTACCGGTTCATGGTGATTCATGATGTTCAGTGATTTACGATGTGCTTCTCTGGATGCTGTGCGCCGTCAGCAGCATTTGAAACAACACTTTTTTTCTGCTTTTCCACCGCAGCTGTGCCTCGCACGGCAGCTGAAGTTGAAAAAGCAAAAAATAAAGATCAGGTAAGCACCCAGGTGGGCGGGTGGGCCAAAACAGCAGCAGACATAGAACCGGTTCTATGTCTGCTGCTCTTCAGAGCTACTGGTTCTACAGAGCCGGACAGAACGGTAGAAACCCACCTCTGGGTATGCACAATATTCATTTGAATCTTCTTGAACTTTGATGTTGGAAAAGACTCCTAAGAATACCTGGAATATCCAAGAAAATACAAGTGGATCATAGAACAAACAAATTCAAATTTGAGAGAGGTAATCCTGGAGAAATCTATGTGATTGATACAAGTCAACACCAGCTAACACATAATCAAAGCAATCAAAATGTCCACCCATGTTTGTAAAGATCCAGGACCTGAGGGAGCAGCTGATAATCACTGAGGCCAACATTTTCGCTAAGTAATTGTTGGTCCTTTCTCTTGCTTTCTCCAACTTTGGTGTGGGAAATGGAGCATTTTACCAGGTAGTTGCCATTTTCTCCTCCCTAGTAAATCAGTGGCCAAAGTAATTTCTCTGGGTTAAAGTGATACAGGGATGTCCCCAATGATGGTTTCAAAATGGTAGTGAGAACAGGCCCACTCCTTCTTAATAGGTATTAAAAGTGATGGGGCTACAAATACTTATCATTTTGAAGCTAGTGACCCTCAGCGTGGATGGTCCTCATGAAGGCAACAATCAAGGAGTTGTGAAGAGGGTTGTAGTAGGATTATAAGAGAAGGTTTTGGAGAATACATGTGTAGGGATACAAGCCACCATCACATCCTGGGTTTCTGTGAAACAAACATTACTGTGCAACAGTTGCTTCTCTGACCAGAAAAAGACTTCCACCTAGCTGTTAGGTCTTTGAATGTAAAAGGAGGTAGAATTTTTCACAGGACTTCTCCCAGGTGCCAAAAGAATTTATGCAACCTTATATTTCAAAGACTAAACTATGTAATAAAATGTACATTCCAGTAAGCTCTCTCCTATGGAGCCTGCACATATCCTATCTATTTTACTCTAGAACAAGTCTTTGATAACCCAATTTGAACTAAGATCATTACAAATGAGGTGAAGCCTACTCTTTTTTCCCAAAATCCTTTGCATTTACCTCTCATAAATGTTTTAATACACAAACAACCTAAAAAACTCCATTTAAATAGGACAATGGTTATTTATTTATTATTTATTTATTACTTGGACTTGTATGCCGCCTCCTCTCCAAAAGGACTCGGGGCGGCTCACAACTAAAAACTAACAATAAATTGATTACTTAAAAAAATATTAAATAACTAACAAGCCCAGTTACTCTAAAACCCCAATGTACATAATAGAATTTAAAAATGTCAAAAATGCCCCCAAGAGGTCAGCATAGCCCGGCCTGTTCAAATAACCAAGTTTTCAAGTCGTGAAAGAAGGTGCGAAGGTCAGGGGCCAAACGGAGTCCCAGGGGTAGCTGATTCCATAAGGCGGGAACCGCCACAGAGTAGGCCCGTCCCCGGGGCACTGCCAGCCGGCACTGGCTCACAGACAGCACCCCGAGGAGCCCCTGCCTGTGTGCTTGTACAGGGTGGTTGGCACTCAATATCGGCAGGAGACGCTCCCGTAAATATCCCGGACCCATGCCTTGTAGGACTTTGAATGTTAATACTAAAACCTGGAATATCACCCCGAGGGCAACTGGCAGCCAATGCAGGTTGCTCAGGAGGGGTGTAACACGGGAGTATCAGGAAACTCCCATCACTGCCCGCACGGCCGCATTTTGCACCAGCTGCAACCTCCGGATGGTATGCAAGGGCAGTGCTAGATAGAGAGCATTGCAGTAGTCGAGTCGGGAGGTAACAAGTGCATGAGTGACCGTGCACAGGGTATCTTGGTCCAGGAATGGGCGTAACTGGCGAACCAGCCAGACCTGAGCAAAGGCCCCCCCTGGCCACGGCTCCCACCTGCTCCTCTAATCTGAGCTGCGAATCCAGGAGGACCTCCAGGTTCTGTGCCCTGTCCACAGGGGGAAACACCTCTCCCCCTATGACCAATGGTGGAATCTCCTGACTGGACCGAGATGCCGGTATGCACAGCCACTCAGTCTTGGCCGGATTGAGTCGAAGCATGTTATGACCGTTGGGTGCCAAATGTCTCTCTCCAAGATGTTGGATACCAACTTTGCACTATCCTGGATACCAGTAGAGATCATACACTTTGAAGTCCAGTTTTTGAAAGGCCACAGGTTGCCAGCTCCTAATTTTAGAGGAAATAGGTTGGGAAATGGAGCTATCTTGGCAAGAAATTCAAATGTTAAATAAAGAGGTAGGGGTGGTGAGTGACTTAGCTTGGAGACTTTATCCATGGAAGTTTAGGATTTTTTCCCCCAGATTCACCTAAAGCTTGAAATCTCAGATGATCTCCTAACCTGCTGAGCTTTGAAGTTCAGCTAAGGTCAACTGGAGATGCTTACCTTTGATATGTACTAGGCTCATTTTATTCTCATCTGGAAGTGCTAAATTTGGCTCACTTTGCTGATGAATGAATCATGTGCTGAGTTGCACAATGTTGTCTAGTTGTGCTTTATGAAGCTTTAGGAATTAAGCTTTCCCACTTAAATTTTGCCTGAACAGCATCTTTCCATGCTCGCAGAAGCTACAAAACAATAATCAGGGGACCAGCATTGCATAAGAGGGAGATTATTGGCACACTGTCATCACTGCAGACCTATTTACTAAAAGATCTTTAAATCCCCAGAGAGGGTTTTTGAACAACAGTTCAGAGAAAAAGAAGCTAAAAAAAATTAACAAGTATAATTATCAATCACCTCTGTAATCCTATGCACCACCAGAGAAAGAGACTCTCGCATAGCTGTGATGAGCAACAGAACAATTTTCCACAGGTGTTTTCCATAAATATAATCCTAAAATCTTTCTAGGAAGACTTAGTGCAAAGCCATAACAGCAAAATCCTAGCAATATGATCTAGGGGCACAATGTGTTTATTTTCTGTTCAAGTGTTTTTCTCAAAAAGAAACGGAGAAGTGCCATCCTTGCAACAAAGCAATTTTCCCCAGACATATTTCAGAATGACTTGACTTTAAACCTGTTTAATGAGCAGAAGAAAGTCAAATGGTATTCTCATTAATCCGCAAAATATAGAATTAACCTGCAGAAAAAAATAATTGGAAGTCTGAGGAAGAAAAGTTATGTAACAAACATATGCATTTCAAGTACATTGTGCATTTAGCTCAATGGCTTCATTTACCACCAAACATTTCTTGCATTTTGACCCCCATATTAAGAATAAAAAAGTGCTGTTCCCCCTTCCTAATTAATTTTACATCCATCTTTGCCACAAATTTCTTTATTATGGAATCAGAAATAAATCTTTATATTGTACCATAGTTCAATAAAGTCAGGTCTTTTATATGGCACACAACAGTTTCTTAATATAGTGGATGAGTTAACTCCATGCCTCTATAGTTAGCAATTATCTTTGCTTCACAAAGAAAAAAAAACCCTGTCCCATTTAATCATTTTAACTGATAGATCAGTTGTGTGTGATCAAGTTGTTATTGACTTTTATGACCACATAGATAAATTTTCTCCATGATGATCTGTCCCTAACTTGGTTTCTCAGGTTTTCCAATGGTGCATCCCTTTCCATTGTAACTGAGTCCACCCTCTATACCAGTGGTCGCCAACCAGTGGGCCGGGGACCACTGGTGGTCAGCGAGAAAATGTTGGTGGTCCACAGAGAAATGTCACCCCCAAAGCACCCCCCAAGCAATTAATCCAGGCTGCACAGGAACACAAGGCTGTACTGCCCACATGGCCCACGGGAACACAAGGCTTGTGTCAGTTGCACTGCGAACAACATTAGGTAGTGAGGGGAGGGGGGATAGGGTGGAGGGGGAGAATTTGCCCCACTAGCCCCAGGCGCCTGGGCTGCTTTTTTCCGCTTCTTTTTTTCTTCTGCTTTTGGCTGCACACAAGGAAAGCAGCTAAAGCTTTTCTTTCTCTCCCCCAAACTCCGCCAGAAATTAGTCTTTGGGACCCTGCAAGGCATCCTGCTCCAAGAGGTTGTGCTGGCAAAGACTCATTTCTGGCAGAGTTTGGGGGAGAAAGAAAGACTTCTGCTTCTGCTGCTTTGCTTGCATGAAGCCAAAAGTCTCTCTCTCTCCTTCTTCCCCTGACAATGGAGCTGGAGATGGTATCCTGTGATCCCAAATAAAGAATGATCAATCAGTAGGCAAACAAGGTGGGGAATTTTCCTGCAGACTTTTTTGGGGGATTTTCCCAGGGTCTCTGGTCCTCAGGTTTTAACATTATGAGTTTAGCTGTCCCTGAGGTCCAAAAGGTTGGCGACCCCTGCTCTATACTAGAATACTCCTGGGTATTTCCTTAGTCAAAACCTAAGATCTAACTGAGACTCTTTTTCTCGACCTTATCAAAACTGTTGAATTTTCTGTCTTAGAAGGCCAAGCTAACGTTGTCTGTGATAGTCCTTTAAGAACTTGGGAAGGCTTTCCTTTTGATTTCACAAGGAGCATAAGGTTTTGCTTGGAGTTGTTTTCTATTCTCTGTGCCTGCTCTTAGTACATCATTTTATTACATAAATTTTAAAAATCTTGATCTTAATTTCCTTCTAAAATGACTCAATTAGAAGGATAAGAATGTACTTGAAAAACCAAATGCAGAAAAATGCACAGGTGCAGAACAGGTGGTACCTGACTCAACTGTACTAACTGTGAGAGTGATCTTTGTGTCTTAATGGACCATTACTTAATTATGAGACAGCAGTGTGCTGCAGCTGCCAAAAAAGCCAATGAAGTTCTAGGCTGCATCAACAGAGGGGTAGCATCAACATCACTGAGACCCTAGAAAGAGTGCAGAGAAGACCCACAAGAAGGATAAGGGGTCTGGAGGCTAAACCATATGATGAATGGTTAAGGGAATTAGATATGTTTAGCCTAACAAAGAGAAGGATTGGGGTAACATGAAAGCTATCTTCCAGTACTTGAGGGGCTCTTACAGAGAAGAGGAGGTCAATTTATTCTCCAAAGCACCTGAGGGCAGAACAAGAAGTAATGAGGAAAAGTTAGTTAAAGAGAGTGCCATCGTGGAAATATCTAGATGCAACTATCACTTTCCACAGAAATATTTGAAGGAGCTGGACATGGTGGGGATGGTTTCCATATTAGAAGTCTTGCAGTTAGTAATCTCTTTGTATGAAAAGGGTAATTTGTAAGGCAACATCTGTTGGACTTGGCATAGATCTGAGTGCCTCATTCAAAAAATGAGTGAGACCAAAAGAGTTCAGGAATTTGGGAGATGAAACCATATCTGCCTTAAGCTTCTGCTTAGAATTAGTTTCTCTCCTGATGGAATTATCCAGGATAAACAATGAGCTTGCCAGGCAAGGTCAACAACAAAAAGCACCATCTTCCACATCAGGGGTGGGATCTGATTGGTGTAACTATCAGTTCAGCGATTTACGATTTGCTGCGCGCACGTGAATCGTCGTCAGCTTGCTGCCTGGACAGCTGAGCAGCGCTGCACGTGGGTGTGCAGCGGTTTAAAAAGCACTTTTTTCCTGCTTTTTCAACCACAGCTGTGCCACGCAAAGCAGCTGAAGTTGAAAAAGCAGGAAATAAAGGTCAGGTAAGAGCCCGGGCGGGTGGGTTGGCCAAAACAGCAGCAGACATAGAACCAGTTCTATGCCTGCTGCTCTTCAGAGCTACCGGTTCTACAGAGCTGGACAGAACCGGTAGAATCCCACCCCTTTTCCAAATGCAACTGCAGTACATTCTGGTTTATTTCTTCTCCAGGACATACAGGAGAAGTGAGAAAACTTCAGTTTGGAACTTGGTACTGAATAGTCCCCTTAAGGCTTTCATGCTAAATCCTGCCTCCATTACTGTTCTCCTGGAAATTTTGGCATCCACTTGTTTTAAAAGATGTCTCATACAGCATAACTGTAATACCTCAAGAGGATAACAGCAGTGAAAAAGATTTATATTATGTAAAAGAAATAAATGTGTGTCTGATGCCAAATGAAACGACATCCTGGATAAACTCATAATAGGTCTTTGTCCAAAAGTGATGTCATAAAAGTGAAGACTTATACTTGCCTTTGATAGCAAGGGATAGCTTCACCCTCTGGCAGTCTGACTGATCATTACTAATCCACTTCCTGCTTTGTATGACATTCAGTGATGCCTAGAGGGGAGAGCTGATATCACCTTTTCATTTGGGTAGGGCTTTCTCTCCCACCCACCCACCCCCGAGTTTATTAAAAAACAGCATCTATTACACCAGCTGTAACAAAGATGATTTGGGAATTGAAAGCTAAAACCTATAAAGAACGATTGCTGGAACTGGGTATGTCTAGTTTAGTGAAAAGAAGGACTAGGGGAGACATGATAGCAGTGTTCCAATATCTCAGGGGCTGCCACAAAGAAGAGGGATTCAAGCTATTCTCCAAAGCACCTGAGGGCAGGATGAAAAGCAATGGGTGGAAACTAATCAAGGAGAGAAGCAACTTAGAACTAAGGAGAAATTTCCTGTCAGTTAGAACAATTCATCAGTGGAACAATTTGCCTCCAGAAGTTGTGAATGCTCCAACACTTGAAGTTTTTAAGAAGAGATTGGATAACCATTTGTCTGAAGTGGTGTAGGGCTTCCTGCTTAAGCAGGGGGTTGGACTAGAAGACCTCCAAGGTCCCTTCCAACTCTGTTATTCTATTCTATAACCAGGTCCATATCTTTCAAAAGGCAATCCCTGTCATCCCTGAATGTTGAGCATACAGGTAGTTCTTGACTTGCTACTTTTCATTTAGAAATCATTCAAAGTTGGCTTATTTGCGGCAGCACCTGCTGCCAGCAACGGTTTCCCATCAGCCTGTGAGCTCCCACAGGCAGGGTCTCCTCAGGGTGCCGTCAGCCAATGTCGGCTGGCAACTCCCGGGGGGACGGCCTTCTCTGTGGGTGCGCCTGCCCTTTGGAACCAACTACCCGTGGAGCTTCGGGTGGCTCCTGACCTTTGTTCCTTCCGTCGCAACCTGAAGACATGGCTTTTTCGATCGGCCAACCTGGACTGAGGGGTTTTTTAACTGTTTTTAGATTTGTTGGTTGGTTTTAATGTTTTAATGTGTAATTGGGGTTTCTTGTTTAATTGCTTTTTAAATTTTGTATTTCTGTTTATTTTTGTGAGCTGCCCTGAGTCCTTCGGGAGATAGGGTGGCATAGAAATCCCATTATTAAATTAAATTAAATTATGACCATCGTAGCATCCCTGCAATCATGTGACCAAAATTTGAGCCCTGGCATAGTTTTATGAGGGTTGCAGTATCACGGGATCAATGATTACCATTCATGACCTTCCCTGAGGGCTTCCCACAAGCAAAGTCAGTGGGAAAAACCAGATTTGCTTAATGACTGCATGCTTCACTTAATAACCATGGTGCTTTGCTTAACAAGGATGGCCAAAAACAAGTTATATAAGGGGGATGTGACTCACTTAACAACTCCTTCACTTAGCAATAGAAGCTGCAATCCCAAAAGCAGTCATAAGTCGAGGAATGCCTGTACAATATACAACAAACAAAGGGATGGAAACAATGCATTTGTCTCTAGCAAATTTCCTTTTCCTCATGCAGAAATGTGTAAGTCTTCTGAAGTTTGCCCTGAATGCACACTGAAATGCAAAAATTCATACAAAATCATGGACCAATTTGCAGCGTTTAGGGAAATCACTGGCACAAAGATGTAGAATCAGCAGAGTTACATGCAAGAAGGTATCCATTGAAAGAGAAGTGTATAAATAATCTATAAATTTTCATGAGAAGGCTTTTATTTATAAAAATGCTTTCAAATGAAGAATGAGAATGGAGCAAAGCAGTTTAAGGTTGGCAAAACAATGGACAACTGAGAGACTCATTTATTCAGAGGACTTTTGAACATTATAGTTTAAAACATCTGTGAGCAACAGGATGCCCCTCCCTGTGTTCTACTAAGGAGGTTCAGTGATCCTTTATTTCTTATTTAAAGCTTATATTATGCCATAAACCGATTTGCCTAATGGAATCTTACTAACCTATTATTTTCCTTCCTGTTAGTCAGCCTAGCTAACTACATTGCCTATACCTGGCTTCTGTATTTGCATGCCACTAAATTGTGGATCTCATTTTAGTTTCTATCTTTCCTACTTAACCATTTTTTAAATCCATTTAAATCCCAATTAGCCTTGTTTCATTTTTGGGAGCAAGTTGTCCTGTAAATTCTCAGCAGCAGTCGGTCAGTGTGACAATGAAAATGAGCCAAACAAAACATGTGATCCATCTGGGATCTATGTCATTTATTTATTTTCCCTCTTTTTTTAATCAAAGAAAATGCAGATGTCACACTAACTTTTAATAAAGCCTGCTGAAACGTAAGGTTATTCAGTGACCTGCACCCAGTAGTGCTGCCAAATTGGTTCCTCCTCCTCCTCTGTCCTCCTCTTCCCCCTTTTGATAAGGCACACTGGGGAAATGTATTAGTGTCAAGCTATGATTTCAGCAGCAAGATTGTTGAATCAGGTAGAAGAACATAAGAACAAGGCTGCCATCCTGTGGTTAAGCTAAACCTTGCTGCTTTAATATTATTATTGCTGACTATTCATCATTTGTGGTAGCTAGCAATATAAATAGAGTCACCACATCTGGGCTGCCAAAATTCAGATAATCACCAAATGGCAGGGGGAGAAAGAAGGAAAAAAGGGACAAGTTGTTGCCTCCCCTCTGTGGAATATCTAACTCCCAGAGGTGAGGTGAACCCTTTCTCCTCCTCCTCCTCCTCCTCCCCTCCCCTCTCCCTCCTTCTCTTTGCTTAAGATGGAAGAGTAGGCTGAGAGTCACACTCCAAAAGCTGGGTGTTATATATGTAGGTTTGAATGTTATTGGTTTAGTTTGAATTGTTCTTGTAAATTGTCAAATATGATTGGTTTAAAAAGTGTGGGAAAACCCTGCACTCTGATTGGCTGGCAACTACGGCTGCTGGCTATTAGTAGCAGCCGTAGCCCAGCCAAATGGGGTCCATTCGAGCTGTAGTCACTTAATAAACTCTTCACTGAAGATCTTCGCATCTGACTCTTCATGCAAACTTAACACTGGTGACGAAGGTGGGAGTCCCCTGAAGAAGAGACGATGCGGAAGACAAGCAGAAGAGTGAGATGGCTGTGCTGAACAGCCCCCCAGCCCCGTTCGATCTGGCGGCAGAAGACTGGGAATCGTATGCAGATCGCTTCCAAATGTATTTGGAAGGAAACGACCTCGCCGACATCCCCGAGAAGCGGAAGAGGGTGGTATTTCTCACGCACTGCGGTCCGGCAGTCTTCAAGATGGTGAAGGCATTAGCGGGAGCTGCAGACTTGAAGGTAATGGAATGGCCTGATTTAGAAAAGCTTTTAAGAGCCCATTACACCCCATAAGTATCGTGCCTCATTAAGAGACACGAATTTTATCGTTGGGATCAAGGGGAAAGCAAAAATGTTAACGACTTCGTGGCAAGTTTAAGGGACATTGGGGGTGCTTGTGATTTACCAACTTAGAAGAGGCCATGCGTGATTGGTTTGTTCTAGGCCTTAAAGATAAGGTCTTACAGAGCAAATTACTAATGAAACCTAAGATCACGTTTAAGGAGGCCATAGAGGAAGCTGTTTCAGCGGAAGCAACCAAGTCCTCAGCAGCAGCCATGAAGAAAATTAACAAGGCCTCAAGCCATTCTGATGTGGAAAAGTCCACAACAACCCATTGCGAGCAAATAGATTCTGATTCAGACTGTAGTGAGGTGGAGGAAGGAATTTATAGACTCAGAATGGAGAAGAAAAGGAAAGGCCTTAGAAAAAGAGGCAAGAATTTTATTGCAGAGGCTGGGGGGGCACCCCGCACTGAATGCAAGTTTTTAGACACCATCTGCCTACGTTGTGAGAAAAGAGGTCACCTAGCAAGAGTCTGCAAATCATCCAGAACTCCACCTAGTAGGAAGAAATTTCCTGAGAAAGAATTCAAGCCCAACAACTTCAGTGAGAAAATGGGGCAACTCAGAAGCAAATGGGAAGAATGAAACTCATCAAACAGTCATCATTGGTCATTCTTCACCCTTAAGAAGCAGAAAAGTACATATGAAGGTATTCATTGAAGGAAGGCCTTGCCAAATGGAAGTGGACTCAGGCTCCTATTTATCTATGGTGTCATGGGACACTATTCAGCTACTTCCCAACATTCAGAAGAAACATTTCCAGAAGCAAGCACTGACTCTTAAAGACTACCAAGGGAACAAGATTCCAGTAGTTGGAACAAGAGAATTCAACGTGAAGTTCAAAGGCCACACCAAGCGTTTGCCCCTGACCATCGTGGAAAAGGATCGCCCAAGCTTGCTGGGACTTGAGTGGTTCAATCCACTAGGCATCGAGGTGACTGGCATCAATCCGTGAGCAACTCTGAATGGGAGGAGGCCTTGAAGTCTGAGTTTCCAGAGGTCTTCAGCGAAGGACTGGGCAAGTATATGGGGACCCCTATCACTTTCAACCTAGATCCCAGGGTGCCCCCAATTCGTTTAAAGCTCAGAAGGGTCCCATTTGCTTTAAAGGAAAAAATTGATGCACAATTAGACAAATTAATAGCTCAAGGGGTTTTAGAGCCCACTAACCACTCCAGATGGGAGACACCCATAGTCACACCAGTCAAGACTGATGGGTCAGTAAGAATCTGTGAAGACTATAAGGGGACACTGAACCATGCTGCAGCAGAGCGCATACTCAGTACCAGTAGTGCATCATCTGCTACATTCACTTGGCAGGGGTACAGTCTTTGCCAAATTGGATCTGGCCCAGGCATATCAACAACTAACAGTTGATGATGCCACTGCAGAGGCCCAAACCATTGTGACTCATAGAAGTGCCTTCAAATGTAAAAGGTTACAATTTGGAGTAAGTGTGGCACCAGGCATCTTTCAAAGCCTTATGGAAAGGATGCTCCAAGGACTGCCAGGGGTAGTGCCTTACTTTGATGATGTGTTAATCTCTGCTGAAAATGACACTCAGTTACAAGAAAGACTCAGAGAAGTCCTTACCAGATTCAGGGAAGCGGGGTTAAAAGTCAAGGAAGAAAATTGCACTCTTAAAACTGACAAGGTTGATTTCCTGGGCTACATGATTGACAAGCATGGCATCCACCCTACCGATGCCAAGGTGCAAGCAATCAAAGAAGCTCCTAGACCTAAATGCAAAACAGATTTGCAAGCCTTCCTTGGACTCATTAACTTTTATCACATGTTCCTACCTCAGAAGGCAACCATTGCTGAACCATGGCACAGATTACTTGATAAAACATCTGTTTGGATCTGGGGGAGGAAGGAACAATCAGCATTTAACAGTATTAAAAGACTAATCCGTCTGATGCTGTACTGATACAGTTCTCTGAAAATTTGCCTGTTGTACTGACTTGTGATGCATCTCCCTTTGGAGTGGGGGGGTTTTTGAGCCACAGGCTTCCCAGTGGGAGAAGCCCCTATTGCATTTTACTCTGCACTTTGACCAAAGCAGAGAGGAATTACAGCCAATTGGACAAGGAAGCATTGGCAATTGTTGCAGCTGTTAAGAAATTTCATGAATATCTGTATGGGAGAACATTTACCATTGTTACAGATCACAAACCTTTGTTAGGCATTGTGGCAGGAGACAAGCCTACACCTACTATCCTGTCACCAAGAATGCTGAGGTGGATTGAATTTCTTGCTGCTTATTCATACAAACTTATCCACAAGCCTGGCAACAACATTGGACATGCTGATGCACTGAGTCGTTGCCCACTTCCTTGCCACAAGGTAGACTTTGAACCTGAAACACACACCTTTTTCCTAGAAACTGTTGCCAAGCTTCCAGTGCATGCTGCTGAAATTGCCAGAGAGACTGCCAAAGACACTTTATTGGCTCCTGTTATAGGCTGGATTAAGAAAGGTTGGCCTCTTCAAGATCTACCTCACCTGGCTCAACCTTTTAAGTCCAGGCAAACTGAATTATCTGTATTAAGAGGATGTATTTTGTGGGGTAACAGGGTGTTTATTCCTGCAAAACTGCAAAAAGAGGTTTTGGAAATGTTACATGAGGATCATCCAGGTATTGTAAGGATGAAGGGATTGGCCAGGAGTTATGTATGGTGGCCAGGTATTGACAAAATGGTTGAAAACTGGGTTGCATCTTGTCCCAACTGTCAGGTAGTCAGGCCTGCCCCACCTCGCACCCCCCCACAGGTATGGGAATGTCCTAGGGGCCCATGGTCTAAGATTCACATTGATTTCACAGGCCCTACCAGAGGGCACACCTTTCTTATCATAGTGGATGCATATTCCAAATGGCTAGAGGTAATTCCTATGGCATCCACCACAACTGATGGTCAAGCATCTTAAAAAAACTTTTTGTAACCCACGGGTTACCTGATGTTCTTGTCTCTGACAATGGCCATCAATTTACATCCAACCTTTTTGAATCCTAACTAGCACAACAGGGTATCAGACATGCCCTTACTGCCCCTGGGCACCCTTCGGCTAACGGCCGGGCTGAACGCATGTTACGATTTACCAAGGAGAAGCTTCAGCAACTGGGTCCTGGGGACATCACTGAGAAAGTTGAAAAACTTCTTAGTGTTCAGCACATCACTCCTAACCCATCTAATAACTTACCCCCAGCAGAGTTGTTGATGGGTAGGAAACTTAGGTCTTCCCTTGACCTTCATCCCACTTACGCACGCACCACTAGATTCCACTTCCAAAGTTCGCACATTCAGTGTGGGTGATTTTGTTTATGCTAAGAACCTTATGGGTGAACCATTATGGATTCCTGCTGAGATAACTCAAATCACAGGCCCTCGTTCTTACAGGGTGCGAACAGAGGATGGACTGCTCTGGAGCAGGCACATTGATCAACTTAGATCCAGGTTCTCTCAGGAACATCGCACTTGTTCCTCTCTAGTTCCCGCACCTGATGTCAATTCTAGGGGGGAAGGGGAGGAACAGGAGGAAAATCAGCAAGCAAGAATCAACCCCATGTGTAACGAGCCATTACGACAGGAACCATTCCAAAACCTGTCACAATGCCAAAATCCATCCTTAGAAGTGGAAAATTGTACATCACTACCTGACTTGGGTGCTGACATTGGGCTGGAGATGGGTTGGGAGGAGAGACCAGATTGTAACAATCAAACAGGGTCTTCTTTCACAGGAAGTCCCAGTGGGGAAATGTCAGCAGACACATTTCCTCTCTCACTGGGTGAGAATGTTAAAACTTCTGAACCATGGAGGTCTCAGCATACGTAAGAGCCCCACCTATTTAAAAGAATACATTAGATAGGTTGGGGTTTGGTATGGGCTGAACCTAGTGGGGAGGGGTGTTATGTATGTAGGTTTGAATGTCATTGGTTTAGTTTGAATTGTTCTTGTAAAATGTCAAATATGATTGCTTTAAAAAGTGCGGGAAAACCCTGCACTCTGATTAGCTGGCAACTACGGCTGCTGGCTATAAGTAGCAGCCATAGCCCAGCCAAGTGGGGTCCATTCGAGATGTAGTCACTTAATAAACTCTTCACTGAAGCTCTTCGCGTCTGACTCTTCATGCAAACTTAACACTGGGAATGACCAGGGAAAAAATAGTGTCTGGCAGGCAGAAACTGAACTCAATGTGACTTAAATGCAATGGAAGTAAAAATTCTTCACTAAGGTACATTCACCCAGAACTGGTGCAGAATTTGTCTTCTGCTTTGAAGAGCAGGTGGTAACCATGGCCAAGAGGTTATTTGCACAACTCCATCTTGTGTACCAATTGTCAGCCCCTCTAAGTAGACCAGACCAGGAAAACTTCCAAGGAAGGTTAGAACTACTTTTATTAATATTTGTCATGCCCTTGTTAGAATCAGACTCTGAGGGAGAGGAGGAACAGTCGACAGGGAGTAGAGGTGTGGCTCCGGAGGTTTTGGAGGAGGCTGGGAAGGCCGGCTGGGCAGTCAGAGGAAGAACCAGGCCCATCCCCTCTTCATCCTAGGACACGCAGAGAGGAACGGAGAAGGAAACAACTTGGCTTATGAGAAAGGAAGCGGCCATGATCTCCCTCATTGGTTGCAGATGGGGAGAATAGTATATAAGAGAGATGGTTAAAACACAGTGTTGCTAGAAGCAAAGCATGTTTTATTTTGGGCTGAAGTTATCTTGGTTGGCGTCCTTCCAACAGACTGTGCCTTGTTATCTCCTTGAAGTTGGTAATTACTTATCCTGGCCTGTTGTGGAAATTCCTTCATTGTAGTTCGTTTTGGTTTTTTATTTCATCTTTATCTGCTCATTGAGTTCGGACTGTATTGTTTTCTTTTGAAGACTATTTTTGAATAAGTTTTATCTCCAACTGAGAATTATTGAACAGTGGGGCCAAGTTGGAGGACATTGGTTTACATTTTGGATTTTGTTTGTGTTACACTCCAGGTCATCACAATATTGGTTATAATAACAGAGCCTTATAACTCTGGTTGTGCTGTACCTTCACCACTTCTTATATTCCAAGGAATCAGGAAGGCATTAGCCTAAGCTTCTCTTGAATATTAACTTGTTTCTCAGGGCTTAAAAATAAACAATCAGCCCATTTTCCTTGTTGAATATTTATGTCAAAGTCAACTTCCTTACACTCTACACCAGGGCTGTAAATTTGCTGCTCACATTACGTGCTGGCCATGCCCATGCCAGGTTTAGCAAAGGGGAAAAAGTTGCAATACATCACATGACACTGATGTGAAGACGTGAGTTTGACATCCCTGCTCTACACTAATTGCACTCAGTCCTAGATCACAGGGCTCACTAAAAATTTGGTCACTTCCTGTTTGGATCATTGCAAGGCTCTCTTTCCTGAAAGCTACTTGGAAGCTGCAATTGGTCAGGGATGCATCAGTAGAGGTAGTGATGGTATGGGCATATCACAGTTATACCACCACCCCATAAACTGTACTGGGTTCCCATAGACTTCCAGATGCAATTATAGGAGGAACAGCTGACAGGGAATGAAAGTGTGGCTCCAAAGGTTGTGGAGGAGGCTGGGGAAGGGCAGAGGCTGGCTGAGCAGTCAGAGGAGGACCCAGACCCATCCCCTATCCTTCCTAGGGCACGCAGGGAGGAGAGAATAAGGGAGAGACATGGTCTCCTCGGGAGGAGAGGGCCTTGATCCTCTTCATGGGCTGCAGGTGTGACAACTGAATAAGAGTTTGGACCTGCGTTCTGGCAAACGCTGTAAACAACACATGGAAATATCTCTAGTTTATAGTTCCTCTCTGAGTTTGGCATCCTTCCCAGTGTGTGTGATCTGTGGACATCCTCCAGCCTTTATCTTGCCTGGTTTGTGTTGCTTTTTTCCTTCTTCATGTAACTGTTTGTGTGGGAGTTTTTTTTTGTCTTCTGTCAAAGATATTCGGAGCTTGGAAGCAAACTGAAGGAATAAAAGGGGCTTCACCTGTTTTCTGTGACTGTGTTTGTTTTGTATCCCACCCTGGGTCATCATAGATGGACTGCTTGCCAGGACTGCCCAAGAAATCTGTTCTTCCTACAAGATCCAACACAACGGCTTTTCCCCTATTGGGTTTCCCCCTATGAAACAAGGTTCTCCGATGGGGGTAAGGCAAGCCTCCTCTCACACAGCACTTGAAATAGCAGAACCCCATCAGAGGTGGTATTCAGCAGGTTCTGACCAGTTCTGGAGAACCGGTAATGGAAATTTTGAGTAGTTCGGAGAACCGGCAAATACCACCTCTGACTGGCCCTGCCCCCATCTATTCTCTGCCTCCCAAGTTCCCAGCTGATTGGCTGGGTCTTCTTTTGTTGCCCTGCACAGGAGAATGGAGCTGGAAAGCAGGTTAGTGGGGTGGGGAGGGAGTGGGGATTTTGCAGTAACCTTCCCCCAGGAGTGGGGTAGAAATGGAGATTTTACAATATCCTTCCCCTGCCACGCCTACCAAGCCACATCCACCAAACCATGCCATGCCCACCAAGCCACGCCCACAGAACTGATAGTAAAAAAAATGAATCCCACCACTGAACCCCATGATTCAGATGGTCCCAATCCTGTTGATGGTCCCAACTCTATTATTCTGCATTCTGGTGGGGGTTTGCTAAATCATCTGGGGAAGACTGTCCTGTAAGGTAGGGCAGCTACAGTGCTTCTGAGGTCCCATTAAGTAGCAGAATTTAAGGAAAGGGACTTGCACTCAGTAGTGGGATTCAAATTTTTTTTACTACTGGTTCTGTGAGCATGGCTTGGTGGGCGTGGCTTGGTGGGCATGGTGTGGCTTGGTGGGTGTGGCTTGGTGGGCGTGGCAGGGGAAGGTTACTGCAAAATCTCCATTCCCACCCCACTAACCTGCTTTCCAGCTCCGTTCTCCTGTGCAGGGCAACTAAAGAAGACCCAGCCAATCAACTTGGGAGACAGAGAATAGATGGGGGTGGGGCCAGTCAGAGGTGGTATTCCAAACTACTCAAAATTTCTGCTACCAGTTCTCTGAACTACTTAAAATTTCTGCTACCGGTTCTCCAGACTGGTCAGAACCTGCTTAATACCACCTTTGTTTGGACTATAATGACCCTATCCAATCTGGTAGGACAGGCAGGTATTCTCAGAGAGACACATAAATAACTGCAAGTACAGTATTTACATTGTCAGTGTTCTCTAATGGCCATCAATGATATAGAAAACAAGATATAATATGACTTTGTAAGAGACAGATTAAGTGTGTGATGCAAAGGGGCTTGAATGCAAACCTAGACTTGAACAGGGAGAAAGGGACTGCTGATTCAAATAATCACACCACACCATAACAAAAAGCAAACGCAACAATGGGAGATGGAGAAAGTTCAGTGGCAAACATTGCCTGCAAAAATTAAACTCCCTGGCATCTCCAGCTAAATAGAATTGGAATAAAGCTGTGCTTAAAACTCAAGTCTACATATTACGGTACAGAGAGAGAAAGAACTTGATGTGCAGGAAGCTCTGAGTTGCTTCCAGTGTGGCTTTTTGCTCCAAAGAGGGCTGACCAGCCATCTGCTGGAGAGAGTTCAGAGCTTAGTCTTGATAACCCTTCCAAGTTTCTAATTTTGTGACAGTGTGACAAATTCTCTGTGTATACATATGTGTGTGTGTGTGTTGGGTCAGGCTGACATTTTATATCTTTTATAGAGATGATACCCAAATGTTTATCGTATTAGGTCATGTATGTTACTCCTCTAATCTAAATAAATTTAAATTTAAAAGGAGATGGACACTGTCTAGGAGCTAAGAAATTAAGATTTTTTAAAAAATTAATAAATAGGAAATGTTACATTGACTGTTTGATCCAAACATCTGACAAAGGCTTCTATAAAAAAAATTGGAGTGGCTTTCCTAAAGTTAGTTAATGAATTTTCCAAGTATACATCCAAGTTTCCTTTTTTTATTATGCCATCAAGTTTCTTTTTCTGAAGCAGATAATTCCATTTGTACCTCCTTAGTGGAAATACAATCTTTCAAATTCCTTTTTTAAACTCTAAAACAACAACCAAAAATCAAGATGTCATAAAAGTAATTATATCCTGCAGAAAACATTAGGTGGGCAAAAAATATGAATATTTTTTGAATCAAACAATCACATGATTAAACAGATCGGTTTGTAGGTATGCTGAAATAATTAATGAAGCAAGTCTTTTTCCATCTGCCTTCTGAAGTCCAGAATTTATCTCCTGGGTTTTATTCCAGGTTAAAAAGTTGAATATTTCATTTTTTTCCCTTTAAAGAAATTGCTTTACAGATACCAAGAAGCCAAAAAAACCCAAAAAACAAAAACCCAAGCAAGGCCACAAGAGGCAAAGCTTCCCCATGATAGACAATGTGCTCTTCTATGGCTTGAATTCTCAGCCAGGTTAGACACTGAAGGTCCGAAATTTCTCAACCGATTTTTAGAAGTCAATTACCTTCAGAACTCGCACCCCTTGCAAATCTTGCTTGGTTATTTCAATTGATGGTGTTAGTTATATAAGTCACGCTCACCTCCTTTCCTATCTTATATTCATTCACACAAACACACACATACACACACAGAGTGAGCGAGTGACTGAGAGAGAGCAGAAATGTTAAAGCCCCCACAATTTTCTCTGTACAACATGCAGCATTCACAGTACAGATGCTCTCCGTCTGTTGTGATTTTCTCTGCATCTCTTTCAGATGGCACATTTGTCTACATTTCACACCCTTCTGGACGCAGTGACAGCTGCTTACAGACTTTAAGTATCTGCTTTCTTGTTTTAAATTTTTACCCTCATATGGTAGCTTGATTAACCACACCAAACCTTAACAAATATAATAATAAAAATGCAATTACTGCTCTCAGTGGTACTATTTAAAATAGCGCATTTTAAAAGCAATCAGACTGAAAATTTGCAGCCTCATTTGGATGCGTATGGATTTTTTTCCCTTCAGTTTTCAATCCTTCTTCTTTCGTATTTGAAGTAAGTTACTTACCATTAATAATCAACAAACCTAAGTAGTGTAACAACCTCTAATATGCATTTTTTGCACTCAAATATTCTCTGTCAAATCTATGCAAATCTATGCAACTATTCATTTTCAGCAATGTTCTTGGATTCCAATGCCTTTCAGTGTTTGGAACGAATTTTTATTCTAGCTTGCCATCAGTTTTCATGATGTTGTAAAGATAACCAAAGGTCAGATTCCTTATTTTGAGCAATTTATTATCTAAATTCACATGGAAGGAAAGGAAAAGGAAGGGTGGGATAATAAAGAAACAAAGTATAGTTATTTCAGCAACCCATATGGAAGCTGAGACAGCACAAGAGGAGCTATAGCATATTTTAAATCCCCAAAATTGCAGAAATAACAAACATTTCATACTACCTCTCCCTAAAGACTATGTAAACATCTAAGTTTATGTGAATGGGTCAATATGTTCCAAATGAAAGGGTGCTATGAAACTATAAAACATGCTGGCTAGGAAACTCTGGGATTTGAAGTTCACACCTCTGCTGAAATTAAGAACACTATTTTAAGCATAAGTGGCCATTAAGGCCACCCACCTAAGTTTTTGCCTTATTTCTCAATAACTTTTATTTTCTGTTTTGTTTTTTAGGTTCCCTCAATTTAATTTTTTATGAATATTTTTTTTCCAAAGCAAAGATCTAATTTCATATTTACTTCCAAAAACGCCTCTGGGCCTATAGGTGTGTTTGGATAATAAAAACTTCTGCATCCCAGAATTTTCTTTCAAACAATGCCTCGCACCTAGAAAAAGGATCTACATTTGTAGATAATAATCCAGGTGGATTAGAGAGGAGCCTTTAGCTATTACTGTAGCTTCCTTTGTGATAGGAAAGAGTTTGGTGAAATTTTAGTATCCGCGGTTCTATCCATTTGAAAGGCACTGTCAAAAAAAATGTCTCATTTACCAGTTACGTTGAGCAACAGGAGGCAAACACTTTGTGATGGGTCTTATCCTATTTGAGGCTCATCAAATATTAGTAACCAGATGTTGTTCTATGGAATTCAAACCTTCTGCTGGGAATGGAACTCATGGACCCCTGCACTTTATATAGTCCATTAACTTTAGGGGCTATTCTGGTCTTGGCACTTGGTGGTGTTACATGAAGAGGTATATAAAATACACGAGAAAGGTATATATAGTTCACCTTCCCATATGTTCTCAGAGAAGAATATATAGTTGGTTCTATTATGTAGGGTGTTTTATATGACTTGCATTCCTCTTGGGACAGGTCTCTGTTTTTATATAATGTATATCTTGTGTGATGTTTTCAGTTCTATGAACTACTCAGAAGGACACCCTGCCATACTTTGCCAGCATCCTAAAACAGGAAATCTCATTTTGTTGAAAAGGAACTCAGTGGTTGGGAGTCTGGAATGGATGCCCAGAGCACTTGGCATCCTCAAGTCAATTGGCTTACTGTTCTCTCCACCATGAGCTACTTCATGAGAAGTATATTCCACATCATTCCAACAGGCATCATGTTCAAGTGCCCAGAATAAAACTGGTGCTTGGGTACTTTATTACAAGTCCATAGGAAGAAAAAGGTAGACTGCAGAGCTAAATGACTTAGAAAGGATTGAATTAATTACAATATATTAACGTTAGAATGAAAAACACTGAGGTTGTTATAGCAATACTCTACAGCTAAATTAAAAAATGTAATAGTGGTGTAAAAGCAATTAGAACTGTGCCCTCAACCCCTGTGGATCTTTGCTTGCAGGAAAATCATTAGATATTTGATCAAGGTAATTTGATTTCATATTTCCTAATACTTGGATATCAAACTTTGTAGAGGTCAATTAATAGATTTTATTAGCTTGCTTCAGCTAAAGAGGTTAACCAAAATCTTTCCCAAACTCCATGGTTTATTTAATGTTACATAAAGAAATGTTACATACATTCAGAGCGTGCTCCTTCATTGCAACCTAATCAATGTAAGAATATTGGTTTTATTCATAAGGTATTTATTAACACCCACTGTGGTCCCTAAATGCCCAATGAATTAGTGGAATATAAGCAAACAAATCAAATAAGCAAAGACCTTTTGCAGGATGTGGACCTATTATATTGAATGAATCCTCAAATAATTAATTTCAGAAATACTTTTTCTGAAATTTCTTGTATGTTTGTCTGGCTTTCTTAGGGAAAGGGTAGGCTAAAAAAGCTACTTTTTATACATTCCATACATGAAATAATGAGTTGATAATTCCACAGAATCTCGCCAACTCCCATTCTCTCTCTCTATGATTATTTTCTAGAAAAGTAATCTAAGCAAAACCAGCAAAGTGGCTTGAGATGACTTAAAGACTAACCAATTTCTTGTTATGGAGTAGGATCCATAAAAGCTTAGCAATTATAGTTTCATAATCTATAGGATGCCATTAGTCTATATAATTTGGGGGGTATAATTTAGGTGCATGCAGATAATGTATCTTGATATGACATAGGGAAGGTAGCTGATGGCTGGGCATAGTTTCCAATTGTGGTTTATAAGATATAGGATGGTCTAAAGGAGCATAACCAGTGGTTGGATTCATTTTTTTTACTACCGGTTCTGTGGGCATGGCTTGGTGGACGTGGCAGGGGAAGGATACTGTAAATCTCCAGTCAGGGGTGCTATTTGCTGGTTCTCTGAACTACTCAAAATTTCCGCTTACCGGTTCTCCAGAACTGGTCAGAATCTGCTGAATACCACCACTGAGGATAACTAATGAGGGAAAGGGATTAGAGTAGGGATGAATGAGATATTTGTGAGTAATTGGAAGTCAGCTTGTACTAGAAAGAGTAATAGAGAGCTGGCTTTTCTCTCTTGACAAGAATTGTACAGCTCTGAGCAGGGATGGCAATCTTTTAGATCTTCCTTCTTCCTTCCTTCCTTCCTTCCTTCCTTCCTTCCTTCCTTCCTTCCTTCCTTCCTTCCTTCCTTCCTTCCTTCCTCTCTTTCAAAAGCAATGCTGTGTGGACCTCAAAGCAGTATAGCTAATAACTTAATTATTTCATTAATATAATAGGCAAACACATTTCAACCTCACCTCTATATGGATATTGTAATACAACGTAACTAAATAGACTGCAAGGGTGTGTTTCCTAAATCAGACCATATCCAGCTTCTTAACACTAATTATAATGGTTCCTCTTCTTAAATATAATATTGGGGAAGATTTTCAGGTATCTTAGAGGAGTAGATCTAAATTAAAGGCTAGAATAATTTTGCTTTGGAGGACCACTGCCTGTATCCCATCCTTTTAATGCAGAATTTTACCTTGCACACTGGAGGGAGATTGGTCCCATAGCCATTGGAGCTGGAAGGAGGTTAGTGATGGATACATCATCTCCATCCACCAAGTGGCTTCTTAATGGTGCAGAATGGAAGAAGGATCATCTGGTACTCTGCTCTCTATTCTGCTTCTGTTATCAAAGAGTTAAACCCAGAACTGTCAAAAACCAAAATCATGAAAAGCTCAGAAAGAAACTTAACAAAGAATTCAGGAGAGCCGTTGGAAAAGAAGTAGCAGTATTACAATATCATCTGTAAAGACTTCAAAACTAGAAGAATCTGCAAAAAACAAAGCATTCTTAAAGATCTCCAAATTCAAGAGGAAGTTCCATACTTGAATTGGTATGCTATAGTACACCAGTGGACAAATGGTAACTGATTCAAAGAAGATCACACATAGTAGGGAGTATTCTTAAATTCTGAACAGAAGAGATCTCAATATCTAAGATGTTGTACAAGATATTTCTTATATGTACCTTGACTACTAGAAGATGGTTAAATCAATAGTCATTACCAAGATGAATGACTACAGCAATTGATGGAATTTCTATAGAAATATGGCAAGCAACAGAAGAATCAGCAAAAGTTCTAATCAAACTATTGGTATGTCAGAAAATCAGGAGAACAATTGGCCAACAGATTGGAAGAGGTCCATCTACATATCAACATCAGGGAAAGGAGACAACAGAGTGTGCAAACTATTGCACAATACCTTAATTTTGCACTCTAACAAAATAATGTTTAGGATCATCCCCTGCAGATTAGAGCACTACATGGAAAAGGAGATACACCCAAATGTCTGAACTAGCCTTAGAAAAAAGTTGAATAATAACTTTGCTCTCTTGATGCTATAATACTAGGCCAGGTGAAAGAAAAAAACAAAAAGAAAAAAGAAAAAAGATGATCAGTAGCAAGGATATAGTAGTAGCAATGAATGTAAGTCCAGAAGATCTGAAGAACCAAGTTGAGGATGGCATCCTGGAACATTGATTATCTGTTTGATCACTATAGTTGACTTACATAATCAATCATTCAAGACATGTGTGACATTGTATACACATGCGTGGTAAATCTGGCCATTTTTACCAACAGTTAAATAATTGTGACCTGCAGAAACCTAGATTTGAAGGGGAGAAAGTGATTCAGAGGGCACACTCTTGGCATCTGTTGGCATTTCCACAAAGAAGTTCCCTAAAATAGCCACATGATTCCAGGAAAATGTACATTTTATTCAAGAAGATGCTGGTGGGGAGATGTGTTGCTCTCAGTTATTTTTCCTTTTCAAATCTGGATCTCTGAACAAGCAATCAAAGAAAATTGGTATTTTCATTTCCTTCCCCAGGGGGCCAGGTCTCAAAGAGAATGCTTCTGTGCTATGAGCCACCCAGCTGTTGCCAGACACCAGTACATGACTGAAACTTTTGTATGCCAGAGCCATATGTGTGTTTACCGGCCTTCTGCTAGCCCAACCTGTCATTAATGAAAGAGTAGCAACCAATTATGCAAAATGTATGCAGCTTTTTAGCTCTTTCTCGGCTATTTTAATTGGCTCTTTTTCTTGCTGTTGCTTTATCTTTCTGGTGATTTATAGAGCTACTGGTATGGCTTTGGGGGTCTGATTTATGGTGGAATGTTCTTGCATTCTAAAACCTACAAAATCCTTGAGGCCTGGATCGTTTAGACTGAAGAATGGGTTACAGATTTGAAGAACAAATGAGAGGTCAAGCTGATTTGTTTTTCGCATTTGAAAAAAGTGATACTCTGATTTTTCTAAAGTAGAACTTGGCGTTTCACAAGAATCAATTCCTTCACTATCAACAGAGACAAACTGGAAACAAGAGGCACAACAGGTACAATGAAATGAAACACAACCTCATAAATTTCTTTTCAAATTTAAAATGATTCTTTTTTGCCAATAACCGGATGAAGAACAATCTCAAAGTTGTACCATACCTGTCCTGGATTTCACACACACACACATTGATCCAGGCTTGGTAATTTAATATATAACACATAGACTATTTCTTCAATTAAAGTGTGCAGTTAACCTGATCGTTTATCATCCTCAGAAAGAAGTACATTATTCAAAGGGTGGTTTTCAGCAGAGACTTGCAGTTTATGTTAAACAATCCTCTTGAATGATGACACAAGTGTGCTAGGAATGACTCTTCAACTTGGAATTTCAAAACTGCTTTGAACTTGCAGAAAAAGTCCCAAGAATTTATTGGAAGATGGGCCAGGAACAAATCTAACAGGGCTTCATTCAGTGATGGCAGTTTGCTTTAAAGTAAAGGTCACAAAATAGGTAAGTGGCATAGGAGAGAGCTCTTTCACCCTTGCTGGAAAAAACCCTGCCTTTTTGTTGAAGACGTCTTGATGGCTTCCCTCTCACTCTCTCTCTCTCCCCTGAGTGACAAGTGCAATTTCACTTTGTAAGGCATTTTTTTTTGTTTTCAAAAACAAGCAAGCAAGTAAGCAAGCAAAGAAAGAAAGGATGGTTACCAGAGGGACACTTGCTTCAAACCAGAGGTGGTATTCAGCAGGTTCTGACCAGTTCTGGGCAACTGGTAGCAGAAATTTTGAGTAGTTCGGAGAACTGGCAAATCCCACCTCTGACTGGCCCCGCCCCCCTCTATTCTCTGCCTCCCGAGTCCCAGCTGATTGGCTGGGTCTTCTTTTGTTGCCCTGCACAGGAGAATGGAGCTGGAAAGCAGGTTAGTGGGGTGGGGAGGGAGTGGGGATTTTGCAGTAACCTTTCCCCAGGAGTGGGGAGGAATGGAGATTTTACAGTATCCTTCCCCTGCCACGACCACCAAGCCATGCCATGCCCACCAAGCCACATCCACAGAATCGGTAGTAAAAAAAATTGAATCCCACCACTGCTTCAAACGTTCAGCCCTTCTTGGCTATTGACTCCTAGATATCTGGAGTTGCTTTTTAACAGGCTAGTCTACTACTGGGTGCTGAAACAGAAATTCTGGTAAATTGAAGCTACCATCAGTTTGTCCAAAGTTATTAAAGTGAGTTTGTCATATATAAAAGTCATATATATTTTTCCAGTAATTTATCATTAGAGAAATATTTCATAGGCATTAATATTGTAATCATTTTTAAAATGTCCATTAATCTCAGTGTAATATTCATTTTAATTATATTGATTTTGCCCAAAGAATCAATAGATGTTTTAACATCCATTTGTATCTATTGATGTATATCTTTATAAGAAATGTATTTATTTATATAAATGGGTCCATCGCTAGGTGCTCATTCCTATCCTTCCTTTACCAAGAGTTGGTATATTTGTTTTTATAAATTTTATTTTAATCTGTATTTATTTTTACATTGCCTCTTTTTATATTTGTTGTTCAATGAGAGCCTTGGTGGTGCAGGCTGTTAAATGCCTAGCACTTAATTCCAGCTGCCTGCAATTAGTGCAGGCTCGAATCCCACCAGGCTCAGAGTTGACTCAGCCTTCCATCCTCTTGGGGTAGGTAAATTGAGGACCCAAGATTGTTGGGGGAAATAAGCTGACTTTGTAAAAATGCCGCTTAGTAATAAGCAGGCATATACAATGGAATGAAGGCTATTGCTGAGTGCATTGGGTGGCGCTCCAAAAATTGTAAGCCATCCTGAGTCTCCGGAGAAGGGTGGGATATAAATATGAATTTTTAAAAATGGTTATATGCCACCCAGAATCATGTTTTGTAAGATGTGATTATCTAGGAGTTGAAAATGACCAGATGGTACATCATAATTATCATTTACAGTCACCACAATGTTAAAATGCTGATACTCTAGAAAGAGTGCAGAGAAGACCAACGAAGATGATTAGGGGACTGGAAGCTAAAACATATGAAGAAAGATTGCTGGAACTGGGTACCGTGTTTCCCCGAAAATAAGACACTGTCTTATATATTTTGGCTCCCAAAACACACTAGGTCTTATTTTTGGGGTAGGTCTATATATATATATATATATATATATATATATATATATATATATATATATATATTAATGAAAAAAAAACTTACCATATTCATGTAGAACAATGTACATTTATTCATGTACTGAAACCACGAACAATCGCATACCGTGTTTCCCCTAACATAAGACACTGTCTTATATTTTTTTTGGCTCCCAAAAACACACTAGGTCTTATTTTCGGGTAGGTCTTATTTTGGTAGGTCTTATTTTTGGGGTAGGTCTTATTTTCGGGGTAGGTCTTATTTTCGGGGAAACACGGTATGTCTAGTCCGGTGGTAGCAAACCAATGGACCGCAGCTCACTGGTGGCCCACGAGAAAATTTTGGTGGGCCGCAGAGAAATCTCACCCCCAGAGTAGCCCCCCCCAAAGCAATTAATCCAGGCTGTGCAGAAACACAAGGCTGCACCGTCCACATCACCTACAGGAACCCTCCCCACCCACACACTTTTTACCTGCAAACCTGCCTGCTAAATTGCTATTTTTCCTTGTTCTGACCATCAGCTGTTCTGCTGTGCCAGGAGATTTAGATTAGCTAGGAAGCAGGAAATGGTTGGATTTCTTGCTTTCTAGCTAGTCTTTAGATCTTCAGCTCTGCTTTTAAGCACAGTCGAATCTCCTGCTTGCAAGCAAATTTTATGTGACAGACTGAGCTAGCCGATGGCAGATACCACTGAATGATTCTGTGAGCATCTGTCTGCCTGCTTCACCTGATTTTGGGTAAAAGTTGCTCTTTTTTTATAAAAATTCAATATTTACATACATGGTATATTGTGAGTTAATTTTGTGAGTTTGCTTGCTAGCAAATTTTAAGAGTTTGCTGGCAAGCAAATTTTATGTGACAGACTGACCTAGCCAATGGCAGATAGATAGATCTCTGAATGAATCTGTGATTCTGTGAGCAACTCAATCTTCCTGCCTGCTTTGCCTGATTTTGGCTAAAGGTTGCTCTTATTTTTATAAAAAAATCAATATTTACATACATGGTGTGTTATGAGTTAATTTTGTGAGTTTGCTTGCAAGCAAATTTTATGTGACAGACTGAGTTAGTTGATGGCAGATAGATAGATCTCTGAATGAATCTGTGATTCTGTGAGCAACTCAATCTGCCTGCCTGCTTTGCCTGATTTTGGGTAAAAGTTGCTCTTTTTTAATAAAAAAATCAATATTTATATAAATATTTATAATATTTGCATACAAGCCATGCCCAGCCAGTCACATGACCACCAAGCCACACCTACAAATTAGTCCATGCCCACAGAACCAGTTAGTAGTCCCTGGGATTTAAAATTATGAGTTTGGTAGTCCCTGAGGTCCAAAAGGTTGGCTACCCCTAGTCTAATGAAAAGAAGGACTAGGGGAGACATGATAGCAGTGTTCCAATATCTCAGGGGCTGCCACAAAGAAGATGGAGGTCAAGCTATTCTCTAAAGCACCTGAGGGCAGAACAAGAAGCAATGGGTGGAAACTAATCAAGGAGAGAAGCAACCTAGAACTAAGGAGAAATTTCCTGACAGAACAATTAATCAGTGGAACAACCTGCCTCCAGAAGTTGTGAATGCTCCAACACTGGAAGTTTTAAAAAAAGATGTTGGATGACCATTTGTCTGAAGTGGTGTAGGATTTTCTGCCTAGGCAGGGGGTTGGACTAGAAGACCTCCAAGGTCCCTTCCAACTGTTATTCTATTCTATTTATATCTTAATGTATTTCAATATGCATCCCCCCCTCTCTTCCCTCCATGTTTGTGTTATGTGTGTGTGTAAAACATTAATGGATAACAGCTACTATGCAGTAGAACGTATGCGTGCACTTTAGAGAGCAACATGTGAGTTAGGAGCATAAGCTTTAAAGAAAAGTACTCTGAAGCTTGTGTGGGAAAAAAAATAATAAAGATAAGCTTTATTTAGGGAATAAAGTCCAAGTTCTGTTCTCATAAACATACTTTACTGGAATAGAAGGATTGGCTGGGAATAACTTTACCAGACTTTTGATAAATTGTTTTTGATAAATTGTTGCCATTATGTGAGAATCTCATAGGACATTTCATAATACCAAATGTGCCCACTGACTCAAGAGGTTTGGCTACATCTGAATAGAATCCAATATAGCTATACCTTTAATGAATACCAGCTTAAGCCTGTTTGATTGGGTTAGACAAGTAAGCAACAGCCATGTCTATGGGAAGCTCTTGAGGAAAGAAAGGGGAAAAAAACTGTTTTAAAGTCTGGGATTTTAAATTGTGTTGAGTTTCAAAAAAATTTACAGTTTAAGAAGAGACCAGCATGTTAATCCTGATGGGTAAACTCTTTTAAGAAGATGAAAGGTGTAATCACTATAAAAGAATTTGAGATTTTTCTGCTAAGGGTTTCCATAAAGCTACCAGATCTGGCCTGGAAAATTCAGGAGTAAAAACACATTTCAATGGGCATTCATATGCAGGCCACATCACTGCTTAATTCCGAATTGTGAGGCAAGGTAGTATAAGGAAACAAAGTTCTACAAAATGAAAACAGAAACACATCCCAGTTGTTTTATTTGAATGGAAAAGGAGTTATATTTTCACGAGGCAATTCATATATAGACTTCTCTGCTAAACCATTTGCAGCCTGCCACACAATTTTAGATGGTCTCTAAACCTTGAAGAACATTTTTTATGTTACCTGAACTTCATGAATTAGGAGAATCTGGAAAATTTCTCTCTACAAACTGGTATTTCCCTAAATATTTTTTTGCATCAAACTCCCACACATGAAATAGAGAAGCGTATCAAAGAAGTAGGATACTTCAAAATCTACAATTACTATCGCCTTTGAAGACCACAAAGAAGTAAATGGGAAGTCTTAACATTACTGTTTAATTTAGCTTGCTTATCTATCCGTTATGAAAGTTAATGAAAATAATGCATAGAACTTTTATTTCTCATTGCAAGACTATTTTGGTTACTGCAGTAGATGTAGAACAGAAACTGCTCTATTTTGAACTGGCTTTTCTCTCCTAGCATTTTGCCAAGAAACTCAAGTGTTCGCAGAATTAAATAACTTCCTCTTTAACCTACCCTGGGTTGCAAAAACAGGACAGAAGAAGTGCAAGTACAAAAGTTTAAGTGAAAAAGAGAACAAATTCCACCTTTATAGATGTGAATTATTTCGGAATTCTAGAACAGGGACTGGTCTCCATTGTCCAGTTGCAGATTCTCTGCTTTCCTGCCAAAACTATCACCAGTTAAAAATAAGAACACTTTGACTTGCTCCTCTCTGGCTAGCAGAAACCGCAATGCAGATCTGTTTGAAAAATGTATGCTTCTCCTGCATCAAATTCATTGTGCTTTTCCTCTTTGAAGGGGCATATGCTTAATAGTGTTAAAAGTGATTCATATCACTCACTATCCCTTGGGTTTATATTCCTTTTTAACAGACAAAAAGCTCGACACAAGATTTAAAATAGATAACAGGAACTATCACTTTCCATACTATTACCCCAATACCTGCCCTCCATCTCTAGCTAATAAACTAAAATTAAGCAAAGTGTTGATTAAAATTAGAGCTGGCACACTTGCATTTTATTACTAATAAATTGTAGCTTCCTGAGAGAGAGAGAAAAAGTTATTTGCATTTTAACACTGATTAGTCAGCTTAGAAAGCTTTGCTGTAGTGTATTTGTACAAGGTGCTTTAGTAATTAGGATAGAAATTATTGAAACCAGATTCCAGACTTTTTTAAAAAAAAACTCATCCAAGTGTTTAAGGCAGGCTGTTCTGCAAAGCCTATGGTGCACATCAGATTACTATACTTAAAACATATACTTTGAAACAGGGGTCGCCAATCTTTTGGACTTCAGGGACCACCAAACTCATAATTTTAAATCCCAGGGACCACTAACCGGTTCTGTGGGCATGACCTAATTTGTGGGTGTGGCTTGGTGGGCATGTGACTGGCTGGGCATGGCTTGTATGTAAATGTTATATTTATATAAATATTGAATTTTTTAATAAAAAAATGAGCAACTTTTACCCAAAATCAGGCAAAACAGGCAGGCAGATTGAGTTGCTCACAGAATCATTCAGTGATCTATCTGCCATTGGCTAGCTCAGTCTGTCACATAAAATTTGCTTGCCATGAGTCTGCACTGAATAATAGAACCTTCAGTCCTAAGGGAGATTCCGCTGTGCTTAAAAGCAAAGCCGAAGATCTAAAGACTAGCTAGAAAGCAAGAAATCCAACCATTTCCTGCTTCCTAGCTAATCTAAATCTCCCTGCACAGCAGAACACCTGATGGTCAGAAAAACAGCAATTTAGCAGGCAAGTTTGCCGGGTAAGGAGTGGGTGGGGAGGGTTCCTGCAGGCCATGTGGGCAGTGCAGTCTTGTGTTTTTGCGCAGCCTGGATTAATTGCTTGGGGGGAGGTGCTCTGGGGGTGAGATTTCTCTGTGGCCCACCAAAATTTTATCACAGCCCACCAATGGGCCACGGCCTACCGGCTGGCGACCACTGCTTTAAAACATCCCAATAGTATTTAGTATCCCAATGGTTTTATTTTGGGCTCTATCATTTATCATGGTAGAACATTCAGAGTTTTTCACATTTTGTTCTTTTGGAATATGGAGTGTCTGGATATTTCTGTAGCACCCAATCTATAGGATATTCAAACAGAAAGTTTTAAGTGTTTTGTCCTTAGCTTTGTATTTTATAAAATTAAATTATTCAAAGATTGCAACAATGGTTTTGCCAGCACATGTAAGTAAAAAGGCTGTATATCAGTGGAAATCCAAAATAGCAGCCAGTTTATACAGTTTTGATCTTTTAATGTGCCTGAATCTCACAGTATTTTATGGCGCTTTTAAAGATAGGTTTGTGATTGTTTCTCAGCTCAAACCAAACTGAAGCTATCTCACTGTGACATCTTCAAAATCTTAAAACCCATTTTAAAGTATACAGAAGTCATGTTGTTCCTATACATCAATCTTTTCTTAGTGTCATTGTTATTCTGCATGTTTAGAGGACTGAAATGAGGATCCCCAAATGTCTCTGCAACTCAGGTAGAACAGCTGCTTGTTAAATGATCTGAACCTAGCAAACTGGAGCCTGAAAGAGAAAATGGACAACGATGTGCAAGTTGAGCACTAATTTATAGATACAAGAATTTAAAGCACCCAGCTTTAATCCATAAAATACTAAAAGAGCATTTTAGTTTTTTCAGATATTGAGCAAAGCTTCCTTCTGAAGCTCCACCAAGCTCCTTGCTTCTAAGAATTATGAATTATGCTTTGTGGTTAGAATAGTTAGAATGTATCGTGGTTAAACTCTGCCCACAGGCTGGAGTTCTATCCTGACAGGCTCATGGTTGACTCAGCCTTCCAGCCCCTGAAGCTCAGTAAAACGAGGACCCTGTTATATAAATCTGGGTGCTATTACTGTTGTTCAATAACAGTGGCTTTTGTGCATGTACAGAAGGCACTGTGATATGGATTGTCACTGTGGAACACCACATCCCCCATACCATAGCAAAGTACAACAGACTTCTGCTAGCCAGAGTGCTCTCTAACAGTCACCCTGAAACTAAGAGCCCCAAGAAACCACAAATTCATTTTATTAGTTTCTGTAGACAATGAGTGAACAGTAAGGATTTTGATCCTGACTGCCTAAAATTCGTAAATTGTTCAATATATTATTAAATGGAATTAACTTAAACAGCTGTGAAAAAGAAAAATAATAGAGATTTATGGATTGTTTCTTTCAATTTAATCTGTTATGACAGGTCAGTGGAATTAATTTGCTCTTCCTTATTGTAAATCAAGCGAAGAGCAGTGATCGTTTAGATCTTTAACACATTAGTCATTATCAAACAAACTGGTCCTTTTTCTTCTTAGGTCATCTTTCAAAGAAACAGAGCAACTGCACTACATTTATCATAGCTTCCCTGATGGCTTTCCCACTGCAAATCCCACCTTAAATTTGGATCTTGCCAAGATTGTGATTCACCAGAACAGCAAAGCACTTGACAGCTTTGAAAATACAGGTAATCCTCCTCTTATAAGCATAATTGAGCCTGGAATTACAGTTATAAGAGGTTAGGTTGCAAGTTGAGACATCAGGAGACTGGATCCAATTTTGTAACATTTTTTAAAGTGGTTATTAAGTGAATGCCATGGACATTAGGCATCTATTTTTCTCCACGGGCATTTTTTTTGCTGGAAAGTGGAATTAAATGCTAGTAACCAGCAAATACACAGACACAGACAAATCAGTCATGTGATATTGTCCCAACTGTAATATGAAAACCACATAATTAACAATTGTCATCTCAGTTGTTCAATGATTATCTTCAGCTTCTCCTTTATTGGAAATAGGTTGCATTGCTAACTTTGGATTACAGTATTACTGGTATTCTCAGAATTGTCTGCAACAGCTGAAGTATGCCCCATAGTGGTTAAAAGTGAAAATATTTAATTGTTGCACTGCACTGTAATCAAGGTTTTTTAGTTGAGTTTTATTAACAAAGGGACTTCTCAATTATGAATGTAAGTCATATGTTGACCCACAGTGTGCAAAGAACATAAACGTCGATTGTGCTGATGAAGCTAGATGAAAATATTTTTTTCTGTAAGAATACTGAAAGATCAGTTCAGCTACATACTTTGCTGCTGTTACATTTATCTGTGGGAATTTAAATATCTATTTAACAGTGAAGGGTCTTCGGTGCTCTCTGAGCTTAATTACTTTTTTGCAGATATTTTATTAGCCAAACCAGATAACATCATCAGTGGAGTGAAATGTCTGCAGAAAACCCCAACCATGCTCAGAGAGCACAAGCACCCCTCATTTCACCCACGCTACAAATACTCTCCTTTATTGGTGTTTAAGAGTCTTTGAATCAGTTTATAGATTAGCAATACTTAAGTTTATAGATTAGCAATACAGCATAATTGTGTAAGACAATGGCATCATTTAGACCTATGAATGATCTCTGCTTCATCTGGAGTAGCGTATCCTTTTCTCTTGATCATGTATATAACATAATGTAAGTGTCAACCCTGAAGTTGACCTGACCAAAGCCATTTGAAGCTTCAATGTTGCCACACTGGAGCTGAGGGATAGGGAGGGGGAATAGAAATAGCTAGGGTTTTGTAGCCAAAACAAAATATTTTCTCCTGGGAACCAAGGACATTCCCACAGGTGGCCAGAGAGAGGAGGAGTGAAGTTACCAGGCAAACGGACGACACCTTGATTGGACCATGTGACTGTTTGGGAAAGGGGGAAAACTTTTACTTTTAATTAGGTGAAAACCACAGGAACCTTCAGTCGGTTTTCACCAGTCTGTGCCAATATGATATATCCAATAAAACTATTCTTTGAGGAATCTACCTGCCTCAGAATTCTGTTTACTATGGGCATTATTACTTGGAACCCTGACAGTAAGTTGGACAAGCATTTCACCATGTACCATATTTTTCTGGAGCACAGAACTGATTTATAGCACATCATTTGCTCCCAATGCAGAATATGACAGAAATTTTAAACTTTTTTTTTTTCATTTTTGAGAACAGCTGAAAAGGTTTGAAGATTTTGTGGGTAGGGTTTGGCCAAGGAACAAAACGTATTTTTTTAACGACGTCACATGTCTTACAGTATCCATTACAGCCTAAAATCTCCTTCGCTCAATACAGCTCCAAGAAGCCCAAAGTGTAGATCTGTCTACTCATCCTGCATTCCCAAGGCAGGTCACAAAGTCCAGATGTGAACTCCAGGCATAAAAATGTTGCACCAGCAACAGGCAAATGATTCAGGTGAGCTGGCAACTGGCTTACTAGGAGCATTTTAATGATTCCATATAGCTGGCTGCATGAACAAAGCTGGCTTAGCTATTTGATCTCATAACCAGCTTATTTAATTAATTAATTAATCATTAATTAATGATCAGAATGTCCTTGTATTAGACTTCACTATGAATTTAAATATACCTTATTTAAACTCATCTAAAATCTTTTTGTGGAATTGTAAAGTTTTGATGATGTGGTCTGATTTTGACTTACCTGTAATTCACAATTCATCTACATATTTTCTTTTAAAGTGTAAAGGCAATTGGAAATTAAGATGTATCACATTGTTTTCTAATTTAATGGATGTAAAGAAAGTTAAGTACTAATTTGTTCCTAAAGATAATAATTTCTTCTATTTTGATGGACAGAGGCTTATTCTAATAGAAATTTAAAACTGCCATTTTTACAATATAAAACTGAAGTCTTAAATTCATGAGGTACCATTGATATCATGAGCTGCCAGTGATAATATCACTCTTAGACACATAAAAATGATTTTAAGAACTAAAAATGAATACCATCACACAAAGCTTAAAGAAAATACAAAGCAGCCACAATAAATCTTTAATGACAAATTTGACCATCAAGATTTTACTAATTTTTTCCAAATGTCTGTCTTTTTACCAACATTAAAAAGGCATTAAAAAAAGTCCACATCTAAAAGTTTTTTATTCGCTAAGTACTTTCCTTTTCTATTGCTCCACAAATGACAAATAGTGCTGAAATGGGCACAATCCATTCGATTCAAGCAAATGTCACTAATCACTTCTATTAGGATAGTATAATGCTTGTATAAAAAGTAGTCATTGTTCTCATTTTGTACAGAAATGTGATTTTAAGCACAATTTATCATTCACTTCCAAAGGAAATCATACTGGCAACCTGCACTTATATAACACCATTTACATATCACCTTGGGTAGTGGTTTTCAGTTCAATAACTTAAGGATTAGATGTCGATGTCTCATCTTGGAATGTAGATCATAAGTCTTCATGGGTATCAGATGAACTTATATTTGCTGATGTTTTCTCTTCTGTCAAAATGAATGAATCTTAATTTAATGTAATTCCTATGCAGTCACACTTCTACTATTGCCTAGCATTCAGAAGTGCCTATGCTTGTGTAGAAAGTGTGTTGATGCGTCCAAGGAGGGCAGTGATCTATTTTTCTTTATGTTGGCAAGATACCTTTCCAGAGAGACCGTGTCTACTCTTGTGCTGGAAGAAGAAATGGAAAGCCCTTAAAAGCACATGAAATATTGTGCATAACATGGAGGCCTTGCCATATTTCTTTAAAGCAGTCAGTACATCTACCGTGTTTCTCTGAAAATAAGACTCAGTCTTATTTTCTTTTCGGTCCCAAAATAAACACCAGGTCTTATTTGGGGGGAATGTGTTACCTGGCACCAGCACGATGTGCTGCATGGGGTCTGCCCGCAAGCAGTTGCAAAAGTCAGGCAGTGTCCGACAAGTATCAGGGCTTGGAAGGCTTGGTTGCAGCGGTTCTAAGGTAAGCGAGTAGCACCCCCCCATGTCCTAGCTTGATTTTTACACCTGCGCCTCGTCCCACCTTGTATAACCAGATGGTGGGCAGGGCTTAACTAGGGCTTATTTTGGGGGCACGTCTTATATTAGGCACAGGCGTGAAAATTGGGCTAGGGGTTGTTTTCGGGCTGTATTTTTGGGGGAACACAGTATATAGTCTCTTTTTAAAACTATATGAATGTCAATCCAATACATGAGTACTAAAGGGAATGATGCAGATAGGAATGTACACTGTCATCAGTAAGTATTCTGCCATATAGTTCACAATGTTGCATCTGCAAGGATGTTTGTATTTACAGGTTGTACAATCTAAGTTTCTGAAATCCTTATACTTCTCGAGCTGAACTTCACTGTACCACAGTTGAGACCCAGTCACGGCTTAAATAAATTTGGGGAGCTGAATCTGTAGCCTACTTTTTGGTAGACAGATACTCGTTTGTTACATTGCATGACACAATCTTCTCAGCCTGACTCTTGCTTTCGTTTTCAACCTTATTTTAGGATTCATCAACCTGTCTTCTTAATGTGGTGCCTTCCCTGTTGGATGACCAATCTCAGAATTCCCAATCTAGTTGGAGAACAGCAGGCTGGAAATGGTTAATTTAGATTGACATAAATTATTGGTACAAAATTACTATGAGTTTTATGGCAGGATTTAGTCTTTATGATTTTGTTCAATCCCAGAAAAGATACCAGGAATCAAATAGAAAATATAGTGATGAGCTTGAAGTGTAAAAAAATATATATTTAAAGGGAAATGTAAGAACATTGAAACTTTCTTTGGATCAGTAATTATTACACCATTCTTCCCACTAAATCCCACTGGAAGGACAGTCACTCACCTTCTTTTATAGATGGAACACAGGTGCCATCTTTGTCTTCAAAGCCCTCTGAGCAGATACATTTGTAACCTCCTGGAGTGTTAATACAATTGGTATTTTCTCCTGTGCACATTTCTTCGGTGTGTGTGCACTCATCTACATCTACAAAAATGTATGGGAAGATGAAATTTAACAATATGCAGGTGAATTATTAAATAATATTAACAGTTTAAAAAATGCTGTATATCTATGATATTATAATAATCTAACCTGTGCATGTTTCTTCTTTCATTTCATAGCCGGTTACACAGTTTTTACATTTATTAGGCCCTTCTCCTGTACATCCCAAGCAGCTGAGATCACATGCTAAAATGTAAAATAGAAATGCCATTACGATGGAATTCTTGGTCTCTTTGTCTGTAACTATTTGCTCAGAGACATTTCATTACACAACTAACCAACATAATTGGGGTGAGTGTGGGGTTTGCTGCCCGTTTACTTATAGTAACATGTCATTACATTTAACATGACAAACAGACATGGTTATCTAGAGCAAATCCAAAATTAATGGATACACAATTAATGAGGCAATAGTTACATTCATGACTAAGGTATTTGTACAAAAATATTTGCATTAAGTTGGATCCACAGTCATGTTCCCCCATTGAAATCTTTTCAATTTAATTAGCTTATTAGGGAAATCTGAAAGAGCACACATGATGCAGTGTCAACCCTTAAATGTCAAATGTAGTGCCATATCAAACTTAAAATTTGAAATTAAAGTGAAGGTCCACTAATTATTTTAAATTTTCATTTTGAACAACCAATTGGCACTTTTGTTATTCATGAAAAACAAATTAAGCAGTCTACACATTGTGATTCATTTAGAAATATTAAAAAAATAAACCTCTGCAGGAGAAAGAACCATCTGTGTTCAAACAATATTGATCAGAATTGCAAGGAGATTCTTCTACTGCACATTCATCCACATCTGAAAAAATGAACCTACATTAAAGTTTATAGCCTGAATAACAGGCGTTCAAAACTTTAAAAGAAATCTGATATGCAAGATAGTGTTAAAATATAGATTGCACTGTATTAGATACATTTAATCAAATGTTAAATGATCTTTATTATTTTCACACTTGTCCACCTTGTTTCTTTTCTAAGAACAAAATGATCCACAAATAGGAGTAATGAAAGAAGAGGCAAAATAAATCAGAAGTAGGTCGATAAACTGTGAAGACTAATGTGCAAAATAATTCTGGCTGCTTAACAAATTATGGTTACAATATGTGAATGTATCCATTTCTCAATATTATTTAATGAATAAAACTACAGAACATTTAACTTTCCCATCTTTGCCTTTATTTTAAAACAAAATAGTTAATCATTAAAGAATTGAATTTATTTATGACTGAAAAATACAAGCTATTATCTTACAAAGGAAGCGAGTTGGGAGAACTTGATATGAATAAGCTACAGATCTACAATTTTGCTATATTTAAGAACTTTCCTTCTTGAGAAATGATAGGCAGCATAAACATCTATAGTGCATATGAGAAAGAGAAGATAATAATTCATCCTTTACGTTAATAAATTATTTGGCACATTGTTTTTAAAAAGTATCACATAGCCATTCCTACCTACACAGGCTTCTTCATTTCTGAGCCAACCTTCTTTACAATCTTTACAGTCTTTGTTGGTTGCCCCAGTACATGTTTTACATGAATCATGACAAGCTATTAAAAAAAAAAACATTTGCAAGATTGTTATGGACATACAGAACTTTAAAAAGTTTGTAACTAAAACAAAAAAGAAAGTAACTTTATAAAATATGGCTTCTTTTTCCACATTTCTTTTTCATTTCTGAGTTATTCCTGGAATAGGAATTTTATAGCTATGTTTAAAGCTCAAAAAATATGCAGGGGAAAAAAGGGATGATAGTACTTGGTTCTTTCCTGCTCACTATTTTGAAACCTTTCTCTGCTTTGTCATGTATAGTATAATTTGCTTTCTTTCCTCCCATTGTATCTCAGTCAGGACGTTC
Source organism: Naja naja (assembly GCA_009733165.1). NCBI lineage: Eukaryota > Metazoa > Chordata > Lepidosauria > Squamata > Elapidae > Naja > Naja naja. The sequence goes on along the minus strand of CM019159.1, from coordinate 19,241,684 downwards.
CAGTCCCACCTCCAGAACACTTGGTAGAAGTAATGGAAACTTAGCCACCGTGACCCTCCTCTTCTTTCATTGTCCTCCCTTCCTGTTTTTGCTTTTACTAAACAGGACCAAAACAGGAAAGAAATAAAATGTATGTATGTATGTATGTATGTGTGTGTGTGTGTGTGTGTGTGTGTATCTATCTACCGTGTTTCCCCGAAAATAAGACCTACCCCGAAAATAAGACCTACCCCAAAATAAGACCTACCCCAAAAATAAGACCTACCCCAAAAATAAGACCTAGTGTGTTTTTGGGAGCCAAAAAAAAATAACACAGTGTTTTATGTTAGGGGAAACACGGTATGCGATTTGTTCATGGTTTCGTACATGAATAAATGTACATTGTTCTACATGAATATGGTAAATGTTTTTTTTCATTTATATATATATATATATATATATATATATATATATATATATATATATATATGTATATATATAAAATATAAATATAAATATAAGACCTACCCCGAAAATAAGACCTAGTGTGTTTTTGGGAGCCAAAAAAAATATAAGACAGTGTCTTATTTTCGGGGAAACACGGTATCTATTTTTTCAGACATGTCTGTCTGTTGTGCTGTTATGTGTGTTGCATGCGCACAACTGTTTCAAAAAAGGATGACCATGTTATCTTTACTCTTTTTTATTGCTAAAAGTTCAAACTTTCAGCACAGAAAAGAGGAATGTGTGATCTCAATTATTCATGATGTATGTTACCTGTCATCTATAAACAAGTTATTTCCCAATGTAGGGTATGTATTACCCTTTCTGTCTATTTGACATTAGTTGTTGGTCAATATTTTTCAAGACTGTGCAGGTCCTTGCTGTTCACAAGTATTTGTGACATATATTCAAATTGATAAGATACAAACCCAACAAAATTAGAACTTTTTGCAAAAAAAAAAAAATCAGACAGGCAGGACAGTTCTTTATTTCTTTAGTTCTTCAGTATTTCGATCTTAGTAAAAGTTGGATAATGATCATGAATGCTCACTTCAAACCAAATAAATATCAGCACACCATAGATAACCTCTCAAGGAATAATTGAAACAAGCCATGACTCCAGAACACACAAAAATCCTGATCTAGCCAAATACACTAAGACTGAAATATCTAGAATCATGGATCTCATCATTCTCTGCCTCACTGCCTACTTTTAGTTTGGGGACTAGAACACATCCCCCTCCAGTAACCAATACCAAGATAACCATGTATTAACACCAAACAAACTATAAATCAGAAAATAACACTGAGGTCCTTGATGGTCTCTGAGCTTACCTTAACTCACCAAGGAGAAAATCACATCCCCACCAACACTGGCAGGTATATAAGCAGGGAGCAAACCTTACACTCACTTAACAGTGATGAGGTAATCTAGTTCATAATGAAATGTATGCAAATAAGCAAGCAAGCTCAGAGGGCACCAAGGACTCCATAATTCAATCCTAATTGTCATATATTCTGATATTTGGGATGAATCTCAAAACCAGGTGTATGAGGGCTTTTTTTAAATCAAAGGTTATATTTTATAATTAAAAGCATTTTAGAAATACATAAAACTTCAATGGCACAATTAATTATGGTAAATTAATGTATTGCTTACTTGCCCATTAATACATGGCTCAATCAACCTAACATTGTAACCATTAGCTACTATGCAAACTGAAATTATTATGCAAACTGAGATTATTAGGCTGTACAGTACTATACTGCATTTGTTGTGCTCAATAATACAAGTTAAGTTTCCTAAACCTAAGAATTAATAAAACTGACTTAAATGGAACTGTTGAATTTTATGTACTCACTTCATCTCATTTTGTACATTAATTACATGAATATTCAATACCCAGCAAGTATTTACTACAAAAAAATGTTTGTTTTTTTGCTCTATTAACGATCCCGTAATCCCTGTCATTGGGGTGGAGTCGGGGTAACTGAATGGGCTGAGTGTTTACTGGCCGGATGCCCTTTCTGTTGCCAATGTGGAGTTCGCACAAAATCAAAGATGCTAATTAATCGATCACCCTGAATAATATAAGCATGTAAACATACCTGTGCAAACAGAATGTGTGTCGTTTTTATAAGAGTTGTAGAATCCATCAGAACAGTCCAAACAGAATTCTCCTTGATACTCCTTTTTGCACTTGCATGATCCATCACCAGCTCTAGTGCCATCTCCATCACAATCGCCATTTCCATGGCAAGGCCTTTCTGATCCCCCACGACAAGCTTCAAATAAGCAGAACATTTACATCTCAGGTAAAACAATGTTTCATTACTGCTTCTCTTGCTGTAGCTCAACCTTAACATATTTATTTGTAAGTTTCATTATGAATAGGAAACCTATCAGGACATTTTATCTTTGTTTCAGCTAAAAGTGTCAGAAATATTCAAACATGTTTAATAGCCACCTTCAGGCTCTGCAACTTATTATCTACATTATCTAAGGGACTGCCTCTCACCAATTACTTCTACTCATCCTAGCAGGTCAGTACTGGGAGAAGAAGCAGGTTGCAAGTCCTGTCTGCTAAGAAGTTCAGTTGACCCAGGAGTGGAGCCTTTTCTGCTATGGCACCCACCCTCTGGAACATCATTCCATCTGAGGTGAAGTTACCACAACCCTTGTGGACTTTTACAAATCTCTCAAAAACGTTGTTTTAACCAGGCCTGCAGATTCCCTGACAATAGAGAACCTACACATTTGGTTGTACCACATATGACATTCTAATCAACCCTCTTGCAATTTTGGTTTTACTTATGTTAACTGTTTACTTGGTTTTTATATTTGGCTTCAACAGTTGACTTTATGGTATGCTGCCCAAGTCACCTTGTGTGAAATGGGTGGCCATTTGATAAAATAAATATAATACGTGGGAGTGAGAAATCTCACATATCTTCTCATTGGATAACTCCAACTTTTACTCACTTACCCCACCCGTACCCTTTATCTTCAGTAATGTATCACTGATATATTGCCTTTTCTTTTTGCTCCACAAGCACAGGAAAAATAACAAAATATTTTTTTAAAAAACCAGCTCCCTCAGTGTAGAAGATAAATATCTAGTGATATATCCAAAAAGCATTTGCTCTTAAATAAGGCTATTATTAGAAATACAGCTGCCTATTGCATCCTGTCTAATACTTCCAAAACCTATTTAAAGCAGTTCATTTAACTGATTCCATTCCATTACTTTCATTGTCTATCATGTCTCTAGACAAAAAATTTGGCAGAATTCACAACACTGATAGCACATATGAAGCTTAGTTATCTACATTAAATCTTCTCAATTCTACTTATCTGAAATACTTCAGTATTAATTACCAACACAGTCTGGTCCATGCGTTCCAGCAAGGCAGCAAACTTCAATGGTTTCAATACAAAGCCATTTAAACAAATCAGGATGTTTCTTCTTGCTGTAAGAATAAAATAATTCATAAACATAAGAAATGTTCATGAATTTCATTTTAACCTGTGCAAGTTACATACCAACATTAATTTCTGAAAGAAGAGATCAAGAGATCAAATTGCCACTGTATTCCAAAAGGCAATAATGTAAACACCATGCAAGATGTGTACATATTATGAATTGTCAGCATTTCAACCTGTAGCATCCTATAGAGAGAGCTTGGTCTCCTGATCCAGAATAAAGCAGTGAGCAACTAGCAATTGTACAAGTGAACCAGGCTATTGCAGTGCAATTATCTCCTACCTCATTATAACAAACCAGTTCATTTGAGAACAATGGAATATTTGTAAAACAACTCTTAACGGCTTGAGAATCGACTGTCTTAAATTATTATGCTTGAGTAGTATGTTGTACCACAACTACCGTACCTGCACTGTCCAGGTCTGCGCAATTGTTTTTGGGAAGTTGCACTACAATTTCCTACCAGAGCATCACATGCTGTAATGACTCACCTGGATGTTAAGCTAGACCCATCATTATTTCCAACCATACTTTAAAAACAAGGTAACAAACAGTGGATAGTGAGATTGAATTTTGATTGGCATTAGTTGAGCTTGCATTTTCAATTGCTGACTGATCTCTGTATCCATTTGCAATCTACCAGTTGCAGTATTTGGTCTAAGGCTAAGCCCTAACTCTAAGCATTAAAATTAGGCATAACTCTAACTCTACAACTAGGATGTTAACTATACTATCATAATTTAAAAATCTTAGAATAAAACTCTATGAGGCCAGGAAGTGCATCAGATCAGGGGTTCAACAAGTGAAATACTGAACAAGATACTCAAGAGAAAACTAATGTAGGACTTGTGTTTCGAAACACGGCATTAATAATTAGAATAATTACCTGTGTGAAAAATGGCAGCAAAGTTTAAAAGGACAAGGGAAGAGCAGAAAGATGAATTTAGCAGTGAAAAACTCTACCTGGAATTTTAGAATCAATAATATTTTCCTTTATTTATTTATTAAATTTATATATCCCTTTTTTGCTGTTTGGGGTGACTTTAGGTGGCTATCTATTTAAACTGAGAGAAACCAAATTATGGAACTTTGACCTAAGCAAGAAAGTGATAGAGAATAGAATATTTCAGATATTTACAGCAAAAAGAAAAAGGGCTGGGTCCAGGAAATTACTTATTTTTAAAGAATCAAGGGGCTTTCAATTAAAACTACAGTCTGATAATTAATAACTGCTGATAATTTCATTTGAGGAGAAAGTCATATCTTTTCAACCCCTCTCTCATATTTAAGATATGATTAAAGTTTTCAGTAGCTCTGTAGCAGCAGCTGGAGACAACTGACAACCTCCTCAGTGCATAACACTTACACAGGCACACACACAGGTACACACATACTGAGCATAATAATCTGTAACACCAGAGTTTAAAAAAAAAACAAAAACCAATAGCTACAGATCTTACATTGGTAGACCTTTGTCAGTGGAGTCTATGGAAATGCCATTAAGCTCAAAATTATCAGAATATGACAAGGAAGAGGCTTTAACCTAACGTAACCAGGGATCACTAATCAAGGGCAAGGTATCATTACAAATGTGTAAATTAGTATGAATGTTCCACACAAACGCATACCAAAACCCTGAACATATGTATTCAATAAAAAAATTTTGAGCAAAATGTAGCTGTATCTCAGGATCAAAAACTGGTTTGCAGGATTTGCAGCTAAGTGATGATATACAAAGAAGAACAACTTGCCCTTCTGATCCCAGGTAGTGCTGTCAGGGCTGGTAGTTAGATAAATTCTCTTCTTTTAGTTGCAAATGGAGCAGATGCGATCTGGAATTAACAAGAACCTTATCATGGAATCCTAGGAAATAATGTCTAGAATGCTTATCACGTGCATTATTGTAGCATCTAGCAGCCATGTATAGCAACAATGATGGAAACCTCAGTACTAAATGCCACCAATAAAGAATATGCCAGGCTTCTGCAGGATATTGAAGTTTGTTTACAAAACTTCAAGTATGATTATATCCATCCTTTGATGATGCAAAAACTCAGGGTAGTCTACCTATCAATTTCATGCAATAAGCCATCATCAGTTGCTTTTCCTTATCAGCAGTGATAAATTAAATTGGAAATATATGTCTCAAGGGGACACTCCAGTGAACTTGATGTATACTTTTATTATTCTGTGCCATTCATAAAGCACCTGCCTTGTTTAGATGTTTGCACCCTAAATGGATATAGCCAACCGGATACCCTCCAGATGATTTGGCATGGTCATTACTGAATAATTATGGACATAGCAGTCCAACAATTCTGTAGGACACCAAGTAATCTACCACTGTTTAACAAAATGGGAGGGAAGGGAAAACACAGCTGCACTAAATGCAATCTACTTTCATTCTGCACAAGATCTTTGAAAATAGTTTAGATTTTTTTAAAACATTGGCACAACATAAATGCTGCAGCAAAAACAAATTTATCCTACTCATGTAAGTTTAACTAAAGTATATAGCAAATAAGTATGCCTTATCAATTTAACAGCGAAAGGGGAAATACATTATCAAACTACAGCTTAAAATGGGCTTTTAATGCATTTAATATTACTTCAGATTATCTATGTTTTTAAAAATTCCTACCTTTACCATGCCAATATTTAAACAAGTATTATTGTAGTTTTACTTACCGTTTGAACCACCAAGTTTCTATATGTCCTTCATGCTCCTCTACCATGTTGTTGCATTCAAAGTTACTACTGTCACACAGATTTTCTATAATTTCTACAAGACGAATTTCACTACATAGAAAAACAAGAAATGAGTTGATTTATTGAATTCTGACACAGTGCTGAAAATTAAAACACATACCTTAAAAAAATCAAGTGTTGCTATTAACTTCTAATACTATATAATCTACAACTACAATGTCCTTGAGGAATATAGGCTGTCTAGAACCATGAAATATAAACAAACACATAAATAATCAATCTACTAATTTAAGCTGAAGTAGTTTATAATAATAAAACATTGACCATTCCAAGACTGCAAAACTTTGAAAAGAGCTCTCTGCTTAAGGAAACTGCCTGCATGGAAGGCTTTCAGCTACACAGCTAACCTACAATGGACACATCAGCATAATGCAACAAGCCACCTTTATCTGCTTTTCCTTATCAGCAAACTGATAAAATTAAAATTAATTAAATTAGATTGGAAACACAGGTGTTAATGGGATACTTAATGTGTTGTATACTTTCACCGTCCTGTGTCATTGGCTGAGACAAAGGTTAAAGAGACAAAGGTCGGAGACAAGAGAACCTTATCAGCAGGCAGCAGCAGGTTGCAACCCTATTGGTTTCCCCACTGACTTTTGGGGAAGCCAGCAGAGAACTTTTCAAATAGTAATCACATGATCGTGGAGTGCCAGTCGTAAGTGGGCAGAATTGCACCTATGAGACCTCTCTCAACCCTTCACACTCACCATTCCCCATGGTTCATGGAGGAATTGAGGGTTCTGAAACAGATTAAGAGACATCTAGAGCAAATGTGCAAAAGGAGTTCACCTACTACTTGCATGGACCGGTTCCCAATGAGACCAGGTCTATGGACCCTTGGTCTAGAGCACCCGCTGGAGAAAAACAAGGATGACTCTGACTGAATACAACTTAAAGCCGCTATTAAGGTCTATTATGTGGCAATAAAAGTGGCAAAAATAACACTATTTCTCCTCTCTTATTGCTTCTGTAGAATGTTACCATCAGCCCTGTTCTGGATTACCTCGCCTCCTTAGGCCAGGGGGGAGGGGGGTGTCAGATGATCACCTGAGCCCTGGTTTATCCTCTCCCTTAAAAAAAACATCATTTGACCCCACCTATATGGAAAACTTTTATCCAATTTCCCACCTTCTCTTTTTAGAGAAGGTGGTGGAAAAAGTGGTTGTTTGGCAGCTTCAGAGAGCCCTGGATGAAACAGATTTTCTGGACCCCTTTCAGTCATGTTCCAGGCTATGGGACAGAGAGAGTTTGGTTGCACTTATGGATGATCTCGGGTGAGAACGAGACGGGGCTTATACAAACATTTTCGCTCTCTTTGACCTTTCAACTTCTTTCGATATCATTGACCATGGATCCTTTTGGGCTGGCTATATGAGTTGGGGATAAATGGCAGTTTTGCACTGGTTTAGCTCCTTTCTCCAGGGCTGGTCCCAATAGGTGTTGATAGATAGTGAAAGATCTACCCCATTGCTTGCTTGGGGTATCCTGTAGGGCTCGGTACTCTCTGCTCTCCTATTTAATATCTGAGTGATGCATCATTAGTATGCCGATTATACTCAGCTCTGTATCTGGTAATCTGAGTGATTCTGTCTTTACGCTCTCAAGGTGCCTGGAGGCTGTAGTGACCTGGATGGGGGACAATAGGTTCCGACTGAACTCTGAGAAAACTGAGTGGCTCTGGGTGCATGGAGCTTCAAGAGTTTTTGTGTTCCTTAGTTCTGGATGGGTTGCATTATCCCATTCAGATCCAATTCCCAACTCCAATTCGCAATGGAGCGGGCTCTTGTGGACTCACAACTCCTGCTTCAAGAGCAACTGATGGGTGTGACTAGAAGAATTTTTATACAGTTCCAGTTCATGCACCAGCTGTGGCCTTTCTTGATTCCCTGTACTCAGTTATTTGAGCTCTAATCACCTCTCATCTGGACAATTGCAATGCGCTCTAGCCTTGAAATCCATTTGGAAGATTCAGCTGGTTCAAAGTGCAGCAGTGAGAGCAGTCTTCGGGGCCCTAGAATAGCCCGCATTGCACCTCTAGTCTGTGAACTGAACTGTGGGTATCAGTCTGCTTTTGGGTGCAGTTCAAGGTGTTGGTTATGACTTTTAAAGCTTTAGTGGCATAAGTCTAGATTATGTGAACCATTTCATTCTACTATGACAAGACAGTTCCATTTGTGCTGGCAAAGAGGGTCTATTGTGGATGCCGTCAGTCAGGGAACTCTGACTATTGGGATCCAGAAGAAGAATCCTCTCTGCTATAGCCTTTAGAACATCCTACTCTACATTGTGAGATCTGACTCCACTTTCCTAATCTTCCATAAGAACCTCAAGATCGGCTTTGCTGGTTAGTCTGGGAATCTAATGGAAGAGTAGCAAACATGGGGGCGGGGGCAGGGGGCAGGGGCTACTAGACTGATAGCAAACTCCACCTGTCCTTGCTTCCTGCTTCCTCACCTGTCCATTGTCAACTCATAAAACATTTCTATCCCCGTTTTATAGTTGCCAACAGAAAGGGGGGGGAGAAGGAGTTTGAAAGAGCAGTGCAGCAGTTTGGAATCAAAAGTGCATTCCATTCATTCTTGCAGAGATTGTAACTAGGCGACAAATTTCTCCTGCACAAATCTCTAATTGGAGAATATGATTGATGACTCTTAACTATGGACGTGTTTCGCTGGAGAATATGTTTATGATACACCCAAAGGGGTGGGGGGAAACCAGGGTCAAGGGTGACAGTGATATTACATGTCTCAGAATCGGCTACATACAGGTCTTGCCAATATGTCACTCCTAATGAATTCTTTGAAGTTTGGTTCAAGGCTCATGATTTAATTAGGCCAATCGCTGGAATCCTGACAGTTAGCTGATTCTGAGACACCCATCTTTTATTTTCATATCACTGTATATCCAGTTTTCTTTTTATTGTTTATTCTATTGTTCCATTATTGTTATGTTTATGCTTTTTTCATTTTTATTATTGTAAGCCTCCTAGAGTGAGATAGGCAGCAAATAAACTTAAAAAAAACCCTGCCACATTAAGCACAGTAATATTAAAGTTAGACCCTAGGCTTGGACATTTTCAGCAGCCCAAACAGCAACATCTGGACTTGTTTAAAGCTTGCATCCTTGCATGTACAAATTCCTCTTTTTTTCTGGTTGCTGTGATACTTGTGTTGGATTTGAGATTACAAAACTATAGTATGGGCCAGGTTACATGTTGATACTTGGGTCAAACTTAAATATGCCAACATGAAAAAGAAAAGTATGTTTGCTAGCCAACTGTCTTCAAACAGAGTCAGGTACTTAACTCTAAATTAACATTTCTGCTTTGTATACTGTATTCAGTCTCAGGCATCTTGATCTTGCTCACTGCAAAGCCTATTAGCACATTGAGAAGAAAAATAATATATGCTATACCTTGATTCATATTTTGATAATGTTTTTTCTTCCCAAGCTGTATTGCCACCTCCAAAGTTCTTCTTTGCTGTGTCTGTTAGCCCCTTTAGAACACAAATTTGATAAAATGAATATTTTTTCAAAATACTGTTTTTACTACCAAAATGCAGACCCTTTTTCAAAAAATGTATACCCTAGCCAAGTGGCCCCCAACCTTTTGGGCACCAGGGACCTGTTCCATGGATAGTATACTATATCGAGGTCCAGTAGGAAATATTTACAGAAAGTATACATACAATACAGAAAGGTATTACTCTGCAAATGGATTTACTCTTTTTTGAAAGCTCATACTTCAAGTCCATACAAAGGTTAAGCCCTATTGACAGATTATTGCTCTTTCTACCTGTTTGCACACAAACCAGCAAATATTAATCAGCATTTTTGAAAGCACTTCTATCAACATGCTTTGAAACCAGTAACAATTCAAATTTTCACTAGTGTCAATGCACTAATAGTACTCTTCTTTCCAATAATTAATCCCAATATGAAAGAGTTCTAATTTTATACCATTCTCAATAAATATTTTCTCAGTTCATAAGTTAAGATACTATATATCTGAGTTTTAAAAAGGTTGGAATCTGATTTTTCCACGTTACTTTCACACATTATGTACCAGCCTAACCATAAATCCATATCCCTATTTGTAACACCATAAAATTGAATTAGGAAGTGTTTTAACAAATGCTTTCTGTCACGGTTTAAAATTTCAGGATTTTTTTAAAAAGAAACATTTCTGGAACATGAGAGCCAGTTTTGTGCACTGACAGAGGTGCTAGTACAGGTTGTCCTTGATTTATGACTATAACTGAGCATACACATTTTCACTGCGAAACAAGGCAGTTGACTTGTTTTACATTTTTTTGCCACAGTTGTTAAGTGAATCATTGCAGTTGTTAAGCCAATCATGCCATTGTTAAACAAATGTAGTTTTCTACATTGACTTGGCTTGTTGGAAGCCGGCAGGGAATGGTAATCACATGACTGCAGAAAAGTGTCACGTCATAAATACATGCTAGTTACCTACTGTCCGATTTTTGATCACGTGACCGTGGGGATGCTGCAACGGGTTGTAAGTGTGAAAAATGGTCATGACATTTTAAAAAAAACTTCCAATGGTCAGTAAATTAATGGTTATAAGTTGAGGACTACCTGCATAGGCTCTGAAGTCTAGCTTTGCTTTTTAGGCATAAAAGCCAGCTGGGTCATTTTGGGCCAGGCTCTGCCTCTTTCACTCTCTGTCTTTCTCTCTTTCTCTTTCTGTGTCTCTTTCTGTCTCTCTTCTCTCCGTCTCTTTCTCTTCTCTCTCTCTCTTTCTTTCTTTCTGTGTCTCTCTGTCTCTCTCTGTCACTCTCTCTCTCTGTCTTTGTCTCTCTTCTCTCCATCTCTTTCTCTTCTCTCTCTCTGTCTTTCTCTTCTCTCCATCTCTCTCTCTCTTTCTGTCTTTCTCTCTCTCTTCTCTCCCCGTCTCTGTCTGTCTGTCTTTCTTTCTCTCTGTCTGTCTCTCCCTCTTCTCTCTCTCCCCAGCCCACCTCATAGGGTTGTTGTTTGTGGGGAAAACAAGGACGCTGGAATGTTAAAATCACCGCCTCGCGTTAATTTCTGAAGCCTCCCTGTAAGGACACAACCGTAACGAATAATGCTATTAAAAATAAGCCAGAACACAAATATTTTGTGTACACGGAACACAGTACACAGTAATTTGTTGGTGTTGCCCTTATTTAAGAAACTAGTTTTAATGAGGGGGCGGGGAAAACCAACTTTCTCCTACTATTTTGGACCGTTAAGTGGAAGCAGTTAAGCCAAGGTCACTCGCCCTCCGCCCTCCTTAAGCTGCCGAGCAAAGGTACCCTCAGTTTCCCTGCCTCTCTCACCTGAGTGAAGCGGTCGACGATCCCTCGACAGGTGTTGCAGGCCTGCCGGAGCCTCTCTTCAGGGGAGCCCAGAGCCTGCGACGCGGGCGGGTAGGAGAGGAGGGCCACGAAAGCAAAAGCTTCCAGCCATCTCCACGCACCCCGACCGGCTTCCATCGCTTTAGGCAACCCCCGCCCCGTCAGCTCCAAGGCCGGCTCTCATTCAGAACTCTTTTGCTTTTTCTTAGTCCCGCCCACGCTCACCTCCGGCCAATCGTTCGGCTCCCAGCGGAGACCCTCGTGCTGGGAAAGCAGAGCACGTGGTCCAATCGCGGCTCGCCACGCTCCGAGCCAATGAGAAGCCCACGTAGGGGTAAAAAAAAAAAAAAAAGGTAAGAGCTAGGAACCGAACCATAGACGTACGCAAGGTTCCATTCTTCAGGATTGTGACGTCATCCTTTAGAATTTTTCTTTTTTTAAAGCGAGGAATTATGAAGAGATCATCCCCGTATAAATCAGTTCCGTTGCAAGGAAGTGTGTTTACTCACCCAATATCCTTTAATTTGGTTTTATTACTATTACCAACATCCCAGTTTCTGGGATAACTAAGGCTGCCTATGAAGAAGGGGAAAATAAAACAAGCCATCGTAATAATTGTGTAAAAAAATAATAATAATAAACGCACACAAGAAAGAGAAGATCCTTCCTACAGGAGATCGAATGGTGGAGAGGAGCGTTGTTTTCTCCCTCTCTCTTCCAAGGATCTTCCACTCGGGGAGTTGCCAGTAATGAGGATTCGTCCAAAAGCATTGAAAATGCCATGACTCCGTAAGGAAGGTCAGCCAAGAGGGAGGAAGGAACAAGGAGCGAGCGCTGGATTTGGGCAACGGGAGAGAATAAGATCGAGAAACAGACTCCGCTGGGCTCACAAAGACCCCTTTTTTTGATGGGAGAGGGACTTCTTGCCCGAATTGCAAGAAATACTGCCCCCCCGCCCCGGTTCACTGGAGTCGCCTCCTCCCGTGTTAAACCCGGGCAGCGGCAGATGGAAACACTGCCTCCTCCTCCTCCTGTCTGAGAAGGCTGCAGGACCTGCCGGTTAAAAGAAACGGGGCGGAGGAAGGAAGAAAAGAAAAGGCATCGGATTAGCTTCGGTGGTTACCGTTTTAACTCTTTCAATGAGACCGAGGAAAAAAAGGAAGGGCGCAGGCGCAGCAGCAGCAGCCGCCACCCAAGGGGAACTTCGGGGCAAGTCGCCGGGCAAGGCGAATCACGTGACCAAGATGGCCACGCCCCCCGGCGCCGAGGGGTGTCACGTGACCCCAGGTCATGAGAAGCCACGTGGGCGCCTTCCGGGTGAGTCCCGGCTGGTGGGGGGGGGCGAAGAGGGAGGTGGAAGCGCTTGGCTTCTTCCCGGCGGGAGGGCGGGCTACGTGGGGGTCCCGCGTTATGGGCTACTCAGTTTCCTCGGAAGGGAAGGTGGGAACGGGAGAGAGCAGGCGCGGCACTCTCAAGTGCACCGTCGTGCCTCCCGTCCCTGTCCTATTGTCCCCATTTATTTGTACCTATTTCCTGTATTCTTACTCACGTTTATACTTATACCTATTATCTTGTAAGCGATTGACAAATCAAATAAATAAAAAATCGGATTACCCCAAAAAAAAATAATCCCGGCGAAGATGATGTTCGCAGGGAAACCTAATAGTTGGGGTCTCAGGGGAATGAGATGAAGGTATCCGATCGTTCTCTGCCACGGAAGCCCACGACAGCCCGCCTCTCGGGATGGTTGGTAATAAAACGAATGGAGAAGACGGCTGCAGCGTCTCAACTTTTGAACGGTTGCGGGAAGGCAGGAGATTAAACAACTCAATTTAAAAAAGGATTTTTTCCTTTCCGCTTTGAATGTAAAATATCGACCTGATGAAGTTTCCTTCAGTCGCTGTCTTGTTTAAGAAATAATGAAGGGCTCTTGCCTGCCTAGAGAGAAGGAAATAGGCTGGAATGGGGGATCTGTTTGTCTCCTGGTCCATGGCTTCCTTTATCGTCCCTCCCCCAGTAAAGTGACAGGCAGGAGGAGGAGGAAGAGTCTAGTGAGGCTCCTGAGAGGAGAGGAAACAGCTCCTTCCTTCCTTCCAGCCTTCTTTCTTTCTTTCCTTCCTTCCTTCCTGCCTGCCTGCCTGCCTGCCTGCCTGCCTTCCTTCCTTCTTTCCTTCCTGCCTTCCTTCTTTCTTTCCTTCCAGCCTTCCTTCCTTCCTTCCTTCCTTCCTTCCTTCCTTCCTGCCTGCCTGCCTGCCTACCTACCTACCTACCTACCTACCTACCTACTGATCTTTAGTAGTTTATAAGTAACTCAAGGCAGCAAACATACCATATCCCTTCTTTCTCCTTTTCCCTACAATAACAATCCTGTGAGATGGGTGATTGGTGAGAGATGGATGAGAAAGAGGTGAAACAGCAAGTTTCACAACTAAGCAAGTCTCCCTGCTCCTAAATCTTAATCCAGGTTATTACATATATTGGAAAGGATGAACCAGTGGGTCAGTGGTTGTCTGGTAATTACCAAAGCTTCCATATTCTGCACCAGCTGTAGCTTCTGAATTATCTCCAAGGGGAGTGTACATAGAAAATGTTTTAAGGTTGTGCTGTGCAGGCTTTATGGAATTGCTGCCCTCCCCGTTGTGTTCCCCTGACTACAGCAATTTCACAGCAGATAAGTAGCATTGATTTCCATCCAGTGATTTTTGTTCCTAACAGTTATCTCAAGTAACACAATACTATAACACAATAACAGTTTGAAGGGACTTTGGAGGCCTTGTAGTCTGCAAGCATTTCTAGAGAAATGGCTGTCCAGCCTCTTCTTAAAAACCTCCAGTGATGGAGCATCCACAACTTCTGAAGACAACCTGTTCCATTTGTTAATTTTTCTCACTGTCAGGAAATTTCCCTTTAGTTCTAGATTGGTTCCCTCCTTGTTTAGTTTTCGACCATTGCTTCTTGTTCTGCCTTCTGGTACTTTGGAAAATAGGTTGACCCCCCCCTCTTCTTTGAGGCAGCCACTCAAATATTGGAACACTGTTATCATGTCACCCCTACTTCAGTGGTGGGATTTATTTATTTATTTATTTATTTATTTATTTATTTATTTATTATTTGAACTTGTATGCCGCCCCATTTCTGAAGACTCGGAAATGCTCACAACTAAAAAACAGAGACAATAAATACTTAAAAACAATTAAAAACAATTAAATTAATTTACAAGCCCAAATACTAAAACAGATTTACACAATTAACATTAAAACCTATCCCCCTGGAAGGGGTCACAGCCCGGTTGGTCAAATAACCAGGTCTTTAAATCACGGTGGAAGGTGCGGAGGTCGGGGGCCAGGCGGAGCCCCAAGGGCAGTTGATTCCAGAGGTCGGGGGCTGCGACAGAATAGGCTCGCCGCCGGGGGGCCGCCAGCCGGCATTGGCCTGCCGACGGGACCCTGAGGAGTCCTTGCCTATGTGCTCGCACAGGGCAGGCCGGATTCAATTTTTTTACTACCGGTTCTGTGGAAGTGGCAGGGAAAGGATATTGTAAAATCTCTAGTCAGAAGTGGTATTTTCCGGTTCTCTGAACTACTCAAAATTTCCGCTATCGGTTTTCCAGAACTGGTCAGAACCTGCTGAATGCCACTTCTTGTGCCCTACTTCTTGTTTTCACTAGAATAGACATATCCAATTCCTGTAACAATTCTTCATATGTTTTAGCCTCCAGACCCCTAATCATCTTTGTTGCTCTGCACTCTTCAGAGTCTCAACATCCTTTATTGTATTGAACAAAACTGGATGCAATATTCCAAGTGTGGTCTTGCCAAGGCATTATAAAGGAATACTAACACTTCATGTGATCTTTACTCTATCCCTCTGTTAATGCAGCCTAGAATTGCATTGGCTTTTTTGGCTGCTGCAGCACTCTACTGGCTCATATTTGATTGTCCACTAGGACTCCAAGATCTCTCTGGCAATTGAGCCAAGTTCTACCTATTCTATACCCGCTCATTTGATTTTTCTTGCCTAAATGTAAAATCTTGCTTTTCTCACCATTGAATTAATTTTGTTAGATAGGGCCCAGTGTTCAATTCTGTTGAGATCCTTCTGGATATCGAACCTATCTTCTGGGGTGTTGGCTATTCCTGCCAAACTGGTGCTGCCTGCAAATTTGATGTGTTTCCCTTCTATTCCCTCATCTAAATCAATTGAGAAGATACTGAAGAATATTTGGTGTAAGACACAACCCTGGGGTACCCCACTGCTTACTGCCCTCCATGTAGATGTAGTTCCATTAAGGACTACACATTGAGTATGGCTTGTCAGCCAGTTACAAATCCATCTGGAGGTAGTACTGTCTATCCCACATTTTTCTAACTTGACTAAGAAATAGGTTGTATGGTCTACTTTATCAAATGCCTTACTGAAATCAAAGTATACCATGTCCACAGCATTTAGCTGGTCCACTAATTTATTCACTTTGTCAAAGTGAAATAAGATTTATTTGACATGATCTGCTTTTGGCAAAGCCATGTTGGCTTTTGGTTATAATTTTGCTTGTTTCTAGGTATTTGCAGGTCTATTACTTGATTATCTTTTCTGGGATCTTCCCAGGTATTGATGTCAGGCTGATTGGTCTGTAGTTTCTTGGATCCATTCTTTCCCCTTTTTTGAAGATGGGAACCACACCAGCTCTTTCCCAGTCCTCTGGTAGTTCCCAGGTGCTCCAGGACCTTTGAAAGACATAGTTCAGTGGTTCTGAGATCAGGACTGCCAAGTCCTTCAAAACTCTGGGATGTAATCCATCTGGTCCTGATGATTTGAACAGATATTACCATTTTCTTGCCTATTTAAATTTGTATTCCTAGTCTATTACAGTTCTATTTTTGGTAAGTTGTGCTGTTTTGTGTGTGTGTGTGTGTGTGTGTGAAGATAGATGCAAAAAATGAATTAAGCCGCTCTGCTTTCTCCCTGCTGCTCATCACTTCCTTGCCATCTTTCTTATTTATTTATTTATTTATTTATTTATTTATTTATTTATTTATTCTCCCATTAGTGGACCAATTGTTTCCTTAACTTTTTTCCTTGGCTTTTTTATATGTTGAAAAAAAATATTAAAATTATTTTTGACATTTGTTGCAAGTCTTAGTTCATTCTGAGCCTTTTTTCCCCCTGACTTCATCTTCGCAGGTTTGGGCCATATGCAGGGGCGGGATTCTACCAGTTTGGTCCGGCTCTGTAGAACCAATAGCTCTGAAGAGCAGCAGACATAGAACCGGTTCTATGTCTGCTGCTGTTTTGGGCCACCCGCCCACCTGGGCTCTTATTTGACCTTTATTTCCTGCTTTTTCAACCTCAGCTGCTTTGCGTGGCATAGCTGTGGTTGAAAAAGCAGGAAAAAAGTGCTTTTTCAAACGCTGCGCACCTGCGCGCAGCGCTGCTCAGCTGTCGAGGCAGTAAGCTGATGACGTTTTACATGCGCGCATGCGCAAAGCATGCATGCACATGCAAAACATAAATCACCGAACCGGTAGTTACACTGGTCGGATCCCACCCCTGGCCATATGCTGGAATTTTCTGCCTTAGTTATGTGTCCCTCTTCCCACTTTTTATACTCACCCTTTAGTCTTTCAGTTTATCAGAGAGTTCCTTATGCAACCATGCTGGTTTCTTCTTGGATTTCTTATTTTTCCTTTTCAGTGGTATTGTGGTGGACTGAGCTTTAATCACATTTTTCAGTGTTCTCAAGTTTTCCCCTTTAATATTTTCATCCATGGAATCCTTCCCAAGATCTATCTAAGTTAGTTGAAATCAGCTTTTTTAATGTTTAAGACACTGCTTTGATTTTGTTCTATTGTTTGTGTTTGTATTACATTCAGTTCTAATATGACATGGTTACTCTCCTCCAAAGTTTCTGCTACTTCAACCCCTTTTCCCTAAGTCTCTCTGCTCCAAAATATGAATATGAAAAATGGATCTATGGCAAACCAGAATGTTCTGATTTTAAGGTTTCTGAAACTGGGAAATTTCAGCGTGCTTCCAAGATTTGACCTCTGACTGCTTCTGCACTTGGTAAACCTTGGAGAAGGAGAAGCCCAAAACAGTGCCTACTTTATAAACATCAGAGGGGAATACTTTCATCTCAAAACATTTTTTTCTGAAAGAATAGGGTGGTATTATGTTTAAATGCCTTCTGCCTTTTTCAGAGCCTTTTTTGCAAATGTAATTGATTACTATTAGCAATGGGAAAGTAAGGTAGTTTGAAGACCCAGAACAATTCTAGATTACTATTCTGTCCTTCAGCAGAGCTGTGTAATTGGAAAAAGCAGCCAGAGAGCTACTACAGTTAAACCAGCTTCATTCAGCTTCAGGAAATAAATCAAAGCATTTACTGAAAGGTAAAATGTTCGTGCTTATCCAGGTCTGATCTTAGTTTTGCTATATCTCAATGTCTGCCTTCCATGTCAGACACTTTTTCTCATTCTGATTTTTTTTCTAAACTAATAATGTAGATGGGAATTTTGGATACAGAATGGCTGAGAAGAAACCTTCCCAAGGGCAGCCATGGCTGCTACTACTGATAGTTACTGTTGCCTTCATTCACTTAGTTGTGTGCCCATTTACAAAAGTGGAGGAGAGCTTTAATCTTCAAGCTATACATGACATTTTGTATGAGAAGCTGGAATTAGATAAGGTAAGTCTTGTTACTTTCTGATTGTTCTCTTAAATTTAGTTTGCTACTGAGTTATTTTCAAAGCCAGTAGCATCTTAACATTTGTAATTGTACTAATACTCTATTATGCCCAACATTTTTGTATTACCTGTCATATATTGTTGCATGAATATAGAAGAATAGAAACAACAGCTAATCATTTAGTTGGATTAAAAGAAATTTGTGCCATCATGGATTATCTGATTGAGGAATTATCCAAGATTAAATGTTTAATTCTAATACTTTGTTCACCAACCATATAAAAAAGTGCTAGGTAATCTACAGGCCATGTGTAATTTACACTTACCCATATTTGCAGTCCTCAGAGTTCCCATGATTTTTTTTTAAATTTTTGGAGGCATCGTTGTTATCTTGCTCAATTTATCTCCCAGTTTGTGAATAACTTATTTTGCTGCAATGCCTCCAATTAAATAAAAATTAATAGCATAATCTACAGTCCAACTGATCTGAATTTGTGGACTCAAATAGTGAAGATCTGATCCCCACTTCAGGAAGAAAAATCTCTGTTATAATAATTTAGAACTATTGATGTAAGAATCATGCGAAGAACTTTATTTTATGAATTGGTGTTCCAAATAAATACAAGTTAAATTTCCATGGTTTTTCCATAATCGGAAGAAGTAACAAAACAGCAGGACTTTAAACTAATTGGAAGAATTAGTGTAGTAGTTAAGGGATCATGCTGGAAACTGGGAGGCTGTGAGTTCTAGTTCAACCTTAGACACAAAGCTAGTTGGATGATCTGCGGCCAGTCACTTTCTCTCAGCCCTAGGAAGAAGGCAAGGGCAAACCACCTTTGAAAAACCTTCCCAAGAAAACTGTGGAACCTCCTCATTTTTTTCCAGTTAAATCCCCAGGAACTATTCCAGTAATGGCATTCCTGGTGTCTTCCATATGAATTTTGGAGCAGACATATTGATGACTAATTTGGATTACCTTTGCTCTTAACTAAAAGAAGTATAATAAAATTATAGAATTCCTTTTTGCAGCTATTTCTATATATCCGTGTTATGGATTATTTTTTTTATTGCAGTATGATCATCATGAATTTCCTGGAGTTGTCCCGAGAACATTTGTTGGTCCAATTTTCATTGCTCTTCTTTCCAGTCCAGCCGTCTATATATTGTCCCTTTTACAAATGTCAAAATTCTATTCCCAGCTGATAGGTATGAGATACAGCCATTTTTCTTTGTTTTTTATAGTATTGTAAACCATTGTAATTTCTAATACTGTTATACAGCCAAAGCCACTTAGACCATGAACATTACCTGTTATTATTTCTATTACAGATAATAAAGCTGATTTTTCATTCTTATTCATGTTATTTTGCCATCAGTCCGAGGAACCCTAGGCTTGACAGTGATTTATGCCCTATGGCGGCTACACAAGGAAGTGAGAAAGCAGTTTGGTTTTACTGTATCCCTGATTTTCTGCCTAATAACAGCTACTCAATTCCACCTGATGTTTTACTGCACTCGCACTCTCCCCAACACATTTGCACTGCCTATTGGTAAGTACTGAGCGTGCTTTTCAAAACCTTCCTTGATGGGTAAATAATGGTAAAGCAGTGTTCGCCATGACATGTAGCAACAAGGGTTGTGATTGGCTCCAGATGTTCCCTTACCCAATGCTGAGAAGGCCAGCAGACACAAATGCCCTCTATGTCTGAGGTGAATAAATCAAGAATAAGGTAAAGGTAAAGGTTTCCCTCGCACATACGTACTAGTCATTTCCGACTCTAGGGGGCGGTACTCATCTCTGTTACAAAGCCGAAGACCCAGTGCTGTCCGAAGACGTCTCCATGGTCATGTGACCGGCATGACTAAACACCAAAGATGCACGGACGCTGTTACTTCCCACCAAAGGGGTCCCTATTTTTCTACTTGCATTTTTACAAGCTTTCGAACTGCTAGGTTGGCAGAAGCTGGGACAAGTAACGGGAACTCACTCCATTACGCAGCGCTAAGGATTTGAACCACTGAACTGCCGACCTTTCTGATTGACAAGCTTAGCGTTTTAGCCACTGAGCTATCGCATCCCACAGAGGCTGGGATGCTCCCAAAATGGGAGTGGCTAAACCCATCAAGCTGTGGGATGGGAGACTACACAGACATATTTTTGAACTCCCCTCCCACCACAATTATTGAAAATCAGAAACATAAAATACCAAGGGGGGAAACCTAAAATAAGCTTAATATTATTTGGAAACCATCTCCACTCCCAAGCACAAAAGGTAAAATAAATCAGGAAGTTCTGGTCCAACTGAACTGAGATTCTTACTCCAATCTGTAGTGCTTTCTCTTTAGAACGTCATGTGCTTCCCTACTTCCAGTCATTCTCTTCCAATGGTGCAATTTATAATCCAACAATATGCTTTAAATGGGACGAACTTTACTGAAAGTTTGATTTTGATTATGTAGTAGGCTTGTTAATTGTTTTGCTATATTTAGATCCTGACAATGATCAACAAGCTAAGTTATTGATACCCTATTTGTCTGTTCATTTGTTAATCAGTTTTACTAGCAGTTACATCTTGGATGCAACAAAAGCACTGCCCGTTTATTTGGTTCTCGGCTTTGGCGATCATTGTCTTCAGAGCAGAGCTTTGCATATTCCTGGGTCTTATGCTGCTGATCACTCTATTGAATAAAAAACTCTCGTTATGAAAATGTTTTTCTATGCTGTTCCTGCAGGGGCTTTTTGCTTAGGTAAGTGTGGTTTTGAATTAGTGGGATTTTCTTCAGAAGTGGCTCTACTAAAACTACATTGCAAAATTTTAAATGACATGACTTCTTAATCTCATTTTAAAAGATCGAAAAATTCTGCACTGGGGTTTAGTGTGCAGTTACCTAGTCCTTTGTGGGACTCTGCTCTTGTTCATCAATTATGCAAGTAGATCAACTTAGCCTGTAGACTTAGTTATCTTACCAGAAGGTCCTGCAGTAAACGGCAATATATTTAATACAAAAGAGAATTAGCCAGTCCTGTTGCATATAGAGGTTCCCTTTCTAATTCCAAGGGGAGCTCTGGGTGTCTCCCAAAGTCCTATCTGAATGGCAGACCTTGCCTCCATGTTTTTAATCCTATGAAATCAAACCAGTGTATTTAACCTCAGGCAAAAGGAACAATATTACAGCCCCCTTCAAGTCCCGGCCTTGTGATTCTGCAGGCTGTGTCATGAAATCAATATTTCAGGTAATAGGCTGATTTCCATCCTGTTCTGGAATGACAGTTGTATTTATTGCTTTAAGGCATGTTGAACCAACATTGTTGCTATTTTAAGTGATTTCTGCATAGCTCCTCACTTTTGGCTGCTTTCTCCTTTTAGGACTCACAGTGGCTTTGGATTCTGTGTTTTGGAGGCAGCTCTTGTGGCCTGAAGGAAAAGTACTTTGGTATAACATTGTCTTAAATAAAAGCTCCAACTGGGGAGTATCCTTTTAAACATGGAGGAAACAATTCTATAGCACAACTTAAATGAGTTCAGTATTCACAATGTGAGAAGGAATAACTGGAAATAACTAGATGAGGTAAAAAAAAGTCTTGCCATAAAACTCTCTTATTTTGCATCCTTTCCAAGACTCATCATTTCCTTGACATAGCAAGAATTGTAATTTATATGGTACCAAATCTTAAATGTTGTCAGCCATTTCTATTTCTTACACCCGATTCCACATTTCTCACCTTATTCTGATATCTGTGGATACCTTTGGTGGTAGAAAATTCTTGTCATGCAAGGTTCCAGCTCCTATAGAGCTATCCTTTTATATTAAAAGGTGGATATATACTTTTCCCCAACGCGTGAGTGTTGGAAGGAAGAGAATAATGATGGGCTCAGTGGCTCAGCCCAGTTAATATTGGTTTTGTTTTTCAGCCCAGATTTGTCACTTTCAGAGTGACATGGAAATGATCACTTACAAAAAGGACATGATCATAATTGGTGCTACAAACTTCACTTTGCTCAGAATAGGGAGACCCATATCAGCCTTAAAGGAAGACTTTTACTGAGTTAAAAGCTGGAACCTTTAAATCCTGAGAAATTACATACAAGTGACTGAATTTCAAATAGTTGCTTTCAATGTCCCAAGCTCGGAACAGTAGTTCACAAGTTTGAAATTGTTTGAACATTCCAGTGTAGCTGATTCTATGGCTTATTATTGTTTTAATTCTCCAAACTAGGAAGATTTAGAAAGTAGGTTTGCTGATACAATAGGAAGCAGAGATTTGCTGTCATATGCAGTAAGGTGATGGTGGGTGGTAGTGAGGATGAGTTAAGTAAAGACACGGTGGTGCTTAAAAGTTTGTGACTTGTTTAATTGCATCCTCTCTATACACTTTTAGGAAATTGTATAGAGGTTAGATCATGTTTTATGTCATATTTATATATAATAATGAAAATTCAAAATGGTCCAGAAACTTAAGCTTCACTGTGTACTGCTTTTTGTTTAGTAAGTATACTTCTTTTTTATTTTTTCCTAATTGAAAATCAGAGTTCACAGGTTCCAATAAATCCCTGTTATTTTTCCATGTCTTCTGAGGTTTTTTTTTTTTTTGAGGCTGGCTATCAAATGCAAGTGTGCATTATTCAGTGCATGTACCTTGTGTTATGCCTTTTTCTTTACAAATTTCCAAATGGAATTGGGTACATAAGGCAGAACAGTACATAACTGATGGTATAATTACACTGGTAACCTTTTGGATTGCTAAGTCCAAAAGCTATGTTATCTTATTCTTCAAACAGCTTTGCAAGCAGCTAGCAAAAAGTGTACATTATGAAAAAGGCTTCAATTTAACAGCCGAAGAAGTGTTTTTGTTGTTATATTTATAGATTGTGTTAAAGTGACTACATTGTCATTGTTTTTTTTTTTGCTGGTCTCAATTCTATGCTTGTTGATAGGGGCAGAAAGCTCATAAAGCATCCTTAACTGC
Organism: Naja naja; assembly: GCA_009733165.1. NCBI lineage: Eukaryota > Metazoa > Chordata > Lepidosauria > Squamata > Elapidae > Naja > Naja naja. Next base: position 19,218,450 of record CM019159.1, on the reverse strand, counting down.
AGTATTATTTCATTGTTTTCAGTGGCAATTTTAAAAATTCATTGGACAACCTGCATACCCTTGGGTGATCATTTCAGAGATACTTCTTTAGCTAAACAGAATAACAAAATGTTTATGTTTATGTTTATTTGGATTTATATGCTGCCCCATCTCCGGGGAGGGGACTCGGGGCAGCTCACACAAGAATATACATGCATAAATAGATAAAATATTAGTCCAATGCAAATAACAAATTAAATTATGCTAAAATACCCAATTAAAAGCCCCCAATCTCACTCAGTCCAGGCTGGCTTGTAAAAATAACCAGGTCTTTAGATCGCGGCAGAAGGAACGAAGGTCGGGAGCCAGCCGCAATCCCAGGGGCAGCTGGTTCCACAGGGTGGGCACTCCCACAGAGAAGGCCCTCCCCCGGGGGACCGCCAACCGACATTGTCTGGTCGACGGCACCCCCAGGAGGGCCTGCCTATGGGAGCGTACTGGGCGATTGGACCTCGATGCTGGTAGGAGGCGCTCCTGCAAATACCCCGGACCCAAGCCATGAAGGGCTTTATCTGACCTGAAAATGACCACCAGTGGGCAAAAAAGCACCTGGAGTGGGGGTTCCAACTTGCTCCAGCTTCTCCATTGAGTTTCCTCATTGGAACCTGCCAGGAAACATCAGAAATATTTCCTTCCCGCCCTCCACCATCTTTTCCTGCCTCCTTCTCCTCCACCTGTCATTTCCTCCCTCCCTCCCACCCTCCCTCCCTCCCATTCCTGCCAGATTTCTCATTTACTTTGCTTGTAGGGAAAAAGTCAGTCAGGTAGCCAGCAGGAAGTTGCAAGGCCTGCAGACCGGTAAGTGGCGGTTGGTGGATGGGGAAGGGAGCCATGAGTATATGGGCAACAGGAATGGTGTATCGGGTTGCACAAGAGGTACCATATTGGTTGAGGAGATCACTTGGGTGAGCAGTTTGTGAAGGTTGACTGGGAGTGTGTGAGAGGTGCTGTGTGAATCAGGGAGGAGATATTGGGACGTAGCACAGGTAAGGGGAGTGCACATGGGGGGAGCATAGTCCAGAAAAGGTGTAGGGGGGCTCCTTTCTCCTTGTTCCTTCCTTTCTCCCTTCCTTTCCCTTGGCAGCAGGTAATTGCTGCTGGTTTGGAGGTGTAAGGTGTTGTGGGACTGCCTGGGAAACTGTTACAGAATGTTGAAAATAAAGATGATGCAATCACAGCAGAAGCCCGGGAGTGTAGCAGCAGCTAGTAGCACTGTCTAGCCACAACTTCCCCAAATTTCATTCCCAAATGAAATTCCCAAAATTCCCAAATTTTGGATGTATTCTTAAGTTGGCCCATTTCAGATACCTCAGTTCAAAAATGGTTAACCTGCAATGCATTGTATCTCAAACAATGGAATTCTGCTAAATCAGTGGTTCTCTTCACACAATGTATTGTGTGGTTTTGTTGGTTACATAAAAGTCTAGACTTAGATCATGAGTTCTTCAGTGACAGATTAGGGGCATCTGAGGTGAGGTAAATGGGAACGGGGGACGTTTGTGTGTGGGTGCATTAGCACACATGCTTTGTACTTTTTTCATATAAGTATTAAACGAAAGAGGTGATTTTGTATCTCACTGAATATATGTTATGCATGATAAAGTAGCTTATTCATGCAGCAAAGAAATATAAACATAAGAAAACATTTAAAAATAGTATTTTCTAGAAAGTTTCAAGTGGCTATATTTATTTATTTTATTTATTAAATTTATATCCCACCTCACTTCCTCCAACAGGGAACTATATGATGTTCTAGACAATTTTAGAAATGTAGAAGATACTGAGAAAAGTATTAATTCAAATAGTCTTTTTTATTTAAAAATTCCTTAACTGTGTTTTTAAAGACCTCGCCTTTCTTGTGGTATTTTTACTCTGCCTTGCCTCGCGCTCTGGGTTGCAGTAGTGTATTTCTACCACTAGGAGCAGTAGACCGAAGATGTTGGGTATTAATTCTACCCTCACTTGGTTTTATTTTCTTGTATTCCTTTCTCCCACACAAAGAGCTGCGGTTTATAATATACACATTTCCAGTTTTGAATATAGTGGCTGCCAAAGGCTGCTCACGAATGTAAGTGTACTTGTACATACTGTATTTAATTTCTGTATCAAGATCTTGACTTCATTTTTCACCGCTTGCTAGTTTACCAATCACATTGTTGTCCAAATAACCTTGAAAGGAATTCTGGGAGTGACACTTTTAATCATCTTGTGGGCCCCAGATTGGGAAAGGCTGACTCGGAATAAAAGATTCTTATTTTGTCATTCCCTCAGGGCACCCAGTCACTTAATATTGGCTTTAAGACCTGATGAGAGTGAATAAGATGTAAAATGGATGAAGAGTGACACTTCCCATGACCTTTTGGATTAGAAAATATGCAAGCTGTTTAGTCCTATGAATTTTAAATCACAGAAAATTAACATCTGTCTCTACAAAGGATGAAAAAAAATCCTCTTAAAAACAAACCTTATTTTATTAGGGCATATTGTATGCAGTAAATTCTGCCCTTCCCCCCATTGCTCTTTAAAGTCCAATAAAACAGCAATCCCAAACCTTTCTGGCTCCATGAACCAGTGGCGGAGGGAGGGAGGGGATGGTTTCCCGTGTTCAACCTAGTCTCGCTCATGCACTTTGCACGCTCGCCCACCGCTTGCGTTGCCCGGTATTCAACGAGATCAGCTGCCCAGGGGTTGGGAATCCCTGCGTTAAAAGTTTGAACTTCTTCCAAAATTGCAAAGTATTACTTTCATTTCTATCTAATCAGGGTTTAGTATCAACCTGAATAAATTGACCAGATCAATCATTGGATTTTAAATCAGGTTGACTTTGACCTGTGTTTTAGAGCTAGGGTTAATTGCAGTTTAGGGTTTGAGCATCATGAACCATACTTAACTGAAGGCAGAAATGCAAATTTCAAAGGAAAACTGTTTGTGTGTGTAGGACGTAATCCCAGGCCTCTCACCTCTGACACTAAACAAGTTTAATACAATACAAAAATGACATCTACAATTCATGTAACCTAACATTCAGTGTGATCTTTCAACAGCTGTGTATTGGAGTTGGATATATTGTGCCCACTAAACACACTATTTTTCTTTTCTACACAGTCTGAACAATTACAAGAAATCATGGTTATACAAATTAGGCACTCTGTTTGTTATAGCACACCTTTTTGCTAATGCTGCTTACTCAGGAGCATCACTCTATGTGTCCCACTTCAATTACCCTGGAGGAGTTGCTATGCAAAAACTACACCAGCTGGTACCTCCAACAGCAAGTGAGTAAAACCGGGTTGATTAAAAAAAAAAGTCATCTGGAAGCTTGATACCTTTTGCAGCCCCTTCTGCAGATTGGATGGAACTAAACACACGGGCCATTCTTTTGTTGCTGCACTCTGTGAGGTTTCAAGAGATAAACCGGCAGGTTTAAAGCTTGCTCTTTTAAGCCTTATACTGCTTCTTCCCATTTGGAGGGTGTGACCTGTGATAGGGTGATAAGATGTGAGGCAGACAACACAGACCACAAAGCCAAATAAGTTGAAATGGGGAGGGGAGGGGGGGCTGGGAAAGAGAGAGGTATCCTATCCAACTTCTGTGTGTGTGTGTTTGTGTGTGTGAGAGAGGGGAGGGGGAGAGAGAGGGAAGAGAAATGGAGGGAGGGAGAGAGAGAGATCCTATCCAATCACAGAGTTATATCAGGGCTGGCGGTCTCTCTCCCTCTCTTCCTCTCTTTCTCTCACATACATACATACACACACATTGAATCTTTCTTTCCTCCTGCCCTCCCGCTTCTGCCCCACCCACTGGAGACCCCTGGATTCCTCCCTAACCCTGCCTGGCCCATGCAGGCACCATCCACATGACTGATGTAGAGTTGGCCATGCCCACTCAGTCACATGACCCGCCATGGCCATGCCCACCCAGCCGGTGATTAGGAAGAACCGGTTGTTAAATTACTTGAATCCCACCATTGGTTGAAAGGCCCTATGAATTACACATTTGTATACATTTTCAACCTCTTGCGGAATCAGAGAAACTATGCTGTGGAGGCAATTAGGAATAGGATGTTAATGGCATAAAATGATGTTCCTTAACCTTGGCAACTGGAAGGTGTGTGGATTCAAGTGCCAGAGTTCCCCTAGCCAGCATGGTCCTTAAAGTTGTAGTGCTTTACATATGTTAAGTGGCATAAAGAGGGCATGATGTTGGTACATATTATCAAGTTAGCTTCTTTAACAAGGGTTACAGTACTGGGAATGGAGACTGTTAACTGTGATGTCAAGAAGAGAGTTGCACTATAATGTGGATTATATGGCAATGCTTATCTGAATGTAAGATTTTCTTATATTCAGATAGGCATTGCCATATAATTCATGCTATAGTGGGGACTCACAAGCAGACAAGTAGTTACCCCTGTCCTTCTATTGTTTCTCTACAAGTGGTATTTGGAGGCATCCTGCCCTCCCCAACCCAGAGATGATACTAAGTATTATCCCATAGTAGACTATTTAGTGACCATTCAAAGTTACTACACTGAAAGAAGTGACTTATGACCATTTTTCACACTTACAACCTTTGCAGCATCCCCGTGATCATGTGATCAAAATTCAGATGCTTGGCAATTAGTTCATATTTATGACCATTGTTGTGTCCCAAGATCATGTGATCATCTTTTGCAATCTTCTGATCTCACTGAAGCAAAGTCAATGGAGAAGCCAGATTCATTTAACAACCGGGTTACAAACTAGTGATTCACTTAACAACAGAGGCAAGAAAGGTCATAAAATGGGGCAAAACTCAAAAAACATCTTACTTAACAACATAAATTTTGGGCTCAGTTGTGGTCCTAAGTTGAGGACTACCTGCATTTGCTACAGAATTCTAGTATTCTGACAGTTGGCAATCAAGTGGTGGGAAAGTTTTGTCATACTTAGACCCCTTTACAAAGCTATATAGGAAGCGGGTTTGCGAGGGGGATGCAAGTATTCAGTAACAAGCCTGCGGTGAGCTCAGCAAAGAATCTTCTCAGACAATACATTGAGGGGTATTTTGAATGTATTTTGAATGCTCAGTATGGCTGTTTTAGTGCCTCTTTCCAGATATCCAAGCTGTAAAAGCATGAACAAGAGATAACTTCCACTGAAAGTACGGTTTTCATCTTGTTGAGGCCCAAAGGCACTTCTGTGAGTAAATAAGTCAACAGATGTTGGTGCTTTGCTGTTTTCCCTTCACCGTGTCAGGCTCCTTTAATTAATTTTAAAAAGGGCTAAATTCTAGGTTGAGCACCTCATTCATTAGTTTTAAGTATATATATTCCACACCTAGCATCTCTAGTACAATAGCCATCCAACATTTTCTATTTCAGTTTGGGAATTTAGGATTTGTTCAAAGAATAAAATAAATACAAATCCGCAAGCTTGCCCATTAGTAGAGACTGGAATCTCTCCTTGCTTTCATATACATTGGTTTTTGGTTTTTTTGGTGTTTTTTTTGCAGATGTTTCTATCCACATTGATGGGGCTGCGGCACAGACTGGCGTGTCTCGATTTTTAGAAGCCAATTTGTATTGGAAGTAAGTTTACTGTGTATGTAAGAAAGAAGATAATTTTTTGCAGTTTGTTATATATCAGAGATGTCCAACCGCAGCAACTTTTAAGAATTGTGGACTTCAACTCCCAGAATTTCCCAGCCAGTCATGGGAGAATTCTGGGCATTGAAGTCCACAAGTCTTAACAGTTGCCAAGGTTGGACTCCCCTGTTATATATGAGATTATCATCATGATGGTCTCTTGCTCTTATATTTATTTTTGCCTATTCAGAGCTAGTATTCTTCAACTCTTAGCCAGAAAGTTGCATAGGAATTCATCAGGAAGACATAAGTAAAGATCAGGTTGTCTATTCCTTGTCTCCCTAGTAGTCCTTCTCTTTGCAGTGAAGATGAGGTGTCAAGCATAAAATAAGAACCAACATGCAGATAATCTAAAATTGAGACCCTATTTTATAGATCGGAGTAAAACAACCTGTGACCTTCTAAACATTGCTGAACTACAACTCCCAGCAGTCCTGGTGAGCATAACCGATAGTAGAAGAAGGTGGGCATCAAAAGTAGTCTTACCCAACCTTGAAAGATGTTTTTCAGCAACATCTTTGAAAGGTCACAGATCGTCCACCTCTGATTTCCCAGCAAAGTTGGGCAAGACTTCTTTTTAAATCTCATTAGCTTCTTTAAGGCAGGAGTGTGTAGTGAGTGGCCTCCAAACTTTGTTTTTATTCAACTCTATAGCCCTCTTTACTCTGACCATTTTGAGGTGGGAAATTACAACCACTGTACTGCAAACCTATGGTAGTACAGGGGGAAAGCTCCACTTTTTTCATCACTATCCAGCTCTTCCATTCCAAAATATTAAATATGGCCACCATATCAAAATTCTGCCTAGCCTGATGCCTGGTCTGATAGCCTATTGTCCTACATCAGGACATTTGCTTTCTGTATTCCAGAGTGTTCATTAGACCAGGGGTATTTATATTTAAACAGATCCCCTTTAATTTGAGGGGTGTGTCAGAAATTACTTTTATGTGTCTGGGTTATTTAGTTTAAAATAAGGAGCTGCTGCTTTTGTTCAACATATGTACCTAAGTCCTGGCAAACTAACAATTAAAAACAAGTTTTTAATGGTTTCTTTACATTTGTTTATAAAATCTAAGTAATTTTGGAGTTGTAAGCAAATGTTTAAAATGGTTTATTAGATTTTTGCAAACAACAAAGGAATATATTTTTCAGTTAATATAAATCTCAGATACTTCTGTGTACATAGGTTAAAAAACATGGTTTTTAACCTGGCTGTTGCCAAATTACATTAATAGAAATCCGGGTAAAGGTGTTGCACATTTCAAAATCAAGGTGTACTACTCATTCAGTCATCAATTAAATATATGCAAATCCACTTACTTGTTTTATAGCTTCTCTTTCTGTTTAGGCAAGCATTTGGGATAGCTAAAAAGGTTTAAAAATATTAAAACAAATACTGAACTAATTAAAAGATAAAAATCCTGGATAAAAAGATATGCCTTTATTGCCTTTCTATAAACTGAAATCATGGTGATTAAATGCAACTCCAGAGGGAACTTGAAAGGAGTTCAAGAGAAGGCCTTTTCCTCCATGCCAGTTAGATGAATCTCTGACAGCACAGATATTTTCAGAAGGGCTTTCCATATAGATTCTAATGACTGGTCATGCTTCTCAATGTTAATACCAACAATATTTGCCTTATAAGTAATAGGCCATGTTTTGGCATGGGTACTACATGACCTCCATAATTTGCACAGGTTTGCAGCCTTCTGGCATTTCCCATTAGTTACAACCAAGTTGTCCATGTAAATCTATGCAAGGGATATTTCATAGAACTTAGAATGCCAAAATCTGACTTATTTGGGAAGGCTCAGAGCTGGGTCTTGAGCCTTACTTGGGCAAATGTTCTCAATAGAGGTATCACCTGTAGTTCCGGTTGGCAGCAAGGAGCAGGTTGGGCACTTCGGGATCCTTACTTGTTCTATAGCCTCACCCCCAAAAGGTTGAATCTCAGCCATTCAGTTTACATTTAACCAGCCACACCTGTGCTTTGCCTGGATTTAGTTTCAATTTGTATAATTTCAGTGTGTTAATGAACTTTGGTAACAGAGTTGGATGATAAGAAGCATTAGAAACAATATCACTCACATATCCCTGGTACCCTACACCAAAGCTCCAAATGACCTTTCCTAATTATTTTATGTAGATATTGAACAGCATGACAGATAATACCCTACAAGACACTAGTCTCTTTCTGAACAGGATTCAGCATAAAGGTCCAGAACCACTAGAAAGACAGGGCAGAATAATCCCATTATTGAGGGAATCTGGGAGAACAACTAGGGCAGTATGTCTTAGTTTTATTGTGGATCAAACACTAAGGTGTTCATAACAGTCTCAATTCAATTTCTTGGATGAAAGTTTGATTGAAATGCATACATTTTGTAGGTCAAGAGAGGGTTTTATTGTTTGTTTGTTAAGAGAGTATTTTTATTTATTTTTTGTTCTTTTGGTGCCTTTGAGTCAGTGCTGACTCCTGGAAACAGCAATTCTTGCTGTTTCTTGGCAAGATGTTTTGGGGAATGGTGCCATGCGGTGGTGGGATTCAAATTGTTTTAGTACTGGTTCTGTGGGCGTGGCTTGGTGGGCAGGACAGGGGAAGAATACTGTAAAATCTCCAGTCAGAGGTGGTATTTGCCGGTTCTCTGAACTACTCAAAATTTCTGCTACCGGTTCTCCAGAACTGGTCAGAACCTGCTGAATACCACCTCTGGTGCCATGTCCTTCCTAGGGCTGAGAGAGACTGTTCCCAGGATTTGTGCCTATGGTGGGCCTAGAAGTCACTGTCTTCTGGTTTCTAGCTTGGTGCTTTAACCACTATACCAAATTGGCTCTCTTTAAGGGACACCTCTCCTTTAAGCAAAACTTAGTACTTCCCATTCATAAGATATTGTTGATCAGTTTCCTTAATCTCTATTCTGGTTTGTTTAATCAGCTAAAAGAGAGCAACACACAAATAAGCAATTGTTAGTCCTTGTCCATGCACATTCTCCTTGAAGTCTGTAACCAAAAAGAATACAAAATAAGACAACAAGTAATTGCTAAGGTTGCATCCTTACAGCCTGATTGAGTGACAGCTATCCAGACAGCTCTATATTCCCAGTAAGGAGTGATATAAATTGTCTAAAGTGAGCTACCAATTGTTCTGGCCATCCATCCACAGTGCGTGAATATCAAGGTGAAGGAAATACCTCACAAAATTAAGAAAATCAGTTGTAGCCCATTCTGTATAGATACAACCACAAGCAGAGAAGTAAGCTGCCTCAGAGGATCTCAAATGGCCTTTCAGGTAGGCTACACTCCATGCTTGATTGGAGATAATTTGAGGGAGAACTATTCTTTTATGCATGTTCATGTAAGTCTTGATGATCAAAATAAATTCATTGGAACCACCTGATTTTTCATTCTCTTGCACAGCAAAGCCTTAAGAAAATTACATTTTTTTTGCCTTGCTTTGAAGATGGACTGTAGTAGGCTTGACATAAACGTTGATTCTGGCCAAGCTTGATGTTCTTAGCATTATAAGCTTTGATTTGGGATGAAAGGATTTATTCAGGTCAGGAATGTTAGAATAATATTTAAAAGAATCTGTATTCTAATAACAGCTTAGTCAAAGGGAAGCACTGCCTGAAGCATTGGCCAGTTGCTTAGTTTCACCCAGCAGCTAACCCAAAGTTCTTGTTTCAATTAAAAGGTAAAGCTGACGTATCAGCCTGGTTACTAATATGAAATTCTGGAGGACGACGACCTTTTTGTAGATGATGGAAAAGAGGCTCTTTGGACTAAACATTTGCACGTTAAACCACTCCGGCTAGTTAATGTGAATGCATATACTACGTTCTTACCTTAATAATTACATCAGGTTAATTGGAATGCAGCACTTCTCTGTTGTTAATTGTAATACAAAAACACGGGATAGTCATCATGTCTGATTAATTAATAGTACCTAGAATGTTAAAGCATGGCCATTTGTTTGTAGATGCTTTTGCACCACACCTTTTTCTACTCTTAATTTATGTGAATATATAGTTCCTTTAGTAGGAAGTATGACTTTTGAAGATGGAATGTCAATCACTTCTGGTTGACTGGAAACCCTGGTTTATTAGTTGAGTGCAGATTTTAGTTAAGTGTTAATGAGGAATGATGTTTACCTAATCACAGGGAGTCATCCACCAAAGCTGAGCTGTGAATGGAACAGGGGAAATGAGATACAGCATGTGTTCACTAGTTTAATGTAGGGTACAAATTGTATGCTATTTATATGCATGCTCCAGGGACTTGGAGATGCCATGTTATTTTCATTGCATATGTTCTTCAGCGAGACTGGAAGTTGGCAGACAAGAATTTGGCAATCTGGTAGCTCTTGAGCTCATAAATATTAAAAGGAAAGATGGATGGGAGCAGAACAAATACCAAGCAAGACTTAATGCATTAATTGGTATGATTAACTGGAGCCAGCCAGTCAGGCTCTCCTATTAGACCCTTCAGTCTATGTGTCCTCTTTCCACAAGAACATTTCTCTTCATCCTTTTCACTGTTGAAGGATGCTGAGATAGTCAGTGCATGAAGACAGAGAGGTTGATTGGAATAATTTTCCTCCCACTCAAATTGCCAGTGAAGCAGAAACACATATACAGAAACTGAAGGCCTGTTAGAATGAAAAAGACTAAGCCATGGGAGCTTCCAGAGGCTGCAAAGGATATGTTTTTAAGGATTTTGAAGTAGTAGAACACCAGGTTCATTCTAGAAATTTATAGAATTGACTGAAGAATCAGTTGGCTTGCAAAAATGGTAGTGATGGCTAATAGTTATTTAAATATTTAGATCCCACTCAAAACCCAAGTGCATGGGTTCATTCCATATTTCCTTTTTGCCAAATTCATCAGCTCTGGACTGTTGGTGCCAAACTCCAGTGATGTGCTTTCTAAGTTGTGTACAATTCACAAATTGCTCACTTTTACTTCATGTGTTCATAGAGAACTAAGTCCATTGGATTATATCATTTACTTATAAAGTAAGATATACATTATATTATAGATTATATCACATAAAGTATAACATATAAATATATAAAATATATTTAGATTATACACTATATTATATAAAGTAAGATACAAATTATATTCAAAAGCCAATGAAATTCTATGTTGCATTAACACAGGGATAGAATCAAGGTCACATGAAGTATTAGTATCATTTTATAAAGCCTTAGTAAGACCATACTTAGAATACTGCATCTGGTTTTGGTCACCATATAATAAAAAAAGGTGTTGAAACTCTGGAAAGAGTGCAGAAAAAGGCAACAAAGATGGTTAGGGGGCTGGAGGCTAAAACATATGAAGAATGGTTACAGGAATTGGATATATGTCTAATCTAGTGAAAAGGAGTGTTCCAATATTTGAGGAGCTGCCACAAGGAAGTGGGCATCAACCTATTTTCCAAAGTACCAGAAAGCAAGACAAGAAAAAATGGATGGAAACTAATCTAGAAATAAGGAGAAATTTTCTAACAGCAAGAACACTCACCGGTAACCAGCTTACCTTCAGAAGTTGTGGGCGCTCCATCACTGGAGGCTTTTAAGAAGAGACAGGACAGCCACTTGTCTGGAATGGTATAGTCTCCTGCTTGAGCAAGGGGTTGGACTAGAAGACCTCCAAGGTCCCTTCCAACTCTTATTCTGTTAAGACAAATGCTTATTGGAGCTTTTGCTCACGAAAGAGCATTTGTCTAAATTAGGGAGTTGCATTGCACTGAGAAGTTGAATTTTCAGTCGTTTTCCTTAGCTTACTGTTGCTGAGAGCCACATTTATCAGTCAATATTTGTCGGCAATTTAAAGGTTGCAAAGGGCAAAAAGTGGTACACGTAGAAGTGAGAGGAAGTTTTATTTTTATTGTGTGGGGAAGCAGCTGGAGAAATTTTGCTGGCTGTTTTGTTTGTCTGAAAATCATACTAGTACCATCAGTTTTCAGCAATTACATTCAGAAAAGGCCCTAGGAAGTGGTCGGAGGCAGCTTGTAGCCCTAAGACTGTAAGTAACCATTCCTGATCTAAATAATTTGCTGGCCAAAAACTTCCAAAATCCTATTCAGTAGGCTGTGTTGCCTGTAGTTGATGGGAACTTGTTTCAAATAACAGAGAACTTAGAAGGTAACACAAGAGAGACTGTGGCCATCATCTGATTGCCATAGCTCTGTCCCATTCTACAGGCCTATTTTACTTTTTTTATACCATTCCATTACCTATAGTATTGTCACTTCTTTTGTGGCTAATAAACAATTCTGAACTGCCAAATTCTTAAACCACCTATTCTGTGCCCATTTTGTTCTGTATGTGTTTGCCATTTGTTCCAAAAGTGATGGAAATATAAGTACAGCTTTAATACTATCCTGCCTTCCCTTCCTGTTTTCTACCATGGTTGACATGATCCTATATTAAAAAATTCAGGTTCTCTTAACAAAGTAATATCTCTACCATCCAGTTACCAAATGTTCTTTTAAGAATCCTCCCTGCTCTATATAATTATTTCCTGCTCCATGGTTGTTTCCTATATTGTTTTTGTAACAATCCTTCCTCTTGCTTGGCCACAGCCTAAGTCTCTTGAATGGAGTATGATTCAAGTCTTTACTTACCTTACACTGTTCATTCTCTTACAGATACGACAAAAGGGAAGACATCAAACCGGGCGACCCACTTATGTTCTCATATACACATGTACTTATGGAGATGAATTCAGCTCAGCTGTCACATTACAACACAACTCACAAAGTCCTTGCACGTATTCCTGGCACCAGTGGAATTGGATTTAATTTTACTGCACTGCCCCCTATTATTTTAAATTTGAAATACAAACTAGTATTGTTGGAAAAGCTCCCTATTTCTCTTGGAAAATAAATTTTAACAATTTTGAAATAGTTTTTGGTAGAGTTGTGTTGCACTAATTCAAAACCTTTACATGTCAGTGAAAGATCAATGCTATTCGATCTTATTCATTTCACTTAGTTAAAAACTTTCATAATAGTATACACTGCATGCAATGCCAGCTATATTTCAAAACAAAGTACATACATTCAAGACGTGTTTTCATATAATTACAGAGGAAATATACTAAATAGTTGTTTTTATGTAACACTACATGTGTGTGGTTTAATGTTTTTACATTGTTTTCTACCTTGTGGGAAAATAGCATAATGTGCTATTTTGGGCCACAGTATAAAATTTTTATGTTGTCAATAAGGAAAAAAAAATCACACACACCTAAAGCTGAATGTCATTAGGATCAACAAAATCTGAAAATCAATGGATGCAATTTCTGTTTTTATCTGTTGAGCAGTTTTGCTCATAGACAGTATTTTCATAGAAGACAAAGCCCACCTTGTCATCCTGGCAACATTTCTTGACCAGGGTTCCTTTGTCCATTATCAGCCATGGAGTAAACCGTTATGGGAAAGTCAAGCTGGCCTTGAAATGTTAAGAGACAGCCAAGCATAAATCAAGAAAAATAATACTGGATGTCAAAAACTTCCATTTGTTTTAATTCCTTACAGGATTTTAAGTGATAACTTCCAAATAAATATAGAGCTAAACCATTTAAATCAGCTATACTGACTGTTCTGTGGCCAGATGAAACAATGGGTTAGAAAGTATAATTGTGGGATGATCCACAACTTGCAATTGAAGATATGCAAGAAAATATCTTACATAACTTTTAAAATCATTCATTTATCAAGTGTACCTTGGCATATAGTGCAAATTCACATAGATGCAAGAAATACCATCCTGTAAAACTGGTTTAACTATGCTGATGTGTTCTCTTATATGCTATTGTACAAGTTTCATCAATTTTGTTGTTCTTTTACATCAAAGAAAAGGTCTTCCTTGATGTACAACTTATCTAGTCACAGAAGCTATTATTCAGAAGGGAAGCATTAATTTCTCATAAAAACCTATGTTCAAAACCTGCAAAAGTTATTGGGTATCATTGTCTTGTTTTGTGCAACAGGCCTTGCTAATAGCTATTGGAAGTTCTTTAAAACACTACTTGGTTCCTTCTGGAAGAATGTTCTACCCTTTCTGCAATTGACACTTGGCAATTATTTAATGTGAATTCACGTGTTCCTGATGTCTTATATGTATAATCAACTATGGTATGAATATAATCTTGTGGCATCTTAAAAACACACGTTCATTATGAAGGCTACACCAAAAAAAACATCCATGAAAGCTTATAATAAATGGATTGCCATTCTGTAAGGTAACACAAGATTGCGGGTGGGGGGGTTGGAAAAGGAAGAGAAATTCTATAATTATGGTCATAGCATAGTTAAAACTGGTACTCAAAGAAATTATACCTGTGAAATGTTAAATAAATGACTAGAATAGGAAATCTTTCTTCTAAAATTATATTTTTAGGCCTTAAATGTCAACTGAAGGTATATGAAATAGATGTGTATTTCCTATTACTGAAAATTATTTTTAGCCAGGAGGGTTAAAACCATAAGGTTCGATGCAGTGTTTTTTAACCTCATTTTAAGATTTTTGTTTCAGAATGTTTAGTTTTCTACACCAGCTGAAGTATCTGAAAGTATTGTTTTCTATATTATTACATTTTACATTTGAGCTATGAAGATTATGTTAACATTAGCCAAACCTGAAGTAACCCAACATACCTTGTTACACAGAATGAACTCTTGTGGCCATAAGTGCTGTTACCCAATAGCCTTCTGTATTTTCTGTTTTCTTACTTTTTAGCTAGCCAAAATGTGTAACTGTAGCAAATATAAAGTTTCATTTTGTTAGCCATGTGAGACCCACTCATTATATAAATAAGCATGTGCATTCTATAAACCTATATCCACACATTAGTGGCTTCTACTTTCCCAAATGTGTAAATTAAATAAGTAGAGGAAAGGAGAGCCAGTTTAACCACCACAGCTGTTTGGAACAAGAATCTCTCAATGGCATAACAATGGACCGTAACTGTGCACCCACTGACCTTATCTGAAGTTGCTGTCTAGAACATACCAGTTTCAGTGTCTTCTCCCACTGCTGCCCACAATTCTGACAATTTTAACATGGTCTGGTTTTATCTTAAATTCATTAAATTCAGTATCTACATGAAACCGCTGGGCGAGATCATCCGTGGTTTTGGGGTGAGGTATCGTCAATATGCAGATGATACCCAGTTGTATATCTCCACCCCAGACCCGATCAGTGATGCTCTCTCGGTGATGTCCCAGTGCTTGGAGGCGGTGCAGGCCTGGATGGGGAGTAACAGATTCAGGCTCAACCCGGCCAAGACTGAGTGGCTGTTCTTACCGGCATCTCGGTGTTCAGTGGATGTGCCATCTTTGGTCATGGGGGGGGAGGTGTTACCCCCCGTGGATAGGGCGAGGAATCTGGGTGTCCTGGATGCACAGCTCAATTTGGAGGAGCAAGTGGGAGCTGTGGCCAGGGGGGCTTTCGCCCAGGTTCGGCTGGTTCGCCCTTACCTGAACCGAGATGCCCTTCGAACGGTCACCCATGCACTCGTCACTTCCAGAATCGACTACTGCAATGCTCTCTACATGGGGCTACCCTTGCGGATTACTCGGAGGTTGCAGCTTGTGCAGAATGCGGCCACGCAGGCTGTGATGGGGGTATCCTGATACTCCCATGTTACACCCCTCCTGCGCGCCTTGCATTGGTTGCCAGTTGCCTTCCGGGTTTCCTTCAAGGTGTTAGTAATAACTTATAAAGCCCTAAATGGCTTGGGTCCAGGGTACTTGCGGGAACGCCTCCTGCCTGCATCACATTCCGATCGCCCCGTGCGCTCCCACAGGAGGGGCCTCCTGGGAATACCGTCGGTCAGGCATTGTCGGCTGGCGGTTCCCAGGGCTAGGGCCTTTTCTGTGGGAGCGCCCGCCCTATGGAATCAGCTCCCTGCGGATCTTTGTTTGGCCCCTGATCTCCGCTCCTTTCGTCGAGACCTGAAGACTTGGCTATTTCAGCAGGCCAGCCTGGATTGACCATGGGGGCGGGTTGTTTTAATAGCATTGTTCATTATTGTAATTTTAATTGTTTTTAATGTTTCTTGTAATTTAGACTTGTCTTTATTTAGTATCTTTTTATTGTATATATGTTCTTTTTTATATGTTCGCCGCCCTGAGTCCTTCGGGAGAAGGGCGGCATACAAGTCTAATAAAAATAAAATAAATAAAATTATATATATATATATGTAGGTCTTGGTGTATTCGGGTCTTGTCCCGTGTAAGATTGAGAATACCTTGGCAACGTTTCGACGAAATCTCATCGTTCTCCCAGGAGAACGAAGCTGAAGACACCAGCCTGAAGATGACGGATGAGATTTCGTTGAAACGTTGCCAAGGTATTCTCAATCTTACACGGGACAAGACCCGAATACACCAAGACCTACATACATACATACAATATATATATATATATATATATATATATATATATTTAAATTGAGTAAGATTTATGTGGTCACTTTAAAGAAAACTCAATATTGTACTTATTGAAGATACTTCAAATATATTTGGGCTATACTGCATCATTACATCATACATCTCACTGTATGGGAGATAGAAATACTCAAGAAATGTTTGATTGAACTTGCCTTCTAATTCTTATTCCAAAAGTTATTATGCCCATACACTTTACAGAATCATTAAGTCCCCATTGCATTCTAAGGGGGAAAAATGGCTGATGTAGACTCATTCTCTAAAAATTGCAAAGATATTTAATTTCAGAAATTGAATCCATCATTTATAAATACACTAAAACATAATAAATGCAAAAATTAGGCAGAGGTACAGTACAGTATTTTAACAAAACTACATCCTTCCTAAAAGCTGTAGTTAATTTATTTTCCCATTTTTTTATCAATGCATTGGGGGGATGGGAAGAGGAGGGGGAGAAATATTCTTTTAAAATGTGGACAGCAAATGCAAATACTGGCTATTTTTACTTGCTGTCTGAGGGTTATTAAAATTCTACAATATCCTACTTGGCTGATAGACACTATCAATTACGGTCAATTCTACTATGTAACATTCTATGCAGGACTCCTGTCTAAGAGCTGTGCAAATTCTTCAGGTGCATGTGAAGTGCCTGTGCATGCAAGGACAATCCAATGCAAGTTCTGCGTGTTCTGAAGCACCTTTTCCAAAGTATTTGCACAACCTTAGGATATTCACTGAAAATCAACTTCATATAACAGAAATAATGGAAGAATGCCATATATGAGTTTCAGTTACATGGGAAACCTCAACTACATTTCCCCCAAGAAGTAATGTTTTAATTCATTCAATTGTAAAAGACTTGGCATGATGCCCCTTTTTAATTTTTTTTATCTTTCAATGCACTGCATTAAATAACAAACATTAATTGGAAATTTTGAAAATAAACACCCAAAAACCTTATAAATACTCAAGCTCTAATTCAGTTACAGTGTAAAAAAAACCTGAATAAAGACCATGAATGGCAAATTTATAGATTACTGTATAACTGGTATTTCTTAATAACTCTAAGTTTAGTCAAATACTAATTCAACCACCATCTTTAGTACATACATAGTTGAACATAAGTACATTAAGCCTGCAGTTAAAACCTGCTAAATAGGAAGATGGCTTCATTTCCACCTTTATATACAGTTCTTTCTGCAATTAAAGCAATGTTCAGCTAATATACAGTACCTGGTTTCTGTTTTTTTTACACAATTGAATAAAAAGCTACATAATAGAACTTTTTACATCCATTTTGCCATTCTATTCAAAATGTTTTAAAATTTCATTTACAATATTCAATCAAAAGCTACATTGTTTTTAATAGTGGGGACAAAGACAAGGCTAATTCTAATAGGATTTTTTAAAAAAGAAAATGTATATACACTATATCTGGCCTGAAAGACTACTGATAAGGCACATGTAGACATAGAACTGAAAAATATAAGTTTCAAACAAGAGGCATTGATTAGCTGTCATACATGACCCCTAAATGGAGCAATTAAGTTACAAATATAGTAATTATCCAGTGAACAAGAAGTTTAGACTGGCAGCCTATTCATTAATTTCAATACTGGAAGTATATCAAAGGAAGATTTACTTTCAAAAATATAAGTTTTTCAAAGTGTTCCATTGTTAGTCTTGATTGACTAAAGCTGATGCTTTCATTGGATGTACTGAATAATCTCTCTGATGGAACGATGCTTGGAGGACAACCTAGGAATCGAACAGCCAATTTTGACAAGACTGGCCAAGATGATTTCTTAAAATTCCAGTAAGTGAGGGGATCACAATTATGCTCAAGCACTTCTTCCTCCAGATATAAAAGCACCATTTCCTCGGGCAATTTAGTCTTTTCTTTTGGAAGTTTTGCTTTTTTCATATCTTCCATCAGTGACCAAAGACTATTGTCCCCATAAGAGATTTTAGATGTTGAACCTATACCACAACCATTGGAAACTGGTTTATCATCATCTGAGGTAGCATTTAGTATTTCTAGCTCCCTGATTAAGTCCTGTTTATACTGTTCTGCTTCTTCTTCTGTGAATAAGGAGGTCTTATAACGAGGGTCTAAAAGTGTAGCAAAAATGTATCTTGGATCGTGGAGTATGGAGGATAATCTACTCACCATAGCTTCTTTTAAAGACTTTAGCATAGTATCTATGCCCATTGTTTCCTCAAACAGTAGTTCAATTTTCCGGTTTAGAATATGAATCATTGGAATTACTTGGCTTAAAGTGGACATGTGTGTACTCATCTCTCTACTTGCAACTTCAAATGGTTTGAGTGCATGACAGACGGACTGCATCACTTCCCACTGATCACAGCTTATTAATTCCCTGAAGCTACACTCTATAGACATTTCATCAATAGCTCTTTTCTGTTCAATTAGCCTTTCAAGCATATGAAATGATGTATTCCATTTTGACGGGACATCTTGGATTAGCTGATGTTGTGGCAAATGATATTCTTTCTGCAGCTCTGCCAATTTCTCTTTTGCTTTTGGTGAGCGATGCACACGTTCACATATCTTTCTGGCTATGCTAAGCAGGTTCTGAACCATCCTCTGGCTTTTAATAGCTTCATTCACTATGAGATTCACTGTGTGACAGAAACATTGCACGCTTGAATGTTCTCCCTCATTTAAAGTTTTTCCTATTGTCTGATTATCTGTAACAGTAATCCCAATCTGTAGCCCAATTGATGTTATCCAGGTTTCCCACCAATATTCTAGTTGTTTCTGAATGCTGATACCATTATAGTCACAATCAATCTGTGAAACATTTAATAATGCTGAACAATGGTAATCTTCACACTGAGGCCGAACTCGTGATCCAAATGTTACCCAATGAGCTGTGAGAGTTAGATATTCCCGAGTTTGATTGCTCATCCATATTCCAGAGGTAAAATGGACTACACCACTTTCAGCTTCTTTAAGATGTGAAACAATTATTTCTTTCACACTATCATACATATCAGGAATCGCAGTATGAGAAAAATAGGATGGTGAAGGCAATGAATACTGAGGTTGCAAGTATTCAAGCAATCTATTAAAACCAATATTATCTACAAAAGAATATGGCTGAAGATCAAGTGCAATCATTTCAGCAACAAGACTTGTAATTTTTTTGGCAACAGGATGCGTGTCAGAAAACTTGTCAGTGGTTTCATCAAAGATGAAGATCTCAAAAGATCTGTGCTCAGAGGTACGTGATTATTTGTAGAAGAGGACAATACTGGCTCTGAGGCATCTGGTTTTAGGACATGATTATGAAACCGTTGTAAATGTCTTAAAAGGCAACTGGTACCCAAATTGGTTGGCTTTTTCCCTCGACTTATTGTACGTCCACAGTGCATACATATTACTTTAGTTGAATCTGCAGAACAAATTGAAAAATGGTTCCACAGTTTTGAGGTCTTTTTGCTACTAACAGGAAATATGACTTGAGTTTCATTAGTAACCATTGTAGGCAAGTCAGTCAATTTTGAAGCTGAACGTTCTGCAGAAGCCAAGGTAGCATAAGGAGAATTTGCTAAACTGGCATCTATAAAGTTCTTTTGTATTCCTATAACTTCAGGATGCCGCCTGTATAAGTGTCTTGTCAAATAACTTGTGCCTAAATCACCTTTTTTCCCATGGTTTAATATACAGCTGCAATGTCTACATATAACTTTTAGATTATCCCCTGGAGACAAAGAAAAATGATTCCACACTTCAGATTTCAGCTTTCGCATTATGCGTTTATTCTGATGAAAAACAGAGCCATGTTCCAGTAACAATGGGCTTTTTTCAGGAGAAGAAACTAAAGAAGCTTCCCCTATATCTTCAGATGATGAAAACAACGAGGAATCCTCCATCAGACTGTCTCCCAAAGGAAGATTGGAATTATTTTCTTCAACTATTCTGTCTGGAGAAGAACAAACAGATGTTGGTTCTTTAGCTAATTTTCCAGATGATACAGAACTTGGGTCTCCATCTGAAGCTAATAAAGGTGGTATAAAGTTGGAGGAGCAGAGTAGAGAGGGGGTATGCTTGAACCTCCTCCGTTCTCCTGTAGAACAATAGAACGATGAGCTCTCCACATGTGCCGTATTAAGCAGCTCGTTCCAAGATCTTTTCCATTCTTTCCTCTGCTGAATTCATTCATACAGTGAATGCAGACAGCTTTTGAGTTATCTAGAGGAGATAAATAAAAATGTTTCCATACAGCAGATCGTCTCCTTGAGCCGGATGTAGTCTTAGGAACTTGAAGAGTTTTATCTGATATATTGTCCACCATTTCTTCACATTGACTGCTGGGCAGATGTAGTGACAATCCAACACCAGCTTCTTCTTTATTATTCTTTTCAGTATGTGACAAATCTGAAGGCATTTCTTCAATAGAAACTACAGGAACAGATTCCTCCATAATTTGATCTGGGGATGGAATCTTAGAACAAGTTTTCTTAATTAATTTTATAGGAGTTAGCACATGAGTTAAATCTCCAGTATCTGCAGGCTGAGGTGGCAATAGTAATGTAGGAGATGACGAAAAGGAAGATATAGCTGGTATATTTCCATTTTCCTGAATGAGTACAGTTGGATGAGCTCTCCTCACATGCCTCATTAGACAACTTGTGCTTAAGTCTTTCTCATTTTTACCTCTGCTAAATTCTTTCATACAGTACATACATATTGCTTTGGTACTGTCTCTAGGAGATATAAAGAAGTGGTTCCAAGCAGGGGATTTTTTTCGGGAGCTTATGTTTCTATTTGAAAGAAGACTCTGTGTTACAGCTTCCATTGCTACATCATAGAGAGTACTGCTATACTGGGAAAAAAGAGAACCATAATCATCCTCATTCTCTGCAGAGATGAATTTGTCTGAGTTGTTATGGACAAAATTCTTTTCTCTATCATCCTGTTCATCACTGCTGTCGATCCGTCTTAGATCTTCTTTTTCAGTTTTTATATCTATTGTTTCTAAAATACAATTACTATCATCTTCTGGTTCCACTTTTAAATTGTTGATTTTATCCATCATCAAATTATCGCTGATTTCAGGACACTCTGCTGTATTTGTATCCATGATTGAGCTCAGTTATTTCTGCTGTGTATTCATATCTTAATGAAAATTTGGAATTCAAATTAAATGCATTTTAAAACATATAAAAAGATAAAGGTAAAGCAAAAGGTTGTGTTTTAGGCCCCGTTGTCTGACTCCCAGGATCTTTAGATTTCCAGATTATATATCATTCTTTATAGTACTGGCACTAAACCCGTTGTGTTGCAGGTTGTGTTGCAGAAGTAGTTGAGTATACGTTCAGTTCTACCATCTGCTCCTATCATCTAGAAATAACAGAAAAAAAGAAAGTAAGTTAAATGTCGCACTTCCAACTTTGATTTATCCCTTAAATAAATAATAATCTGCTTATTTCTTTAGTTTTAAGTTAAGGGAAAATAAACAGAAACATATTTTGAGACAATGTTTTTTAATTAAAAAAACCTGCACTATAATTATTTGCATCCATTGTTACTCATGGTGAGAATTCAAAGATCTACTTTACGTTTTTTCATGGGCAATGAATTTTGCTATTAAGAGTTCTATATTTATGAAAACATTATTTTTCCTTAATGCTTGATCCTGTAGATTTTATTAAGTCCTGTGCTTATGGGATGATTTGGAAATTGCATTTAGAACAGTTTTCCATTAAAAGCACCATATCCATTTATCTGTGTATCTATTTCTACATTTAACCATTAAATGAATGAGATAAAATATATGTATATTAGCTATATAAAACACAAATCTCTCTGAATGTTGAACATACAGGTGAAACTCAAAAAAATTAGAATATTGTATTCTAGGTTCAAAGTGTCCCACTCTAATCAGCTAATTAAGCTATAACACCTGCAAAGAGATCCTGAGCCTTTAAATGGTCTCTCAGTCTGGTTCAGTAGGAATCACAATCACGGAAAGACTGCTGACCTGACAGTTGTGCAGAAAACCATCGACACCCTCCATAAGGAGGGAAAGCCTCAAAAGGAAATTGCAAAAGAAGTTGGATGTTCCCAAAGTGCTGTATCAAAGCACATTAATAGAAAGTTATGTGGAAGGGAAAGTATGGAAGAAAAGGTGCACAAGCAGCAGGGATGACCGCAGCCTGGAGAGGATTGTCAGGAAAAGGCCATTCAAAAGTGCTGGGGACTTTCACAAGGAGTGGACTGAGGCTGGAGTCAGTGCATCAAGAGCCACCACACACAGACAGATCCTGGACATGGCTTCAAATGTCGTTCCTCTTGTCAAGCTGCTCCTGAACAAAAAACGTCAGAAGCATCTTACCTGGGCTAAAGAAAAACAGACCTGGTCTGTTGCTCAGTGGTCCAAAGTCCTCTTTTCTGATGAGAGCAACTTTTGCATCTCATTTGGAAACCAAGGACCCAGAGTCTGGAGGAAGAATGGAGAGGCACACACTGCAAGATGCTTGAAGTCCAGTGTGAAGTTTCCACAATCTGTGTTGATTTGGGGAGCCATGTCATCTGCTGGTGTTGGTCCACTGTGCTTCATTAAGTCCAGGGTCAACACAGACGTCTACCAGGAGATTTTGGAGCACTTCATGCTTCCTTCCGCAGATGAGCTTTATGGGGATGCTGACTTCATTTGGAACCTGCCCACACTGCCAAAAGCACCAAAACCTGGTTCAATGACCGTGGGATTAGTGTGCTTGATTGGCCAGCAAACTTGCCTGACCTGAACCCCATAGAGAATCTATGGGGCATTGCCAAGAGAAAGATGAGAAACATGAGACCGAACAATGCAGAAGAGCTGAAGGCTGCTATTGAAGCATCCTGGTCTTCCATAACACCTCAGCAGTGCCACAGGCTGATAGCTTCCATGCTACACCACACTGAGGCAGTAATTGCTGCAAAAGGGGCCCAGACCAAGTACTGAGTACATATGCATGCTTATTCTTTTCAGAGGTCCGATATTGTTCTATGTACAATCCTTGTTTTATTGATTGCATGTAATATTCTAATTTTCTGAGATTGTGGATTTGGGGTTTTCATGAGCTATAAGCCATAATCATCACAATTATGACAAATCACGGCTTGAACTATCTTGCTTTGCATGTAATGAGTCTATCTCATATATTAGTTTCACCTTTTAAGTTGCATTACGGAAATAAATGAACTTTTGCACAATATTCTAATTTTTTGAGTTTCACCTGTATATTCAACAAATATAACAATATGTTTATCACTGGCCCAAACTATCATTAGCTGTTGG
The DNA here is from genome assembly GCA_009733165.1 of Naja naja. Lineage (NCBI taxonomy): Eukaryota > Metazoa > Chordata > Lepidosauria > Squamata > Elapidae > Naja > Naja naja. The sequence goes on along the minus strand of CM019159.1, from coordinate 19,195,014 downwards.
CTTTGTAGAAAGGAAAGAGGAAATAGGAGAGACTATTGCAATGCTTGTTTCCCTGAGATTTATTATTATTTTCCTCTTCCCAATCCTCTTCAGCAAAACACAAACAAAAATACATGCAATTTTCTGGTGGGCCAGACCTGTGCAAATGTGTTTTTAAACCTCAATACAGACAAGGAACTGAGTACTCAGTTTTCCTGACATGAAGCAAGCAGAGATGTTATCTTTCAGTTCCTACCTTCATCAATTTAGCTCATCATCAGTAATCCCACCCTGCCCAATCTGGATAGCAAATTTGGATATGATAAATGTGTTAACTTAACAAATGTATTTTTGTTTTGTATCATGATAGTAACCCAATGATGGATTCAATTCTTTTTTGATGTTTGAAATGCACTAGATTTACAGGCAGAAAGTGGGATATCATTATCATTTTCATCCCATTCCTGTGCATAATTTCATGATCTCTCTCCTACTCCACTAGCTCTATAATATTTCCTTGTCTGCTCATGCGGCAGTCCATGGCTTCTTGTATTTTGCTAATGGTTTATTTATTACCTTTAGTTTCCAAAGTGCTGATTTTGATGGAACACAATATGGATGGAAGATAAAAAGTGGAAAAAAGATATGCTTTCTTCTCAACAAGTAAGAGAGTAAGAAACAAATAAAACTGCAAAATGCTGCTAACTGAAATAAATTAGAGCAAAGGAATTTATCTCTCATTATGACTTGTAAATGTTTTATTCTACTCTATTCAGCAATGCCCATCATATTATTTCACCCACCTCGTAGGTTTCATCCTTCTAATTTTGACTAGGAGATAAAGCAACTTTCACACTTTACTGAAAGAAGAGATCAGCATTTTCTTCAATCCTGTAGAAAAGACAAATAGCATTTATGTTACTATTTTTTCATGTTTCTTTATTACTACTCTTTGTAGAAAATTTTTGATGGAGGCATCTTTCCCCAGGCAATAATGAGTTAGCCGCTTCAGATGTAATGGTAACCATCTTCTTTAAGTGCTAGGGCAGTGATGGCTAACCTTTTTGGCATCAAGTGCCCAAAGCGCATGCATGAGCGCACATGCCCAAAATGCAATGCGCGTGTGGAACCTGTGCATGCGCCCTGCCCCCACACATGCGCAAATGACCTCTTGTGACCTCCACACATGCACATGTGATCCCCACACGTGCTCTGCTCAAGCATGCGCATGTGACCCCCCCCATGCATGCACCCTTGTGCATGCGCGGCAGAGATCCAAAGACCAGCTGGTTGACAAAAGGCACGGGCACACATGCGTGGCAGAGCTCAGGTGGGGTGACTGCTCGTGTGCCCAGAGGGCTCTGCGTGCCACCCTGGCACGCGTGCCATAGGTTCGCCATCATAGTGCTAGGATATCAGACTCTTTTCACTATCTGGTCGCTATGGTTATTTAATTATGAAAATATCAATTTGCAATTTGATAATCTTGATTGTAAAAATATATGCAGGCTATAATGCATATTTGGACAACAAGAAATTGTGCTTTGTAAAATGCCACAATTAATATCTCCATTCATGCATTCTGTTTGGGAAGGAGAGAAAAAAACACACACAACAAAACACTGTATTCTCATCACAATGATTTATTGCAATTCTAAAGATGGCCTACATATTACTAATTAGCAACTTGAATATAAAAACTGAATAATTACATTTGAGTCAAAAAAGGAGCTCAATGTTCTACCTATCTATCATGGTAGAACATGTAATAAACTTCTAATAAAGGCTGACTTACAAGTACTGATTACTTATGATACTGGAACAATTAAAAATTCTCTAAGCATTTTGTTAAGCTACTAAAGTTAAAAACAACATTGTTATAACAGATATTTATTCAAGACTATATCCTGATTTGGGCCAAGTTTAAAAGGATAGTGTTAATCAGTTTCCCTATCCATCTGTATTAACAGTCTTGATGTTTTGATCAAATTATACTGGGAATTACATCATTCATTCTATTTCTGAACCCAATATAAAATGCCAGATTTGTTCTTTTAATACTTCTTTTAACCAAGATATATTATCCTTCCTGCTGTGAATCAATTGCCCATTTAATTTATGGAATACCATGATTCAAAATAACCTATAATATACCAACCAAAACATTTATTGCAGCTTATTTTTATTCTCAATTATAGCTGCTTGGTTCATGTACCAAGATTTGTTTCTGACTTTGCTAATTTTCTTTTCTGAATAGGTGTCTAATGATGTTATATGTTTATAGTCTGCATGAGAGACTACAATAGGAACAACAACAACAACAAAAGATAATAGTAATTATTATCCCAAGTGAAAAGATATGTAACAGATGAAAATATTATTGGAAGAATACTTATATACTAAATTATTTATCTTAGTCTTCATCATACATCTGAATGAGGGAGCAGTAAAAATATTTTAACATAAAACTACTAAACCCTTATTTTCAGTAACTTCAAACAAGGTACATCTACTTGCTAGCTAGTCATATTTTTCATAGGAGAAAAATACAAGTTTTATACAATTATTTCATTTTAGATTTTGGGCCTCAAACTACACACATACCATAACTTTTTCATGTTTTTCACTGCTATGCTAAAATTCTTAGTAGCTACATTCAGATAAGCCATGGTTCATCATAAAAGGATGAACTTAGTCTCTGTACTCTAGGACCTAAGGACATTAGACAGTTTCAGATTTTCTATTTTTTAAATAAATGATGGCTTGTTATATTTTCCAAATCTGAAAACTGTTTCCAGTCTTGAGTATTTGAATGAATGAAACCCAACTTTTAATGTTTTATCTATGTCAGGCCTGTCAAATTGGTAGCCTGCAGGCCAGATGCATCAGGTGTAGGCCACGCCCACCCTACCTCCACTAAGGCAAAAAAGTCATATGTCACGTGACACGACCGGGTCTCACACCCATGATCAATGTATATAACTTGCTAGATTTATATCCTATGGCAAGACCTTAAGATGATACAAATGTTTAAATACGGTTTTGAGTTTTGACAGGTTTACCTATGATATTTAAATCAAAGGTTCAGGTCTTTTGGTCATTTTTGCATTAGTAGAGAGGAAAAACATGAGCTCGGAGCTGACTTATTTTTATCAGAATTATTGTAAGTTGTGACTTAGAGCTAATATTACATATGGCTTTTACCACCACTTTATAGTAATTTAATTAAGAAGTAAATATATACATTAGCTTAATATAAATTTCAATATACCAAATATTTTAGAGTATACAAAGTTATTATCCAATTTTGTAAAAATACAAAGGATAAAAGTTCACCTACAAATTAAATCCATTATGGTAGTTGTATTGATCATAGATGCAAAATAGATATGTAACTGGGAAATTATTTTCTTAGAACAAATGTATTAGTTATTTGTTAAGTTGGTTTGAAAAATACTGTATGTTTAAAAATGAAGTTACAGATTTATTTTCTGTTTACCTTTTCAATAACTTTCCCACCTTTTTAAAATAAGACAATTTAGGCTAAGTTTCTCTATATAGGTAGTTCTTGACTTACAACCACAATTGAGCCTAACACTTACGTTGCTAAGTGAGATATTTGTTAAGTGAGTTTTGCCCCATTTTACAACCATTCTTGCCACATTTAAGTGAATCACTGCAGTTAGTATCACAGTTGTTAAATGAATCCAGCTTCCCCACTGATTTTGCTTGTCAGAAGTTTGCAAAAAGGTGCATGATCCTGGAATACTGTAACTATCATAAATATGAATCAGTTGCCAAGCATCTGAATTCTGATCACGACCATCGAGATCTGCAATGGCCGTAAGTGCAAAAAATGGTCATAAGTCACTTTTTTCAGTGTCATTGTAATTACAGTGACCTGTAACAGGTCACTAAACGAACTGTTGTAAGTTGAGGACTACCTGTGTTTATTGCAGAGCTACCATCTAACACCTGTCTAAATAATGCAAGGATACTTCTTCTAATTGAAGATCTAGAAACAATGGAAGGTGCAATGGTGAAACAAGAAAAAAATAGAATGACAACAATGGAATATAAGAATGAAGTGCAAAAATGAATACTTTCTAAAAAATAAATAGCTAAAGAGTGTAGTCTTTGTTAAACATACACGTAACTTTTCCTGGACTGAAGTAGTTCACATTCTACAATATAGACACAATCATCTTGAGATTGTAATTGCATGTTACTAGTTGCTTGTGTAAAAAGTCCCTCAGATTCTCAGTTGTTCTTTTTTTGTCATAAATTGAATGCATTAATCATTAACTGCTATCAATTTTACTATGTTAACTAAGATAGCTTGAATGAATGTTGTCTGGATGGTGAAAGGTCTGATATTTTCAACATTTTTTAAAGCTTGTCTTCTTTCCCAAAAGGATTCTAATTTATGCCAGTAATAAAAAACCTATGAAAAAAATGCTGAAATTTAATTATTTTTGTTAATTTCTAAAATAAATTATAATTCAATTAAAATTATGGACAGTTACAATCCTAGGTTAAATCATCTGTGAAAAAGCTCTATTGAGCAAGTCAATATATTCTTCTGAGCAAAAATGACAAAAAGATTTGATGTATTTGTGACAAATCTTATTTTCTACAATTCAGGTTATAATCAAGTGTGGGTATACATGTATATGGAGGATTATAGTGCCTATGTCCAGGAAGATATGGCTATGTAGGATATATTAGCAGCAGTTACTTACTTTTTTCAAGACTGAGATCATGGAGTATGTAATTTTGTTACATACTCCATGATCTCTTTGTGCAAGTTCAGTAACAAGTTTTTCTCTCTCACTATCTTCCCTTGTCTAGATGTTTACCCATCTCTCTGAAGCAGCAGTCTTTAAATTTTAACACACACACAAAATTTCACATTTCATTCATCCTAAATTTCAAACCTTGAAAAATAAAAATGTCTGTTTAAACAGCTATGTAAGATATTTATATTGGAACCTTAGGTATGCTCCACAAATAAACTATTTTTCCTGCCAGTAAATCTCAACCATTTTTTACAATATTCTTACAAATCTATTCACATTTATGCTATTACAATGATTCAAAAGACATAGAAAAAGTCACAGAAGATTATTTCAATATATGATTACTATGGTAAGATTATTATATGCACATAGATGGAAAGATTAGATACTACCCACCATGAAGGAATAGGGTTAGGATTATTGACAGAACTTGCTGAATGGCCAAACTGACTTCCTTGATTAGAGAAATGTCATTATTGATATTCATCAATCACTGGAAACTGCTTATGGGTTTTTTGAAGAAAAAAAATAGTTTTGTAAGGCTGGCATCTTCTGGGGTATTTGAGGGGCTGCATCAAAGCATTGGGTCTTATATCGTTCAATGATCTATCTCTATTTGCTCAGTTACAACAATAATCCTCTTGATGATTTTATCTAACAGCCTACCCTTAAATCTCTCAATCGTCAAAGATTCCCCCCCCCAAAAATTTTTTTATATGGGTAACATTCCAATTGAAAATGCCCTGGATCGAATTTGGAGATTTACTTTTTATTTATAGAGTCAGACTGGTTACTAACTAATACCCCAAATCTCTCAAAGTGCTTCAAAGTGGCTTCAGCCATGACGTTTCCTACATGGCAGTTTCTTCCACCTGAAAAGAGACCACTTTTAGGACTGCAGAAACACAAATACTGCTATGTAAACACTGACTGAAAAAGAGGTAAACTTATTATTATTAATTATTATTATTCTAACCAACAGAAATAAGGCCCAAAAGTTCTTCCTTCAAAAGAGGATTTTCTGTCAGGACCACGGAATTCCTCGTTCAACTTCGGTCCAGGAAAGAGGAGCTGGGCTGCTTTTAAAAGGCAGCTTCCCCGCCTCCCCTCCTTGCCACGCCAAGGGTCCCCCCAGAGTTGTTGACAAAGGACGAAGGGTGACTGAAGGGGGGGGAGGTGCGGTGTCGCTCCACCTAGCGTGGCTCAACACCCTCGTTTCCCCCAGCAGCCATATGGCCAGAGAAAGCTAACCAGTACCACGGAGTCTGTCAAAAAGAGAGCGAGGGAGCCAAGGGACGACGATAAAAGAAAAAAGAAAAAATGGAGAGAAAAAAGGATGAAGCCTCAATTGAAGGGAGGGAAGCAGGGAAAGGAAGGCGCTGTTTGGAAGAAAGGGGGGGCGGCCCTGCTCCAAACGGACGGTTTGTGAAGTGCGGGGCCTGCGTGGATCCCTCTCTCTCTCTCTCTGTATGTGGGGTGGGGGGCTGACAAAATGAAGCCGAGACAAAGCCGGGCGCTAGTTCTGCACTCTTAAAAGAAAAGTGCGGCCTTCCCAAAGGCAGGAGATGGCAGGGAGATCTCGGCGACCGCTCTTGGAAGGGACCCGCGGGAATCCCTCCCGGGAGGCTTCGTCCCTGCCCCCAAACAATAAAGGCCGGCGCACGCGAGCGAGCGGCGCACCAGGGCCGGGGACGGCGTAGGTTCCTGCGCCCGGCCGACTCCGATTCCACGACGACCCTCCCGGCTCCCGGGCTGGGATGACGAAAGAGCTGCGTCCCCAGCGGAAGGATTTCAGCGGGCGGGTAGAGTCCCTGCCACGGCGGTGGCGGAAAGGAGTTTCTGCGGCGGGGAGTGGAGGGGGGGGAAGGAGGATCAAGAGTCAGGCACCGCGCGTACACCGTCTTCCCTCACGGGCGGGTCTTTGCTCTCCTCACCTCTCTTTCCAGCGCCTCCCGCTCTACCTGCCGGCGCCGAAGAGGTTAACAGGAAGGTTCCAGTATCCCCGTCCCATTCATTTTCTCACTTGCTTTGTCTCCCGCTACCGCGACACTGAACTCCGACTCCCCCGGCTCGGACGCCCCGGCTCGTACTACGCATGTGCAGCTCTCGAGGCAGTAGCGGCGGCGGCGGCAGCAGCAATAGCGGCAAGGGAAGGCGGAGCCAAGGGCATGGCACGCAAATCCGAGCGGCAAGCCCAGACGGCGAGAGAAGCGTCGCGACCTCCGTTGGCCGGTGAAAGGCGTCACGCGCACGCGATCTTCCATCGGCGCAGCGGTGCGCGTCATGGGGACGTCGCGTGCTGTCGTCATGGGTTGGAAGGAGGGGCAGCCAAAAGGGAAGAGCGGGGCGACAAAATGGTTGCCGCTGAGGAAACGAGCGAATGGGGCGGCGGGGGGGAGAAGAGTTTGTCCTTCGAAGACTGCGGGTGTCAACCGAAGTTTGCGACCGATGGATCCCTTATTCAGAAACGGATGCTGAGTCGAGCGCCGCGGTTTGCTTTTCAAAAAAGGAAAAAGTGCACAAAATCATCTCCGATAGGGAGTAGACACTTGTTGCTAAAACTGGTGGCAAACCTTACTCCGTGCGTGCGTCTCAACTGCTCTCTCTGGAGGATAACTTACTACCTAGATTTCGGCGCCTGGGTGTTCCATTTTCATGGGCTGAATGCTATATCCTACTTTTTTTAGGGTTAGGGTTAGAGTGAGGTTTCAGGAATGAGAGGTTGTATTAATAACTTAAAAAAACTATTTTGCCTCTTAGTATCACCAGGCTCTCGATGCAAAAAAATAAATCCTAACTGGAATCAATGCAAGGATTGTCCCGCGTTTTGTACTTCCTTAGTAATTGATAAAATTCATCCCAGTGCTGGATATTAAACTGATATTTAATATACAAGAACATTTAAAAGACTACGTATTTAGTAGGGTTAGTAAATAACTATGGTATTTCTGAACTTGCTTACAAACTCCAGGTTTACGTTTTAATTGTAGAAAAATCGGGAGTTTCAACATGGCCAGTGTCCTTCTAAACGCTTACAAAATATTCTTTAAATGGCTGAGAGAAAAGGCAAGAAACTTATGCTCTTCAATTGTTACTAGCTTTATTTTTATATTTAAAAAGATAACTAATTTGATATATGTACTTCAAGCCCAATTTATGCACAAAGTTCCAAAGACTGCTTATTCATACAAGTGTCAATTCTGTGTGACCAAAAAGACTTAATTTCCTTTCTGGTCATTTTATTTGAATATAAATCAAATTCATAAACTCTAAGGGTACTGCCCTAACGTTAATAATGTAAACTGGATGTGGAAGAGAATGGATAGAGAGCAATAGGTGTGGAAAACTGCAAAAGCAAACAAAAACTTCATCCTATATTCTTTCTGTTCTTTCTATTACATGTATTAAATGCTTACTGTCACAGTATTAATATAAAAGAAATAATTGGGTTTTATAAAATACATGTGTTTAAACCAGCAGTCTTATGTACCTATGAGAAAATACAATTAATATTTTTTTAAATTTATAGTTCTACGCATAATTGTTCCTTGTTAGTTTGAACATGTTGTGTTTTACCATATGACCTCTACCTTAGGTACAGAGATGTAATATATTTTATCTTTTTTTTAATTCCACAGCTTATTTTTCATGAAGAGGCATGTATATATTCATACATATATATACTAAATATGCATACATATACTAAATATACAGAATTCCATCACACTGGATTGAATCATGTAATTATCAGATTAGTGCTTCTTTCACTCCCAGACATTTGTCTCTTCAGCATTTGAAGGGTTCAAATGTATTAAGAGTATGCCTAATATAACCATTATGAGCCATTAAAAAATATATGCAAAAGCTTTTCTTTACTTACTTGTTTAACCAGTTGTATTCCTTTGGGCTTATGCCAAGATAAAACATCAATATTTTTTTTTATTTTTGTGAGACATATCGCTACGGAATCATTTAATTTTGCCTTTCATACATTTTAAAATACCAGGAACATGTATTGTTTAATTAGTCTTTGAAAATCACGTGTAATTGTTGAAAGTATACTTAATTAGTTTTGTACAAATCATGAAGATAAACCTAACCAGGAAAAACTGGATGACTCATAGATTTATATATTTAACCCTTTTATGGCAATTTGGTCTACTTTCTTAAAGCCTGTCATTTAAAAATAAATGCATTCATTTAATTGTATTAAGACCTCTGTTTTATAGTTAAACTGCAACCTGTTTTGCCATACAGTGATCTTTTTATGGTAAGCCTTTCTGTTGGTAGTGGGAAAGGTAACTATTAAAAAGTTTAAAATGTAAATGTAATCCTATCAGAAAGTAGTTTTCTTTTCCTCTTTAGTGATCTTTGCTTTGTAAAGATGCACTGAATCCACAAACATTTTAAACCTGAAAGATAAAGTAGTGAAAACTTAAAATTAACAGTTCTGAAATGCCCCAAGTTTACAAACAGAAGGAAAAATAGGAAGGCTGGAAGCAACTACAGAATGTACAAAGTAGTGTGAATGAATTTTGATATTTGGAATTTTAATATTTGGAATTATATTATTAGATTTTCTTTGGTGAAATGTACTTTATTGTTTTGGGATATTTCAGCAGTTTTGGGTATTTTTCAAATAACATTTAGAAATGCATTTCAATAGATAGATATTGATTAAATCTTCAAAACAACATGGATTTTTATTTAATATAATACATTCCTAATACATGGAAACCTGATTAATGTAAACTTTAGCATTAAAATGGTTATTTTACTTACTAGTAACTTCAGCTCTAATTAGGCATTTTTACTTTCAGTAAAAGGTCATAATATTTTCTTAATTGTTAATATATTTTCTCCCTAATGAATTCAGTTTTTCAAGGATGTCACTTTATAGAGGTGATATTTTTTTTTAATTCTCAAATAATTTGCATGTTTTAAAAAGACCTGAGGATATTATGCTGATCTATTATTTGAACAATTGATTGTAGGGTATTTTTGCAAAAACTTCAGGATAGCTGTAAATGTGTATTGTGATCACAATCCAGCTTAAAGAGTTCTTGTTAAAATGTGTTACATTATGTTGCTACACTTTAATTTGTCCTGATAAATTTTACATTTCTTGTGCAGTTCTGGGCTGCATCCAGTGATTTGTTTTTGCTGACAGAATGACATTGTGAGAAAAAGGAATTCTTCCTCCATCTTGAACACCTGAGTTGTGTAGGTAGAGACTAAAAACAAAAGAAGAATAAAGAGTGGAGGGAAAAAGAACAGGGGAAGTTCTGTTTAGCCATTTAATTTAACATTTATCCTAAATTGTAATTACAATAAAAATAAAGACCCCTAAACAAAAAAAAATATTGTAACATGAAGATTGTATTCACTAATACTAGACAACACATGCCCCACTGGGTCCTGGATTTTGGACACGTTCTGTAAGCCATTTTAGATACCTTGGTTCAAAAGTTATTGGCCTCTTCCACCACTTCTCCAGTTAAAAGGTCGAGAGCTTTAGTAGTATGTAGAGAGATTATTCAAGTATGCTTTCCAGTTCAGAATTTTGCTTGTGATTTTTTTAAAAAGTTTTTGAGGTGAAGCTTGATTGAATGATACAGTGAACTTTTGATCAGTTTTACCAAAAGTTGAAACAGATTTGAATAATTTATTCAATGGAAACTTTTCTTTTGTCTAGCTGAAAATATTTGATTAAACAACTAAAATCACTGCCTTATTTTGATCAGTACAATTCTGCAAAAAAATGAAAATGAGGATAGCTAGTCACATATTTATATATTTTTATTTCACACTGGCTTATCTTTATAACATCTCTTCATAGTATGTGGACAGAGTTGCATGGAAAAGTTTGATCCTTGGTCATATGATATGTTTCAGTTTACCCCAAAGCAGAACCTGAGAGCATTTGCATGTTAAACATCTTTCTGAAGGTCAGAATATGTACCATTTATATGTCATTTATTGATTCAAAATAAGGAACCACTTATCAAATACTGCAGTTCTTCTAAGCCTGCCACCTGCTATAGGCACTTTTTTGATAATCTCAAAGCAAATTAATTATGTCATGGAAAGAATTGGCTTTAAAAAACTAATTCATTTAATTGCCATTTCATTTAAATAATTTAATTATATTAGAGGAAACTATTAAAAGATTGTATAACATATACAGTCGTGTTGTCAGATCACCCAGTCTATGACAACACATGTTCAATCATCTGTGTCGATGATACAGCAGTGGCTGCACAAGGATCAACTTTTGATGAGGTAACAGGGAAACGTATGGTAGGTTTATTATCCTAATTATCCTAATTCTTGAATTATGATATTAACCATTTAATGCCCAACACAAACAAGATCCAAGTATGTACTTTCCACCTCCGAAATTGAGATGCAAGGAAAGAATTGAATGTTATGCAGCAAGGGAACTGACTACAGCACTGTCCAGCACCTAAATATTTCAGCAGGACACTCTCCTTTACACTGCCTGAACACTAAGAAACAATATCAGGAAATTAATAACCATCTACACTGCACAGATCAGCTTTGGCCTTGAGCGTCTCTACTACAGTAGGACACATCTGCCCATGTGAAACAAGCTGATAGCATCATCAAAGAAGCAGTATGCTTAGTGACAGGATGCCTCATACCTATACCAATTGAGAAATTATTCTTTTGCTGGCATTGTCCCACCTAAGATCAGGAAAAAGGTTGCAGCAGATGCCAAATGAACTAAGCAAGAGAATGACTCAACATCCTCTGAACAGACACGTGCCCTAAACAAGCCAACTCAGATCAAGGAATAGCTTTATGGCAAGAACAAACATACTTAAGGATACACAAGAATAAAACTGAATTAAAAGATGAAGACTGTCAAACAAGGAATGACACTTAAGAAGGATAAAGCTGAAGGATCCAACCTCCCTTATACCACTTGAATAAGGTGGCAGTTGGAGTGTCTAAATGTAAAACCAATATGCTTAAGTGGAGGTTCTTAGCAGATAACATGTCTGTGGAGAAATGCAGAGCCCATTGCTCTGCTGTCAGTTTCAGAAACATATACAGATAATGGCTTATTTTTGCCCAACAACAAAGCCAGAAAGGTGGCTTTGTTCTGCCAGGTTAAAGTTAAACATAGAAGTAGTGTTTGCCTGAGCAGCACTATTTTTTCTTCCCATAATTGAAACAATGTTTTATCCCTTTACTTAGGTAAATGTTACCTATATTTGTAAATGTCCTTCTGTCAAGATCACCTCCTTTACTCTCTATACCCCTCAACCTTAAGGTGTAGACTAATTGAAGACAGTGACTAGCAGCCACCCAATACAGAGAGTTCTTGACTTACAACAGCTCATTTAGTGCTGGCTAAGTTACAATGGCACTGAAATGATGACCTATGACCATTTTCTTTCACAGCACCTTTGTAGCTGCCCCAGGAACATGTGATCAAAATTAAGATGCTTGGCAACTGGTTCTAATAGTAAGGACCTTTGCTGTGTCCCAAGGTCATGTGATCACAGTTTGCAACTTTTTGACAAGCAAAATCAATGGGGAAGCCAGATTGACTTAACTTTGTTACCAATTTACCAGCTGCAGTGATTCACTTAACAACTTTGGTAAGATAGATGGTAAAATGGGGAAAAACTCACTTAACAGTGAGTTAAGTGACATTATTTTTGGGCTCAATTGTGGTGCTAAGTCGAGGACTACCCGTACAGCAGGAATACACGCATTTAACATAAGATCCCGATATTCCTGCAGAGACTTTACCCTACGGAGAAGCAAGGCTTCTGGAAGAGAAACGCAGGAGTCCCTTCTCACGTATTACTCAGCAATCCGCGTCTCTGCCAGTAAACCAGAGTTTAATCCCAAACCATCATCAACCTTTAATTGGAGGGTTCATAGGAGTGAACCAAAATGGCAGTCGTCAGCCCCACACCAACAACGCTGGCTTTCTAACTGCCGTTTTGCTTTTCAACCCAGCAAGTTTTAATGGCCAGCCGGCAAAAACAAAAAACAACCCAGCCCACACAGCGCAAACTCCCGCTCCTCTCCTCGACCAGAGTTTACGCCCGCCGAGAGGCTCGGGGGAGGGGGAAACCTTAAACCTTTCCCCACAATGATTGGCTGATGGATGGGTGACGAACTTCATGGGGGGGAGGGAGAGGAAAGGGACCCGCTGGCTCCGCCCACAAAACTCGCGGCGTCTCGGCTTGCCGTTTGCGTCGGCGTCGTCCGCGGGCCTGGGAGGTGCCTGGCGCCCTCACGTCCTGCTCCTCCTCCTCCTCTCCTCCCCCCCCCACCAGCGCGCTCCCTCCCTCCCCTCCCCCGCCGGCGCGAGCGCTGTGGTGAAGCCGCCGCATTGTTTGTGCCGAGGGGGGGAGGAGGAGGGGAAGATTCTCGGCCACGGGCGCCTCCGCACCCAACCCGCAGCCGGACTGCGGCCCTTGGCGACGCGCTCCGCCTCCCGCCCCGAATGCGTCGCTGCAGCCGGATCCAGCAACCACCACCCCCTCCGCCGCCGCCGCCGCCGCCACAACCAGGAGCTCGCGGGCGGCCGCGACGGCGCGGGCTATCCGCTGCCGCCTCGGTCTCCGTCCCGCCGGGCGCTAACAGCCGGAGGGCCGCCGTTAGTTCAGACCCAGCTCGGTGTCTCGAGTAAAAAAAAGAGGGCCTGTCAGCCGCGTCCTTGCGGCTCCCTCAGGTGAGCGCTGGAGAGCTCGGGCGTGGGGGAAAAGCTGGCCAGCTCTGGCACGGCCTCCCGAGTCGGTTTCGCCGGGCCGAGAGCTGCGAAGGCAGGATGGCATTGGGCGGGCGCCATGTTTGAGGCCCGAGTATTGTCCCGGCAGGGGTGGGGAAAAGCGGGCGAAGGAAGGAAAGGGCGCGCCGGGGGGCCGCTCGCGGTGGAGGAGGCTGGAGAAAGAGTTGCTGGGCCTGGTGCGGAAGGAACCATTCTGGGAGTGCGGGGGGGCGGGCGTGGGGGAGGGGGAGCCAGTGGGTCTGGGCAGGAACCATCGGCGCGGAGGCGGGGTGTGGGAGGGGAAAAGAGGCGTGCTCCGGAGCCATTCAGCGTGTGTGTTTATGTCACGATGGGCGCGGACAGGGCGGGGAGAAACCAATGTTTGGGGCTGGGGGATGACTCGTGTGGGACGAACCATTCTTAGAGAGGAAGGCATGGCAGCGGAATGTTTGTTTGTTTGTTTCCGCCCCGTGCAAGCGATTCAGTGGCTCGGGAACTGGGGGAGATGGCTCTCTGTACCTCGTTTCAGGCTTGCGGCTCACTTGTCTCCCTCGAAAGGGTTAGGTTTGGTGACGTCAAGGGGGAGGATTAATTTCCGTAAAGATCACTTTCACTTTTGGGGTGAAATGCAGTTTGCCCTTCCATTGGCTTGGTTACTGTGCCACCGTGGGCTCCGACGACCACATGGGTATGGATTTGAGCATAAACATGTAACAGGATTAGGTTGCTGGAGTTACTGAAGAGTAGCCCTTATAGATAGGGTTCTCTTCTGCCCAGAGTGTTTGATGGTTGGTTGGCATAAAAATTTAATAAATTAATTTAATATATTATTAAGTGAACTGGGGAAAAAGTGTTCTTGTTACCTCTTTTTTGTATTAAATAGATGATATCAGAAGTTTAATAAAACTGCTTATTAGTGTTTTTGAGAACATTTAATGTGGTGGTCATTTTGGTCTAGTGGTTAAGAAAGCAGGCACAAGACCAGAGTTCAGGTTCCACCTTGGCCATGAAAGCCAGCTGTGGGACCTTGGGCCAGTCACTTTGTCCAACTCATTCTGCAGGGAACATAGGAGGAGGAAGGTATTTTGGATATCTTCACTGCCTTGGGTTATTTGTAAAAAGTGGGATGTAAATAAATAAATTCAGTTGCAAGGAGTGTTGACCGTTATTGCTGCAACTTGATATGTTGAATTCAACCGTATCTGTTTGTTGTCTGAAATAATTATGACAGAATGTCTGATTTAATAATTCTCTGAAGTTGATATAGTTTATGTTCTACAGGTAGACCTTGACTTACAGCCACAATTGAGCCCCAAATTTCTGGTGCTAAGTGAGACATTTGTTAAGTAAGTTTTACTTCATTTTAGGACCTTTCTTGCCAGAGTTGTTAAATGAATCGCTGCAGTTAAGTTAGTAACACTGATGTTAAGTCAATCTGCCTTCCCCATTGATTTTGCTTGTCAGAAGGTTGTAAAAGGTTATTAGAAAACCCCTGGATACTGCAACTGTCATAAATATGAACCAGTTGCCAAGCATCTGAATTTTAGTCACATGGAGATGCTGCAGTGGTCGTTCAGTGTGAAAAACAGTCATAAGTCACCTTTTTCACTGCCATTGTAACTTTAAATAGTTGTAAGTCGAGGACTACCTGCTCGGGGTATGTCTGCATGCGTAGATCTGGGATATCTGCCTTATTGGCTATAAAATTATAATAATGGCCTACCATAAAAGATTGTTAAGAAATAAATATTTGGATGAATTTGTGTTTGAGAGTGAAACCTGTTGAAATCTTATATTGTATTTTACAAGCATAAAGTTATATTCCAAATTGCTCCTTGTAACAAATACTTTTAAAGTTGTATATAGTTATTCACAGTATGAGATTACAGTTTTTGGGTAGAAACTAAACTTGGCTATAAGATGCTATTTTAAAAATAACTTTTAAGGAAATCCTAACAACTTGGAGTTTTGTAAATATTTATTTTGATGCAAGGTTTGTAAATACATTGTTGTACATATGGAAATATATATAAAATATCCCATAGAATAAATCTTAATTCTATGGAACTCTGCACATGCTAATGTTTCTTATCACTATTTTAACATAATTTCACTTAAAATATGTAATGTTTAAAAAGATATTTTTAATCTATAGTAGCTTTATAGGAGCCTCTGTGGCGCAGTGGTTAGAGTGCAGTACTGCAAGCTACTTCATCAGCCAGCTGCCTACAGTTTGGCAGTTCAAATGCCACCAGGCTCAAGGTTGACTCAGCCTTCCATCCTTCCGAGGTGGGTAAAATGAGGCCCCAGATTGTTGGGGGCAATATGCTTACTCTGTAAACCGCTTAGGGATGTAAAGCACTATAAAGCGGTATATAAGTCTAAGTGCTATTGTTATTTATCAATTCTTGATTGCTTAGCTATTCTACAGTAATTGGTATTATGCATTATCTATGATAGGAATGCTTTCAAAAACTAATTTTAAAAAGTTATATGGTTAACTGTGTTTTAGGATTCTATATTTTTTAGTAAAGCTTTATAATGAGTTTGAAAAGTAGAAAGAAATTGAGATCCTAATCTGAGTAAATTATGATCATAAATTAATGTCATTCAGAAAAACTAGTATAATGACTTAAGACATAGTTTGCACATGCGTCCTGATATAAATCCTTACAGGAAAAGGTATATATTTTAGAGAGTTAGATGGAATTTAGAAGTCCAGTCCTTGAACACTGCAGTAGACGACTATCCAGTGTCTTCCTGAAAAACGCCACTGCAGTATTTCTCAATTTTCGCAACTTAAAGATGTGTGTAGAGTTCTGAGAGTTCAATTTGAAAGATACATCTCAAGTTGCCAAGATTCAGAAATGCTGCTCCAGTGAAAAGATTAATTTATTGACAGCTCTTAAATTATGGTAACCAAACAGTCGAAGAATAAAGGTTTAAATGCATTTTATAGTGTGTATTGGTAATTTATTTGGAACAGAAGATAAGTGAAAACAAATACATTTTCCTCCTAACGTTTTATGGTTTTGCTTATTTGTAATCAGAAGACATAGTTCTTTGCTGAATGAGTACAGCATCTTTATAGGTGGGAATAAGATCTTATTGAGCTTCATTCCCTTGTTGTTAATTGCAAAGTCATGTCCAACCCATTGCGACCCCATGTACAACGTTCCTCCAGGCCTTCCTGTCCTCTACTATCCTTCTGAGTCCATTTAAGCTTACGCCTACTGCTTCAGTGACTCCATCCAGCCACTTCATTCTTTGTTGTCCCCTTCTTCTTTTTCATTCCCTACTCTTCACCAAATTATTTTATTCTATTTGCTCATATTTGTTCTATTTTCTATGTTCCTTGGCTTATTGGTGTAAGACAGCTCTAGACAAATGTCCTTCAGTGTTCTTGAGTACTGTATATCCATATTCTAAAGATTGAGAGGGGAATTAACTGGGAATAGCATACCTCTATAGATATGTATAGTCTTTATCTGAGTATTCCTGATCAGAATGGTCCAAACATTTTTCTACATGTTTATACATTTTACATGTATACTTCAATACCAATCTACTTCATATTACAGTACAACTTTTCCAAATAGAATACATAATATATGTGTGATACATAAGAATTATCATTTGTCCTATATTGCACTTTTGCTAAAATGGAATCAACTGCGTCAGTGAAACTTTCCAGAAGAAATCAGAAAAAAATGAACTCTGGTTGATTCAATGGAATTACATTTAAAGTTTTCATCCCCCCCCCAATATCTACACCAATTCCCACCAATATATATGTGATCTTGCTTCATTTTTTTGCCATTTTTAGTTCTTTCATGAAAAGGTTTCCAGGTTTTTTTTTAAACACCCCCTCTCTGTGTGTATAAGAAATCGATTGCAACAAAGATAATTTCCTCCCACTGTACTTTTGGGAATGGAAGTTCTCCATGGACAATTTCTGATGTTACTTGAGCTACTGTCATGTATAGGCAAGACAGACTGAAAATTAAATGCAACAACATAATATGATCTAAGGACATGAAAAGAAATAAGGGATCTATATCATTATTAGAATTTTTATTATTTTTTTTTATTATTAATATTAGTTGTTATTATTAATATTATTAGAATTAGAATCTATGGTCAATTACTATTCAAGATATTTTTTTCTCAATTGTTTCTGAAGATGATATATTTTATTCCAGGTATAATACTTAGAGTGCTGAACTACCAGTGGAATCTAATAATTTACAAGAGATTTCATGCCTTGGGTATTATAAATTCTGGATTTTCAAAATTATTTATTGGAAGTAATTCATTTAGATTAATTAGTAAATATTTGGTTTGTAATATTTGTAAAAGTTTTTTTACAAAGTATAGTAATGATATTTACTTGTTCAGATAAATGTACAACTTAGCTATTCATCATAGGAATAATAGCCTGTGGACTCTCAACTTTTCACAATTTTTCTGACTGAAATCTGCATTAAACAATTTTTTTTTCAGCAGAATTCCTTTACTACCATGTTTCCCCAAAAATAAGACACTGTCTTATATTTTTTTTTTGGCTCCCAAAAACACACTAGGTCTTATTTTTGGGGTAGGTCTTATATATTTATGGTGCCAAATAGTGGGTGTGAGTGTGTGTGGGGGTGTTTGGTGCACGGTTGCTCCCTGAAAAGTCTTCCTGGAACTGGAGATTTGCACTAGGTCTTATTTTCGGGGTAGGTCTTATATTAGGGCAGGTTTAGAAAATAGTGCTAGGTCTTACTTTCGGGGTAGGTCTTATTTTTGGGGAAACACGGTATAACATCAACCATCCAAATATAAATTATCTACATTAATTTAATCATTAATACGGTATGGGGAAAACATCTCTAATTCTTTTACAGTCATAGAACTGAGTCAAATAAAGAAGTAACCACAGCAATGGCTTTTGTTCAGAATAATCCACAAACAGCATAGTATAAAAATATACATCTGTAGTTATCAGCAAATGAAATAATATAAATGTTGTGTTTAATATCTATAAGTTTACCAGCATTTTGCAATCTACTATTCATGTTACACAATATATACTTTTGCATTTGAGAATTTCACAGAAAAAGGAAACCTAGTCCACATAGAATAGGAACAAGAAACTTACATTGAAATCATGAATTCTTATTTACTTAGTAAAGAATATAAACTGATAATATACCCACTGAGCATTCACAAGTCTTTTTTGATATCCCAAATAATGTGCTTGTCCTACTCACAAGTAGCAATAATGGACAGCTAATACAGTTTAGAAATATAAAAACAAAGTAATAACAAAAGAATATAAAGATGTTCCATAATACCACATCATCAAAAATCAAGCCACGTGTGCTTATTTGACTCTCCTTTATTCTCATCCATCTCTTCAGCTAGCATCAGACAGTTGTAGTAAGACTATAATTCTAGGTCTCCTTGACTTCAAAGAATGTAAATGAAATGAACTAATCATATTGTGGTTTGATTTATTGAGTAGTACAAAACTTTTTGTCCTGAACTTGGAATAAGCAAGGAATATTTTGTTTTGAACATAGAATAAAACTTCACAACATGGGATGTTTTTTTCCAAGTTCAAGACACATTAAGTTGCCATTTCTAACTAGGTATATTGAATCAGAGTTGCCTTTTTGTTTCACATGTGTCTTAGACAGAATTTTGGAATATCTGTCCTGAGGAGAATAAAAATGTTCATAATATAGACAATGCTGTCTTAAAATTTCAAACATTTTAATTATCTATTTGATTTCTATAGCTGCTCATCTCAGCAAACGACTCTGCATTAAAAAGGCTGAGATTTTTATCCTGTTGAGTGTGAGAGCAGGAAAAATCTATAATGTATGTCCTGAGTGTGAGAAAAAGAATCATTATTAGAATTAAAGAAATAATGCAAGGGTGTATGTGTGTATCCATGTTAGATGTTTTTTTCCCCTTTGATGCAATGATGTGAAGACTGTCTTTGTTTTGACTTCATTTAAGAGCAAACCAACATTTTCATACCATTTGATGAATTTATATGTATAAACAACAGATATAATGTTGGGATTTAATTCTAGATAAATATATGTAGAAATGTAACTTTAACCAATTCACACATCAAATTTGCAGGTGACACCAAACTGAGGGTGGGGGGGATATTGCTAAACTTTGGAAGATAGACCCAGGATTCAAAAAGATCCAACAAAATGCAGCTTAATGGTGAGAAAAGTTAGGCCCTCCACTTACACAGGAAAAAAACAAATATGAAGGTACAGAATAGGCAGTACCTGGCTCAACAGTAGTATCTGTGAGTGGGATCTAGGTTTCCTTATCAATCACTGCTTAAATATGAGTTAGTGATGTGCTGCAGTTGCCAAAAAACAAAACAAAAATGCCGTTCTAGGCTACATCAAAAGAAGACACCAAAATCATGGGAAGTGATAGTACCGCTCTATACAGGTAGTCCTTGACTTATGATCACAATTGAGCCCAAAATTTTAGTTGCTAAGCAGGACAGCTGCGACTTTTGCCCCATTTTACGACCTTTCTTGGCGACAGTTGCTAAGTGAATCACTGCACTTGTTCAGTTGGTAAGGGTTGTTCAGTGACTCTGGCTTTCACTTTGACTTTGTTTGTCAGAAGGTTGCAAAAGGTGATCACATGACCCCAGGACTCTGCAACTGCCATAAAGACATGTAAGTTGCCAAGCGACCAAATTTTGATCACATGATCACAAAGATGCTGCAATGATTGTAAGTGTGAAAAATAGTCATAAGTCACTTTTTTCAGTGCCATTGTAACAGTCACTAAATGGCTGTTAAGGACTTCCTATATTTCACTAATGAAGTCACACTTGAAATATTACATCTGCTTCTGGTCACCATGATACAAAAAAGATGTAGAAGCCCCTAGAAAAAGTTCAGAGAAGATCAACAAAAATGATAATTTTTCTGGAAGCTAAATTGTACAATAAATAGCTAAGGGAACTAGTATGTCTAGCCTAATAAAGAGAAGGCCTAGCCATCTTCCAGTAGTTGAAGGAAGGGCAGAAAGTGTTGATTTGTTCTCCATAGCACCTGAGAACAGGCAATGAGTGGAACCTCCTCAGAGCGAGAATCAGTGTCAACTAAGGAGGAATTTCCTGACAGTGAAAACAATCAGAGAAACAGTTTTTTTTTTAAATTACATTTATATGCCGCCCTTCTCCAAAGACTCAGGGCGGCTTACTATTTTTTGGGATACAACCCAGTGTGCTCAGCAATAGCCTTCATTCCATTGTATATGCCTGCTTATTACTAAGCGGCATTTTTACAAAGTCAGCTTATTGCCCCCAACAATCTTGGGTCCTCAATTTACCTACTCCGAGAGGATGGAAGGCTGAGTCAACCTTGAGCCTGGTGGGATTCGAGCCTGCAATAATTGCAGGCAGCTGGAACTTAAGTGCTAGGCATTTAGCAGCCTGCACCACCAAGGCCCTCCCGGAGTTGTGGGTGCTCCATTGCTAGAGAGTTTCAAGAGAAGATCAGACAATTATTTGTCCTGGATGGTATAAGACTCCTGCTTTGGGCAGTGGGTTGAATTAGAAGACCTCCAAAGTCTCTCCTAGCCCCCTATAGTTCTATGACATGGAAGACAAAACTAATTTGTGGATGTCTGAAAATGAGTTTTTAAAAGTAAGAATTTTAGAATAATTTAAGTTGCTTAATAATTTTAAGATAATTATAGTATGAGTGAACTTTTATCTTTAGACCATTGTTTTCAATTAAAGCAGTCTTTTCTATTCATTATGTCTCAAAATTGTTCCCATAATATAGGAATATGTTTCTAATGTCGGAGAAAGGTAGATAGTAATATTGATTACTTATAAATTGATTACTGTATTTGTATAACAGTTATGGAATTCTTCATTTTAAGTTGTGTGTTCTGTTCTCTAGTGCACATTTTTCAAAAACGCTGGTGCTAGCCTTACCCTTCAAGACAAAAAAAAAGTAAACTTGCCTGTTTTCATAGTACAGTTCAAGCTTTACTGTTTTAACAATCACTCTTTTAAATTGTAGGTAATCATTACCAAATGAGGAGGAAAGGAAGATGTCATCGAGTATCTTCCGCACGGCACTCTTCTTCTCCATGCAGTATTAAACGGTCCCCTACGAGAGAAACCTTAACCTATGCCCAAGCGCAAAGGATGGTAGAAATAGAAATTGAAGGTCGCTTACACCGAATCAGTATCTTTGAACCCTTAGAGATTATATTGGAAGATGATCTTACAGCCCAAGAATTAAGTGAATGCAACAGCAATAAAGAAAATAGTGAGAGGCCATTAATCTGCCTGAGAGCAAAGAGGCACAGAAACAATAAAGTTAAAAAGAAAAGTGAAACTCTTCCAAACACACATGGCATTCCACCCACTGCAAGTACTCTTCCAGAACCAAAAGTGCATGTTGTTGAATATAGCCCACCTTCTGCACCTCGTAGACCTCCAACTTACTATAAATTCATTGAAAAGTCCTCAGAAGAACTAGATAATGAAGTGGAATATGATATGGATGAAGAAGATTATGCATGGTTAGAAATAATCAATGAGAAGCGAAAAAGTGATGGAGTCTCGGTTGTATCACAAAATATGTTTGAATTTCTTATGGACCGTTTTGAAAAAGAGTCTTACTGCGAGACTCAAAAACAGGGTGAACATCAGTCTTTAATTGATGAAGATGCAGTTTGTTGTATTTGCATGGATGGAGAATGTCAGAACAGCAATGTGATTCTTTTTTGTGACATGTGTAATTTAGCTGTGCATCAGGAGTGTTACGGGGTGCCATATATACCTGAAGGCCAGTGGCTTTGCAGGCAATGTCTGCAATCCCGTTCAAGGCCTGTAGACTGTGTACTGTGTCCAAACAAAGGAGGTGCCTTTAAAAAGACTGACGATGATCGGTGGGGACATGTTGTGTGTGCTCTTTGGATTCCAGAGGTTGGATTTGCCAATACAGTTTTTATTGAGCCAATAGATGGAGTCAAAAACATTCCCCCTGCCCGATGGAAGTTAACATGCTACCTCTGTAAACAGAAAGGTGTTGGTGCCTGTATTCAGTGCCACAAAGCAAACTGTTATACAGCATTCCATGTTACATGTGCTCAAAAAGCTGGTTTGTATATGAAAATGGAACCCGTGAAAGAATTAACTGGTGGAGGCACAACATTCTCAGTGAAAAAAACTGCATATTGTGATATACATACACCACCAGGATCTGTTCGGAGGCCTCTGAATATTTATGGAGAAGCTGAAATGAAAAATGGCCTCTACCGAAAGGAGGGCATGGCCAAAACCAGGTCTACATCAAGGATCAGAAAAAAAGCTAAAAAGTCAAAGAAAACACTAAATGAAGCATGTGCAGTTATGCCTGCAGTATCTGCTCCCTGTATCCCTCCCCAGAGGTAAGAAAATGTTTTTTTTAATTTTTTTTGCAGTTGTTAGTGTTACCAACTTATTAATGAGGAGCAAAAATTAATGCTTAATAGGCTTTTTCAGGACCAGATACACTAAAGGTCCCAGATCCTTAACAATTAAAGGAAATGAGAAATGGTCATTCTCTTAGATCTTACTTTAGCAATAAATTTCAGTCATAAGTGGTTTTCGTTTGTTTTCCTTGTGTTGATTTGGAATAGGTAAGCCTGGTGACTAATTGAGAATGACTGCTAGATATGTATTGGGGCTGTGCAGTGTTTATGTTTCAAAGGCAGAAAGTTGCCCTGGAGTATGTGGATTTGCATATGTAGCACCTGTCTGTAACTCATTAAAATAAAGATTTTTCTTTGGATAATGCTGCAGCTGCAAAGAATAGCTACATGATCCTGGGAAACAATCCAGCTCTTTAAGGAGTTGCTGTGTGAGTGCCCAATCATGCTCCAGAGCATCTTTTTGCCTTTGAATCTGAAGCTATGCAAGCCAGAGGTAGGAACATAATCCCGTCCTGTTGTTGTTTCTTTTCATCTGGTATTTGAAGGCATGTTATTTCCAATCTGCAAGTAGCACCGTCTTTTCAAGTCTTAAAAGCCTTGATAGACCTGTTCTTCATGCCTGTATCCTCTCTTGTTTTAATACCATCCAAATGAGTGACCATAATCACGTCTGATAGTAATGAATTTCACAAGTTAATTATATAATGTGAGAGGAAGTTTCTTTTCTTTTCTACTAAATTTTCTTTCAGGCAGCTTAGTAAAACTGATCCTAATCCTAATGTTTTGATTTTTCCTTGTCCATATTTAGTATTCCATGAAAGAAATTATGCATACTTTGATTATGTCACTGCTATTTGGAATTATTCAATTTTGTTTAATAAACTATATGGTGAAGCATTACATGTTTTCTTCTGTATAATTGATTTTAGTAATACGCTGCTTTAAAAAACAATTTTTGAACAAGAGTTCTTACTGCAGAAGGATATCAGTTTCTAAGATGTTACTCAAGTTGCAGACATATCTTATGAAGAAAGAAGGGAGTTGTATTGCATTTTGTGTGCTTGCTAAGAAGAAACAAAATTTTGTCCTTTACATATTTTGTAATACAGCTTCCATAATCCTATCATTGGCATTGCATAGTCTGGCTATTTGGAAAACAAATATTGTTTGTTCTTATTGTGTCTTATATCTTAAATATAACAAACATTTAACTCTTCAAACTTCCAAAATGTTTCTAGAACTTAAGTGAACTTCAAGTACAAGTTTATAAGCTATAAAACAGACAGTTTTAGCTAGTGTACTTTATTCCTTGTCCATGACTTATATTTAAGCAAAACAAATAAATTATTTCTGTAGTTAATTTAGCTTGATACTTGAACAGATATCTATAGTTTGTTCCCTTTCTGGCAGGCCACACTTCAAAGTTAGGAATAAGCTACGTAGAACTACACTATATTATGATATTCATTCCTTGATTTCTAACAATTTTCAAATTATGTTTAACATAACAGTAACTTCAGAACATTTTTCTGTATATATGTGTTCTGGATAATTTAATATTAAGAGTTTAAGAATATTTTAAAATGTTTATGGAACTATTAAATTATAATGATTAACTAATATGAATATGTCAGGCAGCTCTGACTTAAAGTGTGTTAAAATAAAACAGTCTTGTACTTTCATGTTACAAATTTATAAAATTCTTTCAATTCGAATACACTTCATCAGGAGCAAGGCTTGTTATTTTAAATGTTATTTAGAATGTTGTCCTGTTGAAAACTTCCATTCTGAATGTCCTGGACTGATAAGGAAGACTTTCAAGCTAAAATATAATAATTGTACTGTTTCTCAAAAATGAAGATAATTTGTAATCTACTTTTTAAAAAACCCTGTCCTTCCTATATTGTAAGATCAATACTGTTCAGGACTTAGTATGTATCTGTAGACAGTGTTAAATTATTAAACCCAGTGAAACTAAGAAGGGATATAGGGTTTCACAATGCATTATAATAAGAGATTAGAGGAACAAATACACTTTATCCTGGTAGCCAAGTTTCCTCTAGACTGGAATTCTCAATATCATATTAAATTGATGGAAAATGCTCACCCTTCACAAATAACATGAGTTATTATTTGGGGAACCATACTCTGAAGGCAGGAGATAGATGATGGATGGTTAGGTCTTTTTTCATTTATTTACAGAAGTGTATAAAGCCTATTTCTTATAAGTGTATTTTAATATCAGTTTCTAGTATTCATCTATAATTATCTCTGCTCCCAGTTTGTGTTTTCATTGTACCTTTTTTGCAAATAGAATATTTTATTATCTAATTCAGTTTATACTGAGAAATAACAGCAGGAAATATGGTGCACCTGTTAGTACTTAGATGAAGCAAATAAGTTTGGAATAATGATAGAACTAGAGGATATATCAAGCTGGATAGCCAATTGCATAACTCATCTATCAGTTGAGAATTAATCTCTAGGACGGGGTCTTCAAACTTGATACTTTAAGACTTGTGGACTTCAACTCCCAGAATTTCTCCTCCAGTCATGTTAGCTCAGGAATTCTGGGAGTTGAAGTCCACAAGTCTTAAACTTGCCAAGTTTGAAGACCCTTGCTCTAGGAGGTCAAGAAGATGCTATGAAGGTTTCATGAATTAAAGTGACTTGATGGATGATATAGGCACCATACAAATCTAATAAATAAATAATAAAAGTGACTGACAAATATGTATGAACCTGTGGTCTATTAAATCTTTCAAAAATAAATGAATTTAATTGATTTAAGTATTGTGAACTTTTATGCAGATCTGCATTATCTAATGGTAAGAAAGTGGTAAAAAATAAAGTTAATACACTTGTAATGAAATGTGTCATTTAATTATTGAAGGTTTTTTTATATAAAGTGTTTAAGTGTTGAGAGTTTGTTTGGTAACCTTACTCTGAAATGTTAAATAATTAACAAAATTTGTAATGAATATATATATTCATTACTGGAGGTTTTTGAATATATGAATTGTTTAGCGTTTGTTTTGTAAACTTTGTAGATCTGAATAAATACTTCAAAGTACAAAAGAATTAAATAATGTGATATATCAGATTTTGTAGTTTATGTGTAACTGTTAACAGTATTCTGAACCTAAATAATTGTAACCGATTCCCCATGCCAAAAATATTACTATATGTTTGTTTAGCATTTTTCTTTAATATACGATAAATCTTTTAAACCTAAAGGGACTTCTACCAACAATTTGTGACACAAGTATCCAATATTAGGAAAATAATTGAAAAAAAGTATCTTGGTTCAAAGTTGTTCCTTGGATACAGAACCATGTGAAAATATTCATATAGTAGAATACTTCTGAAACAATAAAATCTAGTTAGATTTATAAGTAAAAATATGTTCAGTGTTTTATTTGAAAATATTGCTATTTCTTTCTTTCCTGTTTCAGATTAAATAAAATTATGAATCAGGTGGCAATTCAGCGAAAGAAGCAATTTGTAGAAAGAGTCCATAGTTATTGGCTACTTAAAAGATTGTCCAGAAATGGTGTTCCTTTATTGAGAAGACTACAGTCCAGCTTGCAGTCACAAAGAAACACACAACAGGTACCTTTATTTCCTTACTTCGTATATTTGGCATATTTGAGTTAATAATATATGGGTACAATTATCCAGGACCACTGTAATTATGAATAATATAAATTATGTGAATGCTTATATTTTATAAAAGGAGTAAAATACGAGAATTAAGTGTAAATACAAAATTGAAATGCTGTGTTTTACATGAAGAAAAAGCATTGCACATAATTTTGTACTATGGGCAAAACGTATTAACAGTTGTTTTTGCAATAGAGTTATTAGCTACTTAATATTTCAATTAAACTAACAAATACATGATTTTTTTTCTTTCTTAAGAGGGAAGATGATGAAGAAACACAAGCCTTAAAAGAGAAATTGAAGTACTGGCAAAGACTCCGTCATGATCTTGAAAGAGCACGGTTGTTGATAGAGCTTATACGAAAACGAGAAAAATTAAAAAGAGAACAGGTATATAAAGCTGTTGACGATTTTGTCTGAGTTTACATACCTTAAGTTTCACTTGGCAGTGAATGGAAATGATAGGGCTGTTCTTCCTGTAATGGGAGCGATTTTATTTTTCCTTTTACAAAATATCTACAGTAGCAGCAAGCACCATAGTGAGAATTATCATCATTGTATCATCTAGGATGGTGGAAGGAAACGATAGCAATATTGGATCATGTTTAATCACTTTCTAGAAATAATTGCTGGTGTGTTCTTGCACTGCCCCCTTTACGCCTTCTAGCAAGTCCAAGATTATATCTCTTCTTTAAGTGCTTAGGCTGGCCATAGCAGAAGTAGTATTTTTTTTCTATTAACAGATACAAAGTCAGTTGATACCTTTATGAAAGTAGGCTAATTTTGCTCATTCCATAAAGAACCAAGACTACTTTTTTAATGCATTTTTCCTTTTCTCTTTATACTGTATCTAATTACCATATTTTTAAAGCCTGAGTATTAGTAATAATCATAATAGGGAGCAGTTCTGAAGGAATAACTCCATTAGAGAAAGGCTGAGCCTTGTGTTCTTTTGCATTTCTGAAACAATTAGAATATTTATAAAGCATAATTTGTTATTTTAAGGTTTGGAGCTATAGAAAAACATAGTCTTTGCCCTGACTGTAGCAATTTGGAAAGTGTCTGTATAATTTATCTAGGCTTTCCAATCACTCTGTCCAATGTCTTCTTATACAACAAATATACTGCTATGATACTCATTCTGCCCAAATACAAGTCCAAGAAGTACTTCTGCAGAGTTGCTCAGATAGGCTGTCAGGCTCAGTTTACATGTGTTTTGGTGAGCTATATTTTGCTTTACCAGTCTGTACAGAGTTTCCAATTACTATGAACTAACTAGTTGGAAAGAAATAGGTAAATTATTCATTTTATTGTGGAGAGAATTTGATAAATATGTAATCTCCCAAAAGTTAGCTTGAACGTTGTTAAAAGTGATTAAATTGTAAATAAAAAATAGGCAAATTATTGTGCCAGCATTATTTTCTAATAATCAGCATCCTTTTGGCCTTTTAAAAACAGCACAGAATTCTTTTTTCAGAAATCCATTTATTATTTCTATCTGTGTTAATGTCTGAACAGTTCTATGCTTTTAGTCTCATTCAAATTCTGAATCTAAATCTAAGAGTCTGAAGAGTACTTTGTGTAAAACAAATGCTGTAACCTCACCTTTCCCTTCAACAAAGTTTTGGAAATGAATAAAAAACTATTCAAAAAACTATTCAGAGAAAGGTAATTTATAAGATAAGATAACATTTATACACATATATTTTATATATATATTACACACATATATACATTAGTCACAGTCCATCTTGAATACATAGTGAAAAAAAGAGTTAAGAGTTAACAAAATTGATACATCATCATCATCATCATCATCATTATTATTATTATTATTCTTTAGACTTGTATGCCACCCTTCCTAGGGACTCAGGGCGGCTAACAATATAAAACTCATACAAATTTACAATAAAAAGAAATTAAACCAAATACAAGCCTAAACGTTAGAATCAATTAAAATTTAAAACCCTCTAAAAACAAACCCACCCCTCCCCTTGGCTAGTCCAGACCGGCCTGTTCAAAGAGCCAGGTCTTAAGGTCACGGCAGAAGGAGCGGAGATCGGGGGCCAGCAGACGAAGGCTCAAGGGGAGTTGGTTCCACAGGGTGGGCGCTCCCACAGAGAAGGCCCTACCCCTGGGCACCGCCAACCGACAATGTCTGGCCGACAGTATCCCAAGGAGGCCCTGTCTGTGTGAGCGTACAGGGCGATTGGAGCGTGATGCCAATCACCCTGTATGCTCTTAATAGCTTTGTACTATGGTACAAAGCTATTAAGAACCTTGGTATCGCAGTGGTTAGAATGCAGTATTGCAGGCTAAGACTGCTCACATTGCCAGGAGTTTGATTCCCTCAGTCCTGACCATCTCAAGGCCTTCCATCTTTCTGAGGTCAGTAAAATGAGGACCCAGATTGTTGGGGGCAATATACTGATTCTGTAAACTGTGAAGCACTATGTAAGTCTAAGTGCTATTGCTATTACAGAATCTGTTGTTCTGCTTCAGAAGAATGAAGCCTCCTCCCAGAAGGTAATAAAGAAAACTGGTCATGGAGAGGATGTGTACCATCTCTGACAATATTGCAGACTCTGGTTAAGCATTGCTTATATGCTGTGTCCTAGATAGAAGGAAGTGAACTTCCAAATAATCTTTTCTGCCATCCTTCCTACTCTCTGAATAGCCTTCCTGTCCGAAGCAGTAATACTTCCAAACCAAACAGTAATACAATATAACAGTAAGCTTTCAATTGTCCCTCTACAGAAAGTGGTTAGAAAAGAGTAAGGAAGATATGCTCTTCTCCAATGACACAGAAAATGCAGGCACTACTGTGCTCACTTCATTACTGTCTCATTGCTGAGCAATCATACTAACCTACTCATTTAGCTGCACTATAAATTACACTTCATTTTCCTATTTTTCTTTAAACTTTTTGTTTTCCCCTTTTCACTCTTTATTTTTACCCATAACCCAGCTTCTTTCATGATTTGCAAAGTTGTCGAGAATACTATCTTTTTTAAAAGAAAAAAAATGATTCTAATTTAGCGTAGTTAGAACAAGTGCAGGTTACATGATTGAGCTGTTTGGTCCAAAAGGTATGAGAATTATGACTGATGTGTGTCTGTTTATAAAAGGTCACCTCTTTTGAATTTGTGTTTGAATCATTAGTCTTTTATACATATGCATGGGAAAGGAATGAGTATAAGTATAAACTACATGAATAATGATTTTTTAATGAAATGTTAAGAGAATTAATGAAAATGCAAGGATGATGTAAAGTTTTGAATGTAGAAAATCATTTTGCATGTATTTGTGTGTCAAAACTGGATTTTGTGGGAAAAGGAACAGAAGAAAAGAAAAGGAAATAAGTAAAGAAGCAAAAATGGAAATAAATTATTGCAGGAAGAAAAAGTATGTATCATGTATAAAAAGTATTAGAAACCTGTGTAATCTGCAAACAGGATGAATGGAAAATGGGCATAAGGAAAGAAGTTATAGAAACTACTTGATGCAGAGTAAAAAGAAATATGGTACCATAGAAGTATATGGAGTTGTGCTGGTAAAAATATGAAAAAGTACAATAAATAGATGAAGAAGCTATGGATGAGAAAAAGCAGCATGCAAAAGTAATGCTTATGTAATAGAGTCAAGAAATTTCAAAGAATTTAATCAAGGAAGGGAAAGGATTATTAAGAATTAAAGAGGCAAAAGAAATGTAGGAAAGTAAACATAAAAGAAATCATAAGTGCTGTGAAAATGTTTAAAAGTTTTAAGATTGCAAATATGGATATACAATTGAGAAATACTAAATGCTAGTTCAGTTTGCTTAATGGATGTCTATGCAATATATTCAACAGGCATGTGATGATTTCATTTCTTCCTGACACTTGAAAGAATACCATTTCTGTTCACTTGTACAAATGGAAATAAATGAATAAATTCAGAAGTATAGGGGTCTTGGTAAGAGTTCCTGGAATAGTGCTGGGCAGAATTCTGAACAGAAAGGTAGGAGACGGAGATGACAATGAACAAGCATGCAAAGTGCAGCATTATTTATGCCAAGCAGGGTACATGCAACCAGATTTTTGCATTCAGGAAATCATTGAGAAAGCTATATATATAAAAGCGAAAAAGCACTTGTGCGTCATCACAAAATCTCCAGAAATGTAAAGTCTACAAACTTGAAATTTGGCACGTATGTTCTTCTTGGCTTCTAGGTGCTCACTAAGAAAGGATTTTTCGAAATGACCATCAAGAGCATTAGTATTTTGTATATTATTATTAACACGCTCTGATGCTAAGGAGTTCTAATCCCCCCTCCCCACCTGAAAAGAAATCTCTTCCAAATGCAAAACACAAGCAGAGGAGAGGAGTTTCAGTTTTACTTTCACAGCAGCAAACAGGTTTACTACAGAACAGTTGAGCTAAGCCATGCCCAGGCTCCTTGCTGCCTCCTTGCTCACAAAGCAAATACTGTTTGAGTTTCAAAACACCTCTCAACTCTCACACACGGACAGGACGCTAGCCAGATGAATACCGAAGGATGCTGGTAGGCAGAGGCACGATTTTTCCCCCTTATTTTCCTCCCTAAAAACTTGCCCAATCACATAGTTTCATAGCGAACCACAGGTACCCTGCTAGTATGTGAATATGACAGAGACGATTGTGTGTTCGTTAATTCAGGGAAAGCATATAAAGTAACTAGACTAGAATTTGGAGATGTTTGCCCATATATGGAAATGCAGGTTGGTGGCTAAATGAAATAAGAGCAGTATATGGTAGACGTACAGTTTGCATGTAGATCAGGGATGTCAAGCTCAATTTCATTGAGGGACACATCAGGGTTGTGTTTGACCTCAGGGGACTTGTATGGGTATGGTCAGGCCAGCTTGATGTCACTCGTTGGGGGTGCAGGTGATGGCCCGAGTACTCTGATAGTGAAAATGGGCTTCCGAGCGACTCCCCCGAGCTCCGTTTTTGCTGGCAGAGGCACTGTGGGCCAGTCCTTGGCTGTTTCCAGGGCAGCCTCGTGGGCCATATTTAAACACTCCACAGGCCGGATTCGGCCCACAGGCCTTGAGTTTGACACCCCTGATGTAGATAGTGTCAATAGGATGATTAGTAAATAATTTAACATTGAACCAAGGATCTGTAATGTTCCCTGGTTGTTTGTTTATAAATGCATAAAAATATTTTGGTGATTAATTAGAGATATTCTGGTTTTAGGAAATGAATGTGTGTGTGCTTTTGTATGCAGACAAGGTGTGGTATTGACTAAAACCTGAATGATCTTTAGCAAAAGTTAGATTGTGTAAAGCATTGATCTGAAAAACCAATTGAAAAGCAAAGTAGCTGCATTTGATATGGAAAATGCACTTAAAATGACATAGTGGAAAACTAGAGCAATTAGAGGAATTTATGTATCTTGGTAAAATTTACCAAGCGAGAAAACAGAAGAAAAAATCTTAAGACATGAAAATGTTAATAAAAATTATTAGTTTGTTATGAGGAATAATATTAAAAGAATATGAAATTAATATAAGAGTGTGCTTCTGTCCATTGTATTATTAGAAAAGGAGAATTGGGTATGGCTTAAAGGAGAAGCTGAATAGTACGTTGAATGAATAGAAATAGATTACTTAAGTGTGTGTCTGGTAAACCAAAACTAGATAAAATTTAAAAAAAAATTAATTAACATAAATTGAAAACAAAAGTAAGTGACCAGTACAAAAGAAATATATTGAGGTGATTTGGTTATATAAAGAGTGAATAAAGATCATATTGTTAGCTAACTACAGATGTCCACTTAAGTGACCGTAATTGGAACCAGCAACTCAGTCATTAACAAAGTGGTAATTAAGTAAAAAACACATGACCACAACTGTTGTTAGGATTTTATTTCAATTTTCCTTTGCTATATAGCATCAGAAGGATAGAAACCTAAATGGCCATGTCAGCTAAATATAGCCAGGGAGGCTTTCAGAACTAACCTCATAAGTAAGTTTTACTCAACAAGTAAAAAGGAAAAAATCTTACAGCATCTTTTCCCCACTCCCCACCCTTTGGAATGCTTACTGCAATGCCTTGATAATTAGCAAAAATAGAATTAATGTTTGTGTTTACGTTCATTGGAGAGGATTGAATTAGAAGACAGCAAAGAATACACATGGAAACTAAGTAACTAGGAAACATTAGGTCCCTAGGAACCTAACAAAAGCCTTTAGTGTGAAACTGATTAATTGTTAATTTTAGGCAGTTGCTGCCAGCCAGTTAAGGAAGTTAGTATTCTTTAGGGATGTGCTGTATTGTCAGGTTGAGATAGCTTGTTTAAGTGATCTGTCTATTCTTTGGGGGATGGGCAAGGCACAGGACAATGTGTACTAACTGACAGTAATGGTAAATGTGATAAATGCTGTGTGATAAATCTAAATGTAGGCAATGATTGCAAGGCTACTTTTTCATCACCATCATAACTATAATGCTTGGTTCATGTCTAAAGCAGTTATACAGAAACTACTTGTAATTAAGAATGTGAATTAGCTGAGAGATAGGGGAAGTAGAAGTCATGGTTGGCTGGAATTAATAAAAAAGGTCAGAAGTAAGAAGCTTAAAAACAACAAAAACAGTGTATGAATTGATATATGGACCTAGTAGATTCAGGGATGGTTTGCAAAGTTATTAAAATATGAGGAAGTATAATTATGTTGGTATTTCTTTGGCTAATTATTTCTTATTTCCTTTCTATATTTTGCATAATGTTGCTTACCCCAACAATAGTGTTATCCACTACTGTAACTATAGGGATTTACTCTTGTATATGAGTGGTACAACATAAAGGATTGCTACTTAGAGAATTAAGTTTACTTTAATATATATAATTCTAATGAAGTTGAATTTTGGTTAAGCTTAATAAATATATTTTAATAATCTATTTTCAAAGAAAGAAGGAAAGAACCATTCTTCTTTGATCAATATATACTATATATTAATGATAATGATTTGCTAAATCATTTATTTAAAAAAAATTGTAGAAAAACAATTATTTGCTGGGAAAGGAGGGGAAATCTGAATATTCAATATATAATTACTATTGCATGGGGTTTTTTTTTTGTTACGTTTCAGAATTGATAGCTTTAAAAATCAAACTAAATTTTTTTAGATTCTCTCCTTTTTAATCAATACCAAGGTTAAGTAGGGTGATGTTTACAGAATCTTAAGAGAGCATTATAGTTACATGTCAGATGTACTCCTACATGTCAGTTTGCCTCTTACCAGGTTTAACAATCTTTATTAGTAAACACCACAGTTGAATTTGTTAAATGATCAAGTACATTACAAAGCATGTAATTAAATCCAAACTGACCAAGTAAATGTAAAATAAATAATTTCTGCAATTAATTCATGTTATCTATTTTCCTGTGATATTATAAAATTATGCACATATGCATATTCCTTCTGCCTATAACTTCATTGTGAAAGTTTCATTACAATGGTAGAATTTATCACTATGTGTAGTTTTAATAGGTTTGAGCTTTAATCTTGATTTATTATAGCAGCAAAGTAGCCAGTGATCGTATTTTGATGATAAGATAGATTATAATTGTCCTTCATTGTGCAGATCAAAGTGGAACAGGTTGCCATGGAGCTTCAACTGACTCCATTTACTGTATTATTGCGTTCAGTACTGGACCAGCTACAGGAAAAGGATTCTGCTCGTATATTTGCTCAACCAGTGAATCTTAAAGAGGTAAAATTAAACATTTCTGATATACCGAAGAATTCATTGATGCAGTAGAATGTAACAGACGTAACATCTGTCATTGTTTTGACTGTAAAAAAGTTTAATAAAATATAATTTAACTACATTAAATTTAGAAAGAGAAAAGCTGAATTGTTTCAATAGCTACTTAAATGCTGAAGGCATATACATCTAAAATTAATATTTTGAATACATGGTTCTGGATTATTTGACTTAAATGTTTTTAAAAATAATTTTATTAAAGATTTACAATATTAATATCTAATTCAAACCTAGAAAAATAAACAGAAAAAATAGGAGGTGAAGAAAAGAAAAAAGAAAAGTAAAATATAAAAAATTAAAAGAAAACAAATAAGAATTGCATATTGCATTATGGTGTGGTATGCTGGCTTGACAGCCGTGGATAGAAAGACACTACAGAGGGTGGTGAGCACAGTACAAAACATCGTGGGCTGTTCCCTGATACCACTAGATGACATCGCTAGGGCTCGCTGCCTTGGAAGAGTGAGAAAAATTCTCAGGGACGACTCACACCCCGGTCAGCACTTCTTCACTCTCCTGCCATCAGGTAGGAGATATAGAAGCATAGCCAGCCACACCAACGTTCTGAAGAACAGTTCCTAAGATCATTTTTAAATTCATTTTCAAATCAATCTCAATCCTGTCAGGTAATACTTGATTCTTTTCTGTAGCATTTTTAAACAGTCTGTCTATAGAGGCAGATACACTTAAAATTAAAGTTCTGGGACCATTGTTGAAAAACGTTCTTCAATATGTTTTAAAAGATTTTGCTTCATTCACTGTTAGTTTGAGCGTTCTCCAATTGTAATCTTTAGTTTTGTCTCCTTTTATCTACAAATAGTCCTGGACTACAATTGGGAAAAGAATTTCAGGCATTATGATTGTAAGTCAAGTCAGACCTGATTTTATGATCATATTTATGATGGTCGTTAAGTGAATCATCATGGTTGTGTAAGCAAAGCTGCAGTTGAAGCAAACTCCATGATCATAAGTGCAAAACTATTCTTGTGAAATTCTCCTCAAAACTGGCAGAAAAGCCATCAATTACAATAGCATGATCTTAGGACACTGTGATCAATCATAAATGTGAGATGACTGCCAGCCGCAAATTGCATCATGTGAACATAGAGGTTTTGCAATGGTTATAAGTGTGAGGGTTGGTTGTAAGTGCATGAACCAGACTTTTTTCAGCACCAAGATTACTTTGAACTATCACTAAACAAACAATTGCAATCCAGGATTTTTAAAATCTTATCTTACGGTTTTTTAAGAGTTCAAAACAATTTTTGCACAGAAAAGATTCCTTATAATTAATTCCAAAATCTTATTTTGAATTTATATGGATTGTTAATCCATCTACAGCTTTCTAACATCAAAGATTCACAGGTAGTTCTCATGACCAGCATTGAGATTTGAAGCTTCATTGCTAAGTGATACAATTGTTAAGTGAATGGTGCCCAATTTTTTGCCATAATTCATAAGGGAATCATCATTGTTAAGCAAGTCATATAATTATTAAGTGAATCTGGCTTTCCCATTGGTTTTGCTTATTGTAAGCTCTCTTGGAAGGTTGCAAATGGTGATCACATGACCCTGGGAACCATTGTCAATACATGCTGGTTTCCAAGCAGTCAAATTTCGATCATTTGACCAAGGCGAAAGCTGCAACAGTCATAAGTGCGAGAACCAGTCATAAATCAGTTTTTTTCAGTCCCATTCCATCTTTGAACAGTCATTACATGAATGATTATAAATTGAGGATTACCTGTAATCACCCTTTTCCTGCTTATTCCAGAAAAAAATTAAATCATTTAATTTATATTTGAAACTTCTTTCACTAAGGATTAAAGGTAACTCAAGTGTTATAAAATCCAAAGGTTTCTAATAGCTTAAAACTAGTTAACAAAAAGTTTCCAAAAATGATTTTAAAACATATGCAAACCCAGTATTCTTTTGAGGCACCAAAGCCATAGTTTGAGCAAGATGACTATTCCTTCATCTCTCAGAGTTGTAAACCCACCAGAGACTGCTATCTTATGGTTCCCTTGTGAGGAACAACTGTTTCAAACACCTGTGAGTGATTTCAATTCCTCTCCTTGTCTTGAGAGGAATTACAAAGAAGCAGTCTACTCACTGACTTTTCATTCCACTATGGTTATCTGCTTCACTTCAAACCAAATTGCTTTGTTCAACATTTCTTCCTTGGAAATCCAGGCTTAAATATTAAAATTAATTTAATTAGGTTAAACTCACTTTGAAACAAAACAGATGCATTTAAATATAGGATGCTTAGAATAAGATGCAAGAGTCAAGTTCTAAGTGTCAAAAATGTAAATTAAAATCAGGCCATTTTAGTTTTTCTTAATATTTTCTAATAATCAATTGCAGCTCTTCAAAACAATATTTTGAATTTCAGTGTATTATTCAAAGTGCATATAAGAATATTCTATGCATAGAACTGGTGGTTTTGCACAGCCTATGTTCAGACTGAAACAAACATGTTCGGACACGGACTGTTGTCCAGAATGTTGACAGTAGAAAAAGGAGAAGGTCAGTGGAATGAGGTAATATGCAAAGTCTAAGGGAGGAAGAGGAAAGCATTGGGATGATTGTGGGAAAGTGGGCCAACTACTTGGACACGAGTGGCACTAGGAGTGCTATTCAGGTGGTAACACTCAACAAAAAGAAGCAAAGAAAAGGAAATCATGGGATTATTGGGGATTGTTGCTGATCAGTTAAATATTCGCTCCTGGAATTTAAATGGCAGAGACAGAATGGCAACATGCAGCTAAGGAGGAGGAAGATTGGAGTAAGATGCTCAGACAAGACATGCAATAAGTGCAAAATGTAGCAGCCTTGTTCTGTTTATCCTATAAGACACCTCCAGATTTCTCTTGGTAAAAACCAGAATGATTAACATCTTGCAGGATTGGTTGGTTCATCTGGATTGAAACCACAACACTCCACTCCCCACCCCACCCCCGTACTAAAATGGTGTAACTTCTGAGCTACAGTGTGTTCAGTGTATGGAACAAAATACATGTTTGGTTTCATGCGTTCCCGTAATTATCCATCCATACATCCTATCTCCATGTCTTCTATTTAAAATCTGTATTTCAGGTTCCTGATTATTTGGATCACATCAAACATCCCATGGATTTTTCTACTATGAGAAAACGGTTAGATGGCCAAGGTTATAAAAATCTCGATGAGTTTGAAGAAGATTTCAACCTTATTATTGAGAACTGTATGAAGTACAATGCAAAAGACACAATATTCTACAGGGCTGCTGTGCGGTTAAGAGATCAAGGAGGTGTTGTTTTAAGACAAGCTAGAAGAGATGCTGAAGCAATTGGATATAATAATGAAACTGGAATGCACTTACCTGAACGGCCTAAACTTGAATCTCCTCCACCTTTTACCTGGGAAGATGGTAAGGAGATAAATGTCAACTATTGCAGCAATATTTTCATGTTTTTGTATGAACCAACATATTTTTGCATGTATATTCTACACAGTAAATGAACACTTTTAGGCATGTTCTTCTACATTCCTGGGCAATAATTGTACATAATTAACTCTACATAAAAGCAATCCTGTACCATAAGGTGTTTTAAAATTAGTTCTGCATTTAAAATTGAATGGTGATGCAGATGGATTATTATTAATAAGAAAAAAGGAAAATATGAGACACTATTCGAAGTATCTCTATGTTGTATATTATGTGCTTTTGAACTGCTGCTTGGAAGAGACTATTTGCTATCTCTCTATTTCCCTTCTTATTGTTTCTTCCCAAATTGTCATCTTTATATTTATGTATTTACTCTTCTTTCTGTTGGAAGATAATGCCTCTATGTATCCCAAACTGGTTTATATATGTGAGAGAGAATGATTGGTGTAGGCAGGTGTGGAACAATTAATGTTGTAAAAGGAGGAGTATCTTATTTTACATATATTTTTAATTGATAGCTTTTAATTACATCATATTGGGCAAGCAATAGGGTTGCACTTGATTTTTCTAATATGGAGAATAAAACCTAAATTCACAAGGCAGGGAAGGTGAGTTTTACAGAGGAATTTTTCTTCGCTGTAAATTCTTTCTTTCCTTAAATTTAATATTATATTTAGTATTACATTTATCCTTTCAGAAAATACGGTTTTTACTAGGACTGCTATAGTGACAATTTCTCAGTTACTTTACAATGATGTTTCAAGAAAAAAACATTCTTTTGTTTAAGGCTCAACAGTCAAACCTTGGATCTTACCTTTGTACTGTTTATACAATTAATATGAATTTCTACTTCAATACCAGTAGAAAACAAAAGCATAATGGCAGCTCACACTAATACATTTTAATAGACTTGTAAAGAATTAGTGATCACCTTATTCATCTTACATTATTCCACTAGTCCTTTCTCAGTAAATAAATTATGTTCTGCATCATGTAAGTAAGTGCCTCCCCAAGATTTTAAGTGTTCATAATTTTTCAAATAAAGTTGAACTTAATTCAGGGCTGTATTAGATATAAATGTCTCTCCAGAAATTAATTGCACTTTCTTTTAGTAGAATGGCTGGAGGCCTTTATTGCTATAGAGTTTTGTACTATGAAAATAAAATGAAACGGGCTTTGCTTGAGGCTGCTTTGTATCTTGGATAATCATGGATATAGCCTGTGTGCTCTAACACCATGCTACACATGTTGAAAACATTGAAGTAATACTTTTGAGATACAAGAATCAACTGCATGAGTGATACAGAAAATCATTTTTGGCTGCTTAAAATTAAAAGCTTTGATTTGAACATTAACTTTAAGGCAGAGGTTAGATTTGACCAGTTCTTACCTTGCAGTGGAGTAAGTGGCAACTATTTGTGCTGTGCTTCAGGAGTAAAAATCTTATGTGCAATGTGATTTTTGTCTGTGAATTGGGTTTGAAAAAGTGATGCTCTCATTAGTAGTAGTATACTCCATATTGGATTGCTGCTGGAGGAATTAATTTTATAGCAATCAATATATCAAGTTTATGTTTTAAGTTAATTGATTGCCAGATGAAATCATAGTTACCTATCGAGTGGCAGTATTGTCTGTTCTTAAGGTGCCAAGAATTGAATTCGAAATGTATGCCATCCAGCTTTTTACACCAGCAAAATCATTCAACAAAGACATAAGGAGATTTAATCTTTTAAAATAATAACTAGGATAGAACTTCAGGTATTAACATGGGATGCTGTTTAGTGTTTGCAGCGTAAGTCAATTGAAATAGCAACCTAATAGCTTTGTTTTATTGAGTATCATTGTGCAGCAGAGTCATGCTGTTCCTCATACTATAGAAAAGTATTGTAAATGCCTGTGTTTTAATTCAGTGGATAGGTTACTGAATCCTGCCAACAGAGTGCACATGTCTTTGGAAGAGCAGCTGAAAGAATTGTTGGAAAAACTTGATCTCACCTGTGCAATGAAATCCAGTGGGTCTCGGAGCAAACGAGCAAAGCTTCTAAAAAAGGAAATTAACTTGATTCGCAGCAAGATAAGTCAGCAACATCATCAACCCCCTCAAACTGAATCAGGTATTGGAAGTTTTGAAGAAGAAAATGCGGTAGTGGAACACGAAAGTGAAGAAGAAGGTAAGAGACATCTTGATTTAAATCATAATAGTACATTCAGGGGGTGGATAGAAGAGCTAATTTACTATTAGCTGTAATGTTTTAGAAGTCCAAAACAGTTCTAAATAGGAGCATAAGGGGTATTTTTTGTTACTAAATAAATATAGCTTGAAATGATCTTTTTTTCTATTTTTCCTTACCCAGAATCAAACAGTATATTTAAGTGGTAAATTCTGAACCCATGAGAAGATATGTCCTCCTTTCCCCATATTCTTTTTAGGGGAGGGGAATAGAGATTTTAGAAATATTTTAGTGGTCACTGTTAATACCTAAATTAACTTTTAACGTTTTATCATAAATTTGTTGATGCATTTAATAAACTTGCAGAGCAACTTCATGCATTTTTATTCAAAATAAAAATATGTTCTCTTTTGTAGAGATTACTCTCAGGTAATATATGTAAGAGTGCAGTTTCCAAAATGTTAGTTTTCTGCAAGGAGAATTGTAAATATGTTCAATACTAGAGGAGACTGAAATACAAAATGTTTTAGCAATATCTTTGCATTTTATCTAAAAAGTAGGGGAAATGTTGTAAATAGAAACCTCAGATGTTATAGAAAGCAAAAGAAAGGACATCCAAGACAGACCCGCAATCACAATACTAAATATTTGGAAATCAAGTTGATTCCTAAGTAATTTTAATCTGTAAGAGGTTGGTGGTGGTGTCATAGCCAGTTTAATGGGAGAGGTGAACAGGTTAAAAAAAAAATCCAAATTGTTGTTCTAAGTCATAAAGATGGAAGATGCAAGATCCAGAAGACCTTTTTTAACCTGATACTTTCCAGACTTAATAGTTGACAACAATAGACATTGTGAACATTCCAGTATTTACAAATTGAGGTGCATGAAATAGGAAAGCTATTCGATTTTTTTCCACATACGATCAAAAGGCACCAGAAATACAAAAGAAATACCCTTTAAGCATTGTCATAAAGAAGCCTGCATCCTTTAGGTAGAATATACACAGAATTATAGAATGCTATAGGTTGTCTTATAGCAATTTTTGATACAATATAAATAGAGTAAAAAGAATAGTCTTGCAAAACATTACACTCAAGGTGGGGGTTTTTGGGTTGTTGTTTTAGTATTCTATCAAATTTTCAGAATTTTCATCTTCAAATGGGGAGAGTAGGAAGAAGGATTCAGATGTTACATTTTCCCCCTTCAACCTTCCATTTTTAGTATTATAGTTTGTGAAGTATAAACCATGGTTTTGAGTAAACATGCACAGATCAAATTGCATTCTGGCACAATAAAAGAT
The DNA here is from genome assembly GCA_009733165.1 of Naja naja. Taxonomy (NCBI): domain Eukaryota; kingdom Metazoa; phylum Chordata; class Lepidosauria; order Squamata; family Elapidae; genus Naja; species Naja naja. The sequence continues at coordinate 19,153,654 of CM019159.1, read as the reverse complement.
AAATGAGACTTTAAAAAAAATAGCCATACATATGTAGCCTTGTTTAGTTTTTTCCAGGCTGAAGTTGCTGATAACATTCTACATAGCAATCATTATTAATAGTATAATAACCGAAGTTCACATAGCAGTAAAATGAATTACCATATGAATTAAACAATGACAAATTCTAATTCATTAGAAAAGGCCAGTTTTTACCTTTAGAAAAACTCTGATCGCAAATTTCTTAAAGTATGTTGATTAAATCTCAAAATTCCAACTTGAATGGTGTTATTTGAAGAGAAACAATAAGAAAAGGTCAAAAAGATAAGCAGGTGGCTAAATATTTCGATATATAGAACAGTATGGAAATTACGGCTATTAAATTCAGTTACATTCCTTTGGTGGGATTCAGATGGCTATGCCTTTCTTATTCTGTCACAGAGATGATACAATTACTAATATTTCTCTAAAAGTATGTATTCCCTAAAGGTGTATTGGATAGTAATATCATTATCAGTCGTGGCCATATACTTAGTAAACTATCAGCTGTCCCTGATCTTCCAGTGCACCATGTTTCAAATTATTTAATTGGTAGGAATGTAAACTTGCCCCTTTATAAAATATAAATTTTCAAAATAATCAAGTTGATTGTTTAAATGTGAAATAAAGTTTTATGTTGGAGGCTTTTTAAGCTTCTGCAAAGTAAAATAAAAAAGGTTAAGAAACAATGTGCTCTGAAATTATTTTCTCAGCCAAATTTTCATAGAGGTTAACATCTGAAGATGGGATTCAAATAAATTTATTAATAAAATTGTACATTAATACATTTGGTTAAATTGTTCAGTAATTGCAGTATGTGTAGGGCAGATACCATGTGAAGACTAACTTGTAAGCTGTTTGGGGTTTTTTGGTTTGTTGTCTACACACAAAGCATCCACAGTAATATAGCCAGACTGAGATACTAACAGGAAAATTATAGAAATAGCTACCTTGTTTATGTTTTTAATCTAGTCAGTTTTATGCTTGTAGTATAGGTAGTCTGATTTAATATCCATTTGAAATTATGATGCACTGAATGAGGGGGATTTAACATGGATCCTTGTAATTGCAGCCATTGCAGCATTCCTGCAATCACGTGGTTGCCATTTGTGATCTCCATTACTGCTTCTAACAAGTAAAGTCAGTGGGAAGCCAGCTGGAGATGGCAAATGGCAAACACATAACTGTGGCACAACACAGTTGCATGGTATTCACCTAACAATGGCAACTGGAATTGCTGGAACTCCTGTCAAGTGGTCATGTAATGTCACACCTTATGATTGGGTTGTTTAGTGATGAAGTTCCCAGTCCCAGTTACCATTAATAGCGAGAGAATACCTATATTTGAAAATGAAGTAAGAAAATTCTAAAATATTCTAAAATTCCTGATACAAAACCTTTGAAAAGAATCTCTAAAATGTCACTAATAAATAGATAAATAGAAGATAAAAAAGAATTAGTTCTCTAAAATGTTTTAATGTGTTCTGCCAAAGTATTTTAATTTAATCAAACTGAAAATTTATCATATTTATAATACTGCTTTCTAAATGTATTGATTTAACCCCTATTCTTTTAGTTAAGAACAGTTAAAAAAGGAAAATACATAAAGTACATATAAATATGTATATTTATTCAGTGCATTCTACTGAAGTAGAAATACTTTTTGTAACAGCTTAAGGCAAGAATATTGCGGTATAAATCTAATATTTAAACATTCAAATCATTGTGTCCATAACACAAAGAATTCATAATATTGGTTCCAGTGAGTTTCTGTTCCCAAATAATGACATTGAATATTAAAGCCAATCTTTTTTAACTTTTACATTATTCCCACATAAATTTAGGCATTAACTAGGATAGATAGTTTGTTTAAAGTTTACATACATGAGATGCTTTACTTTGTATCAAACAATATTTACTGCGGGCTACATATTTGATACTAAGTTTTATGTAGTAGCTCTTATAATTACCAGTTTTCAAAAAAACAACTTTATTAATTTTTTCAGGAGATAAATCTCCCCCTAAACTTGAACCATCAGATGCATTACCTCTTCCTTCAAACTCGGAGACTAATTCAGAGCCACCAACCCTCAAACCAGTAGAACTCAATCCAGAGCAGAATAAATTTTACAAAAGAGTAAAATTTGACAATGAATTGTGTAGTACTTCCATTGAGAAAGAAATAAACGGACACACTCCAGAACATTTACTTGACAGTAATCTCAGTGAGTCGACTGTTTCTGCTGTAGCTGAGTCATCAACTGATGTAAACAGACGTACATCAATTCTCTTCTGCAAATCGAAAAGTGTAAGCCCCCCAAAGTCTGCAAAGAACACTGAAACCCAGCCAACTTCTCCACAGCTAGGGACCAAAACCTTTTTGTCTGTAGTCCTTCCAAGGTTGGAGACACTACTGCAGCCCAGGAAAAGATCAAGGAGTGCATGTGGAGATTCTGAGGTGGATGATGAGTCCCCTGTAAAGCGTCTGGATACAGGTAAACATTTGCTTTACCTACTTTTTGAAGGTAACCTAGATAACTGTTAAATATATTAGATCATTTATATTAAATTAACAATATAAATACAAAATGTGATTTATTTGGTGCATCTTCATCAGATTAATTTTCTTTTCTTAATGTCTAGCTCTACTTTTTGGCACAATAGATTTTTGGTCTGCTCTTGAAATCTGGCTTCCTGACTTTATATAGTTCCCTTTGTTTCTAATGAATAGAAATTATTTAAAGTTCAACTGCAAAATATATCCATGTCCATGTAACAATTTAATATGTCTTTCTGTTTTGGAGGGAGATGAATTCCATGAAAATGTATATGTATATATCTGTACATCTTTATATTTAGTTGTAGGTATAGGTAATGTTTCTACAAGTGCTTTTGCAGGACTGTATTAAATAGATTTTGTATTTTCTGTGAGTATTTTTTATGCAGTGCTAATGAAAGCTAAAAAATAGATGTCCTCGGTATTGATAACACTAATCTAAAATCTTTACAAGTGAGTGGGTAGAAGACATCTTAATTACTATGTTTAATTTTAGCATAGATAATTAAACCTATTTTCATAAGCCCTAATGTGATAGAAATTCATGTATGACAAAGAATTTTATCTCACATTAAAGTCAGAATGCTTGGTTAGGAATGTTATGGAACATGTGCTGTTTTCTAGATACTGTTACCTACCAATGTGCTGTCTGAAAATTTATTTGACTTTTTATTCCTGAAAACAAATGACTTATGATAACCAGTTTTTTTAGTATTCAGAGTCTACCAAACAATATAAAATGAATGCAAGAAGTCCGTGTTTTAATAAGGGTAAAATAGTTGATTGTTGTTTTTATTTCTGGATGTAAACTTACATAAGTTCCTGTTTAAAAACTATGAATTCTACCTTTGAATTTGGATCTATGAACCAAAATAATAATGACAGACTGACTGTTCAGCATATATTGTTGCTTTTACACTGTTTTTATACTGTATGTATTTTCAGGTTGCATGTATCCTCTAAATCTGTGGACCTTAAGGTTTTGCTTTGAATAATTGTCTGAAAATGATCAAGCATAAGTTGTACATGCATGATAGAATTGTAATTATTTAAAATGAAAGTTTATATATTTTCAGAATTTATAGCAGAAATTTCATAACATAATTTCAGAGTAAGTTACAAGTCAGAATAAACTATCACAAACTGAAACACAACATGTAACATTACAAAAATAATGTCAATCTTAGAAAGTATTAGTCAGTTTAAACCTAATTCAGGTAAAAGCTCTTGAAATAAAAAGGATTTCAGTTGCTCTCCAAAAGTTAATAAAATGAGTAGAGTTTTTTAAAAAAGAATACCCAACAAATCTAAATGACTTTAGATTTATTTATTTTTTTAGATAGTAGAAACCATTCATAGAATTCCTTTAAATTATTTCACTGTCTTTCACAGAATGAAAATATAAAACAAAACATGTAAGATCTATTGTGGATTTATCATGTTGAATTGAGTTCAAAACTGTAAAGGTAAATGATGCAAGTTTCTTAGAACTCCTGTTAAAATATTTCTACTCTAAGAATGAATCACTTTCTGTAGCTATAGGGAGAAAAGAGCTGTTTTTTCCACCTTATTATATAACTATGATACAATATGTTATGCTACACGAAAGGGTTATTTTTCATCTTTCATTTTGAGATTTTTGTTTTATTTTATTGAAGTATAATGTATTACACTTGTTAAAAGACTTAACACAATTGATGGTTGGTGCCAGAGGTATTCCTGAGCTGTGTTGTGAGATTTGGGGTTTGTCTGCAATTTAGAGATCTGAATATCCATGTACTGAATGTTTTTCAAGTGCCATAGAGGTGGGTTAAAAAATATTATAGCTTCATGGCACATGAGCATTATCGTGACCTAATATAATAGGATTTTGAAAAAGCTGCTCAGTTAAGCTTTTAAAATATTTGAGCTTCTTACATATAGATATAATTTTTATATTTCATGCAGCTGCTTATTTAAATTGCTTTACTGTTTTAGAAAGACAAAAAATAATGATAACTTTCACTGCGTTCCTGAAAATACAAAAGGAGAATTGTACTTGGTGAACAACGCTTTTAAATTTGATGCTTCATACCTGCATGTATCGAACCATCAAAGAACTATTCTATTCTGCTTCTGATAATAACAGGGCACATAATTATTTCACAAGTAGGAGTGATGATCTTTCTCTGAAATAACTTAGTGCTATGATGTATATTAAGTGAATTTTATTGCTTCAGTTATGATTTGAGTAACATGATTTTTAATCCATTTTTTTACCTGCATTCTATAGAAATCCTCAAGTATGATCAAAGCAGCATATTGGATTTAAACCAGTATATGTTGGATTGAATCATGCTTTGATTCCATTGAATCAATGATAGTTAAGATTGAAATAGAACTCTAAATCCACTCTACTGTATTGTGTCTTTATGTAAAGATTTGGTTACTGGGAATGCATATTATAGTAAGCAATTTCGTTGTTTGGTATTATGGTTTTGTGACAATTACGAGAAATGTTCCAGTGAAATGTAGAGGAAAAAAATATTTCCATCTGCTGTATTATTGTTACTGTCATTACCAATATTTCTAGGAATAATTTATATTTGAAATATATACTTGTACTATATAGTTGGGAGTGAAGAGAATTTTATTTTTCCTCAGAACTTCAGTTTTCTAATATATTTATAAAGTGCCTCCTAAAACTCGTTCACAGACCATTCATTCACTCATCAAAAGGAAACTTACGCCTGTTCTCAAAAGTCATTGCTGTTACAGCATACACAAACACACAAGCACACACACACAACATGATTGCAGTTGAGGCACTTCGGCCAGCACTCATTTCATAGCACCCATTCTATTGCTAGAAAAGGAAAACCCAAAGCAGCTTTTCCCTTAGCCGGATAGAGTGCTTTAAGGACAGATTGGCTGTATCTGGCTCAGGCTGCAAAACGGGGGTTTTCTCAGTGCAAAGCCAGCCTTAGCCCCGCCCAGAAACTCTTGGCAAGGAAACACCCCTTTGCTCTACTCTGGCTCAGAACTCTTGGCAAGGAAACACCCCTTTGCTCTACTCTGGCTCAGAGGCTGCTTTGTGCCAACTGCCCCTTGAGTTGCGCCTGGCCCCTGATCTCCGCTCCTTCCGCCGCAACCTTAAAACATAGTTATTTTTACAATCCGGCCTGGACTGACAGGGGATCGGGATTTTAATTTGAATGTTTATTTGGCACTAATTTAATATTTTTTAAATTATTTTAACTTTTGTATTGCCTGTTTTTTATGTATGCCGCCCCGAGTCCTTCAGGAGAGAGGGCAGCCTATAAGTCCAAATAAACTTAAACTTTATTCCCACTCCCCTTTTCACAGTTGCAAAGCCAGCCCCATAAGCCCAGGAGCATGGCATTTGGTGCATGTGGGCTCAGGGAGGATCTGCTTTACTTTTTTTTCTTTCCCCGGTAAAGCCGGCTCCATATGGCCCAACATCAGACTGGACATGTCTTGCCAACAGGATCAAGAAGAGAGTGTCAAAAGTCAGCTGGGGTGGGGCAGAGGATGGCAAAGGACCAAAAAGGCATATAGAAGGAGAGATTGATGGGGTGAGTCGCAGCTTCCCTGTGTTCACAAGTGCCTCAGCAGTTGAGACCTGAAGCGTATGATCCGAGGATGGATGATATAAACAAATTTATACAGCTGAGGATTCAGGAGTACTTCAGTATAAAGCATTGGCCTCCTATGATTGGATAAATACTGAATGAGTGGTTCCGGTGTTCTCTGTGGGGGTGTTCCCTATATATTTCTGGATAAAGATTAAATACATTTACCTTCTAGACTTCCATTCTGCTTTGTGTTCAGGATCTTTGGAAACAGATTGGTGTTCAGCCTTATCAGTTTGCATTTTTGTAAAATAAGCATTTTTGACTCAATACACTTTCTGGCAGACATTTTAATAAACAGTGCTTTCTAATAACTTAATCCTCCAACTAACAAACTAACCCTCTAGAGCAATATGTACAGTTGTGGATAACATCTCTTACAACGTCTTGTTCAACATTTTTAAAAGGAAAGAGTTATTTTGTACAATACACGTATAGAAAACCGATACTTCTAAACAACAACAAAATATTCTAATGCCCTTGAAGTTAGATAAGCTCACAAGACAAACAGGGAATGTAAAGCATTTGAAAGGCATTCTTGCAGAGCACATTATGATCATATCCCCCAGAGGATTTTTTTTTCCTTTCCGGTATTCCCCTGCTTGCCTCCATATGTGTGCGCATGCGCAGAGGCTTTGCTGATAGATGCTGCTAATGTGTTTTCTATAAATGAAATATTCTTTTCTGGTGCTTGAGAGGTAGCTTCACTTTTCTATTCATTCCCGTATAGATAAATTAGTTCAAGTAGTTTAGTTGAACTGAATACATTTAAAAAAAAAAAGTACAGGGAGATATTTAAAACAGACCCGTTAATTAAAGTGACCCCGTAATTGTTAAGTGGTATGTAGAAGGATTTCAAGATTAATACCCAGTGTACTTAATCTCATATAAAGAAAGTGAATTTAGTATAACTACTCTCATTTTTTATCAAACAAGATTGTTAAATATGTTGGGTAATAACAGTGATTCCTGCTGTCTTGAAAAAAAAAGAAAAAATATGATAAGGATATCTCTGGATTTCCAACAACTATGCAATCTTTTTTTATATAAAACAAGTTCTACATCTTTGTGTTCTGATTGCCAGAACTCATTATTACCAAACATAGTGTTAACAAATGATGTGCCTAATATAAAAGAATGTCATCTTTCTTTTGTAAAAAAAAATACAAATAATGATAAAGGTGCACAAAGAGTATTTTTCCTTCTCTTTGAACAATTGACAATATCAGGCCATATTTTTAAAAAATATCCTGCCTGAAATCATGCATTATCAAAGTAAATTCATATATATTTAAACTGCTTTATAAGTTCAATTTCTTATCCAGTATTAACTGCTTAATAGATTCACTTAGCTATTATTTACATTCCTGGGAAGTTCTTTATCAACATTCATTCTATGGTTTATCTGCTTTCCTTGAACATTTTTAAATACTATATAAGTTTTAAATAGAAATTTAGAGGTAAATTAAGTAATTTTAGCTAAACTCAAAACAGATGTGTTTTTCCTTTATATATGCTGAATGAATTAGTAGCTTCTAGTAATCTTAAATGTGTTACCATACACCATACATGCTCAGGACAGTTTCTTAGGTTTTCATCACTAACATTTTTCTCTCTACTATTGTGGCATAAGGCAAACTACTAATATTGGCTATTAAATATAGAAATAAGTGCACAAGTATCATTTGCATTTTGTTTTGGAAGAAGAAATCTGCCCTCCTCCAAAATCAGCCCATGATTTTTATTAAAATACCTTAACATTTTCTGTTGATCCCAATATCAATAATGAGCAGCAGATTCAAAAGAGGCTCTTTCAGTCCATTGTATCTGTTTTTACTATTTTGTATTCTTTTAATAGCTTTATCACTTGCCCACAGAACTCTTCTCTGAAGATAGGTTGAACATATAATAAAGAACTAGTAAAATACATGGATAATTTGCATAGTTTTTGCTGATCTTGCTCTGAAAACTGCTGGGAGGAGGAGGGCTTATTTATATCAAGCTCTTTTCCTTTCAGTGAGACTAAATGGCTTTTTCACTGTCTTCCAGGTTCTCATATTAACTAATATGCTGACTATTTATCTATTTGGATCCTAATTATTTTCTATTATCCTGAACATGGACTGGAATTCAATGTAATGATCATTTTGGAACGCAGAAAGACAATTACATTTCAAGTAATTATTTTGGATCATGTTGGAGACATCAGCCATCCTTATAACAAAATCAGTATCTTGAACACTGTTGGAGGAACTCTTTGATATATATGAACCTATGCTCTTCATTCAGTATATTTTCCCATCTCCGTAAGTTATAAAATTGTATGTTGCAATCTATGTGACATAAATTGGCTGGAGGTTTACCAATCCCCAGAATTCTTATCTTAGATATTTTACTTGTGGGTTGATTGGTTAAGAATGTTCCTTTCCATTATCATTCCTCTGCAAACTAATTCAGTCTTCCATCGGCCCAGATTTAGACTTCACCAATAATGTAACAATTTTCCACTTTATTTGTTGCATAAGGTATGAATATCAACACAGCATGTAATAAAGACACTAATAGTTTGGTTTTTTTAAAGAAAATAAAGCATGGTTTTATGCATACACATTTTTACACAAACTCTTGAGTTGTAAAAAATTGTTGAAATTACTTACATTTCATAACTTAGCTAATATCTACATAAGCTAACCTAATCCTTGTGTGCTTCAGTTACCCAAAAAACAAGTAAAGTAGCTTTGTGGTATTTAAAGTAGATGGGCATAATTTTCCTAAATTCAGTATCTCAAGTCGGACTTTACAAATGTTAATAATTTCACCTTTATGTTTCCTATATTTATGCTTGCTTGTGTGGCTGTGCTTGCATTTTTAAAAAAGTATTTTGCTTTTTTATTTTGTTTTGAGAGAGGGATCAGTAGAGAACACTACTCTAGTAATCACAAGTTGATTTAGTTATATACATTTCAAAAAGCTTTGTTAGCATCATTAAACCTTTTTTCATCATATTCTCATCTTCAATACAATACAGTTAGGTTTGTGGTAACACACTCTCAAGTAAAAATCATTTGTGTGTGTGTGTAATGTCAATAAAACAATTAGTTAAAATAAATGCAATTATGCTACAATAAGGAAAATATCTTTAATTGCTGTTACAATTACTTATTTCAACCTCCTGATTTCACATGCATACGTTGTCCCTTAAATTTTATATTCCTGAATGCTAATAGAGTTACTATATGGAACAGTAGTAATATAAAAAGAAATCTTTAATTAGCTTCCTGTGGCATGATATTGCATAAGTAAAAGCCTGATTCTTTAGAAGGAAAGTAGATTTTATGGGTATTTTTAACAAATAATAATAATAATAATCTCAGTTAAATGTCATAGACTGTTTTTTTATTAAAACCAAATTAACAGCTGATTTTGTGTTATGAATGTTGTTTTATCTAGCTATACCAAAGAATGAAGTGTGAAAATATATATACACACTGACACATGCATACATACATGCAAAAATCATGGGGAGTTAAATAAGCCCTTGAATGAAGACTTATGATTGGGACTTGTTTTAGGTAGATGTGACAGAACATCTGATAGGCAGAAGTTGAATTTAGATGTGCAAGTCCATCAGTTTCCTGGCAGGGAAGTCCTTGAAATTTTCCAAAATTGTTTGCAGTGTCAGCAGTATACATTTTCTAGATTATTTCCCTCTTCATTGTTTTAAGTCAATATCTTAAATAGTCTGTCAGCTAATCCAAAATACGAATAGAACTAGAGATAGACTGTATCTGTTCCCAACAATAGTCAAGCATTTGGTATATTTTATATTTTGCATTTATTTTGAAACTCAGCAGTTATATAAAATAATATGTATAGTAGAGTATACCATGTAGACATAAAAAAATAAAACATTTTTATGGATTTAAATTCATTTATCTAATTGGCTAAATAGGAGAAAAGCATGTAAATGCTTTAAAACACAATGTTGTATTTTCTAGATATTCTTTCAAAGCTTCTGAGAAGGATACAGTTTTTCCACAGTTCCATCTGCTCTCTATGTGTATTTGTACTGTGATCAGAATTATGTACCATATTTTGCATTAAGAAGTAATTAAAACAATAGGAATTATTTTTCCCATTTGCATGATTATTTAGGAATATACTCTTTCTGTAGTATATTTACTAAAATGCATGTATATGGTAACTTACTGATAATGAGACAACTTTACCTTTATGTCATTGTATAGAGTGGGCATGGGTGTAGGTATAGATACTGGTATAAAATGTATGATGTTAATACTTCTGGAAACCTTTTAGGCAACATGTTCATTTTGCTATGAAAAAAATGTCTACCTTTAATATAGAGAAGACAGTATCTACTGCCTGCTGTCTTGCATTAATCTGCATTAAATACAAAGCCAAACAGTAATATCTTGCTAATAATAGTAGGTAAATATTCTTGTATTGTTTCTTCCTCATATATGAGTCTTATGTGTTTCTTTTGGCATATTATATGGAAATTATAGAAGACAGGATGGAAATCTGAATTTTATTCAGCAGGATCATACACTCTTGGGTTATTTTGTTGTATGAGTATCACATGGTAACATTCTTATATTTTAACAATGAAATACTGGAAATATTTCATTTATGATACATACTTTGGTGCCTTGATTATTAGTCATAAAAATTATATCATTCTTTTTAGTACTTTCTCAACATATCAACATATCCACAAATAACCTTGTAAATATTTTCTTACTATATTAGATTTGCCAGCCTCTTTTCCCAAATTTAAAATTGTCAATCGGTTTAGGTTACAGATATTTGGATTCAATTAGTGTTGTACTGTTTTGTATGAGATAGCATGTGTATACAATTATGCTGGATAATGAAGATGATTGCGATAATTATAAATTTATGGAAATAAACACTCTGCTGACTGTTTTTGATCCAAATATGAGGTGACAAGTGGAGGACAATGACTTCATTTTCTTCTGGCCAGTGGGGAAGAATAATTATACTTTCTTTTGCAGCTATGGTGGTTTATACTGAATATTACCCACATGGTTAACAGTTTGTGATTACATGTTTTCTAAAGTGGTAATTGAATGAAGGGTTTTAGTTGTGTGTTGCTTCCTCCAATGTGACTCTTCAACTGTTATTTCAAGAGCAGTACTGTTCAACATGACTTGCAATTATTATTTCCTTTGACTGGACGTCCTTTTTTCCATTGGTGCCTACACATCTTCTGAAGTTTTTTTTTTGTAAATTAACGTTTTATCCTTTCTTTTCAAACACTATGGCTCTGTTAATAGAGACACTAAAACATGCATATTAATGTATATTGAAGTTAGTATGAAACTTCAGCATCCTTCCAAATTAGATGTATTTTTTTTTCTTTGTTAACCTGCTAGGCCTTTCAAACGGTTTTGGAGATGGCAATAAAGAATCAGAAATACATGACACTCCAGGAAGAAAAGTTGAACCTCGTCGCCGTTGCGCATCAGAGTCTAGCATATCTTCAAGCAACAGTCTGCTGTGTAACTCAAGGTAAAAATGTGTTTGCTTAAATGAAAAGATGCTCAAAATATAGTGGAGGGATCAGCAGTGTGGAACGTATAATACTCTAGGTGGAATCCATAACGCACATACACACACTCACAGAGATTCAAAATTTAAATTTAGAAAATGAAATAACTCTTAATGTTGCATGAATTCATATACAAACAAACAGAAAGGAAGAGAGCTTTGCAATTTTACCCAAGTTGGATTTTAGTCCTTAGTATAAAGTTCGGGATTTTTAGTTCTCAAAGGAAGCAACTTTTTTTGCTACCTATGCTATGCTAGTTAGCTTTTCTTATCAGGGATTGTAAGCATAGCTTGAAATTTAAACATCTTTAAAAAGTGTTGTGTGTTATTTTGAATTCCTGAATTAGAATTCAAACAGTTCCTGTTTGCTCCTACAACTTGAGCTACCGGATAGTAGCATGAACACAGCCCTGTTAGGATCATTTTTGGATCTCTGAAGAAAATAATACTTTGGTGATTTCTAATACATTTTAAAATATGTGTAGTTTTAGCCTGCCAAAATGTGGAAAAGGTAAACCAGCGCTAATACGAAGGCACACCTTAGAAGACAGAAGTGAGTTGATATCGTGCATTGAAAATGGAAACTACGCAAAAGCAGCAAGAATTGCAGCTGGTAATTGACATATTTTAATGTATATATATTTATAAGTATCTATCTCTATAGCTTCTAGTTTGCTTGGTAAACTAAAAGGCCTTGTCTCTTCAGACCTGGGCATCTGTATTCATTGAAATGGATAGCTGTGCTTTTTTATATATACCCCCCTTAATGCCATGATGTGTAAAAGTCTTTTCAATTTGCATGTGTTTTCTTAACCTCACTTATGCTTCCTTTCGACTGATTTATTTATTTATTTTATTTATTTATTAGATTTATATCCCACCTCACTTCCCCCAAAGGGGAACTCGAGGCGGCGTACAAAAGGATAAAAACAATTTCTATACAATTTAAAAACAAGAAACTCATTCACACCAGTCGAAAACATACACAGGGAAGAGCAAAATCTCAAGATCTCAATACCATGCCCTCTGACAAAGCCAGGTCTTAACGGCTTTGCGGAAGGCAAGTAGATTTGGCATGGTTCTAATCTCCGCGGGGAGCATATTCCAGAGGGACGGCACCACTACAGAGAAGGCCCTAGCCCATGGATCTGCCAGCTGACATTGCCTGGCTGACGGTATCCGGAGCAAGCCCTCCCTGTGAGATCTAACTGGGCGCTGGGAGGGATAAGGTCGCAGAAGGCAGTCTCTCATGATAACCATGCATCTAGTCCTTGAGTTATGCCAGTCTCTTTAGCAATCATTCAATGTTTGGGCACTTGCCCATCAGCCTGCATTTATAGCCTTTTGCAGCATTCCCAATCATATGACCACAGTCTGTGATGTTTTGCTGGAAATCAGTATTTACTTTTGGTTTCCAGCAAAAAAACACCCGTTGCAGATAATGGGTTTGCTTAATGACCACTGCAAAAAAAATGGTGGTAAAATAGAGTGTGGTCAGGTGATGATCCACTAAATCAGGGCTGTCAGACTCCCGGCCCGTGTCACGCACTGGCCATGCCCGGTTTAGTGAAGAGGAAAAAAGTCCCAATACGTCACTTGACACCATCATGATGACGTGAGTGTGACTCCCCTGCACTAAACAAATGGTGTGACTTATGACTTTAATTCTGGGCTCAATTATGGTCATAAGCTCTCTTAAATCTTAAATATAAAAAATTATTTTCAACTTATCTTTTTGTAAAACACACTCAATAACTTTCATAACTCTCATTTCCTTCCTTTAAGATGTCTTGCGATAAGGTTTTACTAATATTACCACATCTTTCTCAGTTTCTTCATGGCTATTTGTCACTTATTTGACATATATTATAAATCCTACTTGTTATATTCAAATAAGAGATAACAAAGGTTTGGCATAAGCCAAAAAGGTGGTGAGGAAGCTCTTATAAAGACCTAGTCTGTGGTTCCAGCTGTTGGAGGGGAACAGTATCCCTGAAAAGAATTTAAGATTAGATCATCATTTGATTATATTTTTCCCTTTCTTCTCAGACATTTTGTAGTAGTAGGGCAAAGATTTGGATTTATAGTCATATATGTCAGTCAGACACTGCTCCTCTATTTTTTTGGGGGGGGTAGATTTTTTAAAAAAATATTTTTATAAATAACGCAAACAGAAATAATATTCCTTCCTCCCCCTATATTCCTCAATAAATCTGTGAGGTGAGTTGGGCTGAGAAAGAATGACTGTCCCAAAGTCACCCAGATGCCTTTCATGCCTAAGGCAGGACTAGAACTCAGGGTTTCCCGATTTCTAGCCTGCTGCCCATTAGACAAAAGTGGCTTTAAAAATGGCACATCCACGTTTTAAGAGATTGGACCAATTATTTTAGATGACTATTGACCATTCATCCTTTGTTTTTTTTGAAAGAATTTTGATGCTATTGAGAATATGGCTGGGTGATAATTAATAAGGACCTTGAATGAAGTATATTATTTGGATTCTTTTCTCTGTGGGTTCAGGCCTAGGCATGGAATGAAAGTTTCATTGGTTTAATATGCCCTTCTGTGTCCTGCATGTTCTTTCAGAGGCATTTGACCATGGTATCCTTTGCAATTACCTACAAGGAAGCTGATACTGTGTTGCTTCATCCTAAGTGGACATTTTTGGTTGAAATTGATAAAGAAAGTGATATTAAGCTCTTTGATATTTCATTGTGGGATGCTTCAGGTGGAGCCTATGGCCTGAAAGGCTTTAGCCCAACTTTAACAGGGGTCCCAATTGTGGTCTTTTCTGGTTCAGGGTGCTCTGGCAATAGCAACTCATGCTTCCCCATTTTGTGCTTCAATTACTGTAATATGCCTTACACAGAGGTACTCTCTTAAAGACTACCCAGAAATTTCATCTGGTCCAGTAACAGCAATTTTGTGAGATTTGCATGGGTTACTGTTGGCTTTTAAATCCTCTTTGGATTATTACCCATAAAGCTCTATCTACTTTGGGGCCTTGTTACCGTACTTTACGGACTATGGTGCCTATAAATGGCCCCATCAATCCACATAGGCAGAGAGGACAAACAAGAATCTTTCATAAATCAAGATAGCCTTCTTAGTGGCAGGCCTCTTTTCAGTTGTACAGTCGATTCAGATTTCATTGCTTAGGGTTGTATATTAATTTTGTTTTATTGTGAATCAGTAGTTGTACTAGTCAACATATAAATAATTGTAAATAAATGATCTGCGCATGCTAAAATTTGAACCCAGTTCAGTGAGTATTTTCATGCAGCTGGCAGATTTCTGTTAGCAAATGATCTTTCTGTGATTATTTTCTCTATTAAATATTACACTACAAGTAGTCCTTGACTTACAACCGCTCCCTTAATGATAGTTCAGTTACAATGGTGCTGAAAAAGTGACTTAACAGCCTAGTCTCAAAGTTACAAACATTGCACCATGGTCACATCACAGTTCAGACATTTAAGGACTGCAAGACTGCAGTGTCTTACAGTCATGCAATCCCGATTTGTGCCCTTCTCAGCTGGCTTCTGGCATGCAAAGTCAATGAGAGAAGCCAGATTCCCTTAATGGCTCAAATTCACTTCACTGCAGTGATTCATTTAATGACCAGGTAAAAATGGTTGTAAAATCAGGTCCAGTCATCTGATAACTCACTTAACAACCATTTTACTCAGCAGACATAATTCCTGTCCCAATTGTTATAAATTAAGGACTACTTACAAAGATTTGGTTTAAGGCAACTTCTAAACCAAACTGATTTTTAATCATGTCAGACAGCAATAACAATAGCATTTAGGCTTATATTTCACTTCATAGTACTTTATAGCACCCTCTGGGCAATTTACAATGTAGAAGCATTATTTGCATATCGCCCCCAACAGTCTGGGTCCTCATTAACCTCAGAAGAATGGAAAACGGAGTCAATCTTGAGCCACATCAGAATCGAACTCCAGGTTGTGGGCAGAGTTTGCCAGCAACATTGCACTTTAACCATTACACCACAAGACCTTCAGTTCATATAGGACAAGAAAAGATGTTGTTTCTTAGTTTCTTCATCCTTTTATTCTCAAAAAAGCATCCTGAATTTGCCTTTCCATCAGCTTAATCCTACAGATCACAACAAATTATTTTCTAAAATAACTTTCTTCATTTTAGAAGTTGGACACAATAACATGTGGATTTCAACGGATGCTTCCAATTCTGTCCTTGAACCTCTAAAAGTTGTGTGGGCCAAATGTAGTGGCTATCCTTCCTATCCAGCACTGGTAAGTTAGCACTCCATCAACAAAACCTTTTGGGAAAACCCAATGTATAGAGTAAGGATCTCTATCTAGGAATCATCTTTCATTACAGATAAAACGAAGTATCCTGTTACTCACATCTAAAATTTAGTATGTAATTTCTGAATCCCTGATGTGTTAAATAACTTGTTTTTGAAGTTGTCAGGATGTAGTTGTATCTGCCATGTAGATTCAGTTATACAAACTTTTAACAATATGTATTTTGTGTATCATAAAAAATTAGCCAACTTGCACTCATGCTTAATGAAATAAGTTTGTATCTGATTGCTCAGTTACAGACAAACATAAGTTAAAAAACAAACCCAAAACTTTCTGAATCTACTTGGAATACATTACATAGCTAAACACTGACCTAAAATGATAAACAGATAAACATCTATGAAACTCTTTAGATAGGTACGTGTGTATATACATTCACATACATCTGTATTTCATATCTTGTTACTAAATGTGAGAGCAGCAGTCTGGAAAGTAATGCAATTAGTTATATGTTTGCATGTTTTTTTTAAAAGAAATACAGTAAATTGATTTTTAGGATTGTATGGAACTTCAAGTTCATAGGCAAAATGCAGGTAGCACATTCTGCAACTCTATGAATCAATATATTTTCCCAAAATTTCTCTGTAACTACAGAGGGCAGTTATTAACACCCTGTAAATGTCACCACTGGAGGGTTCCAGCATATTTTTGTCTTTGAATCCCAAACCCTGCACACCTGTAGTGCATTTAGGTTTATGTCGACTGGGCTGAATATGAAGTCTGTAGAGAATTAATTTACATCCAGTATGTAAATCTCTGCCAGACAATCCCTTTACGAAAGCAGACTTCAATCTGGTCTCTTGGCTTCCGATGGAACATTTGGAAGTGCTTGAGGAAGAGCTATGAGGAGGAGGGAATGGAGACGTTAGTGTGGAAATTAGGTTCTGAGTTAGAATATCTCTGGAGAGATACGTTGGTATACCCAATTTCACTTATTCATAAGTTCATAGTAATATTAATATTTAAATATTTTTGAAGAATCTTTAAAATATTGCTAGTTATTTAGTATTATTTGCCTCTCCATTTTATAGATAATTGATCCTAAAATGCCTCGTGTTGCTGGTCATCACAATGGTGTTACAATACCAGTGCCACCCCTTGATGTATTAAAAATTGGTGAACAAATGCAGACCAAATCAGATGAAAAACTTTTTTTGGTTTTATTTTTTGATAATAAAAGAAGTTGGTAAGTAATTCTTCTCTCTCCTTAAAATAGTTTTTTTTTTTTTGTAAGACAAATAGACATTTATTGGAAATATTGTTTGTAGGAAATGATTGCTCCAAGTGCTGTATTAGAGGAGCAGTGTGTTAATTATGAAAGTAATCAGTGTGTTTTAAGTATAAGTAGTCTATGTAAGGACTGCTGCCTTTAACAACCATCTGCAGTTATGACTTGGATGAAAAAGTAGTTTTGTAATCAGTCCTTGCCTTCACAGATCTGCAAAGCAAAGGACAGCTGAAGGAATATTATGAAATTGAGATATTTCATTTAACTTTTCTTTTATATAATAATTTGTATTAAAGGGTAAATCTTGTAAGATAGTCCTTGACTTATAACCATTTGTTTAGTGGCCATTTGAAGTTGCAACAGCAGCATAAGTCACTATAACAACAGCATGTTATTGAAAAAAAGTGACTTATGACCATTTTTCACACTTACAACCATTGCAGTATCCCCATGGTCATGTGATCAAAACCCAGATGCTTGGCAACTGGTTTATATTTATGATGGTTGTAGTGTCCTGAGCAACCTTTTGACAAGCAAAGTCAGTAGGGAAACCAGATTCACTTAACAACCATGTCACCACCTTAACAACTGCATTGATATATTTAACAACTGTGGCAAGACAGGTCATAAAATGGGGCAAAACTCAATAACTTTCACTTAGCAACAGAAATCTTGGGCTCATTTGTGGTTGTAAGTCAAGGATTACCTGTACAAGTTTACAAACTAATACGAAGAAGAATACAAGAAAAAGGTAGGGGACTGGAGACTAAAACATATAAAGAACGGTTACAGGAACTGGGCATGGCTAGTCTAGTTAAGAGAAGGACTAAGGGAGACATGATAGCAGTCTTCCAATATTTGAGGGGCTGCCACAGAGAGGAAGGGGTGAAGCTATTTTCTAAGACACCCAAAGGCCAGACAAGGAATAATGGATGGAAACTGGACAAGGAGAGATTCAACCTGGAAATAAGGAGAAACTTTCTGACAGTGAGAACAATCAACCAGTGGAACAGAAGTTGCCCTCGGAAGTTGTGGGAGCGTCATCACTTGAGACTTTCAAGAAGAGATTGGACTGCCATTTGTCAGAAATGGTGTAGGGTCTCCTGCTTGGGCGGGCGGTTGGACTAGATGACCTATAAGGTCCCTTCCAACTCTGATTATCTGTTATCTGTTAAGTACATAGAAACAGAATTGTGTGTTTATGTCCGTATGCTTGTGTGTAAGATTACATTCCTCTCCCTCCAGACAAGTTCAAACATACGTAATTGATCACACATGTCTGATATTTGTTTCACTTCACTTTTCTGCTGTAGTGCCTGCTGTCTAGAATGTGATTCTACCCCTCCCAATGTGAAGTTAGCCCTATCCCCGTTTGCGTTTCTGAAGTTCCTGAAAATGTGTTTTTTTTCCAGCAAATTTGGGGGATCCCATGGGAAGCCTGTCAGATGATTATTTTGTGTTTAGATGTTATTTTTATTTATTTTTTAAGTTTTCAACAGTTGTGATATTATGATATTGTTTTAATTGTATACTGACCAGAGACACCTTCAGTGGGATGGGGACATCATATAAATTTGTTAAATTAATAAATAATCCATAAATAACATGAATTATGATTCCCATATTTCTTCTAAAAGTTGTCACTAAATCATAATCTAATTTGACTGGATTGTCAGATCATCTTTTTTTCAAGATTAAAATGAAACAAAGTTTAAATTAAACCTTATTTTTGTCTTGGCCCTATCACATTTGGAACTGTAGCAAAGACTCGGTGCTTCACCAGCCCCAAAAGGTATACATCGTTAGTTAAAATGGTAAGATAGATATTTAAAAAGAGAATTATTGGAGAAGTATTCAGTATTTAATTATTTTTTTTAATTCCAAAATCTTTTTTTAAAGCATTTTCTTTCATTTGTTTACAGGCAGTGGCTTCCAAAATCCAAAATGATTCCACTTGGGATCGACGAAACAATAGATAAATTAAAAATGATGGAAGGTCGAAACTCAAGTATTCGTAAAGCTGTAAGAGTTGCATTTGATCGTGCTATGAACCATTTAAGTAGAGTTCATGGAGAGCCAGTCAGTGACTTCAGTGATATTGACTAACATAGGTTGTCACCAAGATATAAAACAACCTTGTACAGAGAACTACAAATTAACCTCTTTGTCTACAAGAATGTATTGAAGATACAGCTCAGTAATCATTGATCCAGTGGCAGAATTCTGCAAACTAAACTGGTTGAGCAGCTTCTCTAAATCACCATTGCCATATTGATTTAAAGTTTTATCATTATGTTGCTGTTTCAAGAATTTCCATTAAAATATATCTTGTTCATAGTGTTTATAAAATGTATATATATGTATAGTCAGCTCTTTAACTTATTCTGATTTTAGATGTAGCTTTTTAAAATTTTCTTTCTTTTGTTTGGGAAAAAGATAGATTGTCGCTTCCATTTCTTTTCACATTAAAAAAATGCATAGGCACCACTATCCAGCATTAGGTGCTAAGGGACTTTTTAAGGAAATAACATCAGATTGGATTAATAGATCATATATTATGATGCGGTGCTGCTTATGTAACTTTTTTGTGATCCATAGTTTTTAACAAGGCCTCTGAATGTTTGACTTTGCAAAAATCATTACTCTTAGCACAAAGTACCACATACCTAAACTGTAAATTTATGACAACAAATAAATATTTTAAATAAGGAATTACATTATTTTGGAGGGTACTTTGTGAGAAATATAATGGAAATAAAATTATGCTATGTACAACAGTTGGAAAAAATCTCTAAAAACACTCCATTATTGCCCAAGATACCATTTTAGACATTTGTTGTGATTACACAACACTGGCTTAAAGCTTGTTAAGTATATTATTTCTCACAAACTGGTATCTCATCTATCTCCCCTGGATTTTATGTGCCTCCCTGTGTTATATTTATTGTAGAAAATGTATTACTTTGCTTTATAAAGAGAAATAAATAATAAAAGTATATTGATATACATTTTTATACAGGCACATAAGACAATTTGCTTTGAGAGAAAAAGTTGTCTTGAAAATGGTTGTATAAAATAACTTGATGGGTTGTGTGTAATTTGACTTTTTTTGTAACTTGTAATCTTTGCTTCAGTGAGGGGATTTATGTAACTTTTAATTTTAGAACACTTTGGTAGCAATAGAAAATTTGGATACATTTTTGTATGGTACATGTGATGTATATAGAATTAGTACTTTATTTTTATTTCAAAGAGGTAAAGCATTACATTTAGGGAAGGAAGTGGTAGGGTGGGTTTCCATTAATATCTTTTATATTAAAAAATAAAGTCAACTATTGATTGTTGTAGCTACTTTCTTTCTATGTTCACTGGGATACTGAATTTGTAACAATGAAAATAGCAAGTATGTTTTCAATGTGATTTATAATGACTACGTTATTTATAAGTGCACTGCGTTGGACTCTTCGTTGATAATTTAAATACTGTACCAAGGTATATAATATGCAACACCAAATAATGCATACGAATGCACGGAATATTTATGCCCAGCTTTTTTAAAAAAAAATAATGGGTTAGCAAATATGGTAAAGCCAATACTTTTAAAATCTTTTAAAACCATTTCATTGGGTATTCTTTATTGTAAAACCTGCTTGAATCTTTATTTTAAAGCTACAGCCAATTTTGGAATAGTTTCTAATGTTTTTATTCCCTATGGTTTGTAATACCCCCTCCCCTTAGAAGCTTGAAATAAAATTCCTTTCTCAAATGATACTTTTGTCATGCCTTTGGCCCCTTAAAATGTCTTCCAAATATCCATAATTGTTGAATTTCCATTGAGTCCTAGTTCTCATGATGGAAATTCCTCCAGCTTTTTTCTTAAGAGTTCATTTTAGCATAAGGATCTGAATAAAGAATCTGTACATTCATGAGCTCTAGGCAGTATTTCATAATATTTCAAACATATAGTTGCTGCAACCCAAGTTTTGTATGTACATGTAATCTAATACTCAAATGAATGTAATTGCTAGAAGAACTCTTGGAAGTATTTGAAGTTTCCTTTGATAACAAGAATTCAAAACTTTGGCTATAAATGACTAGAAATATTAAGAAATAGCTGTATAAAAGGTGCAGATGAGCTCCAGCACAAGTCCAAAAGCTCAGAAGACTAAACCTCTGGTACCGGTGACTGACCCAGATTAAATCCTGCAAAAAGTGCAGAATTTAACTAGGCTAGAAATTATATTTTATATATTTTTGGACTAATGCACATTTTGGGTTTATATACAACTCCTATTTCATTCTTGCTAGAATTTTTACTAGTCATATTAAATAAACCCTTATTATCACCCAGTATAAGTCTATCCAGTGAGGATGAGTGTACTTCTACATCAATTTAGACATACCTGTCATAAATTTTTCAAAAACTGTTTAATTTATTGCTACTGAGTGTCACTTAGAATGCTTCAACCCCTTGGCAGAAGCATGATTTTTTTTAAAGATGCTACCATTTTGTTCAAGGTAAGTTTAAAAAAAAAGATGGTCATAATTATAATAAAAGTTGATTTTCCTCTTTAACCCATTACACAATGAATGCAAAAAAGGCACTGTCTTATCTATATGATGACATTTGAAGTAGAAACGAGAGTACACCTTTGTCATGCACTGGAAATGTTGTATTTCCTCCACGGCTACCTGTACGTCAGTCAAATCTGTTCTAGTCTGTTAGAACACTGTGGCTGAGTTTATGCATATTGGAACTGACTAATAGATCATACAAAATAGTTTAGATAATGAAATGATATGTTATGGTTTACTGAATTTTGCCAGGTTGGTTTCTCTTCAATCCTCTGTGTGTGTGTGTGAGAGAGAGAGAGAGAACTGAGAAGGGTGAAGACAAATTATATTTTATTTTAATTTAATATAGATTAATGAAACACATTTGATTGCTGCCCATATAGTCAATAATTTCTCATATTAAAAATCATTTAACCATGAATGTTCTAAAAAATTCTGAGTGCCGAGTTCAAGGCAGTTCGAATGTTTTCAGCTCTGGTTTCTTGGATTTGTTAAATTTTTCATGATTTCCACATAAATTTCAGTCATCTGTGTCATGGGCACTTCACGGCATACCCTCTCACATTTCAAGGGACGTCTATGCCTTTTCTAATAAAATAATTATCAGTGCGAAGGCCTGCAGCTGTTCATAAGTAGAAATGTCTCCCTATTGATATTCTGCATTGTTTCTTTTGTCCACCGGATGGCAGAGACTATTTTGCCCACAAGGATTTCCTGCCTATTGTTGACCAAAGTAAGAGAGTAAATTTAGAATAAAATTGTGTATAATTTATTGCAGATGCAGTATCACAGTACATCTCCAAAATTAAAAAAAACAGCAAATAAACAATCCCCATCCCTAGTTGTTCCAAATTGATCGGTTGATTCAAAGGTTGACTGATACAAATGTTAATATTCTGTCCTAGTCCTAATAACTAGGGGCAGCACACATAAGCAATCTAACATTGATAGACAGTGTCTGTCACTCACTCACTCTCCCTCCCTTCATCCCTCCCCCCCCACACACATTCCAGTAATGGGATCCTACCTGTTCCACTACCAGTTCATTGATAATGCTCACACTCACAGCTTTCTACACCCCAGCTGAGGTCTGCAGCGCCAATCAGCTGAGAGGATGAACAGAAAAGCGCAGAGGCAGGTGGGAAGGCCAATCCTGCTATTTTCTTTCTCAGCTGATCCTGGGAGGGGTTTTTTTACTACTGGCTCAGCTGAACCGATAGGAATTTTTGCTACCGGTTTGGCTGAACCAGACCAAACTGGTAGCATACCACCACCACTGATACACAGACACAGACACACACACAAGCACACAACTACTAAAACTCTGGGCAAAATAGTGCATTATAGGACAAAATTCCTTGGAGTGCGGAATCCAAGGATAGAACTGATTTATGAGAAACATTTTGATGATGGATGCCAGCAGAAGAGAAGGACAACCCATTACAAACATTCAAAACAATTTCCATATGTCCACAAGCATTTTTCTGAATTGGGTGGGGTGTTTTGTTTTTAATTTAAAACTCTTCTCCCTCTTTTATAACGTGAACTATTTGTGTCTTTCCTTCAGTTGCTTCAATTCATTGTTGGGCCATATACTAATTCAGCTGTGCTCACATTCTAGCAGCCTTCTGCAGCCTGAGAGCTCTACTGTATAGGTGCATGGATTTCAATTCCCAGAATTCCCTGCTAGCAAAGCCCTGTCTCTCTATTCTGCAACTTCAAGTCCACATGTTTCGAGGATGGCCAAGTTGGAGAAGGTGCATTAGTACATTAGCTAAGATTGGCAGTTTTACCAGAAAAGAAGGCAGTGATTTTCTTCCTACTGATGGCCATCCCCAAAGGATGAACTGGGGTAATGTGGCTTTTCTTACTGGCAATTCTCTCATTAGATTGCTCAGTTTTACAACTGTTTTTTTTAAATTACATTTATATGCCGCCCTTCTCCGAAGACTCAGGGCGGCTTACAATTTTTTGGGATACAACCCAGTGCGCTCAGCAATAGCCTTCATTCCATTGTATATGCCTGCTTATTACTAAGCGGCATTTTACAAAGTCAGCTTATTGCCCCCAACAATCTTGGGTCCTCCATTTACCTACCCCGAGAGGATGGAAGGCTGAGTCAACCTTGGGCCTGGTGGGATTCGAGCCTACAGTAATTGTAGACAGCTAGATCTTAAGTGTAGGCATTTAACAGCCTGAGCTACCAAGACCCTTTTAAGAATGCTTCTCAACCTGGGCACCTTTGATATATGTACATTTCAACTTCCAGAATTCCCTAGGCAGCTAGGGAATTCTGGGAGGCGAAATCCACATAATTTAAAGTTTTTAAGGTTGATAAAATAACTGATTTAAGAAATAGTGTGAGTTGACTTCAGTACACAAATACAACAGGATCTTAAGAATTTGATAGAAGCAAACTGTCCTTTAGATGAGACAGAAGTATTATTTGCCCAACAACCACTCAATAATACATTTGTTAGAATGCCCCGTAAAGATCAAGTATGCACCTTACGAGTCCTGGATCTGTAATCATTACCGGGTCATTGACCTCAATATTTAAGGGCACATTTGTGTAACTCAGGATGAAATGCCAACATAATGGCCAACCAGGAATTAACAAAGCTCATTATAGTAACAGTTCAGTGATTGACTGAACCAAGAACCTGACTTTGTAAAACTAAATACCAATTTGGTTTTCCTCTTTTTTTAACCTTTGCACCCAATGGAATCTTGGCAAGAAAGTATATAAAGGAACATTGGATGCCATTTTCCTCTCTCTCTGTCCATCAATGCCCTAAAAACTGAACAAGTATAAAACTTTCTGGATGTTCTAACACTGTGTTCCTATTTTCTGTGACGTTTGATATGTTCTACATGGGTCTATTTTAACTAGATTTTATCCTGTTTTTTATTTTACTCTTGTGAAATTTACTCACTAGCTATCTAATGCAGTATTGGAAGAAATAAAGAATTTTATTTCTTCATGCTCGTCCATGGTTATTCATGTTCTCTCAATGCCTCATTTATGGTCATTTTTATTGGACTTCATTAAAAGGATAGGATTTTTTTTTATACTGGCATGATCTGCTGCTGCTGCTGATTAAAATAAATCTCAAAGGACATGGATATCACATCAATTTAACACCAAAAATACTCTTAGACACACAGTAGGTACGGGTGGGGAATTTAATATTGCCTCTTGATTAAACAAAAAAAAAAAACAAGATCTGGAAAAATTATTTCATCCTAAATAGATAGCCTTTATTGCTGAGATTCAGTGGTCATGTTTACAAAAAAAATAGTTATATTTCAAATGAAATGACAAGTTCCTTGGGAAATACAAGTCAAAGAAGGTTTTGTCTCCATTTAAAATAAGTAGAACTGAATTTAGAACCTGGCGCTATTGAAACATTTTCTCTTCATAAGGAATCCAGATAAGTTTCACCACACCAGTCTTTGAGCTCTGCTTATTAGAGTTTTTTTGTTCTTTGGATGTCCAAGGACTGGAAAGTATTAAAGGTATATAATCTTTTTTGAGGCTTTTAAGTATTAAGAATAATTTCCCAAGGAACCAATCTTCTTTTTCCCCCAAATTATTCTTTAAAATGCCATGTATATTGGCTGTATTACAAAATGGATAGAAGGTGTGGGGCAGATAGAACCTACACATACAAGGTGAAAATGAGAATAAAGAAATATTTGCTTCTCTTCATTAAAAAGAACATTTTTTAAAAAGTATCTTTCTCACAATAATCAAACAGGAAGTTTATTTTTTTTTCCCTGGATGCATATTTACTCAATGAGGATTTAACCCTTCCTATCCCCCTTAAAATATTTTTCAGTTTGTTTTATTTATTTCCCAAGCATGGAAAAATACATGCTGAGTGAAGATGGAAGAGGGGCAACAGAGACTCCCTTTTTTCTTAGGATCACAACATTGCAGATAAAATGTGCTAATAAAATATATTTGAGGAAAAAGAGCTCAGATTGGCAAGATCAAATAATTTGTTCATTTTTTTAAAAAATCCCAAGGCTGCATCCAAGTTTGTTCAGTAGAGTCAATAAACAGTCTTTATCACAGTCTCCATATCAGCTGTAACTGGCTTAGTTGTTTGTGAAAAAATCTGGCAGTCATTTTGCTTCTCCCCCACTAGATCGGGAACATCTAATATCTGCTGTTTTGTCAGATCTCTTTGCAGGTCCCGTTCT
The DNA here is from genome assembly GCA_009733165.1 of Naja naja. Lineage (NCBI taxonomy): Eukaryota > Metazoa > Chordata > Lepidosauria > Squamata > Elapidae > Naja > Naja naja. The sequence continues at coordinate 19,127,488 of CM019159.1, read as the reverse complement.
AACTTCTCAAGATTGTTGGAAATGGAGGGGAGATTAGTTTTACTTACAGATCTCTTGCCAGCAAAGTGCCCCTCAATTCTTGGCTGTTTTGCAGTCTTCACTGGTGGGAGAGATCCTGGGCTAGTGCCATGGCGCTTCTTTCTTTTCCCCATGCCTTGTTAGTCCTCAGCAAAACAAAAACTTTTGTCTGTGTTGTGGTCTATGCTGTTATCTTCTCCGGAAAATATTATTTAAATAAAAAGGATCCAGTGGGAGTACTAAAAATTGATAAAATAAAATAAAACCAAGAGGAGCTGCTGCTGCATGCTCCAGCAGCCAGCTTCCCCTGGCTCCTCCCTCCGAGTCAATAAAAAGGACTAATAAAAAGGATAAAATAAAATAATAAAATAAATAAAATAAAAGATAAAAAAATAAAAGGATAAAAACAATAAAAAGGATAAAAACAGAAGAGCAAAAATAACGAATTAACAAATCAATAAACACACTTTATTTAATCATAACGTTATGATCATTTATGTTCACTTCACTAAACCTATTTCGTTAGAAGGTTTTTATTGATTAATCTTAAAGCATATTTGTGTTTAGTATTTACACTTCTCCTGTTCTATGTTGGGAAAATCTTGTCCAGACTGAGACATTTTGGTAATACCTTGTAAAATATGACTGAAGGCTACCACCCCACATTCCCACTAGATAATCTTCTACTGCAGGAAAGCAGTGGCTAATTTCTTTGCTTATTTGGTTGGACATTCCAAGATGTGCATCCTTTAAGCTGCCCATAAGCATTAACTTAGGGGTAATGGAGGTAGTGACAGATTTTATTTTCCTGGGCTCCAAGATCACCGCAGTCGGGGACTGCAGCCAAGAAATTAAAAGATGCTTACTCCTGGGGAGAAAAGCTATGACAGCATACTAAAAAGCAGAGACATCACCCTGCCAACAAAAGTGTGTATAGTCAAGGCTATGGTTTTCCCAGTTGCAATGTATGGCTGTGAAAATTGGACCATAAGAAAGGCTGAGCACCAAAGAATTGAGGCCTTTGAACTATGGTGCTGGAGAAGACTCCTGTGAGTCCATTGGATTGCAAGGTGATCAAACCGGTCAGTCCTAGAGGAGATCAACTCTGACTGCTCTTTAGAAGGCCAGATCCTGAAGATGAAACTCAAATACTTTGGCCACCTAATGAGAAGGAAGGACTCACTGGAGAAGAGCCTCATGCTGGGAAAGATTGAGGGCAAAAGAAGAAGGGAATGGCAGAGAATGAGGTGTCTGGATGGAGTCACTGAAGCAATAGGCGTGAACTTAAACGTAGGGTGGTAGAGGACAGGAAGGCCTGGAGGAACATTGTCCATGGGGTCGCGATGGGTCAGACATGACTTTGCAACTAACAACAACAACGTTTCTCTGCAGAGTGGCCACTAAACAGCTGAAGTTGGCCTGAAGCAAACTGAAATGCTGTATGCTAAGCAGGAGGATTTTTTTTTATGCTACAGTACATGAAACAATATATAATTTGCAAATTGAGCAGAGAAACACACTCTGAGGGCAGTTTGAAGGTGAGTGGGAGATTAATAGATTGGAATATCTTCTGCTTCTGCACCCTCAGAAATGGCTGCCCACTTATTATGGTGATGGGATAACCAATAGTGCAGATAAATTCATAGCATAAAAGAAAGAAAGGGCTTTTTAAGTGGCACAAGCTTTCTTGGTTTTCATTCTGGGTACAGCAGAAAGAAGATGTTTGGGCATATTTCCTTTTCAGCTGCCTCTTTTATTCTTCCATATCATTATACACAGGAAAGAGACCTAGTGGCATGGAATCCAGTTTTGAGAGCCATGCATATCCAGGTTTCCATCTCTTGATTCTAACTGTATAGACCATTTCACTTCAAGAGCTCTTTTTGCTGTCCACCAAACTCATAGCTTTAAATCTCACAGACCACTAATATGAATTTTGACTGATGGTGGCTTGCTGATGTTTTCCCAGGGTCTCTGCAGAAAGCAGCAGAGACCCTGGGAAAATCCCCCAAAAAGTCTGTGGGAAAATTCCCCACCCTGTTTTCCTACCGATCTATCATTCTTTATTTGGGATCGCAGGATATTGTCTCCAGCTCCATTCTAAGGGGTGGCGGGAGAGAGACTTTTTGCTTCATGCAAGGAAAGCAGCAGAAGTCTTTCTTTCTCTCCCCCAAACTCTGCCAGAAATGAGTCTTTGTGAGATCTGTCGTGCCGGTGCAGCCTCTTGGAGCAGGATGCCTTGCAGGATCCCAAAGACTCATTTCTGGTGGAGTTTGGAGGAGAGAAAGAAAGACTTTTGCTGCTTTCCTTGCGTGCAGCCAAAAGCAGAAGTGGAAAGAAGCAGCCTGGTGGCAAGGCCAGGCGCATGGGGCGAGTGGGGCAAGTTCTCCCCCTCCGCCCTTTTCCACCTCCCCTCACTACTTCGTATTGTTTGCAATGTAAGTGATGCCAGCCTTATGTTCCCATGGCCCATGTGGGAGGCACAACCTTGTGTTCCTGTGCAGTCTGGATTAATTGCTTTGGGGGTGACATTTCTCTGTGACCATCAAAATTTTCTCGTGGACCACCAGTGGTCCCCAGCCCACTGGTTGGCGACCACTGTTCTAGTTCAACCACCTATTCAGACAGGAGATCCTATACCATTCCAGACAAATTTATTGTGTTTCCAATTCTATTTATTTGCTCTCTTAGTCGTTGTCCCAAGTGTTACAAGGAAGTGCACTGAGTTGATAGTTTGCTGCCAGTTTCAAGGAAATCTATATGAATAATGCCAGCTGCATCTGTAAAAATGGCAACTTATGGAGTTTGTGAGTCCTTCCCCCTCCTCCCCAGTAAACTTAAAACTATGAAATGATCTTATATGGACTGAGGTTACATTTCTTGAGTCATGATGTTTCATTGACTATTATGATGCTATGAAGTAATTCCTCACTCTAAATCTTGCAGTGTAACAATTGCTGGCAAATGTCAACTCTTGCATCTCTACCTCAGCAGGCAAGGAACCCTCTTGCATAAACTATCAAACAATAACAATATTGTGACCCTCATATGCCTATTAAAAGCTAAGTTTCACAGCAATTTTCCTTTGCCTGATCTGCTGATTTCCCTAAGTCATTTCCTCAAACTTCCTCCCATGACACTCATTGGTTGCTTTCAAATGTCATTCACTTCATTCTTTGTCACCTAAATTAAGGGTGTCAAACTTACATTGTCACAGCAATGTCACATGATGTATCAGGACTTTTCCCCCTTCGCTAAACTGGGTGGGGGCTGGCTAGCATGTGACGCATCCGGCTCATGGGCCATGAGTTTGATATCCCTGACCTAAATCAACTCATTCTGGTTTACCATCTTTATATATATATTTTAGCTGAGCAATGTACAGTAGATTTTGCATTGTCTTGTCACTATAATCAGGGCATATCCCAGAGTTCCTTACCAGAGAACAAAAGAACAAGAATAAAACATAAAAAATAATTTGGTGCATGTTGTATACTTACATTCTTTTCATCACAAGGAAAATAAAGGGTTACCCTACTACTACTAAACAGAATTAGATATAGTCTTTGTAGCTGATACATAGTACCCTGGTACTCAACCACTTTGATACTCATTGGATTTGATACTCAATGCATTTTGACACAAACTCATCGTTTATTTCGTATTGATGCGCAAGCTAGAACTTGTTGGTGTCAGCTGCCTTGTAACTCACTACATTATACCTTACAGGAAAAGTGGCTCACAGAACCAATTAGCGATAAGTACCAAGATTCCACACTGTATAGCTGGCCCACTGGTTGGTGACCACTGTTCTAGTTCAACCACCTATTCAGGCAGGAGATCCTATACCATTCCAGACAAATGTTACTTCTTCAAAATAGGTGTCAGAAAGTAGAACTTTCTGGTGTTGCTATGCAGTTTACAACTTTGTACAGATTTGATGGGGTGATCAAATCTACCAATGACAGGATGTCACTAAGCAACCTGCCCTGACATGGCAAGACACGCCCCCACAGTATATAAGGGGCTGTCAACTGTCATTTTCCCTCAGGAGGTCACCTCATGGAGATCCATAGGAGAGGTCTAAAACGAGGTTTGTGATTCTATAGAGAGGGAAAGGAAAATAAGAGGTTTAAAGGTTTCTGAAGGAGCTATTCTGAAGTATTGCTTAAAAGAGAATATTCAGCATAGGTGAATATTTCTCTTAAACATCTACCTCAAAATCTGGAAGTAAAAGGAAGAAACAGGAAGATGAGTTCCTAGGCTACAGACTATAGACTCTATAACTAAAGCTGAAAGGAACAAGAAGTATAACCTGAAATAATAAGAAGACTCTGTAAATATTCCTTATAAATATTTATTGACTGTTCTGCTTGTTACAAATAAATACTTTTATTTTGAAACAACTTGGGCTCAGTATTTACTTTGAATGACTTTAGGAATAGACAAGGTTTACGGTCCAGAACTAAAAAGCAAAGTTCAAACAATATTTAACAATAGGTTTGCATGATCATGATAGAAATACCAGATTTACATATTTGCAAAGGATGATGCTACTTTTTTTTCACAACTCCTTTTCTTAAAACTTAAGCAGGTATTGCACAAGAAAATGGCCTATGTTGCTTATTAATCTGGATTTCTAATAAATGATTCAGTAACCAGAACTATAATATTTTCCTCAAAAGAAAAGAACTGGATGGTTGTCTATTGAAATAACAGATTCTCCCCTCTTAACAAGCAATTTTCCCTTAAAATATTTCAATTAATTTTTCACATATAAAATTACAATCCATTAAATTAAACTCTTTAATGTAAGAGGCTCCATGGTACACAGAATAATCTTAAATATAAAATATTAGATATTTTATATTGAAGTTGCCATGAATGAGGAAACATGGAAAATATAAACATTTCTTTAAAGTCTTCTAAAGATATTAACAAAAATGATTGCTTATATTCCAGGTCTATAAATTTCATGCAGTATATTATGTATGGTTTATGCATAATAGTAAATTTTAAGGCAACCTTCACCTTTTTTGACCTGCTGTGTCACATGATGTTTTGGGAACTGTATTCTTGGCATACCTAAAAGATGGAAAAGGTTGTTCCAGGGAATTAATGCTTCAAAATAGATACACAAAGCCTCTAATATAGTCTTTTGCCAACCAAAATGCCCACTAGATGGCAGCATTGGATTGGCATTTTGGCATAATCTAATTTTGGGTGTTTTGTTTTGTTTTTGCTACTTAAAAATTATAGAGTGGGTGTGATAGAGCTCTGGAATGCATCAGATATATATATTTTTAGGATTGCTTCATGCTTAATTTCAGTTTAGGTTGATTTTCTGATTTCTTACAATCTCATACTTTGATTTTATTATTTCTAGGTATTTTGTCTATACTTGTACTCTTTCTTAGTCCCATACATTACATCCCACTGTTCATTTTCTCTAATAAAATCAGGAAAATCAGATTATTGCTGGTCCCTTACTTCACTATGGGATGATGTAATTTTGCACTAGTGGAAATTGTTGCAATATGTTTGAAATGTTTGTTTCAGTTCTGTATTTTGCATCTCAACATTCACTATATCAAGGAACCAGGATCCCTCTGAAATAGAAATGAAAACCTCACTTTTTCACATAATAGCAATAGCACTTAGATTTATATACCGCTTTATAGTGCTTTACAGCCCTCTCTAAGAGGTTTACAGAGTCACTGCACATTGCCCCCAACAATTTGGGTCCTTATTTTACCCACCTCAGAAGGATGGAAGGCTGAGTCAACCTTGAACCTGGAGGGATTCAATCTGCCAAATTGCAGGCAGCTGGCTGCAGCAGAAGTAGCTTGCAGTACTGCACTCTAACCACTGCACCACTGAGGCTCTGTGTATATTTACAGGTGTTATTCTATGTGCCTTTCTTTAATGCAATAACACAATTGACAATATTTTTGCTGTTCTAGCTGTGAAATAATGAGTGACTGCTAATTTAATAAGAAAGATTGTTTGTAACAGTTTCCCCTTAAGTCCAAATTAAGGCTTAAGGTCTAATTAAATTAAGAACTGGTGCAAAACAATTATTTTATGTTATGATCTTTTTTAGAGAGTGCTCCAGACCCTCAGAAATATTCTGCTAAGCTGCTCAGTTTTGTACTATATCTTTATTATATACACTTTTATGTCCATTTTTCCAGTATTCATTTTAAGATTAAATTATTTGAATACCAAAGTTACTAGACCTGGGCAAAAGAAAATATTCAGATAAGCCAAAGATGACAGAAAAGAATTATTGCTTTGTGCTTTTTTTTCTTCTCACTTACATCCAAACCAGATCTGCAAATCCTACCAAAGCACTTATTACAGATTATTTTTGAACTATGCAAGTGCATATCCATCTGACAACTCAAGTTATGGATACTTAGAAATATTGTAAATAAAATACAGTAATATTGCTTTATTTTAATAATTTTTTAATTGCAGACTTTTTTACTTGTTAATTCTAGCAGCATATGTATGAACAGTTGAACCTCTGTATTTCAGGATGCTATAGTACCATGATGGCAAACCTATGGCATGCATGCCAGAAGTGGCATACAGAACCATCTCTCCGGGCACACCAGCTGTTGCCCGTTGCTCTTCCGGGTTCCAGCATACACATGCACACTGGCCAGCTGGTCTTCGTGTGTGTGGGAGCATCGGAAACCAGAACAGCAGCTCCCCAGCATGCATGTGCACGCTGGGAAACTGAGTTTCTGGTTATGCGCGTGCCGGCCACCTGGTCTTCCAGTTTCTGGCATGCATGCATGTGCGAAGACCAGCTGGCTGGCGTGCATGTGCACATGAATTGCACATGCAATTCAAGGTGTTGGTTATTACCTATAAAGCCCTATATGGCTTAGGACCAGGTTATCTTCAGAATCGTCTCCTACCCTGCATCTCCCTGTGACCAGTAAGATCCCACAGAGTTGGTCTTCTCTGGGTTCCATCAGCTAAACAATGCTGGTTGGTGGGCCCGCGGGGGAGGGCCTTCTCTGTGGCTGCTCCGGATCTCTGGAACCAGCTACCTCCTGAGGTCCAGACTGCCTCCATCCTACTGACCTTCCGCAAAGCAGTCAAAACCTGGCTTTTCTGATGGGCATGGGGCTGTTGATCTCGTGACTGTGATCTATCGAGATCCGACCCTTCTACGGTTTACTGTTTTTTAAATTGCTTTTAAATTTTTTATCAATATAATTTTTTATATTTTGTACTGTGAGCTGCCTGGAGTCCTTTGGGAGTTGGGCAGCATATAAGTCTAACTAATAAATAAATAAATATGCACACCAGAAACCGGAAGCTCAGTTGATGCACGCTAGGGAGCTGCTCTTCCGGTTTCTGGTACTCCCATGTGCACATATGTATTCCCGTTTTGGCACTCAGTGCCGAAAAGGTTTGCTAATACTGCTATAGTAACTCCTTAGGAAGTGTCCATATGAACTTGAATGATAACATTCACTCATACATATTTTAATATGTCCACATTTTAAATAAATTGCAGGTGATGAAATTGTAATTTCCATCCTGACTGAATATAAGCTATTTGTCTCAGAGACTAAATTTACAGTTTATTGTATAAGCATTAAAAATAACTCTGGTGGGATTTAATAACAACTCTAGGGCAAAATATGTTACATTTAGCATGGCCTCAACTTTACTGTGTGTCAGTGAATATTCCCACTCAGTTCTGTCTAAGAGCATATGTTCCTTCAAGCAGCTATGAAATAAACCATTGAATGCCAATATCACAAAAAGAAACTCCCACTGGCTGAAACAGATGTTGTACGCACCAACTTCAACAGCAGTTGGAACTCTTGTCCAAAATAAGAACCTGAAAAGGGAAATAAATATTTTTAAAAGATTCTCTAAAAGAGGAGTGAAGATGGTGGCCACAATAGTGAGACCTTGTCCTTTTTACATGCCACTCATACGAAACAACAAAGATTAGAAGACTTCCGAGGTCTCTTCAAGCCCTATAAATGTGATGACCCAGAGTATCTCAGAAATATAACAAGATCTAAAACATAACTAAAACTCCTTTAATGCCTTCAACTTGGCTTCACTGTTTAATTGTTCACAGTGGAGGAGTCAAAATGACATTTCAAAGGCAAGAAACACAGTGCACAGTCAAAGAGCCGATAACGAAGCAAAAGCCAAAAACAAACCGCATTGAATAAAGTTCCTTGACAGACCAGGATAGATAATTGCCAGCTTCAGGAAGATAACCAGGGACAATCTGTTGGAAGAACGGCAACCAAGATAAACCTTCTTTAGAACTAAAACACTAACTTTGACTCCAACAATTCTAACTACGCATTTACGAACTTATATACAGAGCTCCCAGCTGTAAGCCCTGAGGAGGATCATGGCCCTCTCCTCCCAAGTAGACCACACTTCTTCCTGATCCTCTCCTCCCTGCGTGCCCTGGGATGGATAGAAGATGGGCCTGGATTCTCTTCTGATTGCTCAGCTGGCCTCTGCCCTTCCCCAGCCTCCCCCACCACCTCCGGAGCCACACTTCCACTCCCTGTTGGCTGTTCCTCCTATTCCTCGTAGTCAGTCTCCACCAGGGGCATGACAAAAATTCTAAGGTTTTGTTCATGGAGTTATGGCCATTATTTTGGAGTTTTTTTCCAGATCTGTTCCCTGTTAACATTTCTGAACATTACCAACTTGTATTTCTATATTTAACTTAGCGGAAGTAACATATTATGTGAACTTGCATCATATCTTATAACAATAGTTTTCATATTGTATTGCTAAACTTTCTGTTTTCATATGCCTTTTCCCTTCAAGCACCATCTTCACTCTTTTCTGTGAAAACATACATAAAATAACTGTTTCTCAGAGGTGGTATTCAGCAGGTTCTGACCAGTTCTGAAGAATCAGTAGTGGAAATTTTGAATAGTTCAGAGAACTAGCAAATACCACCTCTGACTGGCCCTGCCCCCATCTATTCTCTGCCTCCCAAGTCGCAGCTGATCGGCTGGGTCTCCTTTTGTTGCCCTGCACAGGAGAACATAGCTGGAAAGCAGGTTAGTGGGGTGGGGACGGAATGAGGATTTTGCATAACCTTCCCCCAGGAGTGGGGAGGGAATGGAAATTTTACAGTATTCTTCCTCTGCCATGCCCACCAAGCCATTTTCACACACTCTAATATTTTGTAATTATATTTTCATCTGAAGGAGTTTCCTCATTTTTCCAATGTTGTGCAATACAATTCTCGCTGCTGTTAACACATGTAAAATTAAAGATAAATTTTAAACATCTTAACACCTAGGATCAAGAGAGGCAGGAACACCTACAGTTGTCCTTGACTGAAAATCACAATTGGGATTAGAATTTCCATTGCTAAGCAATGTGGCTGTTAATGCCTGATTTTACAACCTTCTTGCCATGGTTCTGTTGGAAGTTAAAACCCACCCTTTCCTAGAAAAGTAAAATATTTTAGAATATACTAAAAAGGCAGAATATTTCCCTTAAAAGAGAAGTAGAAACTCAGAGAGGCAGAAATTCAGCCCCCCACCTTTGCTAATGGGCCATTAAGGACTGGCCCAGTTTATTCTACATAACAAAGATCTAACTCCTCCAGGCAGAGCCATTTAATTGCCCTTCATTGCACCACCCACCAAATTTCAACCAAATTTAGCACACAACCTACAAAGCTAGCTATGACATCTGACAGCAACCAATCAGAATACTTTTCCTGGGACACAGGAAGTTCAAAGTCCAGAGAAGGCATAAAACCCAGGGACTCTCAGCATCTCAGAGATCACCCAGGATCTCCACGCCATGTCGTCCTGTTCATCAATAAACCATCTTTCCAAGCAGCTTCCATGTTTCCAGTGTCTTTTTCCCCACTTGGAACTGAACCCAGAAGAATATTTATTCCAACAATTGTTAAGCAGATTCTGGAACAGTTGTGTGAGGATTGCTGATAAGTCACTTTTTTTCAGTGCCACTGTAATTTTGAATGGTTGCTAAAGAATGGTTGTCAGTTCAGGATTACTAATTATAAATGGGATCAGAATATGTTTCCTCATGAGGGGCAATTTAGTGTAGTGGTTAAAACTATCAGGTAAAAATTCACAGACTGACTTCTAATCCCACCTTAGGTATATGAAGCCAGTTGGGTGGACCTTGGACCAGTCATTCTCTCTCAGCTCTAGGAAAAAGGCAGTGACAAACTACTTCCAAATTCTTGCCAAGTAAACTGCAAGGATGAATTGTCAAGAGTTGACACTGACTCAAAGACACACACATTACAAATTTCCTTCTACAAAATCAAAGCATTCTGGATACAATAGTGTCTTCTTAAATCCATAACAGCTCTCTAGATTCACAAGCTGATACTTGATATATATTTTTTCAATGAAATAATATCTGGGTTCAGACACCAAGTTAAACTATAAATTAATTAATGTCTGAGTTCAAATTGCAAGTTAAGACAAAAGGAATCAAACCATATTATGGCTTAGTGTGGAATCTGAACCTAGTAATTGTGAATGAAGTCTACTACAAACAGCTAGTATTAAGTGAGGGCCAGTCTTGCTTTCCAAATAGGATGGTAATCCTGAAAGTATCTTTACAGCATAACTGTGTAGTAAGTGTCAATATAAACACTTTAACGTTCAAGAATCATTAAGTGAAAATAAAAAAAACCTTAGAGATCTGTGTTGCTATAATCTTGTGATGACTGATAAAAACACTTGAATAATGATAATAATAAAAACAATGGCATTTTAAATAACTATTAAGTGATTATGCAAGACACAGATAAAATTCACTTCCAGAGATGCTGGGTGTTTTTCTTAATTAAATTTGTGAAGAAGCATGTTCTAGCAACCAAGGTTCTAGTCTTTTGTCAGCGAAGTGTTAAAAGTGGATAACGTTCTTTGCAGGTCTTCTTCAGTAAATTAAAAATAAAAGGGAAGTTAATGTTGCTCGAAATAAATAATGCAGCACTATGAAATCTTGGACTTGGATTTTAGTAAACAGTGCAAGAAAGCCATTGCAAAACATTGGGGGAGGAGGGGACAGGATTACATGTAAACATGCTAATTGCTGTGATGTTCTCTGAAACGTGAAACCCCAAGGTTGACTTAACCAAGCGCCTGACATTGTAACTGTGTATCCTTTTAATAATGATTTCTTTAACCTGGGTTTCTAATCCTATTTAGATGTTTACTTGCCCCAAGATAGCTGCAGTGAAAATTCTTGTGGAAAGGCGCCATCATTAGTTCCCAATTAAAGTGGGAAGCTAGGCTAATAAAGCCAGAGTTACTTTACAAAGGGAGAAAAGCAAAAATGCTTAATGAATAGATTTCTGCACACTATTTGATGTTCAGGATAATTAGCTTAGTCCTGCTCTTAAATTAAGGGCAGCTTTAAAAGTCACAGAACAGTCTGAATGTGGTTTTATTCAGAAAAAAACATTTCAGAATAATCAAGCATATCAAAGATCCAGCTACAAAAGTATGTTAGGAATTTTATTTTTTTCAGCTGCTTGTTTTCTGCTCTGCATATTTCTTGCTGTTGAAAGATATTTTATTGCCTGAAAATCTCTCAACCAATCACTACTGTTTGCTCCATTTTCGCAGTTAGGAGATGTACCGATTCTTGGTATGGGCCACTAGATGTGCTGAGATAATGGCTGTAAAGTTATGGTCCAAATCCAAGCAGAAGTCCACTTCCCTTTAATCAAACCCTGGAGCTTAAACAGCCATGGATGTAAAGAAAAACAAGTTCTTTAGATAAACAGCAAACCGTTTAGGTACAAAATAGCAAAAAAAAAGTGTCAAAAATACGATGTATAATTCTTTGAAAGATCAAGGCACTTTTTGCCAATCCATAACATATTTGCATCCATTCAATTTTTTCCACAGTGAAAGTCAGGCAGTTACATGTCAATACCCAGTCAGAATTCCTTGAGTTTTCCATTCTCTGAATGCTGATACAATCTATAGCATGCTCTGATTAATCATATTTCATTGAATAGATTAAGCCGCGTTTATTCCAGCCCACTTCTAGAGTTTACAGCTGTAATTCAGCAGTATAGTGTCATGCCAAATGCTTGTCCATTGGAGGTAACAGATTTCACTGTTGGTAGCTCCCTTGTGTTGAAAGAAATATCCTTCTGGGTTCAGTTCCAAGTGGGGAAAAAGACACTGGAAACATGGAGGCTGCTTGGAAAGTTTAATGGTGAACAGGACCACATGGTCTGGAGCTCCAGAGAAAGATGATCACATGCTTGAAGGAGATCAAGAAAAAAGGGCTGAGGTGCTGAGAGTATCTGGGTTTTATAACCTTTGTTGGGATTTGAATTGAAGCTTGTTTCTAATTGGTTGTCAGACTCCCATGAGGGGCAACTCTGTAGGCTGTCCTGAGTTCCAAGCTTGGTTGACCCTTGCTGGATGATTATGCCCTTAAAAGGGCTTTTGGCAATTGCTATAGCTTTACCTGGAGACCTTTCTTATGTAAAGTATTCTGGCCCAGGCCTTAATGGCCCACCCATTAACAAAGGTGGGGGTGAGATTCTGCTTCTGGGGTTCTACTTTTTAGAAGAAATATTCTGCCTTTTAAATATCTACCAGAATACTTCATTTTTCTAGGAGAGTTGGGTGCCAACTTCCTACAATCCCTCATTTTTTTTTTTCAAAACACGTGAGAGTTTTGACAAAAGATTAAAAGGTGATCAGATCAGGGAGACTTGATGGGTGCTTTTAATTTTTTCTGATGCAAAGGAAAGGCATTGGGAAAAAAAAGCAACAGAAAAGGATTCCTTCAGTGGCTCAAAAGCTTTCAAAGTCTGGGAAAACTCCTGGTTTTTTTTTTTCAAAACAGTATCCAATTTTTTCATGCCAATTAATTTTCAGGTGTTTTGATGTACTTTTGTGAGCTTACAGTCAGGTTATAAGCACAAGCCTCTACATTCTTCACAGCCTTTAAATTACAGGCTGCCCATTTCCAAGGTTATGGTTACTACCTGCCTAGCTCTTAGTTTCCAGGGTTTGTGAGGCCAAATTGAGATTAGCCAGTGTGCAATCCAGGCTATTTAGTATTTTTAAAGTTACACACAATGAGCCCTGGGACTTGTACTCATGAGGCCCCAGTGCAACATATCTTGCTTTACTGGACAACTGGGCAGCATCATTTGTGAGTCACAGTCAGGACTTGGGGTTTGGAGATCTCTTTTCTGCTATCTCTTCAGAAATTGCCTGAGGGGGTGCCCCTCCCCATTGAATTAGAAAGGAGTTTTGCTTGGGCCTTAGTGCCTCAGAGCAGCAAAACAAAACAAAAAAAACACATTTTCTTTTTAAAAAGAAGCAAGGGACAGCTTTGTGTGGAAGCAGGTGAAAAAGATAACCTATCTAATTCTAAATGGGTGTCTCTGTGTATGTGCCTGTGTATGCAGCTAGGTTTACAATACAGATAATACAAACATGCTGGACAATTTCCCTCCCACCAGACAGAAGTATAAGGTGTTCAGAACTTGCTGGGCCAGCTACTCTGAAATACAATCATGGGTACATCAAATTGGTTACAATATAAATGATACAAGAAAGAAAACATTAAATGGGTTTCACATTACAATGAATTTTCAGTTACAATGAATTTCCACCCTCCCCCCATAGTCTTTCTAACTGTCTTCTGGGGATTGAAAAGAGTCTTTTAGTCTTTTACTGGTCCATCTCAGGATCCTTTCCTTCATGTCTCTGGATGGCATAGGCTTGGCCTGGTGGTATGGGTGGTCAGTCAGGCTTGGGAAGGTCTGCCCCACTCTGGTTTGTTGTAATGACCTTCAGTGGAGGCTGGATCCAAACCCAGTTACTGGTTCCAATGGATAGAATGTCTCTAGGGAGTAGCATCTGCTTCCACATGTGGCAGGGCTGAAAGACAAAGAACAAGGGGTCCCTTCCCCTTTTGCTGGTAATTCTACCAGGAAAGGCATTATAAAAGGATTAGAGAGGGGTTTGGAGATGGCTTGCAGGTATGGTTTCAGGAGAAAGAAAAATAACACATCAGTATTGCAGTTACTAAACAGATAAATCAGTTTCAACAAAGTGGAGACACAGCAGATGAGAAAGGAAAAACTGGATTCAAATGCTTCAGGAAAAGGATGAACAGGTAAAATCATTTAAACACATAGTAAATGCAAGGATGAAACTTTTCTTGTAATGAACTTAGAACATTCGTTAATAACCTAGGGTTTTCTTAAAAGCACAGAGAGGAGAGAAAATTTAACTCTGTTCCTCATCCAGTCTAATTGGCCAGATCAGACTGGGAGAAGACAATCTCTCGGTGTTTTTAATTCTTAACAATTTAAAATTAATATCCGAATGGATCAGAGACACTTAACAGTTGCAACAGTTACCTCTAGGACACACAAAGTCTTAGACACACACACGTGCGCGCGCACACATACCCACACACAAAGACACAGAGGAAAACAAAACTCTGAGGTTTACACACACACTGATCATTCCCACAATAAATCTCTCAGTTAAATTGGGGAAGGCATAAATCTTAAGGAACAAACCACGTGGTAGCATAGAAGATAGAGAAAGAGACACAGAAAGAAAAATTTTTTTAAAAAAATCCCATGTGATCCTGTTTTTATATTTTGCCCTTTTAAGTACCTTTATTTAGCACATTGGTCTTCCTGTATCCCTCAGCAAAGCCCATTCCCTATCTATACATTTTGGTTTTTTCTTGCTCATGCCAGCTAGGGTCGGCATCTGCCGCTCATCCCAAGCCTCCAATAGCTCTCCCAGGGGGGTTCCATTCCATTCAGGACCCTCGAACTACCGCTTCCCATGTTTCCCGTCCGATGTGGGGTTTCACACTTTGGCTTAGTCGGGTCAGCGACCAGTTTCAGACACAAGAACTTCAAGAGCAAGAAAAAGAAAAAGGTGTCTGAGGGAGACTTTGGTCGTTGCACCTTATGCAACGAAATGAGACACTTAAAAAAACTCTCTCTATTCTACAGAATATTTCACAAAGTATCGCTCCCCTTTTTAAAAAAACCACAGAGACTCTCTCTCTCTCTCTCTCTCTCTTCGCCAAGGTTTTGGACTGGGGTATGCTGCCTGTGCAGACTTCTTTCCTCTCCCCAAAAAAAACAGCCCGTGAGACTCTCTGCCCCCGCAGATAAGTACTGGTACTCCGTGCCTCTTTCCTTCAGGCCACGTTTAGCGGATTTGGAAGAGCTCAAATCCGGAAAACTTGCTTTTCTGTAAGCAAGTACTGGTACTCCAATTTAGCATCCAAATTACACAACTACTTAAACCCCTGGGGTTTGCTTTTGGGATACACTGGACAAAAAAACCAAATTTTTCTTCCCTCCCTTCAATCATAACCAGCTCGCTTTTCCTCTTATATACAGAAGGTCTCACATTCTGATGACCTCTCCTTGCTTTTCCTGTCCTGATGGTCATGGCTCTGTAGAGCTAGCAACAGACAAGAGCGGCTAGAGGCCAAACAAAGGAATGAGATCAGCTGCTGTCCAAGGGTGTAGCACACACACACTCTTCCTCCTTCTCTAACAAAAAGGTCCTGTGCTCTGAAACTGTTAAACATAACTTTTCTTTTCAGACAGGAACTTTTTAATTGAGAATAATAAAACCTCAAAACGACTCTATAGAGCACTCCACACTAGAACAAGTAGACACAAGGACAGTTTTTCCCACGCCATCAATCTGCTAAACAAATAATTTCCTCAACACCGTCAACCATTTACAAAGTCTGCACTACTATTACTATTAATCTTCTCATCACTCCCCATCACCCATCCCTCCCACTTGTGACTGTATGTTGTAACTTTGTCGCTTGTATCCTTACGATTTACATTCACTGCTTCCTAGTATAATTTGATTGCTTATTGTACCCTATGACTATCATTAAGTGTTGTACGTTATGATTCTTGATTCTTAATGAATGTATCTTTCCTTTATGTAGACTGAGAGCATATGCACCAAAGACAACTTCCTTGTAAGTCAAATCCGCTTGGCCAATAAAGAGTTATATCTAAGGGAGATTGTGCTAAGACAAATAATATCATTTTACATATAATAACTGCACCCAGAATTGTGTATGCACAGTACTGGAAACAGGATAATATACCATCTGAGGGGACAGTGATAAGAAAGATTTTGAACTGCGTGGAGATGGACAGGCTGACATTAGAGTTAAAAGATAGAGGTGAAACCAGTATTGTTGGGAAATATTTAATAAAAGTATTTTTTAAAAAAAATGGCCAAGGATTAGAATGCAAATAAGCCAGAAGATGAGAAAGGAACTTTATACTACCAAAATGAGAATAAAATGATAATTCAAGATTGTTATGAAAAGCTATGAGCAAGAAAAGTTTCAGAAGAGAAAATTAAACAATATTTGGAAAAAGCGAATTACCTAAAGTACCAGAAAAGGTAAAACTATGTTAAATGAATGAATATCAATGATGGAATTATCAGAAGTGATCAAGAGACAAAAGAATAATAAAACACCAGGACCAGTTGGGCTGCAGGCAGATTTTACAAATGGTTACAAGATACTTTAGGCCCATCAATGTTAGAAGTCCATAATGAAGTATTGATTGATGCAAAGGTACCAAATTCGTGGATGAAAGCAAATATTACTTTGATTCCAAAAGATTCAGATTTAATGCAGATAAAAACTATAGGCTCATATCTTGACTGAACACTGACTATAAAACATATGCTTCAATAATGGCAGAGAGAGTAAAATTTCTAAATGAATTTATATATTCAGATCAAAATGGCTTTTTTTTGCCTAAGAAATAGATTAAAACACCATGACAATAATTTTAACTTTAAAGGCAATTTGCCATAAACAAATGGCAAAGGTGATAGAAAATGGAAGTAGGACAGAGAATTTTAATATAAAAAGGCACAAGAAAAGGATGTCCACTATCTCCTGTACTATTCATATTGATATTAGAATTGCTAAATATAGATATTAGACAAGAGATAGAAATTAAAGCTATGGAAATAAAAAGGGAACAATATAAATTATAGGCATTTGTAGAAGATTTGCTCTTTATCTTGGAAGACCCACAATAAAATGGACTCAAACTACTTAGGAAAATAGAAGAGTATGGTGAAGTTGCAGGACTGAAAGGTAAAAAAAATCAAAATAATTGTTTACAGATATATAGAAAAGGAACTAACAAGGAAAATAGGTATACAGATAGTCAAGAAAGTTATAAATTGGCCAACAAATGAAACAAATTTGGTTAAGTGGAAAATCTACAACTATCATTGATGGAAAGAGTAGCTACCATAAAATTGAATATCCTGCCAAGATTACTATATTTATTCCAAGCAATACCAATAAAACTAGAAAAAAATTTTTTCTTGGGACTCATCAATGGCTAGCAGACAAACAGGGAAAAAGGAAATATATGAAAGGATTTGTGATATAAGTAATACATAAGTTGGTTAAACAAACAGCATGAATATTATTGTTATAAACAGTAATATAATTGATACTAGCTCTCTTGGTAGAACACACAGAGGAAGAAAGATCTCTTTCTCACACACACACAAAGCATACACACATTCCCACATTTTTCTGTGCTTTAAATTTAGAATTTGGAGGTACTCACCTTCTTTCCAAGCAGCCTTTGAGCTCAACACTCAAAACCCCTTAAAACCTTTGTTCCAACTGGCCCAGGTCCAGGAAAACCCACCCACAGACTCAATGGGTCTGTTTGCCGGCAAGGGATCTTACCTGGGCCTAGTCCATTGGTTAGGTTAGCTTGGAGTCCCATCTGCTTGGGTGCCAATTGTTGAAAGAAATATCCTTCTGGGTTCAGTTCCAAGTGGGGAAAAGACACTGGAAACATGGAGGCTGCTTGGAAAGTTTAATGGTGAACAGGACCACATGGTCTGGAGCTCCAGAGAAAGATGATCACATGCTTGAAGGAGATCAAGAAAAAAGGGCTGAGGTGCTGAGAGTATCTGGGTTTTATAACCTTTGTTGGGATTTGAATTGAAGCTTGTTTCTAATTGGTTGTCAGACTCCCATGAGGGGCAACTCTGTAGGCTGTCCTGAGTTCCAAGCTTGGTTGACCCTTGCTGGATGCTTTATGCCCTTAAAAAGGGCTTTTGG